>CP126897.1:91307993-91942993 GCA_030440675.1 Furcifer pardalis
TGGAGGCCGCTTTCCAGAGCTTGCTCGGTGGCGGCCAGGCCGACTTAGGTAGGCCTCGCTGACCGGGCCAAAATATATTCTGGACTATAAACCTGCAGCCTTTTATTATTTGCCTTGGGAGCTGCAGAAAGAGAAAAGGGGGGTAGAGGGGAGAGAGCCATGGGGAAAAAGAAAAACAGGCAGGGTGGTGGGTCCCCCCCCCCATCTTTTGCTGTTCCCTTCCCTAACTGTGCATTGTTGTGCCGTTTTTTTTTCTTTTGTTATTGTCTTTGCAAAGGGAGACGCGGGCGGTTGTTTCCTTGCAAGGCAGGAAACGTCCCTTGCGCCGAACCGTGCTGAATATCACCACCCACATAATTGTCTCTCTTTGTTTCTTTCCTTTCTGTTCTTGTTGTGCTGCTTCTCCACTTCCCTGGGGTTGTCATTTCCTTGCAGAAGGGCAAATGTGTCTCCCTGCTCTGTTTTGGCCTAAAAAGCGATGGCAAAAGCCTTTCCACCGCTACCACCCAGAAGCTGGATGTGTTGTTTTTCTCTTGAGTTGTGTTAGTTGTGGGTAGCTTCCTCGCAGTTTGTCAATTTTTTTTCGCCTGGCGAATTTTATCCTGGGATGGGAGAGTCATGTTTTGTATAGGTCAGTGCTTTGAATCGATTGGTTTGTTTTCCAGAAGGCCCAGTGGTCACCACAGGATCTCTGTGTGATGATGATTGTTTGTTTCAGCGTATAGCTCAGAAACTTATTTCCTTTGGCGGGCCGGTTTGTAAATGTAAAGTTAAAATCCCCCAATTTATCGGCAATTGCTTGTCGACAAGTGGTCTAAGTTATTGGCGCTCAGCCACCTGCTTTGCTTAACGATGAAAGAAGGGAGTTGTTTTAGCCACTTGCCAGAAAAGCTGCGGATCAGCATGCTTTGAAAATGCACCGCCTCTGCTCGGAAATAGCCTGAACTGTAATGGTCGAAGAACAGGGTGGTTTAACCAATTGGAAACACACACACACGAAATAGTTTATAGCAAGTTCTTGACTGAGGTGATGTTTGGAATATAATTAGAAAAGCTAACTTAAAGCCTCTGTTTTAATAATACTTCAGTATAGTACTTTAAAATGCCTTCATGACCTTGTCTCAGTTGCATTTGCTAGTTTGTACTGGGGGAGATTGATGCAATAACTCCCCCCCCCCCCAAAAAAAAAGAAATATTTTGAGAACATTTTCTTTGCTATTCTTCTGCCCTTTAAATTGTTCCATAACTCACTGCTGGCCAGGAATAACCTGCATAAATATGGGTGGGAGGGGGAAAACCAGAACAATGGTTTGAAAATCTTTTAGACCAGTTTCAGTTTTTCAACCGTCTATGCCAAATTCTGATGTGATAGATACAAATCTGGAAACATTTGGGGTCAGATTCTGAGCTGGAGTGGTTGGGAATGATTAGTGTATAATTTGAAAGATTTTCCCAACATTATTTATTATTATTTATGAGCAGAAATTTAGATGGATAAAGACTGGATCAATATTAAATTAACAGAATTTTAAATGATCAAATATAACATGTATGCTATTTACCCGTACTTATACTTTTGCTTAGTATCCCCCAGTGTGAAGGGAAAGATTTAGAAACTTTCTTCCCCTGAAGTATATCAACTCATTTATTTTTAGATCACCCAGACTTGGAACAAATTGATCCAGCAGTATTAAAATATTGTCATGCAGCAGCTGCAACCTGTATAGTAGAAGCTGGAAAGCAAAAAGCTGACAAATCTGCCATAAGGTATTCCCATTTTAAAACTCTTTTAAGTTTGTTTTTTAATAGCAATTGCTTTACATCCTTCTTGTTTTGTACTGGCATTAGGGCTAACATGTTGTTGTTTTCTTCTAGCACCTTTCTAGAAGACTGTAAGTTTGACAGAGAAAGAATTGAACAGTTTTACACTGAATATCAGGTTTTCAAACCAATTTTATCTCTTTTATTTCTGATTTATATTTTATTCAATCTGTAGAAGCTGGCAAACTCTTTTCTCTTCCTTTTTGCAGAAAAATAGAGATAACTTGGAAATCTTATTGGGAAGGTATGTCAAAGGGGAATCATTTTAGTATTCTGGATTATCTAATGGTGATAGTTAATAGGAAGTAAGCAACACTGAACGCAGAAGTTACCTGTTCTAAGTAAACACAGAAGATTCTGCCTAAGATTCATTTCAAATACATGAGATATATTTCCAGTGTCCTATACTGCAACACATTACTAGAATGGATGCAGTAAAGCAAACATTTGCACAAGTTAGTAACTTTCTGCTTTAATTTGTATTTGACACACACTATTTATTGATGGAACAATAAATGTGGTTTTTTTTTTCAACATGAGAGATATGTGCACTAGATTGCCTCTAGAATGGCACAAATTAACAGATCATCATTGTATTCTTCAGTACAGGCAGATGTCCACTACATATAACTGATGTTTGTTGGCGTTTGGAATATCAGATCAAGGTAACAAACAATATAGTTTTGTTTTGTTTTTTAAAGTTTTATCTAATTAATTCTAATCTTTCCCCCCCTCTCAATGCTTTAGACCAATCAACTTCATAAAAATCATTGCCCTACCTATCTGGTGACTTTAAATACAGAGGTACTGTACCATCTTTAAGTATTTTCAAGCACTAATGAGATAAATAATACCCTAAGGTTTGTGAATTATTAAAGATCTAATGCTTGGGGTTTTGTTCCTGTAGAACAATGACTTGGGATCTCACCAGGACATTAATTTTAGTTGTTCTATGGAGCAATTACAGGTATTTCTTCATATATTATCTTTGTGTGTTTCAGTTTTCAATGTGATCAAAGTGATATTTTCTACCAAGAATCTACCAAAGGAAACTTTGCAAAAACTACCATGAAAATATAAATCTGGTAGACTATGATTCAACATTTTGAAAACATGGTGCTGTAGAATTATCTGCTTTTGTAACTTACTAATAAGAGATTTCACTTTAACCTATATGAGGGCTGGTTATTGTAGAAGTAAAGGGGGAGGGAAGCAAACTCTTTAAAAGTACTATCAAATAACAAACACATGTTTTACATCTATAAACATAGGCATATAAGGAGAGAGATATTTGTATTTGTCTACTTTGACTTTCCAAAATTTACTGAAAGTTGTAAACTGATTTTTTTGCTCTTCAAAAAGTTATGGTATCTATAGCTAGTCAAATTAACCCAAACCTAACCTGAATGTAAATATTTTCAAGTTTATTCTGATGCACATTTACCTTGGAGTAAGCTCCATTGAATATAGTGGGACTTCTGGATACACAGTTATAGGAGTACAGTGTTGTAAGTGAGCTATGAATAGTAAGCAACAGACAAGAGTTAATTTAATATTTGCATTGTTTTGGTATGCATTTTAGCTTTTATACATCACTTTTATATAGAAAATTTAGTCTATTTCAAGTGATGGAATTATCTATGAACACCTCTTTTGAAAGTTGTTAGATTAATTTAATTGTTTGTAAAGTTTTCATGTACTTTTTTGCCAATATATTACTTTTAAACTGTACATAATTAAATTAAAATATGCTCTGTATGTTCTAAATATGCCCATGCTGTTAACACAGCATTTCTGTTGGAAATATTGCAAATGTACTACTTTATTAAACATGTTAGATAAAGTGTTTCTTAAAGTTACAGATTAGTTGAATTCTAAGTAAAATGCTGAACACAGAACACAAATTTTACACATACATTTTATATCCTTTGAGGACAGCAGTTTCATAGAACTTCTGATACATGCAAGTAGTTGCATATATCCAAAAAATTATTTCTTTCTGAGTTTTTTACTCTGTGTTTTAGGATTTAGTTGGAAAACTAAAAGATGCAGCTAAAAGCCTAGAGAGAACAACTCAGCAGTGATTGCAGATTTGACAGTCAACTAGACCCAAGAAGATAAATTGCTGGTTTATGAAATGATTTTTCCCTTGTTCCAACATTTTTGATAGACCTGGCCATGTTGTAAAGGTATTGATACTTTGTAGACAATATTGCAAGATCTGTATGTAGCCATGATGATTGCATTTATTGATATCATGTCTTACAGAAATATTTAATTGTTTGAGAATTATCTCAGTTTTTCTTTCTAAACGAGCCTTTACTTTTTGCATGTACCTTTTTACTCTCTAATAAAAAAATAGAGTTAATCTATTTTGTGTCATGTCTGTCTGTAACAATGTGTTTTGTTGGGAAGTGGAGGAAGAATTATCATGAGATTCCTACTATAGAGTCAACATTTCAAGATTAACTCCCCAGTGAAAATCACTTTAAAGGACTGCAGCCTCTGAAGCTAAGGAGGACTGTATTGTATTGTAATTAAGTAGTCAGCTGCCTGTATCTCATTTTGGGGAAGTCATGTTACAGCTTGGGGGAAGAAAGTAATTCACAGACGGAGGTTGTCATTCATCTGTTTCAAGTCCAATTCAAGTTGCTAAATATTCAGTAGTTTATGTAGATAGACAATAGCTGGAGTGCCCTTAATTGCACCAGTTGGTTTCTTTTCACTTCAATGCAGTTGAATGGCTATAAATGGAATGTGACCAGCGTTGTCTCCACAACTTAAAAAAAAGCCCAAACCTCACTCCCATCTCAAACTTGGATAAAAGCTTTCTCAGATAGTGATTATTTAGGTTGGCTGGGAAGTGGATAACAATGTGGCTTGAGTTCATGGGGAGAGACAAAAATCCAGGTTCCATATTTCCTGACCTTGAATAGTTTGTGACATTTTGGAGAGGGGTATAGTGGAATTCTTACTTGAGTTGACTCCTTAACTGGGAAGGGAGTTGGGAGAATGACACCTAGTGCTATCTGTGAAGATTCTAGAGAGTAACAGCCTCTTACACAGGAACTCTTAGCCCTAACTCTTATTTGAGTATAACAGCCAACTTCCATCCAGTTGGTGAAATGGGTTGAAGTCTACAAAGATTTATGCCAAGTAAATCATGTTAAGTCTTTAAGGTGCTAGATGACTTCCTTAGTTTGGGTTGTAGCAGAGAACATGTTATTCTCTGTAATTTGTAAGGAAAGTGACTCACAGCATTCTTAAATATACTATGCTTTTATGTGCCCCCATCTATATAAAGGTTACATTTACAAAGGGGTAGAGAGATAGATATCCACTAATTAAATGCTAGTTGTAAAAAGGGGCACTTGTACTAAAGGATCAGTCAATCCACACCAAATTTTCTTCTGCATCCTTCTTGATTTAAGTAAGGAATGTCCCTTAAGCAGAGAGCTCAAATGATCCATAATAGCTAGTTCAGTGTTTTAGTCCTACCTCACCCACTATACTGAGGGTAAAGAAAGGAGTTAGGGTGAGGGGCAGTCATCACTTTCAGATTCATTTGCAGTAGGTTTTTAATTCAGCTGCATTTTAGGGTGATAAGATGGCTTGAGGACATCAAACTGACTAGCCGCCTCTCCCTTTTGGTTCACACTAGATACTGAGGAATTTTCCCTTTCTAAGACATGGAAGGGGAGGTGTTCCAGCCTAGGTACACCCATGTATGATGGACATAAGCCGAAAACCACCTCCAGCCTGTTTTATATCAAGTTCCTAAATGCATATGGTGCCAGTACTATTTTAAGTCGAGGGGATCGATTTCCATGCAGAAGCTTTGGATTCGGATGTGAAGCAACTCCTAGATAGAGTCCTTTGAGATAACGTCCGAGAGATGGGTACAGTATTTCTTTTTAGATGAAAACTTCTGTGTCTCTGAACCCTTTCTTCCAAAGATAATGTGTTTTAACTTCCATTAACTATGACTATGGTTTTGAGGAGAATAAGAGTAATCTCTAACCCCCCATTTCTAGTCTTCAGTTCACCAAGCACGACAGGATATGGAGGGGGACAATCTTGGATCAAAATTAGCACACGCTTGAACTAAACACCTGACGGGAGGCTGCGCTCCGTTCTTTGAGACACTTCTTTGTGGAGTCGGAGAGCTACTGGCTTTTCTTAATGAGTGTTTAGGATGAGGAGTCTGGCGTTTGCCCAGGCATTGAAAAGAGTCTAAACCCTTAACACGCAGGCAAGTTATATAGGGGACGTCGGCGAGGTGTGGGTCGTGCCCGGCATCACCCTTGGTTGCCAGTTTCGCTCTCTGGGGAGAGACGCCGATCTCGCTGGCAGCGTCCTCTTAAAAAGAGGGGGAAGACTGGAAGAGGGCACCTCCGCCCGGCCCTTCTTTGGCGCGCCTCCTCCTCCGCCTCCTCCTCCCTCAAGTCCAGCGGCGGCGCCCTGAAATCTCCCAGCCGAACCTGAGATGGAGGCCAAGCGCCCGTGCGGTTCCCCTCGCGGTTCCCCTCGCAGAGGGAGCGCCCACACGCAGCCTTCGCTCTCCTTAACCGTGACAAAGTGTTCCTTGTCCGGCGAAAGCGAAGACGGCCAGGGAGGTTTCCAAGAGAGTGCCAAACCCCACCCCACCCCTCCAAAAAAAGAGGTCCCTTCAATCTTATCTGGGCGTCTGAAAAATACCCTCCTGGAAAACCTCACGGGTCACCGCCACTAGACTAGGTCTGTGCGTGGGACGCTGGGGGGGGGGGGGGGTTGGGCTGTGCCAGGGTGAGGAGGGGAAATTGCGGGGGGGAAATGTGTGGCAACGTGAGGGTGGTAAAGCCACGGCGCGGGGTGGGGTGGGGGTTTGAGGAAGGGGTTTGACGGACAGGAATTTGTGGCAGGAGTGGAACTGGGGGGGGGGGCGCGGGAAAACTGGGGTGACCTAACGGTGGCAAACCTTCGCGATGACACGAGGAAACATGAGGTGGTGGAGCTCGTGTGTGGATGGAAAGCGGATTTAGACTTGAGGAGAGGAAGGCGGGAAGCAAGAAGGCGCGTAGAGAAAGCCAGGGAGAATTTGACCTCCCCCACAGAAAAGTGGCAAAAGTGGCAGAAACAGCTTTGTGGGAGTGTGGCTTTGTTGTTGTTGTTGTTGTTGTCGTCATTGCCGCTGTGGTTGGCGGCGGTGTGTGTGTGTGTGTGTTTCAACACATTGAGCAGATTAAAGTACAAAAGAAACAAAGAGAAAGAAAGACCTCGCGCTTCCTTAGGGTTGTAAATAAAAAACGGGGCTCCAGCCTAGGACGGGGGTGAAAAGTTTGTGGCGGTCGCCCAAGGCAATGGGCAGCAAGTGGGAGTCAAGCCCCTGTGAGAAAAGCGGAAAGCGAAGGCTCTCTCTGCGGTGAAACCAGAGCGGGAACCCTTGGGGTGTCCTGGAGCGAAGACTAGGAAGGGGAGAGAAACCATTATGGAGAAGAAATCAAATGGCGGGTCACGAATCCCTTCCACGTGCATCGATCGAGCTGCGGCGCATGGAAAGGGAAAGAAGGGAAGACAATGGGGTGGAAAGTGCCACCAGGGCCAGAGCCAGGATTCTAGACTTGGGAGGGGGGCATTTTGTCAGGAGGGGCAACAATGACACACACACACACACACACACACACACACACGTAACATTGACATCGCGGGGTGGGTTGGGGTGTGAGTTAGCTCAGGAGGATTTTCGGGGGGGGGGGGCCTCTGGCTACGGCCTTGAGTGCTACGGTGTGTATATAGGGCGGGAAGAAGTGGCGGTACCCAGTCAGGGCCAGGGGTTAGACACAGGTTAGTCTACAGAGAGGAAATGGAGGCAGGAAAACAGGTGAGGAAAAGGAGGCGCGAAGGTGGAGGCGCGAAGGCGACGCTCACGACGGTCTGCCTTCGCTGCATGTCTTCACGCTCAACCTCGGTCCTCCCTGAAATGTCTTCCTACACGTGCCTGAGGTCTGGTGAAACTCAAAGCCCATCATGAATTCTGGGGCCAGCAAAGACTTTCAGAGATGGGCAGAAAAAGAGCGAAAGAAATATATATATATATATCTGAGCAAAGACTACAGAGAGCAGAGTCTGGTGAGGGAGCAAAAGGAAGGCGGAAAGCGAAGGAGAGTCTTTGAGAAGGAAGCCTTGGCGGGTTCCATCATCTCTAGAGCCTGGATTGCTGGGTTGTGTTTGGTGGAGGTGGGGGTGGGAGAAGAAGGGACAGAGGGGGCCCCCGGGGGACCCCCGTTGACCTCGTCGAAAGTCTCCCCCTTGGGGTGATTATCAATTTTCTTGCGCTGGGAAGAAGGAGAAGGTTTTTTTTTTAAAGGAGGGTAAGTGTGGATGAGAAGTAGCAAATACTGTACAGAAAAGGAAAAGACGACACTCAAAAGGCAGTTGGAGGTGAGTGTGTTAAAAGGGAGAAAGAGAAAGATTGCGCGTGTGAGGTGACAGGGTGTGTTGGGGGGGGCAACCGAATTGGGGGGGGGGGGAGAAACAGGCACGGCTCCGTGTAGCGCGAGGTGGGTGTGTATGTGTATGTAAGGAGAGAGGGGAGGGATAACGCCTTCTGTGCGTGTGTGTGTGTGAGAGAGAGAGAGAGAGGAAGAGGGAGGAGGTGGAACAGGCTTGCAGCGTGAGCGCGGCGGAAAAAAAAGGAGGACTAAGCGAAGCGGGTGAGTGTGTGGCGCGGGAGAAGGAGGCGGAGGGCGGGGAGGGGGGCAAGGGGGGAGGGTGGCGCACGAGGGGGGGCGGAGGCGGCCGAGTCGCGGGATTGGGTCACAGGAAGGCTGACGGGCTCCCACTACACCGACACTAATTCCCAGGCCACCCTTAAGGAATGAGGAGCCCCACGTGACGCTGGCGGGGCGGGCGAACTCTGAGCCATTTTGGGGACGGTGTCAGTTTCCACTGTGTGCCTTCAGCATTGCATCTCTCTTCTCTTTCCTCCCCCCCCCCCCAAAAAAAAAAAAACCCTCCTCCTCCTCCTCGCTCCCTCCCTCCGCGGGTCCACCAGCCTCTTCCCTCCCTCCACCCAAAGAACCCAAACAAACTACAAAACAATCGAAATATTTTTATTTATTTATTTTTAAAAAGAAGAAGAAGAAGAAAAGGCGGAGAGAGAGTGGAAGAAAGGAACCCAGCCCGAGCTCAGAGACCGAGGGAGGGAAAAACCAACCCCAAAAACCAAACCACGACTGAGGCAGAAGAGATTGACGGGGCGGGGGAACGGTGGGGGCGGAGAGGGAGAGACAATGGGCTGGTGGAAGCGGAGGAGAGGCAACCCATCCGGATTAGAACGATTTTAAGATCCCAGCCCTGGAGCCACGCATTGAGAGAGGGAGGGGGGAGAGAGAGAGAGAGAGAGAGGAGGAAAAAGGAAGGACGAGCAAAGGAAAAGGAGAGGAAACTCCGAGGAAAACGGCGAGAACCAGAAGGGGTCAGTGGAGGAGAAGACTCCGGGTGCTTTTGGAAACTAAAATGAGCTGAGTGCGGCGGCAGCAGAAATACGCTTATTGCAATTGACAGCGTCTGCAGTTTATTTCAAGATGGCCGCTTGGCTCCACATTCATTTTCTGCTGAACGACTTTTAACTTTCATTGTCTTTTTCTTTGGCGGCTCGGATCGTCCCCCTCCAGCTCCTTTTCGCCGGTAGGTATCCACGAGCCTCCTTTCTAGCCGAGGCCGGCGGGTGGGGGGCCCTGGCGGCGGTTTTCGAGGGCTTTGGAGGCTTGCAAAGGGGGGGGGGGAGGCTAGGTGTCCCCAAGCTCTCCGTATGGTAAAAGCGCTGACAGTCTGCTTCAGCCACACGCGCGCGCGCACACGCATGCACACACACACACTCTCTCTCACACACACACACTCACACACATACACACACGCCTGCTTGCTTGCACAGAGATATACAGCAGCGGCCGCGGTAGCAACTCGTGCAACTCCATTTGGTAACGCACCCACCCTTGCAAATTTTAGTTCCTTTCTTCCCCCAGCTCGGTCCTAAAATCTTTCTGGGCACGTGGCCTCCGAGGAGGATATTTATACTTTCGGTCCCTGCTCGCTGTTCGAACTCAGCCCTCTTTGTTTAAGTGCAGGTTTTGATTGAACCGGGAGAGTTAATGAAATCTCGAGCTGTTTGGGTCATGGGATGGCGATTGCCTCGTAAAGAAACGGTTCGGCGGGGGTTTCAAAAGCCAGGTAGCACACTCATTTTATAGAGATGGGTCGAGCGGAGGGTGGCGATCTTGTCGAGGGGCTCATTGCGCCGATGGGGGCTTCAGAAATATTTTTATTAACTTAAGTTTGGTGAACTCTTGACTGGGATTTCAAGGGCTTATAAGATGGCGGTTCCCAGGTCCCTTTGAGAGCATCTTTTTTTTTCGTTTGTGTCTATAATGCTGGAGTCTCTCGGGCTTGGAGAAAGGAAGGCAAAGTTAGAAAAGTAACTTCGAGAAGGAGACGTTACTGTGTAGATGATCCTCGAAGAATTCGCCCCGCGCAGTTTTAGGGGAGTTTGAGAAGGCAAGGCGAAGTATTCTGCCGGACGTTTTGGCGAAGGTTTCTTTTATTTAACTGGTATTCTACTCTCACATATGCTGAACCCCCACCCACAATCCACAAGCGGAATAAAAACAAGTTAGTTGAAATGTTTTGCTTGTTACTGAGATGGGATGAATTTGTTTTGCTCTTGACTGTCCTGGCGCTCCGTGTACCTGGTACATGAAACCTAGTTGTGCACATTCGCCTAAAATCACTTGGCCTGACAGTACTATGCTTGCAGTAGTTCATCCTTTTGTTTTAGGAAATAAATCAATACCACCAAGTCAAAGCCCCTCTGGCTACTAGTAAAACTTCAATTCCTCCAAGACATGGAAAGCTAGGTTTGTGGTTACAATATCTCCATGGGCTTGGAGGGGTGGTGGTGGAACCCTTCGTTTCTGTTAACTGTATGTGTGTTTTTGTTTCTTAAGTTAACAGTTTGGGGGGAGCAGGAGGTACTATGGAAGAACATTGTTGTGAAGTGGATTAGTGCAATGGGAGAGACTGGGTTCTGTGTTTGTATGTTTCTACAAGCTCAGGTCCATAATCAAAGGTGGCTGATGAGGTGGCCTCCTGACCCACATAAACATGTTGGTTCATGAGCATAAATTCTCTAAGTTTAGGATTTATATAAGATGGGAGCTAATGATATTGGACAGATGGATGATTTTCTTCAGTGCTATGTGCTTGCAGATGTGTTTGGACCAGATATGTGCATTAGGCATTATTTTTGAAGGCATGTGAAGACATGCTAGAATCAGTTTCCACACTTTGTTAAAAGACATATCCACCAACACTGTACGAAAGGTGATGGTAACTCTAATTTCATGTTTGGTATGTAGGTCCAAATGACCCTTCTTTGCTACTTTGAAGTTGCTTTGTCTTTGGGTAGAAGTGGCTACACTTTGATATACGGGGCTGTCAATGCAACTGTTTGTGTTAATTCACAGAGTGCTAGAGAACAAGGGGTTCCTAGTTTTTTCTCTATAGATTACCCTTTGTAAGGCCCTCAAGCCTTCAGTTGACTGTCACAACAAGTTGTTATTTTCCCTTGTCTCTGTGGTTAAATAGGTGCCTGAAAAATGAATCATATTAATCAGTGTTAAAGGTCATTTTACTGGTATCTCAACTGTACATACTTGGGATGGCAACACAGGAAGGGAGAGTAACTTTGGGGTGGGATGGGAAGAAATGAAGCTCATATTCACTCCTCAGAGAGTTGGTGTGTTTGGTAATAAGATGCTCTGTATGTTTATATATACAGTACATACTGTATACATGAATAGAGCTTAGCTGTGTGGACATATGCGTTGGTGTCTTTCTGTGCAGAGAGGAGATTGTTGCTTTGATTCAGTTTACTGGTTTAAGACTGGATTTCAGAGATACCACCGACCATGCCCTGGGCGGGAGAGGTCCAGCTTCGGTAAAATTATATGCAGTTAAGGGGTAGGTTGGACCAAACAAGTTTCACTGTTGATTTGACTTTTCTTCCACTTAGGGGGAGGCTCTGTTTCCCTGAAACGAAACATGTGCTAGAACCTTTCTGAAGGCTTGGTTTGCCTCATTGTTTTAAAGCAGGGGTGCCCAAACTACAGCCTGTGAGCTGGATGAACTGGCCTTGGGGGTGGCCAGATCTGGCCCACAAGCCATAGTTTGGGCCTTGTGCGCTGTTCGCACAAGGACAGGTGTGTTTTACTTCCACTTGTGGGAGCAACAAGGGTGGCCCATGGTGGATGAATTGGCACCAGGGGCCGGATCTGGCCCACAGGCCATAGTTTGGGCACCCCTATTTCAAAGGCTGAAAGAGACTTTCCAAGCCAGCCAGTGAATACAACTTCTGCTGCTGTTTCCTTTCCAGTTATGTGGTACTTTATGTAGGATTTTCTGTGGTCTTGAGGAAAGAGAGGAGTTCGATTATTTGTGTCACAGTAACCAAGCAATTTCCTCATTGGCAGAAAGCACTGCTGGATAAACGCGGGGAAGGCAGATGCTGAAGCCGCCTCCAACCAGGTTGGCGAGGTCTAGAAAAACGAAGGGTTTCCTTTGTTGATGTTGTCGGAGAGATCTTTGAAACTAACATACAATGCAGTTGTGTTATAAGAGTTTCTGCCACAGGCGCCTGTAAGGCCAAGGCTGTCCCCCCCCCCCTTTCTGTCTTTCTCTCCTTTCCTGCTCTTTCCTCTCTGTTTCCCCCCTCTGTTTTCCAGGTGGGGCTAAGGATTTTCAGACAACCCTTCTCGGCGCAGAATATATATCCTACCCCACACACCTTTTCTTTACTTCTCCTTTCTTTCTAAAAAAGGGGCGTGCAGAGGAACAGGCGGATGCTGTTCAGGGCTCTTTAGGAATCAGCGAAGTATTAAGTCTGGGTCCTGGTGGATTCAGAGAAACGAGGGGGGGGGGGTGTCTGCTTGAAATGAAGGATCAAGGAACTGAACCTGTGTTCTGGGAAGTGGTGGAGGTAGTGGGAGAGAGAGGCAGGCAGGGAGGAACACATTTCCCTCCGCCCGGATCGAATTGCACCGTAAATTATGCGCCCAGCACAGAGAGGAGCCACAAGCCTCGGGTGGGATCCTGTGGCAGGTATCGGCCTGGAGATCTCCGCTCCAGATCTTGCCGTTGGAAGAGGCGAGGCGCAACTGCACCCGGCCGCGGGTGTCTTTGCCCCTGGAACAGCGGCCGCCGCCGCCACCTCTGGAAATGACATTTGTGCGTGTGTTTTCACGCCTGTCTCGCTGCGCTGGCGTTTGACAAGGTGTTGATTTATCAGCGGGACTGGGCTGGTCACAGGCCGCGCGGGAGGGAGGGTTGCCCGGACCCTCCGGTCGGAAAGGCGCTTTCTCTGGTCTGGCCTGCCGTAGGGCCCGCGGTGGAGGAGGGGAGGGTTTGACCTGCCTGCCCCGCACAAGGACAGAGCCCGAGAGGGCTTCTCTTGTCGCGCACTCGGTTGTCCGGGAAGAGATCGAGACCCAAGCCGGGCAAGGCGAGCAGAGTTGCCGAGGGGAGAGGGAGGGAGGGAGGGAGGCAGCGCCGGCTCAGCCGCTGCTTTGCTTGCTCCAAGTCGACGTGGATGGAGGCCCCCGAGAGGAGCCGAAGTGGCCGGGAGGAGGAGGAGGAGGAGGCCTCTTGCTTTCAGCCTGGCGCAGACCCCAGTCCTCGCTCGGGCCGTCCCGGAGGCCTCCGCTTCTAGAGGCCTCCGCCCCCTCGCGCCCCTTTCTCCCCCCCCCCGCCTTGCTTCCAAAAGCCTGAAGAAGGGAGGGGAGAGCAGGAGGACTGGAAAAGAAGGAAGGATCTGGCCCGAGGAGCCAAGCTGGCAGGACCACCACCACCACCCTCTCACGGGCCCCACCCTTTCGGCCACGCCCCCTCGCGCTTTTCCTACAGCTTCTTGGCTCCCCCCTCCCTGACTTATCCGAGCTCCCTGTCCTGGGGGCACCAACTTTTACCTGGGGGGGGGGTTGTCGCCTGTCCTCCCTCCGTATTGTGGCCCCGGAACCTCTGGGTTCCCTGGATGTCTCTGAATGACCTCCCCTTTTTCATTCTTCCTTCCTTCCCTTCTTTCCTTTCTTTCCCTTCCTTCTTCCTTTCTCTTTCCCTCCCTCCATTCCTTTTTTCTTTCTTTCTTTCCTTCCTTCTTATTCTTCTCCCCCCCCCCTTCCGCGATCTGGGTCCCTCCCCTCCCCCCCCCCCGTTGGTGCGCTCCAGGCGGTGGCAGGATGCCAAGTGTAAGTGTAAGTTGCTATAGCAACCCCCTCGATAGAACGGTTCCGAAAGCGCCTCCGTCCCGAGCCTGTTGAGGCGGCGGCGGCGGCAGCAATCGATCCCCGTTCCGCTGCTCGGCCCCGTTCTCCGCCTGGCCGATGCCCCTTGGCCCCGGGGTGCAGCAGGACCCAACCTAAGCAGCCCGCCCGCCCGCTCGCGGTCCTTCCTCCTTTCCCGCTTCCCTCCCTCGCCTCTTCCTCCGTCGCCGCCACGGCCGACTCCCCCTCCTCTCCTCGCCGGAAATGCCCAGGGCAACGTCCGCAGCTGCACCGACCGGGATCAGGCGGCGCCTTTCCCTCCCCCTCGCCCCACAGCTTTCGGCCAGCGCCGGCGCAGCGCCTGGCCCGCCTGGGGAAGGGCCCCCCCAGGAGACGCTTCGCCTCCGCCTGAATCCGAGAGAGAGCCCCCCAAGCGGGCGGGCGAGCAGGCAGGTGGGCATAAGGGATCCCGGAGCCCTCCCTCCGGCGTGGGGGGACTGGGGCGCCTTGGGTGGCAGGCAGGCAGGCAGGCAGGGCTCGGGAGTCCGCTGCTCCCCCCCCCTTCCTGGTGGGATCGCCTTCCCGCCCGCCCCCATACCCAGCCTCCGGAGCCGGAGGGGGGACGACGAGAGGGAGCTTTGGTAGGGGAGGGGGAGAGAATCCCGCCTCTTCTCCGTCTCCCCGCACCGACCGACGCTCGCTCTGTGTGTCTTTCCAGACCCACCTCCTGAGCCAAAATGCATCGTACTACGCGCATCAAAATCACCGAGCTAAACCCCCATCTCATGTGCGTGATCTGCGGAGGGTACTTCATCGATGCCACCACCATCATCGAGTGCCTGCACTCCTGTAAGTACTGTACAGCCCAATACTTACGACTCTTCCCCCTCCCCCTCCCCCATGCCTTGGCTCTACTAACCCCAGCCTTGCTGAGGGGGTCGGTGTCTGGGCCCGTTTGGGTGAAACCGCCACCTAAATGTCGCAGAGAAGTACGCTTTCTGTGAAGCGCTTGCCCGGTATGTTTTACTATGGGCAACTTTGTCTAGTCGTCTCTAGGTTTTGGGGAAGGTTGGTTTGAGCAGGTGCTTGAGTAGCCAAAAGAACTCTTTGCTATCATGCTTGCATGCATATCTTCACCTATGTACAGACATCCGTATGTTTTTCTTATAGTCTGTAAGACCTGTATTGTGCACTACTTAGAGACGAGCAAGTATTGTCCTATTTGTGATGTCCAAGTTCACAAAACCCGGCCACTTCTGAACATAAGGTAGGAAAGAGGCAACTTAATGTGATTTGTCTGTCAACTTTTACGGCAAATTCAACTCTTAAAATAGTTTACAAAAAAAGGGGGATTTGTATGCAAACACTAGGCCTGATACTTCTGTCTCTAGTTTCTATTCTGTTTCACATGTATATGTATTATTCCTCCCCCCCCCAGTCAAAGTTAAACTATGTTCTTTGCTGTATTTCTTCCAAACTGTAAGTTTCCCAAAGTTATTCCTGTGCAAAATGCTGACACCTTTACAGTATATAGCAAATATTAGGGGAGGGGGAGGCACAAACTGAATTATTTTCAAAAGTATTTTTTTTACCTACAGTGATGCTTTGTTAGCTGTATAGGTGCTAGACAGTATAGTATTGGCCCACATAAATTATTTGGTAAGCACACAGGGAGGGGAGATTTTTTGTTTTATTTTTCTATTACTATCACAGAGAATACAAAAACAGAGAATACAAAAACTGTGTTAAAACTATTTTAAATTTGACTGGATGTTTTGGTAGAAGAGGTCTTGGGGACTTTGGAAAGTGTGAAGTGTAAATTGCTTGTGACTTTTCCAACTCCTAGTATCTTGGGATTGTATATTTCAGATCTGATAAAACTCTCCAAGACATTGTGTACAAGTTAGTACCAGGCCTTTTCAAAAGTAAGTAAGCAGTTTTATCAAACAAGCCCTATCTTAAGTTCCATTATGCATTAAATCACAGTAAACTGAATGATAAATGTGTATTCTCACTTAGATGAAATGAAAAGAAGAAGAGATTTTTATGCTGCTCACCCTTCTGCTGATGGTAAATATTTTCAGTTGATTCTATGACAGACTTAAAACTACTGATATAGTAAAACCCAGATTGCTAAAACATTTAGATTTCCATAATAATGTACAGGGGGAAATCATTTAAAATCATTTAATTTTTGTATGCATGCTAACTGTAGTTTCTGTATTTTGAAAAATCATCTTAACTGCCTCTTTTTCTACTAAATTTTGTTCTAACATTTCCTGATGTGATTATCAAAATGTAAGTTACTGTGGATGTTTCTGTGCAGCTGCCAATGGCTCTAATGAAGACAGGGGAGAGGTTGCAGATGAAGACAAAAGAATTATAACGGATGATGAAATCATAAGTTTGTCCATTGAATTCTTTGACCAAAATAGGCAAGTTGAAAAGACAATATTCTTTTCTCTCTGTATTAAAAAGATAACTGTTCCTTTTAGTAATTATATAACTCCTCTTCCCAGGCTTGAACAGAAAGGAAATAAAGAAAAAGAAAAGTCCAAAGAGGAGGTAAATAGCCATGTTTCCTTGAGATAGCAACCTTATCTTCAGAAAATAAAATTGTTATTTTGCAGGGTCGTTTAGATTAAGAATGTTCAAGGCTCCCTTAGATTAAAAGCTATTTTTATTCTCCAAAATAAAGTAACAGCAGGGGAGGTAGTTATGCGGCAATTACTGTATAACTGGTAACTAACCTTACAAGAGTTCTGACTGATGATTCAAGCAGACTTTACCAGCATAGAACTTTTCTCTGATTTCTTTTCACTAAATATTATTATTTAAAGAAGGGGTTTTGATATATTTTTATAATTAACTCATGGGAAATAGCCAATAAGCATGGTTTATTTTTCAGAACTCTATGTTTAAAAATCTGCATCTTAGTTCAGCTTTGTTTCAATAATGAGCATCTAGCTTTGTAGCATTTTGAATTTTATAATCCTTTGACTATACCTTATTTACTGTATTACACTGGGGATAGTTGTCAAGTTTTTAACTGTATGTATCATTTCTGTAATGAAATGCCCCATCAGGCGAATGACAAGAGATATCTACGATGCCCTGCAGCAATGACTGTTATGCATTTGAGAAAATTTCTTCGGAGCAAAATGGACATACCTAATACTTTCCAGGTACTTTTGACTTAAGTGGAAGAGGTCATAATAATATTAAGGCCCTTATTTAAATGAAAACTCAAGGTCTTTATTTTTCTCAAAGCATACAGAGAGTGAAATGCTGTACCTTACTTAGTAGTATGCTTCAGTTTGTATAAAAATGATCTATGATGATGTAGTGTTTTCAGAAAGGGGGGAAGAGATGAGATAAGTATCCTTTTGATGTCAGATCCTCTGGTCCCTCTTTGTTGAAGATCATAGTCAAGAGAACCATTTTAGACTGCTTTGAGGTTAACTGTTTGAAGTATTTTTCATGTTGCAATTACTCAACAGTCTTTGCTAATGGTTTTTGCTTCTGGCTTTTAAAAAGAGCAATGTCTTAAATAAAAAGTCTGGGCCATTTGCTTTTAAAAGAGTAGATCAGCAATCCACTACTAAAGTCTACAGTTCTCAGAAGATATATGTCTGCCAGTCAGTGTATTTAGGATGACATATAAGGCCACCTACTTGGACTTAAAAAAAGATTATGAGATTTGGGGACCCTACCCCTCAACGTCAGCTCATGAAGGTGGATAATGTGTAAATAAATGATGCTGACTGTGGGCTCCTTCTCTCTTCTTTGCAAAATGTTTACTTGTGCTTCTTTCACCAGATCGATGTCATGTATGAAGAGGAGCCTTTGAAGGACTATTACACACTCATGGATATTGCCTACATTTACACTTGGAGAAGGGTAAATCTGTGGAGAGACCAAGAGGGTCTCCTTCTGTAACCTTGGGCAAGGTGGCCTACGAAAGGGCAGTGCAGGGGGTTTAAAAAATAGGTCACTAACATTGTGCTGTCCTGATCTTTCTTCTTGTAGAACGGCCCCCTCCCCTTGAAATACCGGGTGCGACCAACTTGCAAAAGGATGAAGCTCGGTGGGCGAGATGGCTTAAACCATAGTGGAGAACTGGAAAGTGACTCTGGGAGTGAGAAAGCCAGCAGTCCCGCAGGAGGCACTGCCTCCACATCCTCTTCTTTGCTCAGCCCCAGCATGCCAGTGCAGTCTCCACACCCCCAGTTCCCCCACATCTCTAGTACTATGAATGGAACCAGGAGCAGCCCCAACAATAATCACCACTCGCCCTTCACCAGCAGAGCTCGGAAAGCCTCCATCAATGGCTCTTCTGCCACGTCCTCTGGCTGACGGATGGAATCATCTCTCTTGGATTTAAGAGTCCCACCATTTCCCTGCTGTCCTCTTTTTACTGTTCTTCTGTACTTTTTCTTCTCCATCGTGTTGAGCTTTTATAGATGCAAATCCCATTCATGATTATCATCCAGACTGCTTGAAAAAGAGGAGTTGTTTTTTCCCCAAACACACTTTTGGATGTTAAAATGGTGGGACATGGGGAATGGACTGTTTCATATGGAACTGAAAAAATGGCAAACAAGCTTCTGATGGACTATGAAACAAGGGGAATATACCCTGCTAAACTGAGGGAGAAGTGGAGTGGTTTTCCTGTTCGTCATCCTCAGTCTGCTTCCTGGTTTGGACTCAGTTGTGGAGAAATGGATACTTATCAATAATGGGATCTAGTTTTGCTGATCCAGACTAACTTCCTTCATTTACACTATCTTGGATTGTTAGCAGTTATTTCTCTGTTTTTGTGAAGGCAAGTGAATTTCCCTCTCGTTTTTCAGATTTGTCATCACAACCAGATTTAAATATGCACATAACTGTGCATATAGGTAGCCACGCCACTGTGAATAACAATGTTTTCTTTTGTTTTATTTGTAATTCTGGTTTTTCTGTTGCATTCATAACTACTCCACTGCGTGCAGAAGGATAGAAAGACAGGGAGAAAAAGAGAAGGGAGGGGGGAATGGCAGAAGGAGGGGGATAGACAGTCACTTTTTACCATCTTTATGCCTGGAAGCGGGTTTTACTGTTTGATTTATTGAGTTTATTGAAACAAAGTAAAAGAAAACCTTTTCTTGTAAGGATCAGAAGGCATTTTACATTTCTTTAGGAATGCCATATTGATATATGACAAAACAGGAGGCAGTATTGTATGATATATTTATAAATATTATAAAGGACATCTATGTGTTTCACATACTCGGTGGTCAATTTTCCAGTTTGGTTCAGCCCTTGCAGGCGCCTATTGCTAAGCTCCTCTTTCATGTAGCAACTATCAGCTGTTTCTCCCCTCTAGTGATGGCTGTGGGATTGAGGAAGCTCAAATCACTGTTAACCCAGAAGCAATGGTCAATCTCAAAAGGATTTTGTGAGCTTTGCCTTCTTCCCACCTTGTATATTAATTTTTACTTTTTACACAGTGTGATTCCTTTAATGATGCAGGGTGGGTGGGGGGAGGGGACTGACGTTTTAGATGATGGAAGTAATGAGCAGCAATTTGACCTTCATTCGTTTTATTATTTGGTTGTGATGGATTTGTGGGTTCCCCCCTTTGAAAAAAGCACAGGAAATCATACAAGAAGCCATAAAATATGCAGAAAACTCTTTCTTTCATTCATTCTTAAGAAATCAAAAAGTTGGTAAAGGAAGGCTTTTAGTCTAAACTTGTTTTAATATACTGTATATGTATGTATATGGTACAATACTAACTTGGTTAAAGATTAACAGGTACAGTACTTTGGTATCTCCAATAAGCTGGAGGGAGTCCCTTCTGCAAAACAGGCTTCTGAAGGCACATTGAGTTTGAAAAAGAAGGAAACTTCTTAAAAATGTAAGCACCCCGAAGAGCACCCAATACTTTTCAGTTTGTGCTTTGCTTTGGTCAAACTTTGTGTGTTTGTGCGCACACGCGTGTGTATTCTTCACTTATCAGTTACACATTTGTGAATGTGTCTATCCAGTATAACTATTGTTTCATGTTTGTATGGGGAAACTGTAGCTAAATATTCATTGTCTCCAGTCTGCAGAAAGAAGCACAAATCTATTCCTTTGTCTTGCTTACAGTCATTAAATCATTACTTTTGCATATACAGTAACTTGTTGCTATGTCTTGTGGCATTCTAGCACCTGATTAGGTTTTCTATTAATTTTTTAGAAGTATAACAATCTGCTTATATAGCAACTACGAAATGATAGAGATGATAACACTGAAACTTGAAAAGTTGGCACCACTTTAAACACATTAAGTTTACTGCCAAGTAAGGTTACAATGAGAAATATAATTTCTGGGATACAAAACCAACTGAAAACAAGGGCTTGACTTTCCAATAAAAGTCATTTGGACAGGGCTGCAAACAATTGGACCATGACAGCTGGATTGATGCAAGTAAATGTACTTGGAAGTCATGTTCCTTATCAACTATACCTATACATACCTATTTAGAAGAATGCTCAAGAAATGGGTCTTATCCCATGGAAGAGTATAAAGGACTTTTACGGACGGGGTGTGGAGTGATGGTGGTGATTGTGTACTTTCCCCTTATTTCATAAAGCATGCCTTTAGTTCTATGCAAATAAATATAGCTTTAGGTAGATAAAACTAATAAAAATAGATTGATTTTTAAAGGGAAAGGAAAAAATGACAGTTGTCAGCAGTGGTATCAAGGCAATATAAGGCAGTTCAGTTTCCCTTGTGTGTCAGACAGCCTTCTGGGGTTAAAACACACACTTCCCTTGCTGTATTCCTAAAACAAACATCTTCAGGTAATCATGTGTATGCAGTCCTAGAATGGTGTGCCTAAATATATAATTTAGTCTCTGACATCAGTAGGGTTAAAGGAAATAATTCTGATATGTCATAGTAAGACTTTTTCTCTTATTTTGGATTACTTGTGGGAAAATGCTCAGAGGGCTACCTTTTAAAAGGTTTTTTTAAATTACATAAAGGTAGCCTATACATGTGAGTGGACTGCATGTTTTGGCAGTCTTCCTCTAACTATTAAAAAAAGCATATATGGAATATTTCACACAAAGATGAACATTGAACCCCAAACTCAGAAATTCAGATAAATCAAGCAAGGTTTGTTTATTGTCGATCATGTTCAAAAGCATACAACTTTGACTTAAAAAAAAAACCCGGGGCCAATAAGGACATTTCTACACTCTGCATGAATAAAAGTGTGAATGCTGACTGCGTGATCACCATGGTAAGAAGAAAACAGTGTCTTTCATTTCCGCGAAATTCACACGTGCACACGTTAGAACGAGTTTAGGATCACAGCCAGGAACCAGAAAAATGTATCCTTGCACAGCTACTAAACTGGTGCGGCAGAACACATCATCTCTTCAGGGGGACCATCTACATGTTAGAATGAGCCTAAGAGGCCATCTTTGAGAATGATCTTTCTTCCTGACCAGGAGAAGAAACTGCTGGAAAACTGCTAGTGACATCTTCTATCCAGTTCCTAAACAGGTTGAGTTTGGATGTCGAGTCCCATTGATAGAATCAGATGGGCTTGGCTTTGTTAGTAGTACTAAGGCCAGGGCTCTCTTTTGATAAAGAAATAGAGGTTCGATCCAAGCTATCCCCGTGACAAGTTTCTCCAGGTATACGACAGTTTCCTAAGGATGCCCCAAAAGGCCATGTTCTTAGAGATGTGAACTTGGACGGCTGTGAACTTGGACGGCCTCGTTGTGAACTTGGATATGGGGCAGTGCATTATTTGGAACAATACACCTAAACTGAAGGGGTTGAATGCAGTTGTTGACCTTGTGCACTCTGGTTAGAATCCGATACAGTAAGCTTTTAGAAGAGACGTAGTTTTAATAGACCAGGGATGAACATTTCATGTGGCTCCCCACTGCCTCCACCACACCAAGAAGTGCCATGTGGTGGAGGAAGGGCAAGATGGCTGTCCATCCCCAGAAGCTGTCTGAGGGAGTGAGACCTGGCCCCCAGCTTTAAAAGGTTGAGAACTCCTGAGATAGTGGGAAAAGAGGAAGACCGATCCTGCACTAACAGGCTTGGCACTGAAAGGAACAGAATGTATCGTTGCTTTAGGGAGGAATCGCTTTCTGTTGGAAAGTTCTTCCAACTACCCTGTCAGCCACTTTGTTAGCCCTTTGACTGTCATGTTTACATTTTAAAGGACCTGCGGATTTGTCGTGGGATGAGAACCGGGAACTGATCACTAGAGAGGTCTAGAGCTCAGAGATTTTTGACCGCTTCACCAAGCTAGAAATCCCAGAAGTCTACAGATCGGAGCCATGGCAGTTAAAGTGGTCTGGTACCGATACCAGTATATCAGTGAAGTGTACTAAATCCAGGTCTCACAGTCAAGAATCTACCTGACTTCTTTCTCATCCTAAATTCTTTCTTTGGGGAGGAGTGGGCAGGGACTATTTGACCTGCAAAAGTTTTATGAAAGGACAGCATAAAACAATGTATCTGTTCTACTGGGGAGCAGAGGGGGAGAAAAAAACAAAAAGACCCTAACGAAGAAGAAGAACGTAGTTTCTCAAATCAGAGCAGTAATAAAAGGCAACGGTGGAGCCCACCTGGAGCCTTGGGTTCAAGCAGGCCAGCAAAAGCACGATGGCCATCTCGTTTTTCCTGGTCACATTTTTCTTTAAGGCTTCAACAAGGAGGGGAAATCGGAAAGCAGAGTAAAGGAATAAGCAGTCTTGGTACCATCCCAGGGTTCAATTTCACCAGCTACCCTGTCCCGGCGATTAGGTCAATCTTTAGAAAGAAGGAAGAGTTAACCAACACCGCAGGATATATCCACCCTTCTGCCCCGTTTCTTTTCCTGTAAAGACTTCTCTATTCTCCTCCTTGAATTCCGATCTGCACCTAGCCGTGTTTTCCTTCTCCTCTCCCCCGTGTTTACTTATCCGCGGAGAGATTCAGAATCCGGCTCATTTACTGGTCTGCCGACGACTGCCAGAAACATGCACCGTTGAGGACTTAAGTCTGGCCAGCTACAAAGCTAAGAAAGTGGTTTCATTTTGCCAGTCCAGTGTTTGGCCGGGACACGAAAGAAGACAACTCATCCCCAAGGGATCTGGATGGGGGATCTTTTAAGGGTAGCCCTGCGGAAGACACCGGGTGTTTTTTTTTTTAATCGAAGTGGATGTGCAGAAAACACCTTTCTCTGGCTAAGATTATTTTGAATTTGCCACCAGCCTCCAGTCCTCGGGATTCCTTCCGCCAGGGAAACTCCTTTATGCCCGTCTTCCCACCGGCCTTTCCCAGGTTCAAAGCACCATGTCTGAAACGGCTCTCTTCTCTCCTTGGAGAACCGACCACCCAACAGGAGTCAGTCTGCGCCCCCCCTCCCCCTTGCAGTTCCGATTTCAGCCACCAGCCAAATCTCGCCTTTCATCTTTCTGTCAGACAGGTTTGGGCAGCCGCGGGCAGCCCCTGTGGACTGGGTTCAGCGAAAGCAAGCCTGATGCCCATCTCTGCCAAAGGTTAGGACGGTTTTGCCCCCGTGCCAGGCGCCCCAGAGGTCGGACCGGAGAAAATCGAGCAGCGGCTTTGCATGGACGCCTTGCCTGGCGTTTAGGTTTCCGCGGCTCCTTTGCTAAACCCTGATTTAATTTGCTCTCCCTCTCCCCTGAAGGCAGCTTTTTAAAGGGCTGCGCGGTTAGTAGCCAGCTAGCCAAAGACGTTAAGGAGCCGGCGTCTCAGGACCTCTCCTCGCCCTGCGTCTCCCTGGTTTGGATTCAGCAGGAGAACAAAGAACGGGAGACTGTGATCGGCCACCTGCGCTATGAAAAAGCCCGAGAAAAAGGCGGGGGGGGGAGAGAGAGAGAGAGAGGAGAGAGAGGGGATGGAAGAGAAGGAACGGAAGAAAGAAAACTGGAGAGGAGCCGAGGAAGAAAGAAAGAAAGAAAGAAAGAAAGAAAGAAAGAAAGAAAGAAAGAAAGAAAGAAAGAAAGAAAGAAAGAAAGAAAGAAAGAAATCCTTGCAGGGCTACTCAAGAGTAAGTCCCGCGGGTTTCACGACGACACACAAGCCAGGCAAACGGAGAGGAGACCCTGGCACTGTATTTTTGCCCTGCTCGAAGGAGCGCCCCTGTCTCGACCCCCCACAATCTCTCCGGGGGGGGGGGAAGCGAAGGCGGAATGAAAGCGGGACTTTACGGAGTTCTTCAAGGCGAGCCCGTCCATGGTGACCTCGCGGCTGAGCAGCTGGTTTGGGGACGGATTGGTTGGTTCGACCGAAAGAAGGAGCGAAAGGAGAAAGGCCGGGGAGGGGAGGGGAGGGGAGGGAGTGGGCTTGTTGGTGGAGGCAGCCCCCCCCTCGCCCCACTGCGGGTCTCCTTCCAGGCAATAGCCAAAGCCTCCAACTCTTCCTAAAGGGATCATCCAGAGCTACTGATCCAGTGGTTCTTCCCTTTTCCCGAAGAGGAGAAAGAAGGCGCCTCGGTCGTTGCCAAACCCCCCCCCCCGACCGACCGACGGACGGACGATCGCAGCCCCTTTTTCTCTCTGCTGTTCCGCCTCTTAGCGAGGCAGGAGCCATCTTGCGCCTGCGCAGTTCTCTGCCGCCCCTTGCTTCGCCGGCCCAATCCGGGGTCCCCCAGCCGTCAAATTTGGATTCGGATTCCCCGGCTGCCGCCAGGCAGAAAACCCGCGGGGACGGGCTAGACCTTACGGCAGGAGTGGACATAAATGTGGTTACTTTGGGGCGGGGCGGGGGGTTGCGAAGAACTTTGAGGTAGCTGCCTGGGTTCATTGTTTCCCACCTTCTGCTTCACGGTCAAGGTTTTCTTCAGGGCCGTAGCCAGAGGGGGCCAGGGGCCCCGCCCCGAAAACCCTCCTTGAGTTAACACCCCCCCCCCCAATC
Organism: Furcifer pardalis; assembly: GCA_030440675.1. Taxonomy (NCBI): domain Eukaryota; kingdom Metazoa; phylum Chordata; class Lepidosauria; order Squamata; family Chamaeleonidae; genus Furcifer; species Furcifer pardalis. The sequence continues at coordinate 91,333,032 of CP126897.1, forward strand.
CACCCTATGGTGCCAATGTTATATATGTGAGTGTTGCCTCTCCTGAAAATTTTGTGCCCCTCCTGAAAAAAATCCCCTCCCCTCCTATCTAGAATCCTGGCCACGGCTCTGGTTTTCTTTGAGAATGACGCCGACCCTCGACTTATTGCTGCCAGAGGCGGAGCCGCGGAGTAGTGCTCTCACTCGCCTGAAGATAGTTAAGATGTTTACCGCCCCCATTTCTTTAGTTACACGATGCAGAACAATCCCATGAATGCCCACCTACATCTCTCCAGTCATAACAAATTACGTAATAAACTTTTCTCTTTTCCGTGACGCACCAAACGCGTTGCTTTTCACCCGCCCGCTCTATCCGGACCACTGCGGCGTCCAAACTGGTTCTGTCCTATCCTAATGGGAAAGGGGGAGGGGGAGTTTATAGCCACATAAGGAAACAGATACGTAAATGTGTATAAACAAAGACGAACCACTAACATCACGAACCAGAAGTCTTACGTACGAAGACGCTAAACGAAATCTAGAAACCGGACTCAGATTCGGAATAGAGACCAAGAACCGCAAAATCAACCAATCGAAGGAGGGGGAAAAAGAGAAACTGAGTGAAAAGAATGAAGTAGTGGATGTGGATAGGATTGTGCTTGTAGCCTCGCTTGAAAAATCTGTTTAAAACTTTAGGGTGTTATGGGCACCTTTGCCCTCTATGGCCCTGGGCATACGAGCACGCCTCAAAACTTGGCGCAGTTTGACACCAGATCAATTCTCTATTAATTCTCAACTGAAAGGAGAGCTTCGGATATCAGCAGTCTGCAACCAACTGTATCGTTTACAAATTAATTATATTGTCAGGGGAAAAAAATATCTAGATACCATTTATTCATTCCTTTTAGAGCCGTCGGGGCATGTTGGTATCAGAAGATTTGGTCTTGCATTTAGGGACTCCAAACCTCAGCGTATTCCTGGAGCTCCAAGTCATATCCTCCTTTAATGTTGCTCCTTGTCTAGTGAGCTCCTTTCTCCAGCTTCTGATTTGGTCTTGCTCTTGTGTACTCTCAATAATGTTTGTTCTTGCCAGAACGTTTGTTCTTGCCTGGATCTGAGCTACTGAATTTGAGGCTCATATTCATTCATAGGATGTCGCGGGTCATCCTCTTGCTTAGTTCTCTCGGTGTCCGCTGCTTCTTCTCTCCTGATCTTAGGTAGAGCAATACCAACAAGAGGGTATTTTTTTTCCTCAACCGGTGTAGATCTGAGGTATCCATCGAGTTTAATATTTGCTATTCTATCCTCTTGGAAGCTTATGAAAAGGGTTAGACCGAGGTACTGTACTTAGCTCTTCACGGGAGAGTGAAATATTGGACTTTGCGCCTCTTGAGGATATGAGATTTCAGTGGAAAAATAGTATAAAGGAGAATTGTGTTATATTGGGCATTAATCTTCTCCTCCGATCCAAGGCAACTCGCTACTTCTTAACAGCTAATAGCCAGGGCTGTCGTACAATGCAGAAAAAATTAGTAAGAATAATAGACTGGGATTACGGAATGCCTTCCTCCATAGATTCTGCAGTAAAGGGAAAAGGGAAAGCAATCTATAATCAGAGGCATACACAGTATAATGTAAGAGGACAAGAGATGGGTTTCTAGATTACAGCCTGATGATTGAAGATATATATCGCAGTGGTTAACTGTCTCTTTTAGAAAGACACAGAGGGATGCTATGACCACTAGATGCCTATTCCTTAATTCTCTAGACTGAAACTACGATTGCCCAGTGGCAATGGGAATGGTACTCTGTTCATGCTCAGGGGAGCACGTTTCAATTCTACTTTCCCAGACCCTTACGAATCTAATTATGAAGATGAAGGCAAGATTCAAATACATCTCTGGGCATCCACCCCCTCTTTGAATCTCTCTCACACCCCTCGGTCATTTCAACATACTTTTGTCCCTAAGAAATATAAGGCAAGCGGTACGCTTTTCGAAGAAAATCCTTGAATACTAGTCAATATATAAAAGTCATATATCCTCCAAAGTTTTGCAAACTTATTACGTTTAAGATCGGAAATACAGTACACGCATTATTATTCGGACAGTGGAAGGAAAGGAGAAACTGCATGATTCCAAGAATATCGCTCTCAATTATTGGATGGCTGTGAGTTGCCGTCATCTGCCCCAGCTCCTGCCAATTTAGCAGTTCGAAAGCAAGACACTGCAAGTAGATAAACAGGTACCACTTCGGAGGGAAGGGTTACAATGTTCCGTGCACTCCAGTGTCTAGTCATGCTTGTCACATGACCACGGAAACGTCTTTTGCTGTAAACGGAGATGAGCACCGTCCCCCTGAGTCGGACACGACTGTCTTTCGAGCAAGGGAGACCTTTACCTTTATCTTGCTGTCTTGCATATAAACCCGCGTGTAAGTCTTGTGAAGCCCTCCTTCCAAACCTACGGAAAATGCCCTGTTTTATTTCCAACAGGTTGGGGGAATTTGCCCCACGCCTGTGGGTTCCCAGCGGAACCACGCGGGCACTGCCGTCAGATTTGTCCGGCCCCACCCGGCGCGGAGAACCAGCCATCCGGGCCCATGTCTAGCAGGAATGACGGGCCACCCTGGCGCCTGGCCCGGAGACTTCCCGCACGTCTGTCTCCTAGCCTCCGCGTCATTACAACAGGGCAGATGTCCCGGTGAAGGTCCAGCGAGCTGACTAAGGGCTCCAGCGCTAAATGGTTTTCCCTGTCTTTTAATTCTGACTCTCAAACCCGAGAGCGTGTGATGCATTTATTAGAGCCAGCTGAAGGGTGACAGAAGCCCTAAAATAGGTGCGGGAGAACAGAGGGAGAAAAGATAGACTTGGTGCTGAGCTTACGAAGCCTGCAAGATACCATTCCTAAATTATTCTCTTTTTTTAAAGGGGGGGGGGGGATGGATTGGCAGATTCTCACGTTACGTTCTATGTGATACCAAAGCGAACTTGGAGAAGAAGTCCTGAACAGAAGAGCCTCTCAACGCAGTAGGACCAAATTATGACATGTTATAATAATTTAGTGTCAGAAATTATTCTGGGTTGAAAGGATTTTTGCAGAAGATACTCCGCTCAGGGGACGCCCAAATGAGGCTCCTTTCATGTTCCCAAGAGCTGGGACAGAGACATGTGCTCAATCTGTCATGCAGTACCCGGGTCTAAAACTGCCAACTTGCCAGCCTTCCAGCTAACAAGGAGAGCTTCTTAATCCTTGAGCCACCGCAGCCCCTGTCACATGTTGAAGCAAAGCAACACTAGGATCATCTAATGACCCACATGCATGTAAGACTATGTATCTGCAGCCCTGACCAAACCGGCCATCTTAGGAACTTTTGGTCAGATCCGTTTTTGCCCTTGGAATAGGCCTGCAGGTTGAGATTTTCTTCCAGAGGTCTTCCTTGCTCAAAAGCCAGGGGTATCCGACATTAGGGGTATGTGCTCATCTTCGTTTACAGTCAAAGAGCCAACACTGTCTGTGTCATGTAGCAGGCGTCACTAGAAGCCGAAGTGCATGGAACACTGTTACCTTTCCTGCTGAAGTTGTACCTATTTATCTTCTTTCAATTTCTTGCTTTGGCCTGCTAAATTGGCAGGAGCTGGGACAAACGATGGGAGCTCATTCCATTGCACAGCACTCGGGTCTCAAACTGCTGACCTGCCGACTTGCCAATCGTAAAGTTCAGCGTCTTCACCACTAAACCACCTTGCAGAACACAGCTTTAATTTCAGGAACTGCGACCAGCGCCTGCTGAATAAAACCTTTTGCTTCATTCAGGACCCATCTCTAGTGCCCCACTTCTATAATGGAGGGCTGGGCGCTCCAGTTCAAGCCCCAGCCCCACTGGGGTTGGGGGGGGTAAACGTCACCCTCCAGATGTTGTTGAACTGCAACTCCCATCATCCCTCACCTTGGGCTGTACACCCTAGTTTGGACCTGTTTTTGGTAGGCTCGTTGTGCCGCATGACAGACAGACATTTAAAGGGATAAGCTTTTTTATTTCTGGTTTGGGGGATGCAATGGCTGGGAAAGCTCTTCCTGTTGTACTTCTGCCTGATGCACAGATGCTTCACGGCACAGCATCTGTATCATAAAACCGAAGTTTGTGACACCTTGGGAGCTAGAGAAATGTGGTAGGTCAGACGCCAACAGTGCTTTAAAATTGCATGGAATGAATGGGGGAAAGGGGGATGATGTTAATTAGCATGTGGATTTCCTCAGGGGATTCCCTGAGACCCAGTTTTATAGGGTTTCAGTGTAATCCTCATTATCCTTCTTTAGATTACAAACCGTGTCTAGATTTCCAGACCCAGGATGAATCTTTTGGAGACAGAATTTGCACCCTTGAATCAATCCCCACTAAATCTCAGATTCAATTGACTGGTGGAAAGCCATTCGCCTTTGCAGCCTAAACTACCTCACAAGGTTGTTAAGAGGACAACGCAATTCTGGGAGGAAATGCCTTCAAAATAAATAAATAAATGAAATTTATAACTAACTCAGTAATGAAAAGGCCTTTTTGTAAATGGTAGTTCAGATGTTTCCTGGAATAACCCAGGATTTATAGTTCTCCAACAGTAAATTCCCCCAAGCTCTTCTATGGTTTAGTAACTTTAGTAAGAATGAACAGGGTGCAATCTCCCGATATCATGAGCTTCTTTAGTTGCTGCTTTATCGGACCACAAAATAAATGGTAAAGGCCAGAGTCATTTTGTCTGGAGGAGCCTGGGAATTGTAGTCTAAAAAAAATGTCCTACACTGGAATATGTTGCGGGTGCAGGATCTTAAGCAGTGATGGGATGTAACAGGTTCTCACCAGTGCGCCAGAACCTGTAGTAACTTTTCCCAGTGTCCCAGAGAACCAGTAGCAGCTTTTGTGGGGAACCACCTTTGGGACTTACCTTTTCACTGGTTCCCACACTGGGTGGGTGTATTCTAATGTATTTTTATTTATTTATTTATTTACAGGTTTGTGTTATGGGTGGGTGGGTTTAGGGGTGTGTGTGCGTGCTTATTTTTATTTTATTTTTTTATTATTATTTTTCTTTGGCCCCACCCACAACATCATGACATCATGGTGTTAGCTCCGCCCACACTGTGATGACATCACGGTGGGGTAGTAAATTTTTTGACATCCCACCACTGATCTTAAGCCACTAAGGAAGGGGAGGACAGTAGCTGACTGTGCCCCATCAGAACCCGCCAGATAACTCTGTTAATCCTTACAGGCGAGTCTTACTGGCTGCCCTAACAAACCTTTCAAGGCATGTGAAATATTTAAGAGGTGGTTTTACTACAGCCTCCTTCGTGTGTTTTCCTAACCCAGCAAAGATCTGAAGTCTGATCTCCTTAAGTCCTGATGCCTCACTCTATGCCCTAACCCCGTGATGGCGAACCCTGGCACTCCAACTGTTCTTGGACTTCAATTCTCCGAAGCCCAAGTCTCTGTGAATCCACACGAATGGGTCACTGCCCTAACCCCACTGGCTATGTACCTGAGGAGTTGTTTTGTGCTCTCAAATCCAAACTAATTTAAAGCGACCTTGACAGGGCTTTCAGCATATGCGAGGTATTTAAGGAGTAGTTTTACCAGTTCCACTCCCAAGAGAGTTTCCATGGTTGAGCGGGGATTCAAACCCATGCCTCATGAGCCCTAGACCGTCACTCCATCCCCTACACTGTGTCTTCTTTGTACGACCGCTTTGAAGGACAATATTTCAGAGTCTTCACTTGACCCTTCTGGCCCAATGCACTTTTTAAAATGGAGGAAGTGGAGTTGGATTTAGTAAGCCTTACTTCCAAATGAATGAGCACAGGTTGGCACCAACCGGACCGCCTTCCTTCATTTTTCTTTCTTTTGGGGTTATTAATTATATTAACAGAAGTCTCTACCACTTAGTAGTTTGATTAGTTGGATGCTTTTCACTATTTAAGACAGCTAACTAAAGCAGTAATCAATGCACGGATCATTTCGAGCACCATCTTGAAGAAAAGGCTGGGAACACATTTAACCAAGATTAAAACCGATCAGTTTTAAAGCCTCACCTGAATCTCCTAAGCGTTCTTCAAATAGACAGATAAGAATGACCCGAAGGAAGCCTATTTTCTGTCTCCCTTCAAATAACTCCCCAAGTGGGCTTTTGTGGATGGTCTGCGCTTCCCATATACCCGAGATGGCGAACCTTGGCACTCCAGATGTTCTTGGACTTCAATTCCCAGAAGCCTAAGCACCCTATGAATCCGCACGAATGGGTTTACTGTGATTCATCTGGCCTACGCTGCCCTCATCACTCCGGAAGCAGAAGTAAAACACGCCCATATGACTGTGAAAGTCGGCAAGGCAGAAGCTCGAGACCTAAGTGCTACACGACGGAGTGAGCTCCCGTCTCTGTCCCAGTTCCTGCCAACCTAGCCGTTCGAAAGCAAGAAATTGCAAGTAGATAAATAGGTACTGTGGGAAAGGTAACAGCGCTCCGTGCGCTCCTGCATCTAGTGATGCCTGCCACATGACCACAGAAACGTCTGCAGACGCAAACAGCGCTGGCTCTTTGGCTGTAAACGGAGATGCTGGATACGCCTGGCTTTTGAGCAAGGGACTTTACCTAAAGGTTAAGAAACACATCCCCCCTGGTCCTGGGCACCACCTGCCAGTTTCCTGGACGCAAGCAACGGGACGCCTGTGTTGAGACCTTTTTTGCCCCTAGCCGGGGACCGAAGATCTGTCTCCTTGCCCCTCATCCAACCCGACCCAACCTCTCTCCTCGCCACAGTCTCCGCCGGAGAGGAAGAGGAAGGAGGCGCCTGGCTTGAGGAAGGGCGGCCCTCCAAAAACGGGGCCCGGCAAGGCCAGAGGAAGGCGACCGAGCAAAGCCAGGGTGGAGGACCGCCTTGCCTGCCCTGGGCCTTCTCTCTCCATCCGCTCGTTCCTCTCTTAAGTGCTGGGGGTTGGTGGGGGGGGGGTTGCCTGCCTTGTTGCTAGTAGCAACCACACCAGCCAATTCCCTACGACGACGGCGGCGGCTGCTCTCGCTCGCTCCTTCCTCCCTCCGGTTTCCCTTCTCTCTTCCCCCCCCCCCCCCGTTTGCAGCCTTTGCCTCCGTGGCCTCCCATTGTTTGAGGGGAAGCACGGGTTGGGTAGAGTGGCGTGGAGTTGGGGGGTGGAAAAGGAAGGCAGCCTATTTTGAAGGAGTGGGCTTTGCAGCTGGAGTGGGGGTGGGTGGGGGGCTACCCCTCCAAATTGTCCGATGGCTTTTCCACCGCGGCAAGGACCGGGAATCGGGGCCACACGAAGTACGGACCAAAAGGCGGAGCGATCCGGCACCGGTACAAAACGTCCCGAAGTTTTTCTCCATCGAAGTCTCTCCTCCTGCCCCGCTGGAACCGGCGTGCTTTTATCAGATTAGAGAAGGATGAGGGTCAGCATCCAATTGTATGAATGTGTGTTGATCTGTGTGTGTCCTTCATCTTCCAGTTGGTGTGAACAGGGCACTGAGTTCCTCCTGGCAAGCCAGCCTCTTTCCCAGGCGGCCCTGAAGAGATGCTTTTGGACATTCGGGGTCCAAATAGGGACTGTGGTGGCTTAATGGGTAAGATGCTGAACTTGACGGCTCGGTTGGCAGGTCAGCAGTTCAAGACCCGAGTGCTGCATAATGGTGTGAGCTCCTATCTTCTGTCCCAGCTCCTAGCAGTTGGAAAGCAAGAAATTGCAAGTAGATTAAGTGGTATCACTTCGGTGGGAAAGGTAATAGCATTCCGTGTGCTTTAGTGTCTAGTCATGCCTGCCAAATGACCATGGAAACGTTTACAGACGCAAACAGCACTGGCTCTTTGGCTTTAAACTGAGAGAAGCACTGTACCCTAGAGTCGGATACGACTGGCTTGCGAGCAAGGGAGATCTTTACATTAACATCCAAATGCCGTTTTTTACATTCACACAAGCCCCGCGGATTTCAATGGTGCTTCTTTTCAGGATCAAACCCCTTTGGTTTCCAGGATGCTGCCTTCTAGCTGCCCAAACTCCGGTTCTAAGTGGATCAGGAAGGAAGGCTGTGACTGTTCCCCGCAGACAGGCAGCCCAGTTAAAGAAGACCTGCTGGGCCCATAATTCTGTGGGAATGTACATCGTATGGTTTATCTTTTTAAATGCTGGAATAGCCGGTCCCGAAAGTGTCCTTTCCAATGGGGGCGGCAGCCTTGTATATTCGCTTCCCTGAGACTGAACTCCACTGAGCTCAAGGTTGATTGGCTGCTGAAAAGATACGCCCAGGATTTGCACCGACTTTATGAAAATATGCGGCCATAAACTGGAATCACCTGTTAACGCAAAACCTTTCTGATATGAACTGGTAGGGTAGGCAGAACGTAGAAATTTTTTTCCTCTTTCCTTCCTTCCTCCGGACTCCAACTCGCAGACTCCTCATCTCTCACCAACCAGGGATTCTGGGAGTTGTGATCTCTAAAAGCAATTTTCCTAAACTCTGAGTATGAGACTACAAGGGGCTCTGGAATATATCCTTTGGAAATGGCTTTATAAATATAGGCGGGTTCTTCAAGTCAAACTCATGAAAACTCTAGGCTTTAAACTGCAAGCCTAAACATATCTTTTTGGAATGGTGCCCAAATATGGCCATAGGTTTACTCGATGAATCCCAGCCTTGGCAAGGACTTGTCCCTTATATCCGCCTTAAACCCGATGTTAATAATCTAATGAAAAAGACAAGTGATATGAATTTAAACACACTGCATATGTACCTGTGTGCAGAAGTATGTTTCTGGACTGGTTTCAAATCAGTGGTATGTGTGTGTCTGTGTGAAAGCAAACTTCCCCTTATAACACATTGTTCTCCTTTACAGAGTTTGCACATCGCAGAATTGGGTTGGGGGATTCTGGGGATTGCAGTTTGAAAACTTATGCTCTGCTCTTACGCATTGACACACACTGTGGCAGTCAAACAACAAATAAAACTGACATTCCAAGCAGATTTATTAAGAAGTAAGCCCCTTAGAGATCAATTATACTGACTCCAGAGTAAACACTCCAAGGTTTGAGTTGTTAGGCTTTGAAAGGTCACCAGTTTCCATTTCTACCTTGCTTCCCTTTTTAAACAAGCAATTTGAAACTTAATTGTTCATTCTTCTCGGAAGTAAATCACCTTGTTCTTAAAGATGCGGTAGATACACTTGGTTTTTGAAGTAAGCATTCTGGTGCTGCGGTCCAGTGTGTGCACACTTTCCTCCTTCTGAGTAGACACCCATAGAACAGGGGACCTTTGACCACAGTGGAATTTAATGTCCAACAGTGAGTGGATAGGATGAGGTTGCTCTAAGGGTGTGATTCTGTATCTACAGTTAGTTTTAGCTGTCTGGCATCGTTACAGAGGATGCTGGATTCTGTGAATTGGTTTGCCAAATGTCTTTCTTTCTTTTCTTTAAACTGTGACCCTGAGCAGGTTTAATCACAAATAAATAAATAAATAATGAAATCAGCTTTAAGTCCCACACTGATTTAAACAGCAATTGTTTAAGCCTGGATCAGGTCCTCGCTGATTCATGACCCTTCCTATATTATCTTGAGCCAGGTAAGTCTCAGTCAGCCTTACCTACCTCCCACAGGATGGTTTTCAAAAGGAACGGGGAGAAAGGAAATCGGATTGTAAATGTAATAAATAAATCAAGAGGATGTACATATTGGCTCCAAGGGCAATTTGAGTTCATACTTTGTCCGGGCAGTGGAAGATCTTGTTGGCTGTCCCTGGACAAGTTGTGGCAAGTAAGCAGAGGAATATAACTACAGTACAATACAATTTTCATTCTCTCTCTTCCCCCCCCCCCTTTGATGGGAAGGTAATCAGGAGGAAACTCATGGTTTAGTATGCCACCAATGTATCATTTTACAGCTAAACAGAACAATCAATGAGCAGATTAGCTTTAGGAAGCAAAGGTGAAAAGGGAAAAGATAAGTTGTAGAGTCAGGGAAGAGGGAGAGCCTTGCATGCATCAGATAATAGTGGCTGGACAGACACTGTGCCTTCTGCTAAGGACCTCAATTGGTCCTCAGTCTAATTCTCTATCCAAGTGTTTATAGTGGGCATTTTTAAAAAATCCGATAGCTCACTTTTCCACTGTCGGTGGAACCCAGAATGTTATATGCTGCTTACAGGAGGCAAATTGCTAATGGACTAGTATTACTTTAAAAATAATTGAATTGATGAGAAATGAACCTCCACCACCTCAAAATACTCTGATTTGCTTGGATCATACTTAAGGACCATGCTTCCAAAAACTGGCAGATAGTTGCTAGTTTCAACAGACATTCATCCATGACTCCAGTGCAATTTGGATAGTGAACACTGGTGTAATTCCCATTGATTCAGACTAGCTAGTTGAGATTAGCTATGGGATTTAGCCTCAAATTCCAAACACCTATCCCAAATGCATGTACAGTATATTGTTTCCATTGATTAAAAAGAGCTGCATCTAGATGGAAACGTGATGACATTCACATGATCTTGTTCAACCAAAGTTTGATTTAACCTCCATATTTCCCTGTAGCACTTCCCATTTCAAAACACTGCATATCTAAGCAAACCCAGATGTACACTCCACTAAAAATAGTCTACAGCTAAAGCCTGTTCTGTCTGTCTACACATATTCTAAAATGAAATACACTAGGGCAGCTGCCACTCAAGATGAAGAAGCCTTTTGGTTTGACTAAGTAGGGATGGATTCCAAAGAAGAAATTTGACATCATGAAAGTTTCAGTCCAGCTGTTGTTTTAACCGGAAAAGGAACTCACAACTATCTTTATATATCTTTGGATGTCATCTCCTTTTTCTGTCCTGCTCACCCCTTTTGTGAAAGAGGGGATAAAAGATTACTGCACTGACATCCGAACAGGAGAGGTTACAAAGTTCAACACATTTAACTATGGAGTAAATGCACTAGAATCCAGTTAGGAAGGGAACAAGTGTGTGTGACGGGAAAGCAACAGCAAGAATCCAGATTTCCTTAAAAGAAAGAATTAAATAATTTAATGGAAGGCCCTTAATCTGAATTAGCTCACGATTTATCAGCTTGATTCTCTTCACCATGGTGTTATTACCAATGGATTTTAAACTTAGCCTCTTAATAATCAATAAAGTCAGCATATGAAGACTGATCAAATCCAGAAACTATAACTTTACAGAATTAGCCAACCCAGAGTATTGAGGGTGCTGGTTTTTATAAACTGAATCTGCCCAGTACTTGAAGCCAGCAATAGCCCAGTTCAGGTGTAAATTTGGTACAGCCTGTAATTCTTCCCCCATGCCTCCATTCAACTGGAAAGTAAATCCAGATTAAAATCAGATTATGCTCATTGGCATTAACAGAACTGCTATGTCCACCCAAACCCCACACCCTCTAATCAGTGCAAGTGTTGACTTTATTTCATGCAGTGAATTGCCAACTGTTAGTGTTCCAATAGAAATGACAGACTGCTATAGAAACTTGCCCCATTCAATCAGACATACCGTTTTGGAAGGAAACCAATTGTCTAGAGTCCTAGGCAGTTCAGAGGAAATACATAAACTATAATCCTAACTATACCAACCAGTTTGCAGAACAAACCATCATTTGTGCCTCTACAGTGCACTTCTATGGTTATTTTGGTGCAGAGTAAGTGGTGCAGGAGACCAAGGGTTCAAACCAATGAAATGTATCTGTGTCCTCTGCTAACCCCCTTTCCCCTTCTCTTGTGACCTTATGGAATAGGAGCAGTTTGCTTTATAAGGCTGTTGCATTGGCTTCGGATGTCCAATTCTGAGGTGGAATTTTTCGAGCATACATGTGGAATTTAACACTCTCCAATAGTACGGGTTGTCTCATCTTCCAGTTTACTTCTAATCAGGTCAAGCATTGGAATTTAAGGCACATGTCACGTTGTTCTGCCAACATTAATTAAATGCCACCGCCACCCCTGAAACAGAATGAAAACTTATTTACATCCAGACAAGTCAAGTTGACCTCATTGTTGGCTGTTTATCAGATTAAATTTGACTAAGGTCTGTCTCATCAGGCTTGTACACCTCATGTGTAATCATAAATGCCGTTCCTTGGAAGTGAGTCTGATTGCAATTGGATACATTTAATCAATAATAAAGACAAATATGACAGTTGTAAAGTTTCATCACGTTTTCAAAAAGAAAACATCCTGTGAGTGCTCTGAAAATATATTATTTTAAAACGTCCAGCATCTATAGACTTACATTTGGTTAGGGCAGAGATATATGATCCACACTCATTTTTAAAGCCTAGAAACTTTCATTCTAGACATGGGTTCCTTGCTGAGATTTTGAGTGGGTGGCTCCTCTTTGCTTCTAAGAGACATACTGAAGGTTTATTAAACCCATATTAATTAAAATTAGCAAGAGCACCAGCTGCCTTTTCCAGGGGTGGAGTGGAGGCAGGAAGGAGGTAGCTAAGTATTGAGAACCAGTTCAGCACCTGGTGTGGCTTTTCCAAAGAAGTTGCAGTGACAGTATGCAAAGAGGTGTGATGGGTATGTGCATGCTGTTAAAATGCTTCTAGAAGGAAGCGAAATTCTTCCCTGCAAGACAAAAAACAGCACCTCTGGGAGAAAGTCAGATTAAACCCCTCTGTGATAGTCTAATTTTCTATGTGCAAGGATTTATATACACTTCATAGAACTCTGAAACTGTTCAAGCAAAGTTTATGGGCACGATACCAATCATTTCATGCTGAAAGTAGGGAAATCACCTGTACAATTTGATGTGACTTCCTTGGTGATGACCAGGTCATTTGTTTCTTACCTGAAACTTCATGCCCAAATACATTTGTCTTAAGAGGATTCTTCCCCCTTTCCCATTTTTTTTAAAAAAGCATTTATTTTCTTTATTACAACTATTACCTTTGTACCCAGTGTTGTGTAGTGGATAAAGGGATAGATTCAAACTCTGGAGACCAAATGTGGAATCCCCACCCAGGCATAGAAACTCACTGAGGGTGTGGAACTTGTAAAACCACTCCTTGAATAACTCACTTAGTTTGAAAGCCTTGCTATTTGTTTGTTTGTTTGTTTATTAAATTTCTATACAGCCCATCTGGGATATTTGCCCACTCTAGGGTCTGTTAGGGTTGCTATAAGTAGTTTCCGGCTTGATGGCACTTATTTTATATTGGTAGATGCCTCTTTCCAAACCCCCTTTCTTTCCTAAGAAAATCCCTACTCTTACAAAACTGAATCAGAGGCTACTTCAGTCTTCTAGAAAGAAGATGAGGGAAGATGAGGGCGTTTCGAACAGAAACCATACGAGCTGCAATGAACGTAATTTCAGAAATGTCATTGAAATCCAAGAAACTCAGTTGGATCCAGACTTAGTCCTGCTTAAAGCAGATCCATCAAAATCAAAGGGGGAAGTCTGTGGTAACTCCCATTGATTGCTGTACTGGCTATGTTAAAAGCATAAATCCAATCAATTTTTATTTTCAGGTAAACTGTTTTTTGAGCATGCAAATTACTCCCATCACTGTTTAGTGATGCTGAAAAAAATTAAAATCTCCTAAACCTTAAAGCTTATGGCTGTAATTTACTTAAAACTATAACTTCTCCTACTTCTCCTTTTTATTATATATTATAATAGAAATAATATTAAGGCTATATGTCGTGATGGTTTAAACTGGCGAGAAACTGGATGCTATACACCTCTATCAAGTTTCCCTGAGGCTTAATAAACTGCACAGAAGGTTGCAAACCTAGTAAAATAAATATTGATTTTTAAAAAATGAATTGTATTATGCAGTTGGAATCACCTTGAAAATAACATGTAACTTTTGCAGAATGTTATTGTTTCTGGAAATTATTGAATTGTAGAGGAGTTCCGCCTCACTCTTTTTATTTGATGCTATATGGAAGCCACTTCAGAATCCATGCACTGCCTCATACCCCCAGATAATTCACTCTGTCCCCCAGTCTAAACACCGCAGGAGGGGGGGGGGTGTTAGCTCAGGAGGGTTTTCACCCAACTGGCCCCCCTCTGGCTACAGCCCAGTATGTAAGAGAGCGACCATGCTGTAATCCTTTGCACACATATGTGATCATAATCTCCCTCGAATCCTGTAAGATTTACTTCTGGCTCAGGATTGTGCCATTCATGTTCTACAGTGGAAATAAATGCGACTTGTGGCTGCAGACCAACCTAAAGGAAATCTTACAAGGGGTTTGATTCTGAGCAACACGAGTGCGGTGGCTCAGCAGTTAAGAAGCTCGGCTTGTTAGCTGGAAGGCTGGCAAGTAGGCAGTGCGAGACCTGGGTACTGCACAACGGTGTGAGCGCTCTATCCCAGCTCCTGTCAACCTAGCAGTTTGGAAGCAAAAAATTGCAAGTAGATAAATAGGGACCACTTCGGTAGGAAAAGATCTTGGGGACATGAAAGGAGCCTCATTCGGGCATCCCCTAAGCGGAGTTTCTCCAGCAAAAATCCTTTCAACCCAGAATAATTTATGACACGAAATTATTATTATACTGAGCAAACAGACGGAGGACTGCGCCGTGTAAACAATTTATGTTGCTTTGACTGCACGGCGTTTTGACTATGGGTCAATGTCCCTCCTATTTTAATTATTTTACTGCCATCTGTTGTGTTGAGAATCACGTGCTTGTATGTTGTGTGTGAAGCGTGTGTTTAAAACTGTTGTCACAAGAGTATTGAGACATTATTTAGGAACAATTTACTAAAATCTGCTATGGCATGTTATCCACATTCTTACTTCCGACAAGAGAGTCTTTCTACTTTTCCTTGCAAAAGTCCTAATGAAGTGCATCTCCCACTTCGTGGCTATTCATGATCTCAGCCCCAACAGCGCACTGTGTTTTAAGTTCGACTTTCTCCTGCACGACGGAGTGAGCTCCCGTCTCTGTCCCAGCTTCGAAAGCAAGAAATTGCAAGTAGACAATTAGGTATTACTTGGGGGGGGGGGGAGATAAACAGCGTTTCGTGCACTCCAGTGTCCACAGAAACGTCTGCAGACACAGACAAGCGCTGGCTCTTTGGCTATAAACAGAGATGAGCACTGAACCCTAGAGTCTGATACGACTGGCTTTCGAGCAAGGGCGACCTTCTCCTACCATCCGAAATGACACATCGCCGCCAGGAAACAATTAATTACTAAGAGAACCGACCGATTACCTGCTCTCTCCTCAACTCAGTTGAAGGAAAGTGCTTATAACGTAAGACTACGGATACTTTCACTGCAAGACACTGATTTGGAAATGAGTTTTATTCAACTCCTGGCAATCAAACCCACAAAACAAGATCGCCATGTTCGCTGAGGCCGCTGCCTCTCCGGAAACATAACTGCCTGGACTGGGTTGCTGTGGTCCTCCAGAGATGTACTGGGATCGGCGCGCGCGGGGAAATAATAACGCCATAAAGCATCAACAGGTTGATGCGCCACAGATCACTATCTCTACTGTTCACTGCAGACATGACTTGGCCCGGATTCCTTAGCGCATCAAAGGTCCGATCCAACGAGCTCATTGGATGACCGCTAGGACCAGTCACACTCCGCCTCGTCATGCTGTTGTAACTGGGCACCCCTTGAGTAAACCGGAGCCTAAAGTGTTGGCGCAAAGGTATTATGGTCCTTGGTAAGAAATGTAGCGCCCGGGGCTTCCTTTTTTAAAGGAAAAAAGACTCTCGCAACGTCGAGATGCGGCCCCTGCGGACTAGGGCCGGTTATGGGTTCCGAGCCTGTGACGCCCCACATTTTGGAAGGAAGTGGAAGGCAAATGTTAAAAATGAAAGACAGCCTCCGGAGCCGCACATGCGCACTGCCTGCTCCAGGTCACTCCGGATGCCATAGAACTGTCTTCTCCTCCTCTTGAGGCTGCAGATTTTATCTGTTCCCTTCTTCTTATGCAGTATCGTTTCTTAATATCCTTCCGCATCGAAAAGGGAAATACTGGGACGAGGTGGACGGGGGGGGGGGAATTGGCTCCTTAATTTCCCTTGGCTCCCATGCGCATTGAGTGGTGCAAATCTGGTCGCTGTGTGTGGGATTTGCCTTCTCGGACGGTGGTTTGCAGGATCGAGTAGTGTGATTCTTTCCTCCTATTCTCAAGGCTCAAGCAGGCGGGGGGAAAGGGAATCGCCGCGAACTCTAACCAGAGAGGCCGACCCGCCCTTAAGCCCACCCGAGTGGGTAGAGTTCCAGCAGCTTTCCGCCCCCGGCGTTGGCCCTGCCTCCCCTTGGGTGGTGATAATACTAATTTCTTGCTTTCAAGCTGCTAGGTTGGCAGGAGCTAGGACAGAGAGGGAGCTCACTCCATCGTGGCAGCACTCGGGTCTCGAACTGCTGACCTTCCAGTCACCAAGTTCAGCGTCTTAACCACTAAGCCACAGCGGTCTCTTTACTAGCTTGTTAATAATTTCGTCAGAGATTACTCTGGTTTGAAAGGATTTTTGCGGAAGAAACTCCGCTCAGGGAACGCCCAGATAAGGCTCTTTTCATATCCCCAAGATCTGGGACAGAAACGGGAGCTCAGTCCGTCATACGGTACCCGGGTCTCGAACTGCCGACTTTCCAGCCTTCCAGCTAATAAGGCGAGCTTCTTAACCACTGAGCCACCGCAGCCCCTTTGGGTGGTGATGATAGAGTGATGATGAACGTGTATGGTGGGCAAGGATATGCATGCAGTGGCTTAGTGATCTAGACACTGAAACTGACGATTGGATAGTCGGCAGGTCATTAGTTCGAGAACCGAGTACTCCACAACGGAGTGAGCTTCCGTCGTCGGTCCATGCTCCTGCCAACCTAGCAGGTCGAAAGCAAGAAATTGCAAATAGATAAATAAGTACCGCTTCGGTAGGAAGGTAACAGCATGTGCTTCTGCGTCTATGCCTGCCCCATGACCACGCAGACCGTGCTGATTCTTTGGCTGTAAACCTAGAATAGATGATCACCGCCCCCACGATTGCCTTTCGAGCAAGGGAGACCTTTACCTACGTATGTATGTAAGTGAGTCGTCAGCCATGGGGGGGGGGGGAAGCCTTCCAAGCAAGCAAGTGGTAGATGCTTTCTTTTGGATACGACGGCGGTGCTGTGCAAGTTTCTTAGACATGTTTACTTTGGAGTAAGCCTCACTGGATTCAATTCTTTTCACCCTCTCAGCTGCATTTTCAATCACTCTGACAGTTCACCGGGGTACAAAATTCCCAGCCACGCCTTTTCCACAATAAATCCCATCGAGTTCAAGCGGAGTTGTTTCCTATCCTATACATGTGTATATAGGGCTGCAGACTTACCTTGTGATTCAGCGCGAACGTGGCTAAAGAAGGAGACTACAGTTGGCTGAACCGCCTTCTCTCTCCCCCCCCCCGCCCCCAACTCAGCGTGGTTGGAGGCTTTGGACGTTTGTAGTCTCGAAAAAGTCATGTTTCGAAGTCCCGCTTCCGCATGTAAACGTTTTCTCCGGGACTTGCCTCGGTCTAACAAGAGAGACAGAGCCGCCATCGCTACTCCTGGCGCAGGGGAGGTCTCCGGCGCCTGAGGATACAAAGCACACCCCTTCTTTTTAAATTGGCAAAAGAAACCTGGGGAAAACACTTTTCGCCCTACCCTAGCCCTCGGACGCTTAGAACAAAGGGTAGCGCAGTAGCTCTTCCCAAACCAGGAAGGAGTGAAAAATGTGGGTATTCTTTTGGAAGGGTTGTTTTTAGGAGCTGCGGTGGCTCAGTGGTTAAGAAGCTCCCTCTGTTAGCTGGAAGGCTGGCAGTCCGAGACCTGGGTACTGCTCTGTCCCAGCTCGCAGTCTCTTCCGCAAAACTCCTTTCAACGCAGAATAATTTCAGACAGGAAATTATAGTTATTGTTTCTTTTTATTTTTTGGGAAAATAGGTATACCATTTGAGGGCTTCTTGGTGATCGCTGACTGAACGTTTTGTACCGAAGGAGCGCAGCCTCCCGTTCTTGCCCATGCACCACGTCATAAAAGTTTGCTTAAATGAATGAATGAATGAATGAATGAATGAATGAACAAATAAAACTTTGGTGTGGAAAAGCAGGGATCAATCTTTACTCTTTGGCTAAGAGTTAGTGCACTTGGCCTTCACTAGGATGCTCTCTGCCTCGGTTCCTTGCGAGCAGAGGACTGGGTCTTTTCAGCCTAGTTATGCTTCTTGTGGTGGCCTAATGGTTAAGACGCTGAACTTGACGACTGGAAGGTCAGCAGGTCAAGACCCGAGTACTGCACAACGGTGTGTGCTCCTGTCTCTGTCACAGCTCTCGCCAACCTAGCAGTTCGAAAGCAGGAAATTGCAAGTAGATAAATAGGGACCGCCTCTGTCGGAAGGTAAACATCGTTCAGTGCATTCTAGTGCTTAGTCATGCCTGCCACATCTCCACGGAAACGTCTGAAGATGCAGACAGTGCTGCCTCTTTGGCTACAAACAGATATGAGCACTGAACCCTAGAGTCAGATAGGAATGGCTTTTTTAGAGCAAGGGCGTACTTTACCTTAAGCTTCTTGGCCAAATGGAAGAAGGTTTAGGCTGGGAAAGAACCCTTTAGAAACAGAGAGAGCCGCTGCCTGCTAGTCCCTTTTAGAGAGCAGTGATGAGAACTTGTCAGTCCTAGCCAGCAATCCTACTTTGAAGGCTGTTGGAGTTACAATGCAAGAAATATTCAGTGGGCTGCAGGTGTCCAGTTCCCCTGTGTTGGACTCAATGGTCTTGATTAACACAAGAGTCCTTCCTCTGTTCCTGCGAGGAAATAACTCACCTGCTTCTGATGCAAATAACACCACATCTTCATTGTATTTGTTTATATAACGAGCCCCCAAGAGTTCAATTCCGGCAGACTGCAATGTTGCAGGGCAGTTCAGAGGTTAAACAGCAGCTGGAACAAGTGATTTGGTACCAGGGAGAGTTTGCTTCTAATAGGTGGCTAGTCCTAGTAGCCAGTCTACCCATCCCAGTTGGAGCTGGTAATTTTGAGGTGGAGGAATAAGGACTGTAGAGCGATTGATACAAACACACAAAAAGATGTGGTAGTTGTGAGGGTCCTAAACCGAAAGGGGGGAAGGGGAGGAATCCCAAATCAATATTGTGGTAATAATGTTCTTAGGGCAGGTTGCCCTTGCTTGAAAGCAAGTTGTACTGACTCTAGGGTTCAGTGCTTGTCTCTGCTTATAGCCAAAGAAGCAGACGTTTCCGTGGGCATGTGTCAGGCATGACTAAACACCGGAGCTCACTGAACGCTGTTTACCTTCCCACAGAAGTGGTACCTATTAATCTACTTGGAAGTTCTTGCTTTCAAACTGCTAGGTTGGCAGGAGCTAGGACAGAGGCGGGAGCTCACTCCATCGCACAGCACTCAAGTCTCGAACTGCTGACCTCCCAGTCATCAAATTCAGCGTCTTAACCACTAAGCCACCGAAGTTCAAATGTTGTTCTTAATTCAGTCCAAAAAGCACAACAATTAGCTTTTACCCAGCACTGAGGGGCACCCTGATTAATCTGGAGTGTGTGTAAACGGGTGCTTGAACCCCAAAGTCAAACACAATGCCTGGACTCTAAAGAGAATCGTCTAGTGAGAGATTGGAGATAGTAACCTTTGGGGGCCACATTTAACTTCCATTCCTCACCTGGAAGTGTCTGGCCAAGCGTAAATGCTGGCGCTGCTGAATGCTATTTTTAAACTCTGTTGATTCACAGTCTGGCTAATCAGTCTCGGGGTTCTTTTGCAGGGAGAATTTGGCAATGTATGAAGTTACACGTGTACCTTCACAATAACAAATGGAGAAGGGGGAGTAAACCCGGAAGGCATGTATAATTTAATACACACGCAGGGTTAACGGCCAGAGACTTAAGATAAATAAGACTGTTTGATGAAGATGCTTTCTGATATCATGAGACGTTTTCCCTTTCAACCCCAGGAAAAACTACCTCAGACTGTAAGAGGGTTTACTGTGCACACCCAGTCTACAAAGGTCACGTATACCTGCTATAGAAAGTTGCCTCAAATATTGTTTTATTTCTTAACCCTCCCCCAGCCACACATTTCTTTGAGGGACGCAGGAATAGAAGGATCAGGGTGAGGTGTGTGTGTGGGATAAGACAATAGTGTGTGCGTGTGGATCTGTGAATCTTTGGTTATTTGTTTCAGCTTCTTGCAATTTTAGAAGGAAAATTGTCCTTCAAGATCCTTAACAAGTGCCTGGCACGGTCAAAACCAAGTGCCAAGTTTAGCAATCCATTTGGGGATCGTAGCCATGCATGGCCCAATTAAGCAGGGCCATTGAAAAGGAAAGTACAGTAGCTCAAATTTTTTAAGGATGGAAGGAAACTATGGAGAGCAATCCCATTAGGTTCAATGGGGTAGTGAATTTTACTTGGTTTAGGAGAATGGTGGAGGACAGAGGTGCCTGGAGGGCGATGGTCCATTGGGTCATGAAGGGTCGGAATGAAAGTGCAACTGAACAACAAAAATCGGTCCGTACACATAGGATATGTGAATGACTACTTTTCATTTTACATCCTTTTATTCACACAGCCTAACGACCTACCATCCAAGGCTATTTTTACAGTGTGATTTTGTGGGGGCCTATAAGCACGCCTTCAATTCACCGGGGCTTAAAAGTTGGCCTAAATAGCTTCTGGACCTCATTGCACCGTCCCGTTTTAACAGATGGGCGTTTCTTCTCCATAAAGTCCAGGACAAAACCTCACCACCATTCCGATCCAAAATCCTCAAGACTTACTTCTGGGTAAACGGCACTCAACAAGGCCGTAACCTTAGCGCTAAACTTACTGATTTAAGTCGACCTTGAGGAAGTCTGACTACTTCCTCTTTTACCCCTTTGGTTGTGGAAGGAGATGAAAGGCTCTTGTACTGGCACTTCTAGCGGCCTCCTCCAGTCCTACTTGATGTTCTTGTACTGTATTATTTTTTTTTTGATGTTCCTTGTCCCTCTTCTTCTAGGTCTGCTTCATGGGTTTTGTCCTTCTCCTCTTTCCACATGTGCCTTTTATGTTATGGAATCCCAAGAGTCTTTCCAAATGGGCAAACCATTTTATTTGTTGTCTCTGTATGTAGTTTATGATTGGTTCAATCTATTCCAATTCTTTCCCTTGGTTTATAATCTCATTCCTGATGTTATCCCTTCTAGTCATGTTGTAAATTGAATTCCTATATAGTCACTCTTCAGACATCTCATTTCTGTGGTGACCAACTTTTGTTTGTGTTTTGTTGTCCGTGTCTATGTTCGGCACTATAAGGTGGGAATAAATAAGCTTTGTATGAGATGTTTCTTTGTGCTGGTTGATATTGCTTTATGTTGCAAGAGGGGAGAGAACTACCCCAATATTTGGTTTGCCTTACAGAGCCCTGGTGGTGCAGTGCTGTACTGCAACCAAAACGTTGGAAATTCGATCGACAGGGATCAAAGTTGACTGAGCCCTCCATCCTTCCGAGGTCGATAAAATGGGCACCCAGCATGTTGGAGGCAAAAATGCTAATTACCTTGTCAATCCAGAGACTGCAATAAGCGCTATGGGGCGGTAAGGTAAAGGTTCGCCCTTGCTCGAAAGATAGTCGTATCCAACTCTAGGATACGGTGCTCAGACGTTTCCGTGGTCATATGGCAGGCATGATTAGTCACCGGAGTGCACGGAACCTTCCCACCGAAGCGGTACCTATTTATCTGCGTGCAGAAGAGTAGCGTGCCTTGGCGGGCCCCCGTATAAAAATTTGTTTGGGGGCCCTTAGGAAGGGTAAAGATTTGTTTTGTTTACGCACGTTGGGGGCCCCCGTGGCCCGGGGGCCCCGTATAATTGATACGGCAGATACGGCGGTAGCTACGCCAGGAACAGTATGACAGTTCATCAATTATAAACAGTCAGTCCAAAGCGATCCTAGCCTAAGAGGATGCCACTAATTACACCGCGTCCCCTGCGCGCAATCCGTGCGCTCTCGCCCTTGTGAGCCAGGCGCAGTCAACAAAGCACCACCTCCTGCGCTGGGGCGCGAACCGGCGGCGGCGGGAGCAGCGCCCGGGCTTCCGATGGCGCAGTGAGAGACGTCGGAGGCCGGCCAAGCCTCCCTCCCACCCCCGCCTCCTTTATGGCACCCGCTTCCGTTGGGTTACCAAGGAGAAGACAAACACACCGACACACAAACCGAAGAGGCTGTCCTGGAGAGTGGAAAGGACGCGCGGTTCTCCTTGGGCGGGTGGCGGGTCTCACCTTGCAGCGGGTGGCCCCGGGGTATTTTTTTTTGGAGAGGGGAAACCCAGGGAAGTGAAAAGGGAGAAAATAAGATTAGGGTCCGTTAAAAACTGCCCTGGACGCCGCTTCGGAGCTTTTCCAGAAGCCTTTGTAAGGAGCCATGAGTCAGAGGCAGGTCTTACTAGGTACAGTATATACTATTTTTAATTGAGGCTGGGTTTGGTGTCGGTGTGCCTTGTGGGGTCTTCACAACCAAGAGTCTTTTGGGGTACCCTAAGAGTGGGCTTTCCTAAGATTTACTCAGAGGAGAACTTAACTTAGTAACGACCTTAGGTGGCAAAGTCCACAGGGAAGGGTGATGGTCCCCAAGTGGATTCAGTCCCACTTGAATCCATCATGATGGAGGGCAGCAGGGGGACTTCATGTGTCAAAAGAGTTCAGGACTAGAAAGTGACTCGTGGAGCTGGATCAGTGGTGCAGGTGTCACCCTGTGATGCGGAAGGCAGATGAAGGGCTACTGTGTTATATTGTTCCCTAGGACAATCTTTCATGGCTAGTCACTATTATGATAGCCAAAAACAGTATTCGGAATTGAATATGGCACTTAAAGAAGAAGACCTCAACTTAGGAAAGTGGATTTTCGCATATCAGAGAGTAAACAAAGCAAAAAGACAAATGTTGTGGTTGTGGTGGTGGCACCTTAAAGACTAACTGCTGTTTTTTAATGTTAGCTTTTGTGGATCCAAGTCTTTAAGGTGCCACAGCGTTTTTTTGTCTTTTTGTTTTGTTTACTCCAATATGCTTGCACAGACTATGTCCAACCCAACTATGTGCAACCCAACTATGATGGGTTTTCTCAGAATCTCCTACCTAGTATTTTCTTGGCACAGCACCTGATAAGTTTAATTTTTTTGAACCTCTGAGTTAGAACCTGTTGAAAAACAACAAAAAAGGGACTTTAGTGTCTGGCTGAATTTGAACCCTGCCTCATACAAAACGGTGGATGTCAGTTTGGTGGGCCTGCCTAAATAATTTATTTCTTAGTTTTTCCTCATGTGTCAAGACCGTTCTTGTTTTTGATGTTAAAAATTCTAATTTAGAAATTGTCAGTTTAATCTTCTTTCCTTCCTCTTTTACCCCTTTGGGTGTCAAGGGATCAGCCTTGGGCAAGCTATATTGGTCCAGGCAGGGGTACCATAACCTGTGGGCTTGAGGTAGTCTGGGCTTTTGGGAAATGAAGTTCCAAAACACCTGGTCCTAGAGGACTAGCCTGTTTCCTCTAGCCTAGGGTTTCCTCAGCCTTGGGCCTCCAGGTATACTTAGACTTCAATTCCCAGAAGCCCAGGCTCCCCTCAAGGCCACAGGATTCCCAACTCTAGATGGCATCCCCATATGAAAGGACTAGTAAACTACCTTTGAGTTCCCTCTACCTAGAAAATCCTGGAAAGGCTCACCATAAATTGGGATGGACTTGGTGGCACATAATTATTGTTACAAACCACAATAAAAGGGAATGTATCTGCTCCTCTGGCCTGAGTGAGGTTTTCTGATGAAATCTCATTTTCTTTCTCCTTTGCTGTCTGCAGTCTTTGAGCAATATCAAAGAGCCCGAACACAGTTTGTTCAGACTGTTGCAGAGCTTGCGACTAGGCCGCAAAATATTGAGACTCTCCAGAATGCAGGTAAAATAACAAAGAAACCAGCTTCAAAAATAGTTTTGTAATCTTTGAAGTATTTCATCATAGAATTAAGAGTGCTGTGGTCATTTCATTGCTGTCTCAAGGAATCAAGCCTTCTTGCTAGTGACCCCCATTTTGTACAATGTGCTTCCAGCTGAGGTTTGCCAGGCTCCTTACATCCTGGTAGTTAGTGAAGAAAGAACTATACAATACTGCCTTAATAATGTAACCTCAATTGCTAAAAATGTTTAATTTCTAGGGTTTTTTTTCCTGTATTTATTTTTGTATTAGTTTGTGATCTAGTTTGCTGTACTGCCATAGTGATTGTGTTGTTATATGCAGCCTTGTTGGTTCTGCTTGTTAATTTATAGATAGCCCAGAGTATTGTGCGTTTACTAAAAGTGTTGTAAGCAAATAAACAAACAAACAAATGTGTTTTTATTTTATGCATCCTAAAGGTAGTCAAAGAAAATTATCAGGTCTGCCTATTGAATGGAGCTGGTATGTTGGCTGTCAATGAACTCTGCAATAAGAGAATTCCCAATATCTGTGACTATTTGCAGGTTGTTTGCAGGCTATTTCATGTGTGGAAACACAACAAAGACCAAAGCAACAGATAGATTGCAATTTATAGCTCTGTTTGAAGCCTTCCTACTTCTAAGTACAGATACGGGAAGAGGGATGTGGTGCAGATGTTAAATATAAACAAGCTTGATTTAAGCTACATAGCTGCCTAGAGTATCTTCCTATGCAGCTCCCAAGATATGTAACTCCCACTTAAAAGTTAGGCTGCACCTATGCCTAATGTTATTCCAGAAAGATGCTTTTGTTTAGTTGGCCTTTGACCACTTTTTAACAGAAGAGGATGAGCCTGTTAAGGATCGGTGGGTGTTCTAGTTATTTACTGTGTTTTTAAAAAGGCTTTAATACTGTGTTAATTTTGTGCTTTTTAAAATGCATGGTATCATTTAACAGTATTTTCAGTCTTGAAATTCAAGGTTGTGGCTTCTTTTATGGAATCAATCGATCTCAAATTTGTTCTTTTTTTCTGCTTTTCCAACTTTCCCCAGCATTGTTGCCTTTTTCCAGTGGGTTTTATCTTCCTACTATGTGCCCAAAGTATGATAGTCTCAGTTTAGGGAACGTTCAGACTTGATTTGATCTAGTACCATGTATATGTCTTTCTGGTCTCCACATTGTTTCTAAAACTTTTTTCAACACCATATTTTGAATGAATAAATTTTTTCCTGTCATTTTTTTCACTGTCTAGCTTTCACATCCACACGTAGCATCTGGGAAATTCATAGCATCAATTATCTTGGTTGGCTTTGGTCTCCAGTTACATAGCCTGACATTGAAGACTCTTTTCTAGCTCCTTCACTGCTATCCTTCCAAGTTTGAGGCATCTCCTCTGATATTTGGTGAAAAATTTGAAATTTATCTTTCAAGGAAGTGGTTTCAAAATCTCCGCATAACAACATATGGACCCTTACTCCAAGGAATTATAGTGAAGGATAGTGTAAAAGAGTATGGCTGATCAGTTCAATTTCTGAGATACACTTCCATTTTATTCTGCTAGGCATAGAATGATTTATGAATCCTTCTTCAATCATAGTTGGCAGTTGTGATAACAGATATATAGTACAAGAAGCATAACTGAGTTTAAAAATAGGATGGCCGGCTTGTCCCTTCTGTACTTCCATGGTAAATGGAGCCTCAATGAAGCAAAGGCTCTTCAGTGGGCACGTTCTGCAAGGTGGCTTACTGGTTAAGATGCTAACTTTAATGACCGGGAGGTCAGCAGGTCAACAATTCAAAACCTCAACACTGCACAATGGAATGAGCTCCTCTTGTCTGTCCCAGCTCCTGCAGTTTGAAAGCAAGAATTCCAAGTCAGTAAATAGGTACACCTTTGGCGGGAAAGGTAACAGCTTCCCATGCGCTCTGGTGTCTAGTCATGCCTGCCACATCACCATGGAAACATCTGCAGAAGGGGACAGCGCTGGCTCTTTGGCTATGAACGAAGATGAGCACTGTAACCTAGAGTCAGATACAACTAGCTTTCTAGCAAGGGTGACTTATAGCTCCTAAGATCTACCAGCCAACATGATGCTGGGAGCTATAACCCCCCCCCCCCAATCATTATATTTATTGCAATAATGAAGATTGACAAGATTATTGTCTCTGTGTTCCTGACAAGATTAGGTGAAGACATTTTGCTGCCTGAACCAGAAGAAGAAATGGTTAATCTCTCAACCTCTAACTCTGACTGCAGATGGTGCCCAAAATTGGCTACATTCCTTTTGCATATGAAACAGAAGATTGCAGCAAACCCCTCTCCACTTTCATGGCCATAATAATCAATAACAATAAATTAAACAGCTAACCAATAGTTGTCTTTTTAATAATCCCAAATATGCCTCTTTGGCCATCTGCTTCCCATCTGGATTCCTTGTTCAGTTATCCTAAAATGTTTAAGTAAGTAGGAGCACCAAAGTCAGAAACAAAAATATCTTAATTAAATACTGCCTAATGCAATGAAATATATTTCTGGACAATAAATTAAGCCAAATACTATGTTTAATATGGTAGTAGAGAGAACATCCCACCTTTCTTACTGCAGTGTTAAATTGTGGGCTAATTCTCTGTAGAACTGTAGGGGCAGTTCTTAGCTACACTGTCTTTCGTAGCAGAATTACAGGGGATTAAAGCCTTTGTTTGAAATGTAAAAAAGAGAGAGACCTTTAATGAAATCCATATTCTAATTTGTGCTCCCTAATCATGCCCCGGTCCTGTTAAAAACCAGGATTTAAGAGAGTGGTTACAAAAGATACACATCCCTTTTTTACCTGATCCTGTGGATAAAACATATTTGGAATCAGTTCTGGTCATTTTGCATACTATTGCCAACACATGATGGTCAAAGTGTTCTAATGTTTTAGAATACAGTTTTATAGAAAAAGAAAAATAGCCATAGTGTGTCATCTTTCAGATAGCTAACGCTATCCTATAGTCATCTGACAGAGATTCTGAGAATTGTAGTAAAATGTAACATTACCAGGTTTTGATCCAGGCACATGTGCAGCTTTCAAGGAAAAAAATCTACCTTACAGTGGAAATATTGTCTATATTTTGTGGGAGGCTGAGGTTTTGGTTTAGCATAACTTTGCCATGGTTTCTTCTTGGCTATTCTTTTTCTCTAAGCTCTTAAATGCAACACTTTGCTATCTGACAAAAGACTGCAGATGCTGGGCTCTGAATACACACCTCTGGTTCAGACATACAGGATTGGAGGGTACGGGTGGAAAGGAGGGGAAAACACTTCCATAAAATGAAAATGTTCCTGGGATATTGGCAAGTGATTTGCCTATCAGATTTTTATTTCTGCCCAGCATTGATCTATGTATCAAGTTTGTTCTTTTATTTAATATTTTTAGGCACTGTGTTTTAAGAACATCTATACTCTTTAGGAAGACCCGCAGTGGCCTAGTGGTTAAGAAGCTGAGCTTGATGACTGGAAGGATGGCAGTTCAGCAGGTCAAGACCCAAGCACTGCATGACAGAGTGAGTGCCCATTGTCTGTCTAACTCCTGCTAACCTAGCTGTTCAAAATCAAGAAATTGCAAGTAGATAAATAGGTACTGCTTTGGTAGGAAAGGTAGCAGTATTCCATGCACTCTGGTGTTTAGTCATGCCTTCCACATGACCATGGTAATGTCTGTAGATGCAGACAGTGCTGGCTCTTTGGCTGTAAACAAAGATGGACATTGGCCCTTTGAGTCGGTTACCTTTACTATACTCTTTAGGAGATTGAAGTCCTGAAGGCTGGGTCTCAATAGAGGCATTATTATAGGCAGCTTCCCAATTCATCCTTTCACAGCCTATTTATATCTACAATTTTGTTACTCAATGTTAACTTCCCTTTCAAGTGCCTCAGGAGAAATTAAAAACTAGGGTCAGTCTGGTCACTCAGAGATGTGGTTAAAGGGAGGGAGGATAAATATAGTGAGAAAACTAACGAAATTAGTGTTCTTTAGGCCACCTTTGCATTTATTTCCTGTTTGCCATTCCAGCCCTTGAAATTGAAGGAGATGCTGGCCTTCTATCTTGAGTCTTGTACATATAGTTAATGAAAGGCATGGAGAGAAATTGGATTTTTTAAATTATTGCATCTCTGATGTTTATGTGTTGGATATCACCAGTCTGTTAGCTTCTAATTTTGTAGCAGTTTGTGTCATCCCCAACTGTACGATCCAAATGTCAAAAATGAAATGGATCAATTGAAAACATGTGGTTGAGTTTGATACAACTAAGCCCCTATTGAAATGTGGCATCCTAACCACAGGTGTTGTTGAGGTGAGGACAGCATGATTCCAAAATTCTTTTTTAAAATATGTGTGTTTGATTGAATAAACCTACGTGGTCTTGATACATTTGAACTAGGCTCCTTTGAAAGTGCAGTGCAGGCAGAACACATTTAGTGGATGCAAAAATCCAGTGTTTATTAGTGGGAAAGAATGGAGCATCAAATAAAAATAACCACAGCAATTATGTTAAATTGTATTTATTACCACCAACTTGGTTTGGTTGAGTCACCCCAAAATCAGTTAATCCACAATCATGATTTCATGCCACTGCTTTAGCTAAAAGCATGGAATTAGTTACAATCTCATTACTCTGCTTTAAAGAGGCTTGAACCCAGATTTAGGCATATGGAATTGGGCTCACACAAGTAACATTTCCTGCCATCTGCTCCCCATGAACTCCCCCCCCCCCTTGTAAATGTTATGCAGATGGTTGGGTGACTTGCTGAATCAGGATAAAAGGGGTGCTGAGGGGGGAGTCTTTGAAAATCAGATGGGGGGAACCTTTTGTGAACAAATCCTTTCTGTTCATAGAAAGTAGATTTTCTATCCAACCCCTTAATTGTGAAACAGTCCATTTTTAGTTTCAAGCAGTATTACTCCAGATACGTATATATTGTGTATATACACGGTCCTTGCTTCTATTACTTCTTCATTTGTGTCTTAGTCAGATTTTAAACTGCCAAAACCAAGCCACTTTTTAGTGAATTCATTCTGTAGTTCCTTTTGCGTTACCTAGTGTGAGAAAGATTAGCCAGCAAAACAAGGTTGCCATTGCACCTGTTTGTGGTTCAAAAATACCACAATCTTCAAGGAGGCTCTTTCTCTGTACGAGAACTGGCAATGTCTGATGCTGAGAGAAATTCTGCTTTGTAATAGAAAGTAGCTTTGGCCAACATGACTTCCAGTTGTTGATAGATCTAGCCCCCAAGAGCTTGTTATAATCCTTCCAGAGAGCGGTTTAATCTAATGACTAGGGGCTGTGGTGATTCAATGGTTAAGAAGCTCATGTTAGCTGGAAGGCTGGCAAGTCTGCAGTTTGAGACAGGGTACTGCATGACGGATTGAGCACCTGTCTCTGTCCCAGCTCTTGGGAACATGAAAGGAGCCTCATTTGGGCGTTCCCTGAGCACAGTTTCTTCTGCAAAAATCCTTTCAACCCAGAATAATTTCTGACATGAAATTATTATTATCTAATGACACTATATTTTGGACAGAATTTGGAAAAAGACCCTTTACTATCATGCCATGCTAGCTGGAAGTTTTGGGACTGGGAGTTTAAAAAAGTATTTTTTCCATGTTGAAAAAGGATAATGAATTATATACATTAATTATAGATAACATAAAGAATTAGTTACTTTTGTTCGTTCTGAATCAACTGCACATCAGTTTTCCTTATATGACTTCCAAATTCCTGTAGTAGAACAAAGTGAAAAAGACTTCTTCATCAGTGTTTGTAATCTCAGAAACAGATACCATCATACTCTGGGCCAGATTAAAATACAGTCATACCTTGCATAACGAATTTAATTCATTCTGCGAGGCTGCTCGCTATGCAAGTTTTTCACTATGCAAGTCAGACTTGCATAATGAATTTTTCGCTATGTGAGTCAGACTTTCCCTATGGAAAATCTCGCATAACGAGCGTTTCAAGGGGGAAAACTTGCATCGTGAAAATTTTGTTATGCGAGTCGGACCGCTTAGCAAAGAACGTGCTCGTTATGCGAGTTTTTCACTAAGCGAAACGCTCATTATGTGAGGTTTGACTGTATACTGAGTCTTTAGGTTATGTCAAGTTTGAGAGAGTCAGTGGCATCAGAAATGTATACAGAAAAAGAATAAGGCATGTCTGAACCCTTCTCATGGGAGAGGAGGCATAATTGAATGTGGGTGGAGTGACTGGTCAAGTGAGAGATGAAATACAGTACACCACACTAAATTTAGACACTTTTAAACATGAACCAGACTGCTCCGAATTCCCCTTTCTGCCCTAGTTAACCAAGTTTATCCAAATAATGCAAAATTATTACTTGATTTATTATCATCTAATATTAAAGGTAAAGGTTTCCGTTGCTTGAAAGCCGGTCGTATCCGACTCTAGGGTTCAGTGCTCATCTCTGTTTCAAAGCTGAAGAGCCAGCGCTGTCTCCTTCTGCAGATGTTTCTGTGGTCATGTGGCAAGAATGCCTAGACACCAGAGTGCACGGAACACTGTTACCTTCCCATTGAAGTGGTCCCTATTTATCTACTTGCAATTTCTTGTTTTCAAACTGCTAGGTTGGCAGGAGCTGGGACAAAAATGGGAGCTCATTCCGTCTTGCAGTACTCGGGAATCAAACTGCTGACCTTCCGGCTCCCAGTCAGTGTCTTAGCCACTTGAGCCACTGCATCTACTATTCACATATTAACTTATTAGTTAGATTTAAATATAGTAACATAGCACATCATCTCCTGTATTTGTTTTGATGTAATGAGGGGAGATTTGATATTCTTAGAAAGGATTCATTAAGTTAAACTACTTTCGGAAGAACTTGAGTAGCAACTTCTCAAAATACAGTGGTACCTCGCTTAAAGATCATAATGTGTTCCACGGGATTGCTCTTTAAGCGAGTTTGCTCTTTAAGTGAAGCACCATTGTAAGTGACCAGTTGAGACTTCTGGCGGGGTGTGTGTGCGAACCCTGATTTATTTTTAAGCGAGTTTTGGGTTGGTTTTAGTTGTTTAGCGAGGCGGCCATTCAGAGAAAATCCTGCTCTTTAAGCAAGTTAGTCTCTAAGCGAGGCGTTCTTTATGCGAGGTTTTACTGTATGTTGTGCAATACTGAAGTCTTGAATGGTAGCATTTCCTGCCTTTAAAAAACTGAAATTACATGTTGCAGCTCCCTGGAAACCTTAAAAAAAAGACACAACTGTAGCCTTTATTTAGCATGTCCTACCTTAGCTCATTGACCTGTTAGCTCTGAGGAAAGTCCCTTTATTTTGATTTCCTGTAACTCATCAGAAACTTTCAAGTACTGTACTGTATTTCATGGTCTGTGACTGAGTAAACTAGACTATTGTAGCCCAGAGCTGTAAGACAGTTAAAATAAATCCAAATGCTTACTTTTCCCAGTGACTCCCTGCCTCTCTAGGTGGGCAAAATTATAATATATATCTCCTTTAATGATTGTGCTTTCAACCTGGAGGTGGTAGTTCCAGAACAATTATCATGGAATGTAAGGGTGCGATCGTCTGGGTGTGGTGCAAACAGGTTTTCAAAATATCTGTGTTTCTTATGTTATATTTTTATTCTATATTGGGGCTGGGGTGGCTCAGTGGTTAAGAAGCTTGCCTTGATAGCTGGAAGGCCGTCAAGTTGGGAGTTCGAAACCCGGGTACTGCATGGCGGTTTGAGCTCCTGTCTCTGTCCCAGCTCTTGGGGACATGAAAGGAGCCTCATTTGGGCGTTCCCTGAGCAGAGTTTCTTCTGCAAAAGTACTTTCAACCGGGAATAATTTCTGACACAAAATTATTATTATCCTGTTTTGTGGGGGCATTATCATAACTATCACATCTTCTGGCTGTAGTATTCTCTACAATCCATTTATCTAATGGATTCTTGTTGTTTGCAGCATGGGGCAACAAACTTTAAAATAGTGTTGAGATTGTTTATTTGTTGCGCTACAGTGAATTATCAGAATTTTGGGTAATTATCAGTAAGACTAGTATTGCTACTAGATTACATTTTAGAGCTGTTCTTTACATTTTGGGTATAATGTGGGTTCTGCTTTCTGAAGTTTGACCCTGCAATTGTTGTACTCAATTTGAGGTGAAGAATCTTCTAAGCAGAGCCCTAGCACCTATAATTTTTGTCGAATTCACTATTCCTCTCAGCATTTTAATTTTTACTTAATGGTTAGTTAATTCTTAGTTAAGTTTTCAGTGTTATTGTTTTATTTTATATTGTATTGTCTTGATTGGATTGTATTATTAGTTGAGTTTCTTTTTTGTATGTTTGTTTTAAAACTTAATAAAAATTATTAAAAAAAAGTTTTCGCTGTCACTCAGAAGCACTGACTTGGGTTTGTGGAAGAACCATTTGCTGATTAACAATAAAAGCTGTCAGCCTACTACAGAAGTGTGCCCGCACACACAAGAGATTGCTGTCAGAGGAGGGAATTTATCCCCCCTTCCCAACTGATTTTATACAATGATAGTGATTGTAATTTCTACATGACAGCTTTTTATACATTGCTAGTTGGTTACATGCAGAAGCCATGGTGGGGATTAAGCTTTCTTAAGACACCACTGCGAACATATATAAATTGAAATTTGCGGCAGTGTGTCAAAGAGTTGAATGTTGCATGAGACATTGTGCAGGTCTACATCAGCAGCTGATAATTCAGACAGCCAATAAGCTGACACATGCATATTTCAGGTACTGGAGTATATCCATTAGAAATTGATTTCTGTGGGGTGAGGTACAGATTCTTTTCTGATCCTTTTATCTAAAGCAGCTGCCATTCACAGCTGGAAGCCTCTGACATGAATACAGGGAATAATTCAGCCATTTAACTGGCCTGCTTCTTCACTCTCTCACCATAAAGCAATAAATGTCCCACACTACATGAAGTGAAACAGACTAATAAAGGTTATATTAACATATTAGTCCCCCCATGCTCCCTCCTGTAATTGTTGGCCATCTTGCTTGCTTTCAAATTCAGCTGCAAAGTTTAAGATCCAAATTAAAATAAGATTGGCTCTTGCATTTAAGGTACAGGTTTTAGAAAGCAAATGAAACCAGCTGTGTGTATATGAGTGTGTTGCTAATTATCAAGATCAAAACAGTCATGGCAGGGTTATCACCCTTCTTACTCTGCTGTCATCTGGATGAATGTCCCTTCTCAGAATCTGGTATTTACTTTGAAGGGAAATCCCCAACTACCAGTGGGGATTTCTTTCCAGAGCAAATATCAGTTTCAGAGGAGGGGGTTTCCTCCAGATTTCAGCAGGGGAGGAAAGAATTATATTTCCATCCAGCTCTGCTGTGACTTTGATAGTTATCAGCAGCCCCAGCTGAGGCTAGTTGCATAAAAAAATACTTGCACGTTAACATGCACAGATACATTAAATATAATACCTAATTTGACACTAAAGTAGTACCTGTGTCTTGTGTAGTACAATGTCTTAGCATGGTAAAGTAAAAGTAAAGGTCTCCCTTGCTCTAAAGCCAGTAGTGTCTGACTCTAGGGAGTGGTGCTCATCTCTGTTTATAGCCAAAGAACCAGTGCTGTCTCTGTCTGCAGACTTTTCCATGGACATGTGGCAGGCATGACTAGACACTGGAGTGCACGGAACACTGTTTATCTTGCGACCAAAGTGGTAACTATTCATCTACTTGCAATGTCTTGCTTTTGAACTACTGGGTTGGCAGGAACTGGGACAGATGACAGGATCTCACTTCGTCATGGAGCACTTGTGTCTCAAACTGCTTACTTACTTGTTGACCTTCCAGCCATCAAGTTCAGAGTCTTAACCACTAAGCCACTGTAGTACCTATCATGGTACTTCCTCTAATTTACTTTGGTCTTTGTCACTCACCATTGTAAGCAATTGATCTGAGATGAAGAGTAGATAGTAGAAGAGTTGGAGGCAGCACAGCCAGCCCTATTGAATATAACATTGCTAGGCCTAAAGATTTTCCTCCTCTTGTCCCAGCATGTCGTAACTTATGCCATCTATAGCGCTTGCATGGCATTCTGGACACCCGTTGTATGAGCCTAGCGAACTCTTGGTGTATCCTACACTTCTTTTTTTCTTTGAGGAAGGAATTAGAGTCTAGGGTATGCAAATACAGCCTGAAGCCCTCCTTTCATCATGAGTAGCCAAGGAAAATTTGGGATTAGAAGAGAATGAGCTTTTTATACCCCAGAATGTGCTTTAGAGGAAGAAATTAGATCTGGCCCATCTCTGGTTCGACATGACTCACTGGCCATTGAAGAACTACAAGATGAACGTGATATGTGTTTGTGTTGGGAAAGTATTTTTGTTGGCTAAAATGTAGCCAGAAGCTTTGTTGGCTTTGAAGAACTTATTCTTAATGGTTAGTAAGAGTTATGAGAATTCTGTGCTTTAAAAAAAGAATTTTGTGCCAAAGTATTCCAAGTTTTATGGCAAGAAAAATAATAATTCTGTGACCTAAACAAAGCACATAGCTTCAGTATATTCTCATATTTCCCTCCTGTTTTAGATATTTCTCCCTTGCTGCTGTTAGTCATGACATTAGCCACCATCAGCTTGGTTGCAGGAGACTGAGTAAGGCTCCTCCATTTTATCGAAATAACCATTTTATAAAATGTCTTATGTGATGGAATTGCATAGGAATATTGCATCATGATTTAGATTTGTGAGAACAGGTGTTCTATAGCTGTTCAAATGATTGGTAATTGGGTAATGTATTTTTAGTAAAGGTAAAGATCTTACATGGGAACATTATAACAGTTCTAACTACCATTGAGCCTGCTGCTGCCTCAGCTGAATCATGTCCCCAGATGGCATGCATGTTCCAGCAGCGGCCAGGCACGTCTGCGCAAGTCAGTGAGCTGACATCAGAAATAGGTACAGTACTGTGTTTCCCAGAAAATGAGACATACCCAGGATTTCTCAGCAGTTGCGCAATATAAGCCATACCCCGAAAATAAGACATAGTGATAGGCGTGGCTGTGCAGGACCCTGACGCGGAGCGGTAAAGAAGACGGGCAGCCAGTGGCGTAATAAAAATAAGACATCCCCTGAAAATAATAGTGTGTCTTCTTGAGGAAAAATAAATATAAGACAGTGTCGGTATATAAGGTGAGATGGAACAAGGGCTTGTCTCTAGTGCGAAAGTATCTTATGGGATAGTACAGCTAGTCCATAGTGAATCTGTTCTAAGCTAAAGATGAGTAGGCACAGCTGTGTTAATAAACTGGACAAATGTTGCTACATTTGTGGTAAATATACCCCATGTGATCAATGCAAGAACCTAACCAAGAGGGTGAGATTTTCTTACTTATGATCCTGACATCCTAAGCAGAACTGGACTTCAGATTTGGATTCAGCACACTTGATTTAGTATAGGACATATGGATTAGACCAAGTAGCAGACAATATTTATTTTTTTGTGATGCAGTATAATTATTGTCAGGATATAAAGCAGAGGATGTTCTCCAGGAACAATCTCATCTGCAAACTTAACCACATGGGGAGCACAGTCTAATATTCTCTATACATCTGCCTTTGCCCTGTGTTTCACTGCTGCAGAATATGCTGCTCAGTCTGGAGAAACTCTGCCCATGATAGTCAAGTTAATATGGCCCTTTATAAAACAGGTCATATAGGTTGTTTATGAACATTCCCTGTTAATAAAATCTTCTCACTCATGGGTGTAGCACCTCCAGATGTTAGAAGACAAGTAGTAACAGAAGTTGAGAAGAAAAAGCAAGAAATAGCCCCAAGGCATTCAATGTTTGGACTTCAACATCATCCATCAAAGTTGAAGTAAAGGAAGAGCTTCCTAAAAACAACAGCACCAATTCCATTTACAGCTGAGGCTCATTGAAATGAACAATGGAAAATGATGAAGGAGAAGGCAGCAGTCAGATTACTATATAGGACATAAAAGACGCTGAATAGGCTGAGAACTGGGGTGACACGATATGAAACAAACCTAAAGAGGAGGTACTATGCTGATGATGGTGAACAATGTGAATGTCGCCAGAGACAGGAGTTCGAACATCTGCTAATCTGCAGCAACTTGCTTGAACAGTGAGATATCAAAGATTTATTTGAAGCAAATGATAGGGTTATTCAAACTGATGAATATTGGAAAAATAGAGTGTGAATATGTAAACATGTATTTTATGTATACATACATTTTTAGATTAGTGTTTTTTGGAAAATCATGTTGGTTTTATATTTTAGTGCTTCGGACTCAAATAAATAAACTCGGCGTAGTACTAACTGGTCATTTTGGTATGGTAATGGCTAAACTGGCAAGGAAATTATATTCTTTAGTAGTACAAAATGGTGTTCATAGTTGAGTCTTACTTTGCTCCTTTATCCATCTTGGATGACCGAGCTGAACTAACTATTTTGACACCTGGGGCAAGGGTCATCATCTACCACCCGCTAGGCCTATGACATATGGGTGTGAGTTCTGCATGAAAAAAGAAGAAGGAAAAAGGGAATGTGGTGTTCCTCCAAAGAAAGAGAATGTTTATTCTTTCAAAATAATTAAAAAAAGAAAGTGAATAGGTTAGGGCCGTGTTTCCCAACCTTTGGTTTTTGGACTTCAATTCCCAGATGTCTAAGTCAATCCCCCAAAACACTGATCAGCCAATATACTGATTTAGGCTTATGGGAATTAAGTCCCCCTGTGGGGCATGGGCTCCACACTGGGAACCACTGGGTTAGAGCCATTTATTTTCTTAATGCACACAATTAATGTCACCTCTAGATTTTGGTGCTCTTTCAGTTTTGGTGCTCTAGGGCAGTTTTGGTGCTTGTGGGCTGATCATTTGGTTCAGGGAGCTGGTCACTAAGGCCCCGGTGCTGGGTACGGCCCCTGACGCCAATTCATCCGGCCCACGAAGCCCTCGTCGCACCTGGAAGCGGAATTAAAACGCGCCCATTTGGGCACATTTTACTTCCGCTTCCAGGAGTGATGAGGGCTTCGTGGCCGGATGAATTGGTGTCAGGGGCCGCACCTGGCCCCTGGGCCTTAGTTTGGGCACCACTGCTCTAGGGCAAAGCCCCAGTTGCAAAATCATAGTCCTGTTGATAACAGTACAAAAGAACAAGAAGCGAAGAAAATGAAACTGGAATAAACTATATTATAAATATGCTTTTTTTTTTTAAGAAGAGGGAGTCCCTCAAGTGTAAAAAAAACCATCTGCTTATTATGGTAGTTGAATATCCTCTCCTATATATTTTGCATTTGTGATGCTCTGTTGCGTGATGGTTCATTAGAAGGAAAGGTTTGGCTTAATCTATGAATCTGATTATGAGATTGCTCGCCTCTGAGAAGATCCCATTGTAGGAGAGATGACAGGTTCATCTCAGGGAATATGCATTTGTTTTAATATTTCATTTTTCCTGTAGCCACTGGAATTCGTATTGTGAATGCTGAGAGTTGTCATGACTATCTGCAGGACTTGAGGGCTGTGTAAAGTTAGAGAGCCATGCACTGTCTGAGAAGGTCCACTGAAGGTATCTTCATAAAAGGTATAATCTTATAGGCTTGAGAATAGAGTGGCCAGGAAGCCTGAGTGGGCCAGTAGCTTGTAAGGTAAAGGTTTCCCTTGCTCTAAAGCCAGTTGGATCCGACTCTAGGGTTTGGTGCTCATCTCCATTTAAGGCCAAAGACTCACTGACTGAGTCTGCAGATATTTCCATGGACATGTGGCATGCATGACTAGACACCGGAGTGCACAGAATGCTGTTTACCTTCCCACCAAAGTCGTACCTATTTATTGACTTGCATTTTCTTGCTTTTGAACTGCTAGGTTGGCAGGAGGAGGGTTACTCATGTCAGAGATTACTCTGGGTTGAAAGGATTTTTCCTGGAGAAACTCTGCTTAGGGGATACCCAAATGAGGTTTCTTTCATGTCCCCAAGTGGAGCCCTCTGGTATCAAAACCCGACCTTCCTGTCTCCAGCTCATCGTCTTAACCACTAAGCCACCAGGGGAGCTGCTACTAGCTTGTTAATCAAGGCTTAAGCAAGCACATGGATGCATTTATTATTGAAAGCTGTATTTTTCAAATCTTACTGCTCCTACAGCCCACTGTATTTTCCATATTTGGATTTGGGGTTAAAGAAGAACACTGAAATGGACACGTTAATCTCTTTGGATAGCTGAAGTTACTCCAACAGGTCTCAGGAATCACACAAGACTTAGGTTTATCTTGATGCTTCTTAGTGCTTTGATGATGCTTTCTCTCTCTTTTTAAATACTCTTGGTCATGTTTTGCTCATTGCTGATTTGGATTTCTCTTCTCCTTCCTCCTAACTCAGGTGTAATGGCTTTGCTGAGGCCACTACTCTTGGATGTAGTTCCAAATATTCAACAGACGGCTGCCTTGGCCCTTGGGAGACTCGCTAATTATAACGATGACCTGGCAGAAGCTGTAGTTAAGGGTGATATTCTCCCTCAGCTTGTATATTCTTTGGCTGAGCAGAATGTAAGGAACTATTATTTTTCGATACACATTTTTCTTACTGCCAGATTTTATTTAAATTGTTTTGTCTTAATTAGGTTGCTAATAAAATTTTCCAGGTACGTGCATTGCCTTAGCTGCATCCTCAGACGGTAAGTACGGTATATTCATCTCTCTTGATAGGAAGTCTCTACCAACAATTGTCATTTAATTACATTTCTCCCCCCAAAAATTATTTTATTTTTACTTTGTTATTTGAAATATATGACTGTTAATTTCATTTCCTGAACTGTTTAATAAAATGATGGGACAGAGAAAGCTGTTTTATAAATGAAATAACCAGAAATATTCTGCCACTAATTAACTAGAAGCTGTATTTAATGTGTGCCTATAAAACACATATAAACCAACCATGTGTGGCATATAGCATACCAGAAAGTATGAGAATGTATAACATTAAATTTAATGGTACTTAGATAGCAATGTATAGTAAAAGCTTTTATATTTTCTCAGAAAAGAATTGCGTTTATAAGGTCCACTAGAGTAATAGTTTTTGGGTCCACTACTTTATAACGTGAAATATTCTGTATCATTCATAGGATATGTCACATAGCATTGAGCTGGCTGGTGCTTTTTTCACTACAGCTGGGAGGATCATATTGTCATTTCTTGCTAGAAGAGCCACTGAAGGATTTTGGCAAAAAGAACCCATTAAAAACCAATTACATTCTACTGCTGTTTTACTTCCTAGTGTTTCTAGGTTGCCAGGTTGTAACCCCTTGATTCATGCTCTTACTTTACAATCAGGAGCAAAACATGAAACTCAGCAGCTTTGGCTTTTCCTTGCACTGCACAGTTTGGGTGTGCCTCATTTGAACATGGCATTTCCCATCTCACCGGACTGCGATGGCTTAGTGGTTAAGATGCTGAACTTGATGACTGGAAGGTAGGAAGGTTAGCAGTTCGAGACCCAAGTGCTGCATGATGGAATGAGCTCCTGTCTTTGTCCCAGCTCTTGCCAATCTAGCAGTGAAAGCAAAGAATTGTAAGTAGATAAATAGGTACCACTTTGGTGGGAAGGTAACAGCATTCCGTGCACTCTGATGTCTAGTCATACCTGCCACATGTCCACGGAAACATCTGCAAACGCAGACAACACTGTCTCTTTGGCTATAAACGGAGATGAGCACTGAGCCCTAGATTCGGATACGACCAGCTTTCGAGCAAGGACGATCTTTACCTTTTACCTTTCCTATCTCAAGCAATGTTTCCACTATATTCGCATGCTTCTTTTTGTGTTTATTTGTATAGATGAAGTAATTTTTTCCTTTGTTTAAGCATATTCATTTTCCTTCTCAGCCAGCCCGAAGGCTGTGAACCACCAAAGAGTTATTAGTGAGGCTGAAAATAACTCAATGACAAACATTTTAAAAGTACACAAACTTCACATCCACTCCAACTATTTCTATTGTGTTGTTAGTGTGTGGCTTAGTGACACTAGACCTGGGGTTTGTAACATGTATTCTAATAATACTAATGGTTAGCATCTACTGCAGTGGTGCCCAAACTAAGGCCCAGGGGCCGGGTGCAGCTACCGACACCAATTCATCCGGCCCGTGAAGCCCTCATCGCTTCTGGAAGCAGAAGTAAAACGCGTCTGTACGGGCGCATTTTACTTCCGCTTTCAGGAGCGACGAGGGCTTTGTGGGCCGGATGAATTGGCGTCGGGGGCTGCACCCGGGCCCCAGGCCTTAGTGACCGGCTCCCTGAACCACATGATCGGCCCACGGCCCAAAAAGTTTCGGCACCCCTGATCTACTGGGAATTTAGTTGTGCAGGAACCAGTAAAATACATGGGAATTGCAGAGAGGAACCTCCCAGTAGATTTCACCCACTGATATTAAAACACTTCAAAATATGGCCTTCTGCTTAAAACATAATTATTTGAAAGTAATGATATGCATGCTTGGATGCACATACAAGTATTTGCTAATAATGGCACTAGAGCTCTGAAATTGTTTTTCACTGAGCAGAGATCAGCGTTTGCAGTCGCTTTTCATATTAATGGTATTTGGCAAATGGCAAGAGATTAGTCTTAATGTTTTAAAGTCAAGGCCTAGTTTGCACTGACTATTTGTGGGATAGTTTTAAATCTCCTTTTTAAAATGTAGATAGCATCTATCTTCTGAATGGACATATGCATTACACAACCCTTTCCTAAATGTGTAAATGGACAGCAACCAAAACAGATACAGTGGGATCCCGACATACAAACGGTTTGATTTACAAAAAATCGGCATACAAATAGAAATCCTGGCTAAAAATAAATTTGACATACAAAATTTTAATAGGAAAAATTTGACAGGCAAAAAAAAAATGGTGACATTTAGTGGCCCTTCTGGTAATGCAATGTGTTTTTGACATACAAATTTTGTTGTTCAGTCGCACAGTCGATTCCGACCCTCTGCGATCCCATGGACCACTGTCCACCAGGCACTTCTGTCCTCCACCATCCTCCTCAACTCACTCAGCTCTGTGCCCATTGTCTCTACAATACCATCTAGCCATCTCATTTTGGGCCGCCCCCTTCTTCTTTTGCCCTCCACCCTTCCTAGCATCAAGGCTTTCTCAAGCGAATCCTCTCTTCTCATTTGATGTCCAAAGTACTTCAGCTTCATCTTTACTATTTGACCTTCTAGGGAGCAGTCAGGGTTGATTTCTTCTAAGATTGACCTATTTGTTCTCCTCGCTGTCCAGGGGACTCTCAAAACTCTCCTCCAACACCACATCTCAAAGGCGTCTATTCTTCTGTACTCAGCTTTCCTAATGGCCCAGCTCTCACAACCATACATTGCCACCGGGAATACCATTGCTTTGACTATGCGAATTTTTGTTTGCAATGTGATGTCTCTACTTATCACTATGCTCCCCAGGTTTCCCATTGCTTGCCTCCCAAGAATCAGTCGCCTTTTTATTTCAGTCCTAACTGTTGCTTCTTGATTCATGTACAGATTTCTCATGAGGCCTATAAGGTGTTCTTGTACTGTATTCCCATATCTTTAATTACTTGCCACATTTTGTTGTGGTCCACGCAGTCAAAGGCCTTAGTGTAATCAATGAAACAGAAGTATACTTGTTTCTGATATTCCTTTGTTTTTTCCATGATCCATCTTATGTTGGCGATGTGGTCTCTAGTCCCCCTGCCTCTTCTGAACCCCGCCTGCACTTCTGGTAATTCTCTCTCCACATGCTGTTGCAGTCTATCCTGTATTATCTTGAGCATCACCTTGCTAGTGTGTGGAATGAGCGCAATTGTTCGATAATTTGAACATTCTTTGGCATTACCCTTTTTGGGGATTGGAACATATACTGATCTTTTCAAATCCTGTGGCCATTGTTGTGTTTTCCAAATCTGCTTGCATATAGAATGTAATAATTTGATTCCATCATCTTTTAGGGCTTTGAAAAGTTCAACCTGGATACCATCATCTCCGCTGGCTTTGTTGTCTGCAGTGCTTTTTAGGGCCTTTTTG
The DNA here is from genome assembly GCA_030440675.1 of Furcifer pardalis. Lineage (NCBI taxonomy): Eukaryota > Metazoa > Chordata > Lepidosauria > Squamata > Chamaeleonidae > Furcifer > Furcifer pardalis. The sequence goes on from CP126897.1 coordinate 91,375,026, forward strand.
ACTTCACTCTCTAGGATGTCTGGCTCATGTTCAATGTTCTCATCATTGTGATTATCAGGGGTGTTGAGTCCTTTTTGTAGAGTTCCTCTGTGTACTCTTTCCATCTTTTCTTAATCTCTTCTGCATCTGCTAACTCTTTGCCATCTTTGTCCTTTGTCATTTTTGCTTTAAACGTTCCCTTGATTTCCCCAATTTTTTTGAAAAGATCTCTAGTCCTACCCCTGATACAAATAACCTCATGGAATGGGGAAAAAATTGTATGTTGAGGTTTTACTGTAATTTAAAGAGTGCTACACTTCTCCTAAGGCAGAGGTATACCATATTGCCCATTGATGTACTGTACTTTGCTTCATTCACATCTTAAACAACTACTATTTCCTGACTCCACCTTCATGCTTCCTAAAGTAGATCCCATTATTTTAATCATCCCCTGTCTCCTTCTTCTTCTTGTGCCATATCTGAATCCAAATATTGGCGATCATCGTGGTGATCAGCCATGAAGACTGTCCTGAGAATATAATACAGTGGCCTTTCATCTGCCTTCTGCATCGCAGCATGACACCCATATTGCTGATCCAGTTCCGCAAGTCATTTCCTGGTCCTGGGCCCTTTTGGCACGCAAAGTCCTCATCGGCTCCAGCCCAGTGTTGATGAAGCTGCTGCCCTCCGTTAAGATGGATCCAAGTGGGATTTAATCCACTTGGGGACCATTGCCCTTCCCTGTGGACTTTGCCACCCAAGGCCGCTAGTCCTCAGGGTGGTCAGGTTAGTTAACCGTTGCCTGACACTCAGCGTTGAGTCACTGGCAGTACGGTCTATTCTATTACCATAGCAGGATAATCTGGCCAGTGATCATCCTCTATATATATATGCATTAAAACCATAGGAACACCCCCCCCCCAACGATTTTACCACTTAGATTTCCAGTAGAATAAAGAACTCACTTGCTTGAAAGTCAGTTGTGTCTGGCTCTAGAGGGTGGTACTCATCTCAACTTACAGCCGAAGAGCCAGCACTGTCTGTGTCTGCAGATGTTTCCGTGGTCATGTGGCAGGCATGAACCTTTCCCGCCAAAGTGGTACCTCCTAATCTACTTACATTTTCTTGCTTTGGAACTACTGTACTAGGTTGGCAGGAGCTGGGACAGACGATGAGAGCTCACTCTGTCGTGCAGCACTCAGGTCTCGAACTGCTGACCTGATGATCTTTCAGTCGTCAAGTTCAGTGTCTTAACCACTAAGCCACCACAGTCCCTTTCCCAGTAGAATTGGATGGTCCAAACAGGAATTCACCTCTGAATTTTCCTGTTTCATGCATTATCCACTCATCTTTTCAGGTGGGTAGGAGAACAGACAGTCCACTTTTATATATTATACACCTAAGGCAGGGATACTCAACCTGCGGTCCTCAGGCTGGATGTGGCCCTCAGCACCATCTCATGTGCCCCCCACTGCCTCCACCACACCAGGAAGTCCCATGTGGTGGAGGAAGGGCAAAATGGCTGTCCGGCCCACGAAGCTGTCTGAGGGAGTGTGACCCCGCCCCTGGCTTTAAAAGGTTGAGAATTCCTGACCTAAGGAGATGAAGCCATACCGGTAGATCAGTGATGACAAACCTTTTAAAGACTGAGCTGCTGGGGAGAGGGTTGGGGCAAACTGTGTGTTGGGGAGAGAAAGAAAGCGTTCCCATTGGGCTGCTGGGCAGAGGGGCGGGGCAAACTGTTCTGGGGCAATGGCATGCATGCCAACAGAGAGGGCTATGAGTGCCCTCTCTGGCACATGTGCCATAGGTTCGCCACCACTGCCATAGACCCTCTATAAGAGACCACAACCCAGGCAAACCCAGCCTAGGAGATGCTGAGAGACCACAGTGGCAGACTCCAACCTGTTCTTCTTGAGCCCTGCTCATTTTCACTTGAGAGACAGAGCTGTGTGTGTCATATAGATTGTTTCTTCCAGGACCTTGAAAAGAATGTTTAAAATACAGTAATGCCTCATTTTAGTTCTTCCTGTTCGTTGTAATGCTTGTTATCTGTGACTTGCCAATAAAGATCTCAGGATAGATACAGCTGATGGAAAAAGGGAAGGGAAACTTCTATTTAGCTTCTGGGGGAGCTGCATTGTAGCCTGCTTTTCCTATGCACACTTATATGTTAGTGCAGCCAGAGTGTTCCCATAGGTCTGATCTAGTTGCAAGACTCTCATCCTGAGTAGACTTCTTACTGAACCAATGGCTAAGTAAGAACAGCTATGTTGATTCTAATTATACAATGTGTTTATTCTAGCTAGGATTAGCACTTAGGTTTAGGCAAGAGTTTTATAGTCTATTAGGAAGTCCAAACTCCTGCTGCCCAATTGCTGCATTCTGAATGCTGATCTACAGACTTTCCAAGGAGATAATATTCAATTTCTTATCCTACACCCACCCACCCCACCCCGTGAAAAACGCATAATGGGTTTTGTAAGTATATGCCTAGGACAGCGGTGGCAAACCTATGGCACACATGCCAGAGGGGGCACTTAGACCTCTTTCAGTGGGCACGCGCACCGTTGCCCTAGCACCGTTGCCCTAGCTCCGCCCCTCTGCCCAGCAGCCCAATGGGAGCACTTGTTCCCTTCCCCCAGCACAGAGTTGCCCCACTCCTCTGTTTGGTCATTCAGTCTCTTAAAGGTTCGCCATCACTGGCTAGGGTAATATAAACAATTAATGTGTACAACATTATTGAATTTATTAATGCATTTTGCAGCTTATGTAACGCCATCAAAGCAAATAATTGAATATGCTTCTACCCTTCCCTTTACTTCTGTAGCGCTTCTACAAAAAAGCAGCTGCATTCGTATTACGTGCGGTTGGGAAACATTCTCCTCAGCTGGCCCAGGCAATAGTTGACTGTGGAGCACTAGATACTTTGGTGATCTGCTTGGAAGATTTCGATCCTGGTGTAAAGGAAGCAGCATCCTGGGCTCTTGGCTATATAGCAAGGCATAATGCAGGTAAGAGTACTCCTAATACTGAAGAATACAGTCAAACCTCGCATAAAGAGCGCCTCTCTTAAAGAGTAACTTGCTTAAAGTGCAGACTTTTCTCTGAATGTTTGCTTTGCTTAACAAATAAAACCAATCAAAAACTCGCTTAACAAATAAATTGGGCTTCTCACCCTTGCACACCAGAAGTCACAATTGGTCACTTACAATGGTGTTTCGCTTAAAGAACAAACTCGCTTAAAGAGCAATCCAGTGGAACACATTATGCTCTTTAAGCGAGGTACAACTGTATATTCATATGCCAATGGTGTGGTATATGTCGTGGAAAAGACAAAGTAACATAGTTTCTTCTCTTCTAGTACTAAAGAAACAGGTAACTTCATGGGACGGATATGTCTGATGTGACTGCAACCGTGATGTGCTATAAGTATCATCATTACTGTGTAGGGGTTGAGGTAGCTCAGTGGTTAAGAAGCTCGCCTTGTTAGCTGGAAGGCCAGCAAGTCAGCAGTTCAAGACCCGAGTACTGCATGATGGATTGAGCACCTGTCTCTGTCCCAGCTCTTGGGGACGTGAAAGGAGCCTCATTCAGGCATCCCATGATCAGAGTTTCTCCAGCAAAAATCATTTTAACCCAGAATAATTTCTGGCATGAGTTGTTGTTGTGAATCATGGATTCCCATATTTTGCTCCTACTATGAATATGGGGGTTATAAAAGAAACCTATCTTACAGTGTTCTTGAGGCATATGAAGTCTAGACCCTGAAAGTGCTGAGCAATGTAATCCTTAGATTAAAGTTAGGAGGCTAAAAGAGCTTGGTAGTAGAGTCACTTGAGAACTCTCATAGACCTGATACTCTCAGCTTCAGCCATTTTGATGCACATGAGCCTGGAAATACAGGGTCTCCAAAGTGTTTGGCAGGCAAGTCAAAGAAAAGATTCCTGTAGGTTTAATCTAGTCCCCCTGACTTAGATTAGGTCCATGGATAAGTTTCCTCAATTCTGCTATAGATCATGTGGAAGAATCTAAGGTTGACCTCAGTGAAGTCTATAAGCATCACCCATTCATCCTCCCAGAGATAGCTAAATCACATCCCTCCCATGTAAATTTTTGTAAAAAAAAAAAAAGCTAGTAGGACTCTCAACATAATTGTGGGTCTTTGCAATGCAAGTGCTGATAGAAATGCAAAATTTAAAAACAATGCCTTCGCCATTACTATTTCCATAGTATAGGTAGTCAAAGTGTGGCATCTAGATGGTTTTTTAAAACTATGACAATCCTTGACAATGCTGGTTGGAAGTGTTGAGACTTGTAGTCTAAAACAGTGTTTCCCAATTTGTGGTTTTTGGACTTTAATTCCCAGAACCCTAAGTCAATTTCCCAAAGCACTGAACAGCCAATGTACTGATTTAGGCTTCTGGGAATTAAAATCCCACTGCGGGGCGCGTGCCCCACGTTGGGAACCACTGGTGTAAAACATAAGGAGAGAACCAACGTAAAAAAAATCTATCCATAATTGTTGACTTAGAAGAGACCACAATATTTTCCCATCCTTCATCTCTAGAAGGTTCAGGTGTCTACCTTTCTTTCTCTCCTGTACAGATAGTATGGCATCATGTACTAATAGCTGTTAAGTGTACATTTTCACACATAAATGTATACACATATGGGTAATATATGCCTGGTTATGCCTTTCCAACCCACCTCTGCATTGTCAGAAATTATTTGTTTCTCAGATGGCTGAAAGATTTTGTACCACATCAGAATTTCTAAATAAAACAGAGGCAGAACAAAAAAATATTATCTTTGAAAAGATTTCTTTAGAAAAAACAGGATGTAAATTAAAACATATCGGAAAATTGAAGAAATGTTGATAGATTTATAAATTGTTCATTATCATAGTTCAGAAAGTGAAAACAGAACAAAGTACTTGTTATAAAGAACATGCAAATTACCATGCTTTTACAGAGCAGTGTTTCTTCTTTCCTCACGAGGCAATTGGAGATTCAGACACGTACAGAACTTGTGTCCATGGAAACAATAATAAACAGCACACAAAATTGATCATACAGCCTATTAGGCAATTCTCCCTCTCATATGAATGAGAAAGCTTTGACTCCAAATGGAAGCAAACTTCATACACAGCTGGTCACAAAATATTTGTTTGGAGAGGCCTAATTAACAATGAATAGTGTGCATTATCCATTATTGGATTCACACCTTAATGTGATAAAGAGCTTGAGTGTCCAATGAAGCCAAGAGCAATGCTATCAGGGCCCAGACTCTAATATGACTCTGGATTCCTAACAGGGTCAACCAAGTTGGAATGGTCGCAGCTGAGATTCCAATCTAAGATGCATCCGTTGTCTTCAAGGCAGCAACTGGGTAGCAGCAGTATTAGCACTACCAAAGAGTGATTTCAAAATGGTGAACTCTCATCTCCTTATCTAGGAATTAATAACATTTTGAATACCTTATAGAAATCTGCACTTAAGTCATCCATCTCTGGTATTTTATCAACCTTCAGATCTTTCCCAGAAGATCCAAGAAATCAAAGGGAAATTTAAGTCTATATTTGGAATTCTGAATGACTAACAGGGGAGCACAGTATCTGAGTGGAAGAAAATGAGAAGGTGGAAACAGTATGCTGAAGACCTGTGCAGAAGAGATAAAAGGCTGGCAGACTCTTTTGACAAGGACTCATATGATAAAGAACCTACAGATCTAGAAGATGCTCTGAAAGCACTAGGAAGAAATAAATCAGCAGGGATAGATGGAATACAGCGGAAGTGTTTCAAGCCATAGATTGAATCTGTCAAAATCCTAAAAAGAATATGCCAACATTTATGGAACCAGAATAACAGTCTACAGACTGGCAAAGTTCAATACTGTATACATTTCCATCCCCAATAAAGAAGATGCCAAGTAATTGTTTAATTTCTCAGGCAAGCAAAGTGATGCTCAATATATTAAAATGAAGGCTTTATACCTTACATGGAGCAAAAAAAAAAATCCTGATGCTCATGCTGGATTCTGACAAGGAAGAGGTACTCAAGAGCATATTGCAAATATCTTGATGGAAAGCAGCAGCTTCATCCATACTGGCCTGGGGCTGATGAGGACTTTGCATGTCAAAAAGGTCCAGGACCAGAAAATGACTCGTGGAACTGGGTCAGTGGTATGGGTGTCATGCTGCAACGTGGAAGGCAGATGCAAGGCCACTGCATTATATTCCCAGGGCAACCAACATGGCTGATTGTCACAAGGATTGCCAATATAGTATTCAGATTTGGATGATGATGATGATGAAGGAGGAGGAGGAGGAGGAGGAGGAGGAGGAGAAGAAGAAGAAGAAGAAGAAATAATACGAGATGAATTGACTCTACAGTATAAGGAAACCCATAGGCTTGAGTTTACAAGAACTAAGCAGGATTGTTGAGGACAGGACATTTTGAAGATCTCTCATTCATAGGGTCACTGTAAGTCAGAGACAACTTGAGGGCACCTAACAACAAAAGTATGCAATTTAGTCACAGATAACAAACCAGGAAGGCTGGCTGAAATCTGAGCACGATCAGTGGCACTAGAAATTCAATGATGGATACGTTATGCTTTGGAGTTGAAAGAAAAGCCTTCACACTGGGTGGTTCTCACATGCATCGTTGACAGGCTAAAAACCAAACTTCCTCAGTGAATGCTATTTTTGCAGACAAGGTGGCAACTTGGGTTGAACTAGTCATTGTTTTTAAAAAGTGAGCAAGTGGGACGTATGAAATATTGTAATGTGTCCTCACTTCCTAAGGCAGGGGTCACCAACCTTTGTAAGTTGGGGTCTGGGTCATGCTCCCTCAGACAGTTGAGGCGGCCGGACTGGTGCCCCCCATTTATGACCATTATAAATGAGTCCATGGCCGATTATGGCACCAGCTGCGGCAGCTGAAGCAAGGGTATGGGGTGGATTATTTGGTGCCATGGGCCGAATCCAGCCCATGGGCCATAGGTTGCTGACCTCTGTCCTGAGGGATAATCCAGTTCAACCTGGAGGGTGGGGGGATATATTATTTTTCCCTATCACTCTGAAGCCAAAGAGCCCTAGTAGCACAGTGGGAATAATAATAATAATAATAATAATAATAATAATAATAATAATAATAATAATAATAATAATAATAATAATAATAATAATAATAATAATAATAATAATAATTTAATGTTCAAAATTATTCTGGGTTGAAAGGATTTTTGCAGAAGAAACTCCACTCAGGGAACACCCAAATGAGGCTCCTTTCATGTCCCCAAGAGCTGGGACAGAGACGGACGCTCAGTCTGTCATGCAGTGCCCGGGTCTCAAACTGCCAACATGTGAACCTTCTAGCTAACAAGGTGAGCTTCTTAAACACAGAGTCACCACAGCCCCTACCACAGTGGTTAAAGCTGCTGTGCTCCAACCAAAAGTTGTGAGTTCGATCCTGAGCAAGGCTCAAGGATGATTAATCCAAAATTAACTTGTGAATCGCCCAAAGAATGCTCTAAGTGCTATGGAGTGGTATATAAGTGTGATTACAGTATAGTACTTTGCTTTGCTTTAGCACTGCAGGACATAGTGTCTGCCACAGAACTGAGCATTATACAGTGAAAAGAAAGGTTCTAAAGGGTGAGAAAGAGAAAACTTCTTTTTCTTTCCTCCTGAAATATAGAGGTAGGATGTGTTTCCTTCCCAGCACAGTTCCAGGATTATTAAAAATTCTTAAGAGCTTGAACAGTCTAATTTTCTCTTCTCTCCATTCAGTCCAGTTCCCTTTTACGCATGTATGTACATTGCTGTCAGGTCAGTTCCATCTTATGGCCACCTTTCCTCTAGGGAGAGAATGCACAGAAGTAGTTTACCATTTCCTTCTTCAGGGGGGCACCCTGGGCCTGTGCACCTTGCCCATGTTTATACAGGCTGTTTTTTCTCCCAAGAGGCATAGTGGGGAATCAAACTCATAACCTCTGGCTCCACAGCCAGATACCTAAACCTCTGAGCTACCCAGCCAGTTGTACTTTCCTTTTAGCTTACTGGTATATTTTCCCCAACCACTTGTAAATTCCACATACAGTATCTTGGAAACTCCTTCTCAGTCACTTTGAGGGGCCTTATATGTTCTCTTTCTTAATTTACTTCTGCATATCTTGCAAGATTCTTATGTAGAAACTACTGACATACTTTTGGGTCCTGCTTTTTCATTTGCAAATGGATAGGTGCTTGACCATGAAATTTGCTGTTAGTGGAATTGTGTGTGTATGCATGCATGCACACTTATATATGTTGTAATTCAGTTGCTCAACTTTGATTTCCCATTTTACAGTCCATCAATCAAAGTTTTCTGTAGAACTATATATTACGTCACCTCTCACACACATCTTCCATCTGCTCCTTTTATTTATACTTGTAATTCACAACCCTTCTGTGCCATTTCTCTCCAGGAGAATTCATCTCCTTAGCTTGGTTGCTTCAAAAGTTTGTGTATATGTCAGGAGCTGACATTATATGTTTCATTCTCCAGCCTGACTTTAGAGATAGTGGAGAGAAGGAGGAAAGACAGTTCTGGAAGAATGCTGAACCATGTAAAAATAAGTCATCCATTCCCTTTATGAGAAGAGGAAGGTGAATTTTTATATACACATAAACTGTGTTCCTGTTGGAAAATTCATTCAAAATAGGGCTCTCCTAATTTGAAAAAGTGATCCCTGGGTGTGCATAAATTAAATCTGCTTCATAAATGTTGGATTCAATGTAATGGCTATTCATGTAATGTTCATCATATCAGCATACACAAACCACTTGGTAAGGGGAACTAAGGAAATTCAGGTGCATAACTAGGAGAAGACCTAACAAAACCTTATTTAAGAATTTATAATAACCCATTTGAAATTAATGGGGTTTGTGCTCATTTTTCATCATGGCCCAAAAGTAGCCCTTGTTTTAATCCTTACCTTTGCTATCCCTTAATTTCCTACTTCACCACTGAAGCTAATGAAAAATATACAGAGGGAGGATCATGAATTTCAGATGTAACGGTATACTGGCTGTATCAGTTAACTGAAGGTTTTCTCTTTAAGATACAAGAAACTGATTATGGCAGCTAAATACAACTGTCTGTTGCAGTGATTTAATGTGTGAAACTGTATTTCAGGTGGTTTACTGATGAAATATGCGATATTTAAACTGTGCTTTGATGTCTGACTCTAGCAAATTAGTTTTAGATGTGGAATAAGTAAAAAAGCAAACCATTGACATATCCTAGGTATGATATTTTCTGGTTCTTGTAAGAATAGGATAAAATATTGTCTAAATCAGCTTGGTGGAGGAAAGTGGCACATTTTGACATTTTGGCTTTTCTTTATTGTTAGCTGTGCAAAAATCACTTGCCTATTGATCGCCGTAGGACAGTCAGTGCTTAAACAGCTGACATCTGCTTATCCCTTTTAAAGGCACAAGCACACACACATGCATGCACACACACACACAGGCAGACAGACAGAGGTCAGCAAGCCATTTCAGCCTAAACTGCCTCAAATGTGTATGCGTAAATGGAGGTCCATCTATTGACCTGTATTCTATTTTTTTCCACTGGGAGGACTGGCCCACATGGTTCTTGAAAGGAGGGAGGGTTGATTTGAAATGCAGATGTCAAGCCACTGAAGTATGCCCTCCCCCTCCTTCCCCCCCTCCTGCTGTATCTGTCAGGGTGAAAAATGGGTTGCACAAGGGTCAGTCACCCTTACTCACTTAATTACTTTCACTGGACCCACAGAACTGTCACAAGCGGTGGTGGATGCTGGAGCCATTCCTCTTTTAGTCCTTTGCATCCAGGAGCCTGAAGTGGCTTTGAGGAGGATTGCAGCTTCCGCACTCAGTGATGTTGCAAAACATTCTCCAGAGTTAGCCCAGACAGTGGTGGATGCAGGAGCAATTGCTCATTTGGCCCAGATGATCCTCAACCCTGATGCCAAGCTGAAGGTACTTTTCAAACCTACTTTCTCACCCTCTTTCTCCCACTCTCCCACAAAAGGAAACCAGGCTTCGGCTGTGATTGTATACGGGGGGAAAAAAGGATATTAATCTAAAAGGGCTTTCCTCGGAAACTACACATTTCTCAGTTGAGTTGGTGACAGAGGAGAGGTCTGGTTATTTTTATACACAAAATATCTAGTAAGTGGGGAGGGAATGAGGCTGCTCCTATTTAAATGTTGAGATTCTGATTTTTTAGCAATGGTGTATGGTGGACATATGTCTGCTGGAGTTATTTCAAGAGCTTCTTTATGTCTGATAATTTTCTTTATATCTTAATTGGTCCAACAAATATAATTTAGTGTTGAAATGCTATAACTGTACTTCTGTGTCTTCTTAGAATGGCTATTCTGCATCACTAGACATACTGTATTTATTTCAGAGAACATCCATTTATTTCAGTGGTACTTGCTTTTAGTAAGTCAGCTTAGAGTCTAAGTACAAGACTGTATCTATTCAGTAATGCATTACAGTACAGTATATGTTTTCTTTTTACTACTGATGGTAGTAGCTTTAGCCAACAAAAAGATGTCACACAATATATTAAATAGTACTTAATATACAGAGTACTACCATAATCCCCCCTTTTGTCTTTTTAATAATATGGCATTTTGTGACAGTTAACAGCAAATGTAATTTTCCGCACACATGTTTAATCAACACAGCAACCTTTTAAAACATTCAAATAGTAAAATTTAAATGACGATAGCTGATTTATTGAGAGTCTGTGCTTTCTAGCTAGAAAGAAATAAGCAATTATTTTATGTATAAAGGTTTTAAAAGAGAGCACTAAATTGCATGCATTGCATACTGTTCTGAATTGCTTGTACGTTTTCTCAGTCCATGTTGCATTTATTTACTCAGAAGTAGTTCTGAATGTAGTGATAATTTCTTTAAGTACGTCTGTTTATCTTTGTTGAGAAGGGCCTTCGGTTGCTTTTTGCTTTCTGATTAAGGGGATATAAATTTAGTAAGATTTATGGATGTTTTGAATCTTCCCAGTTCTAAGAAAAGTTACATTTTTTCTTGATTGATCATTGTGTGGGTTTTTTTTTTGAGGTTGTCTTTTACTGCATGCCTGTGTTTACGAAATAAGCCATTTATAAAACAGTTATTTTATTTACCAGCGTCAGGTGCTCTCAGCTCTCAGCCAAATAGCAAAGCATTCTGTTGATCTCGCAGAAATGGTAGTTGAAGCAGAGATTTTCCCTGTTGTACTCACGTGCCTGAAGGACTCGGATGAATATGTCAAGAAAAATGCTGCAACTCTAATTAGAGAGATAGCAAGGCATACGCCTGAGGTAAAACCTTGAAAATGCAAATACAAGGTCATGTTATTACTGTTTATACTTTAAATAAATGTTTTTTTTTTTAATCCTGGTATTATTTTCTCATTAGGCAAAGCGAAAAGCTCTGTGGAATTTCCATTGGTGCAAGGAAGGGGGAAAAAAGGAAATGTTTGTTGCTGTTATCGGATGTGCTTAGAATACAAATAAGGAGTAGGGAAATAGGAAAAATTGCCTTTCTTTGTTGGTGGTTGTTAATGTGGAAACTATATGTAGCCGTGGGGACACAGAGGATAGTTTATGGAAAGCACTAATGAAGAACAAATATTCTCAAACCACAGTGAAATGTTTGTAAACCCCCTTTTAATTTTCTGGATTTTTTTTTCAAATTTCACATTGTGTTGGACTGTGTCCCACAATTTTTATTTTCCAGACAGGAGCTCTGTGGGACATCAATGTGAAAATCTTTTAAAAACGCTTTGCCCTAGAAAGATGACTGTAATTTGATTATCTTTAAAATACTAACACAAAACTCTCTGTATTCAGAACCACTGTTGAGCACATCTAAATTTATGGATTATGGAGGCTCAGGAGATTATTAGAAAATGATAACTGAATCAGATTGATCCACCTCCATTTTCTTTCTTTATTTTTAAAATTATTCACGTTTCAAAATCAACACACAAAATCATGTCATACTGCACATATTTAGAGTAAAGCTTATCCTCCTCCACTGAACTAAATAAACGAATTCCACGCTACAGAATGCTTTCCCACAGACTTGTTAAATAAATATACATTATATACGAAATATCAGGAGGTTTCATATAATGCTTTGCCTTTCATCTGGAAATATTGTGGCTCTTCCATCTATGCACAATTTCCAGTGTGCCAAAATTACCCTAAAATAGTAGTGTGGAAAATAATAATAATCAGGTAGGCTGAAAAGGTTATAGTGAGTTGAAAGAATGAAGGAGGGAGTCTTATTTGTATGGTTCATGAACATTCAGAGCAGACTAGTTTCTTCCTATTAAGAGCTTTATATTCATTTAAGCCCTGTCAGAAGGTCTCCTCCTCCTTATGAAGGATGGTGTGAGTTGTACTGTTTTAGCTGCTGTGACATTGCTGTGAGGTTTGAGGGAGGAATTGGGGAGTGCTTGCTGTCCTCAGAACTTCCTTTGTGCTGTGAAGCACAATCTCCACAGGAGTCCTCCTTCTGAGTCTAAAAGCTCTTGCATTTCAAGCTGAGGAGGAGGAGGTGGCATTTGTGGTGGCTGCAACAGCAGCAAAGGAGGGGCTGGAAGAATTGCAAGTTGCAGTGATATCAGTAGATATCATGTTTGAAGTGGTAGCTGTGTTAGTCTGTGCAAGCATATCTGAGAGTAAACAAAACAGAACAGCAAAAAAAAAATGTTGTGACACCTTAAAGACTATCTCTTGTATTTAAACGTGAGCTTTCATGGACCCAAGTCCACTTCATCAGACATTTTTTTGTCTTTTTTGCTGTTCTGTTTTGTTTACTCTTAGTAAATATCAGTAGATGAATCTGGTACTGAGTTCCACTTTGAGGAATTTTCTCCCTTTTTCTCACAGAGGAGCTCTACTTAGGATATAGGATTTGATCTTGAGAGAAACCTGGTTATACTTTTCCATATTTTAAAAAGTAATCTGTACACTCTTCTAAATCTTCTAAAGGGTTTTTAGCAAACTTATTTTTCTGTATCTAAGAGAGAGGTGAAATTGCCAAAATGAAGCCACCTTTTGGGGAGTTCATTCTGCAGTTCCTTTTGCCTGACCTAGTGTGAGAAAGATTAGCAAGCAACACAAGGTTGCCATTACCAGGGTATGCCCGATTATGGTTAAAAAATACCACAATCTTCAAGGAGGCTTTTAGGGTGTACCCTCTTTAGCAAACTAAATTTGCCTCACACAAAGAAACTAAATTGAAGCATTTTGACTGTTTTATGCTCATTTATCAGGATAGCTGGTCCTTTTTAAAAAAACCAAATCAGTGCACAGCATTTGTGACCTTGACATGTTTTTGGAGACATGTTATTAGAGAACCCTTACCTCCAAACTTGCTTGGTATTTTGTTTCAGTTCAACTTTACAGAGCTCATAAAATGTACAGATCCCAGAATTGCCAAACATATCCATAGTCCACAGTGGCTGGAAAATTCTGATAATTTAGTGCAATATTTTTAATTTTTTCTGAAAGTGTTCCTTGAGTTAGGAAAAGCTCTAGTCTATTTGAAAGATTTACATCATATCATTAGGTTGTCTTACTAAATTTAAAACACGATAAAAATTGTAATTAGAAGACACTCAAAATAGCACAGTCACTAGAAGTATCATATAAACAACAGCTGTTCAAAGGAAAAAGCCCAAATTCAATTGAGAGGCAAGACAATTTTCTGAAAGCTGTTGTCTGAACTAAAAACAAAACAAAACAACACAACAGTACAAGAGTAGCCACCAGAGCAAGAAAGCTGCATTTCAGTATTCATATCAAGCAGTCAGTAACTTAGGTTATCTGAATAGATCCTCTACTGTAGATAGTCCAAAGATCACCAGGAAAGAAAGGCCTAGATCCATTTCTCCTGTGATGGACAGATTTTCTTTGCCACCACTTATTCCATTGCTCCAGGTCACTGTAACAAGGGAAGTACCCTTAAGCTGCATTAAACCACACTCCAACTACATCATACCATATACAGTACTGTAATATACAATCGAACAATTGATTCTGTTGACTATCTCACTCTACATCTGACTTGAAAAATAATGTCTATGCTACTCCATATAATCAACAATAGTGTGTATGTTGTGTATACAGAAGGTTCCAGGATCAGTTCCCATCACTTAGAAGTAAGCATGGAAGAAACTCTTGACTGAAATCTTGGAAAATTCATTGCAGTCAGTGTAGACCAAGGGTGGCCAACCTTGGTGCTCCAGTTGTTCTTAGACTCCAGTTCCCAGAAGTCCTGATCAGCAGGTGTACTGACTTGGACATCTGGGAATTGAAGTCCAAGAACAGCTGGAGCACCAAGATTGGCCACCCCTGGTGTAGACAGTACTGAGGTAATGGACTGAGTTGGCTCTTATTTGTATAATATGCATATTTGAAGTAGGAGGAACTACTGCAACTATGGGTGACAGTGCTTTGTATCCAATTTCTAATTGTGCTGGATATATTGTGAAGACAGAGGTCTGCATACAATACACATTTCTTTTATATGTATAGCACTACTGTGATATTCAAAATATCTGCATGCACAAAAGATACATGCTCCATTAGTTCCTTTGAAATTGAGAAATCCCAATGCTTAATAGTGATCCCCATGTATTTATTTGAACTCTGAGTTGTTCAGGGAGGTGAATGGGCTTACACCAGCACCTCTGGTAGATGAAAACCATATTGTATTAAGATTTGTTTAGTTGTATGTATCTAGAAACATCAGTGTGACATACAAAGGCCTAATTGGACAGACTGGCTTTCGAGCAAGGGAAACCTTTATCTTTGCTTTACATTTATATAAACGTCTTCACTGGTCTTCAGTATAACAATGATGGTGAACCTTGGCACACCAGGTGTTCTTGAACTTCGATTCCCAGAAGTTCTGATCAGCAGGGGTGCTGACTTGGGCTTCTGGTAATTGAGTCTAAGAACACTTGGAGTGCCAAGGTTCACCCTCATTAGTAGGGGTGGAGGTAAATAGCTGCTTGTTCTTCTGGGTTAACAGTTTCTTGACGTTGTAGCACCTGTAACCTTTCTGTTTATCTTCTTTCAGCTCTCACAACTTATTGTGAATGCAGGGGGAGTTGCTGCTGTCATTGATTGTATTGGCACCTGCAAAGGAAATGTGAGACTCCCAGGTATCATGATGTTGGGCTATGTGGCTGCTCATTCAGAGAACTTGGCCATGGCTGTGATCATTTCTAAGGTTAGTTCTTGATTCTCTGTAGTTAAAATCATAATGGGATTTTAAAAAAATTCTTAGTATGCCAAATATAGCTCTTGTGTAGCTATTTCCAAGCAACATGTCGTGTCATACTAGTAAGGTGGAGGAGAGCCAGGTTCAAATAGCCCTGTCAGGAAGTTCCTGGCATCTTGGGCTGATCACTGCCTTTCAGCTTAACCTACTTCTCAGCCTGATATACTTCCCTGGCCCACAGCACCATTTCAAGTGGCCCACCTTGCTGCCGCCACCGGAAGCAAATACATTTACAACAGCTGTGGACACATTTTGTGCCAGCGTTTATGGCAGGGGGGACCACCAGTCTGAGGGGGCGTGGTCTGGTCCATGGCTTGACAAGTTTGAGAACCTCTGCTGTATAAACATGAAATGCGGTAGAGAACAAGCCATGTGTGCTGTCCTGGGTTCCTTTTAGACCTGCTGTTTTTGTTTACTTATTATTTGCATCTATGTTTTACTTTTCCTTTGTTGAACTTTAGGCAGCATACACGGGTCATCCTTTCTACTTTATACCCACCACAGTCCCATGAAGTAGGTAAGGCTGAGAAAGAATGACTGGTCCAAGACCAACCAGGGAATTTTATGTTCTGGGAGACTAGTAGTTAGAACTTTAAATCCAGGACAATATGCTTTACTTTTAGAAATATTTGTCATATTTTATCCAATAATTTCTACATTCGTAAGATGGAAACAATCCAGTCAGAACGAACCTGGTTCTCAAAGGGAGAGTGAAACAAATGTTTAATTCTCTTACTGTCTGTCAAATCAGTGGGACAGGAATATGATTATGTATGGGTGGATTGTGCCTTTTATTTATTAAGCAGCCCCTGCTAGTTTTGTCCTTTAAACATTCATAGTAGTAATAATCTATTTTTCAAGGTTTTTGTGTGTGTGGGTAGACAAGGATTCTGAAAGAAATTGCATATAAAAATGTGATGTGCAATAATATCACTATATTAATTAATACATTAATACAACTATGTTGTTGTTGTTCAGTCGCACAGTCGATTCCGACCCTCTGCGACCCCATGGACCACCGTCCGCCAGGCACTCCTGTCCTCCACCATCCCCCTCAACTCGCTCAGCTCTGCACCCACCGTCTCCACAACACCATCTATCCATCTCATCCTGGGCCTTCCCCTTCCTCTTTTGCCCTCGACCCTTCCAAGCATCAAAGCTTTCTCAAGTGAATCCTCTCTTCTCATTTGATGTCCAAAGTACTTTAGCTTCATCTTTATTATTTGACCTTCTAATGAGCAGTCAGGGATGATTTCTTCCAAGATCGACCTATTTGTTCTCCTCGCTGTCCAGGGGACTCTCAAAACTCTCCTCCAACACCACATCTCAAAGGCGTCTATTCTTCTGCGTTCAGCTTTCCTAATGGTCCAGCTCTCACAACCATACATTGCCACAGGGAATACCATTGCTTTGACTATGCGAATTTTTGTTTTCAATGTGATGTCTCTACTTTTCACTATGTTCCCCAGGTTTCTCATCGCTTGCCTCCCAAGAATCAGTCGCCTTTTTATTTCATGGCTGCAGTCACCATCTGCAGTGAGCTTTGATCCTAAGAAAGTAAAGTCTGTCACTGCTTCTACTTCTTCCCCATCTATTTTCCAGGGACTGATAGGGCCTGTTGCCATTATCTTGGTTTTTTTGATATTGAGTCTCAAGCCAGCTTTTTCACTTTCTTCTTTCAACCTAATCAGGAGCTTCTTTAGGTCCTCCTCACTTTCTGCCATTAGGGTGGTATCATCTGCATATCTCAAATTGTTGATATTTCTTCCAGCAATTTTGATCCCAAATTGTGATTCCTCCATCCCTGCATTGCGCATTATGTGTTCTGTGTATAAATTGAATAAACATGGTGACAAAATGCAGCCTTGTCTTACTCCTTTTCCTATTCCAAACCACTCCGTCATTCCACTTTCTGTCCTAACTGTTGCCTCTTGATTCATGTACAGATTTCTCATGAGGCCTATAAGGTGTTCCGGTATTCCCATCTCTTTAATTACTTGCCACATCTTGTTGTGGTCGACACAATCAAAAGCCTTCGTGTAATCAATGAAACAGAAGTAGACTTGTTTCTGATATTCCTTTGTTTTTTCCATGATCCATCTTATGTTGGCAATGTGATCTCTAGTCCCCCTGCCTCTTCTGAAACCCGCCTGCACTTCTGGTAATTCTCTCTCCACATACTGTTGCAGCCTATCCTGTATTATCTTGAGCATCACCTTGCTAGCGTGAGGGATGAGCGCAATTGTTCGATAATTTGAACATTCTTTGGCATTACCCTTTTTGGGAAGTGGAACGTATACAGATCTTTTCCAATCCTGTGGCCATTAAATTGTAATCCATAACCTAAACTTAAATGTCTACTCATTGTATCTGGAGTGCAGTGAAACATTTTCATGAAATGCTAATTGAGTTGTGTTTTCCCCAAATAGAAAAAAAGGAAAGAAAACAAGCAAGGGAAGAAAACAAACAAATTATTTATTTGTTTGTTTACATTTATATTGCACCCTTCTGGTACAGGCACCACTCAGGGCATCTTATTTCAAAAAAGAAATAAGTTGCAACAAATAACCAATATCATAAAAACATGTACCATAAAATAAAATAATAATTAACTCATAGAACCAATATCATGTAGCAAAACCAAATAGTGTCAGATAATCATAAAACCATAACAACATCCAAACAATAATATTAATAATAAAACACTATCTAGCAGCACTAAAATGAGGTAATTGAGTTCTTAGAACAAATATTCAATTTTACAACTTTAATTGTCATTAAAATGAGAATGTATAACATAAGTCATCTTTAGTTATGTCAGGGTGCTTGCTTTTCTTCTGGTGTAACATACTTGAAGCAGAAATACTATATGTTGAAGAAAACAAAATGTTAATATTTATTCTCTAACTACGGTAGCTCATTTCAGTAATAACAACTCTCTTTTTTGTTTTTACCTTTCTTTTCTCCCATTAATTTTGCCAACATTTGGACTGCTTGCACTGCTCTGTTTCAAATGGGCAGACTGTTAGGATTTTAGTGTCTAAGGTTTCTTGGTCTCTAACAAATTCTTCTAGATAACCTGAGAGTGAGAAGGGAAATCTAATATTTGAATGTCTGATATATAGTATAATTATTGATGGTGTTCTCTCTGTCTGTCTCCCTCTCTCATTCTTATTCTCTCTCTTTAAATGCATCATATGGTTCCTTGTAGATAGTAGAATTTATTGATTTGTGTGAGGGTGCACCAAATATTCTAATTATAAAATTGTCAGGACTAAAAGGCAGTCTGACTAATAAAAGTTCCAGCCTACATTGGTAAGGGTCATTGCCCACATGAATAATAACCTGTTAGTTGTGTTTAAATTTATTGTGTGAAGTGAAGTAGTAGAGGTGAGGGGAGAGTATAAATATATCGAAGATTCCTGCTAGGGGAAAAATGCTGGCATGGAATATGCAATCCTGCCCTCAACAGTGTGGCCATATACTATCCATTTGTCTGAGTGGGAGCTTATCAGAGAGCCCTGTGGAAGCTTTCTTAAAATGAAGGAAAGGTGTATAGAGGCAGCACTAAATTGCTTGCAAGAACATCGAAATGAGAAACCTGAAACTCTGGAATTTCAATGCCTGACAAAAAACACCAGCTTTGCTTTCTGTTTTGCAACCTGAATTGTGGTACTGTACCTGCTTTCTGAGTACTGTACTTTCAAAGCAGTAAATGTGTCAATGTAGCTGCTCTTATCTCAGAGAAATTAGCAAAATTAATATTCTTCGGATGTTTAAATCCACCGCAGTGTTTTATTTCCCCCAGTGAGTTCCCATCTCTGTCCCAGCTCCTGCCAACCTAGCAGTCTGAAACAAAAAAATTGCAAGTAGATAAATAGGGATCACTTCAGTGGGAAAGTAAACAGCGTTCCAGAGTCTAAGTCATGCCTGCCACACAACCATGGAAACTTCTGCATACGCAGACAGCACTGACTCTTTGACTATAAACAGAGATTAGCAGTGAATCCTAGAGTTGGATAGGACTGGCTTTTGAGCAAGGCCGACCTTTACCTTACCTGTCTCCAGTGATCTCTTGCAGGTTTTCCAAATCTGTGTTGGATTCATAGTAGTTTTGCTTTTGATTAATATTGCAGGGGGTTCCACAGCTGGCAGTGTGCTTGTCAGAAGAGCCAGAAGATCATATTAAAGCAGCTGCCGCCTGGTCTTTGGGACAAATTGGGAGACACACTCCAGAACATGCCCGAGCGGTTGCAGTAGCAAATGTATTACCTGTGTTGCTTTCCTTCTATATGGCAGCTGAAAGTTCGGAAGATCTTCAAGTCAAAGTAAGTGGATATTATTTTATAATGATGGTTATTAATAATAATGGGCATTTAATCTGGGTAACATAACGATGATGATCAAGAAATTAAGCTGTGGTCCAGATCTTAGGGTACCAGGTAGATTCTCAAGGAATTGCTGCAGTTCTGCAGGTCTTCTCTTGGAGAGACCAATCTAAGGGTGACCACTGTTGGAAGCGGGGTAAGCTTGGGTGTCTTTGTGTTATGTGGATTGAAAATATGGAGTCTTGCCTTGACTCATTCCCAGCTAGTACTTTCTCAGGGTGTTTCATGTACCATATGTTATAAATAAGTCTGTGTTGAATGTAAGCTCTAGGGGAAATGGCAGATTCTGGGCATATCTTTTCACTACTTTGACCACATCCCACACACCTTTGGGTTGCTAAATTGCCTTGTTATCTGGGTTTTACTTGGGTTCTAGGCTTATTCTACCAGGATATCTGTTACCACATTCAGTTGGTCCATGAGTAGTTTTGACCTCCCATCTTTTGCCTACCGTACCTCTCTATGGCATCACAAGTGATCACCACATCTCTACTTTTGGTCATGAAATGTCAGAGAATGGGATTCTGTTGACCTGACAGCTCTGCTGATCCATACCGTTGCATGCCCATTACCCTAGTCAAAGATGCAAAATAAGGTGGAGGGAGAGAAAAAAGGAGCTCATTGAAGAAAAGGCAGGTTTGAAATACAGTATAGCAAATAAATGAATAAAAGTGTACAGATGACAGGAGCAGGACATCTGTGAAAGAATAAGGCAGTCAAATAAGTTTATAGGGAGCAGGCAAGCCTTTAACTATCCTGGTCTCTAAACAGGTTATTATTTTGGGAGTAATGCTGTTAGTTTAATTATATATATTCAGTATTATACTTTTCACCTAGAAAAATGTCAGAGGGAAATAATACTGCTTTCTCAAATAGAGTGGAACCCTAACAAATTTAATGCATTCTTTGAGACCTTTTGTACTACAAAAAATTTGTAAAACAAATTTCCCATAGGAATGCATTGAATGCAATTTTCCATAGGAATGCATTTAAAACCAAAATTTGTTAACCGAAATGCAGTTTCCCATAGGGAATGCATTGAAAACCAATTAATCCGTTCGGGGGAAAATTGTTAACTGAGTCACTATTTTCTATGGCTTTTCTTTTGTTATGCAATTTTTGTGTTAACTGAGCCATTTGTTAAGAGAGATTCCCCTGTATACAACTTTTTGCATCACTCTATGATGTTGTAGTAGTTCACTTCATTTATAAATTTATAAATACTCTACTTCTTTTTGGTTTTATTGATGATATTTTAATTTTTTCAATTATTAGAAGGAGGGGCAGATTCGAAGGGAGACATGTCATTTCATGTTTGTCAAAGGAATGCTTGAGTTAAAAAGTGTGTTTTAATTTTCCTAGCATTTTATGAAAAGGGGTAATCAACCAATTTAACAATTGGATTGAATCAATGCATACTAGAAAGCTGGAGAAGGCCTGGTGACTCAGCTGAACTGTGAATGGAACCCTGTTGCCATATTGCCTAGATTAGTTGCATTAATTGATATAATCTGTATAATGTTTTCATGATGTAGTAGAGACTGAACTACCATTGGGTGAGTCATACTGGCGAACTTCAATTTTTCTCCCAACTTGGGCTGTTTTGGATTCACTGAACCATCTGATATGCCATGGCTGAAGCCAAACTTATTTAGAGGCAAATCTCAGTCGAAAATAGGAAGCTGGTTCTCTGTATTGGACCTGATTGTATTGTTTGTTACCTCCTATATATCTTTAACCAAAGATGCCATGGACCCAACCTGGCTTCTTTCAGATGCAAATCATATATGTTGTCAATGTATGTCTTTCACTTAAAATAATGGGGACAGTGAATTTATCTGTGACTGTAGCCTCATGAGAATCACCCCCCTACAATTTTCCTAGACCTATCTAGATCAGCCTTTTGCGGCTTGGTGTATTCTAGATGTGTTGGGGGCTGTGGTGGCTCAGTGGTTAAGAAGCTTGCCTTGTTAGCTGGAAGGCTGGCAAGCAGTGCCGGATTAAGCCAGTGCGAGGCCTGTAGCAAATCGTGTCAAGAGGCCCTTGCTTAGATTTAGGATACTGTACCTATAAAATAAAACACTACTAGTAAACAAACTGTTACCTAATGCGAAAGAAATTATATTGCACTATCTTCTTCTCAATTGTTGTATCAGTAAACAGCAGCAGGCGAATAAAAAACACCACATAAGAATTGCAAGAAATAACACCCTGCTACCACTCCCTGTGCAGTCAATTAACCAAAAACCTATAAAACAAAACACAGCTAACACGTCGATTGACTCTGCCACTCAACACAAATTTGTGCTACTATGGAGTAGCACGTAAGATGTACACACAGACAAAGACGGCTCCGCCTGCATGCACATCTTTACTCTTTGGTGCACATTGAATGCTCCAATGAGGCGTTGGCAAGTCTCTGAATGAACATTTTAAAAAATATCTGCACAAATGCATGGAATATTTAAATTTGGATTTTTATTCTAACAGAGACGCGGGACCCGTAGCATTTGCCACTCCTACTATATGGCTGATCTGGCATTGCTGGCAAGTTGGCATTTTGAGACCCGGGTACTGCTTGACAGATTGAGCACTCTTGGGAACATGAAAGGAGCCTCATTTGGGCATTTTCTGAGCGGAGTTTGTTCTGCAAAAATCCTTTCAACTCAGAATAATTTTTGACACGGAATTATTATTATTCCTGATGTGTTGGACTACAACCTCAAGCATCTATAATCAGAAGGTCCATTGGGCATGTTGGCTGGTGATTCTGAGAGTTCAGCACTTGTGGAGGATACTGACCTGGAAAAGGTTGATCTGGATCAGGTGTTCCCAGCGTGGGGCCCACGTCCTGTAGGGGAATGTCAATTCCCAGAAGCCTAAATCAGTACATCGGCTGATCAATGCTTTGGGGATTTGGCTTAGGCTTCTGGGAATTGAAGTCCAAAAACGAAAGGTTGGGAAACATTGATCTAGTACAGTGTTTCCCAAATACTGGTGTTTGGACTTCAATTCCCAGAAGCTTAAGTCAATTCCCCAAAGCACTGATCAATCAATATACTGGCTTAGGCTTCTGGGAACTGAAGTGCAAACACCAGCATTTGGGAAACACTGCTAGAGGAAACGTGTTGTAGGCCTCAAAACACTGTTATTTCCCACAGAAGGATTCTTCAGTCTTTGGGAATGAGATTTGCATATAAAGGAATCATGTTGCTTGGCCCATCCATATGATTTCTCAGCTAGAGATTTAGCAGGACTATCACATCGCTTGATGTGAGACATTAAGTTTCCCGAGGTCACTGGGAAGACAATTTGAAATGGAAGGTTATGCAATTAAAAAAAATCTCGCAGCAAATGGAAGACTAGAACAGCAGGAAGAAATCTTCAGCTGTGTAAGTCTTCAGCTTGCACTGTTTCGTTTAATTAATTAATTAAGCAAAAAGTCAAATATAAAATCTGCCACCCTCTGTCCAAAATGGTGCCATCCTTTCTGCTGCATCAGGATGCAGATATTTCCTTTTGCTTCATATGGAGACCAGACCATCCCCCAGAATAGCTAAGGAAAAAGTGATATGGAAGTGGCTCCCCCCAGTGTTGCAGTAACATATCAATTGGGCCTCAAAGCCAACTAATATGTAGCTGAGATCAGGGTACAGTATTTGTATTTACTTTTATGACAGCATAGTGTGTGAATCATGGAAAGCATGGGGGCTTCTCTAAATGTTTGCTTCTTTTTTAGCATTGCAGCTAGTGTGTAATATGCATCTCAACTCATTTTGATGCATAAAGCCTAGGGAGCAATTGATGTGAAGTCATACTTTCAGCATCACAAAAGCAGAGTCCATAATTCTCTTCTTCTTTTATTTAACTTTGTATTTATGAGTCTATGTCTGTGTTTTTCCTTTACAGATTAAATGTTTCTTAATCTCCTCTTTGAAGGTTTGACTGCACCTACTTTTCTAGGTGGTTATCCATCTAAGCAGGATGGTATACAAATTGAAATATAATAATAATAATAATAATAATAATAATAATAATAATAATAATAATAATAATAATAATAATAATAATAATAATAATAATAATAATAATAATAATAATAATAGTATTCCAGATGATCTTATATCTCCAAGCCTCTTGTCATCCCACACTTCTCAAAAGGAATGCAGCTCTTAGCAACTCTTATTATAGGCTACACTGGCTAGGGTTGATGGGAGTTGAACTCCAAATACATTTGGAGAAGTGTATCTTCTTGATCTCAATCTAAGGAATTCCAAACCATTGTCTCTGTTGAAACTAGGAGTCACGATTAAGACCAAATATAAGAGAATCACATGTTGTTGGTTATGACAGCTAGAGCTGCTAGAATTTTCTTGGGTTCATGCCATTGCCCCCATGCAGATGGGCATTGGGATAAATTTGGTTATCTCACTCAGCATCTATCAACAGAATCAACTGACTATGACAGCTTTGAAGGAAGAGAGAAGCTAGACCTTATGGTAACATATATTGATGGTGGTGTACTGAGTACTAAAATCTATGCATATCAAGTCCTTCTCCTTTTCTGTAGAAAAATAGGATGAGTTATGACCATGACACATCCATAGGATAGGATGGAGAAGATCAGGTTGGGCCTCATTATATATATGGACTTATGGAGGAAGATCAGAGTGAAATGGTTGCTTTACAGCAGGGGTGCCCAAACTTTTCAAGCCACAGGCTGGCCACATGGTTCAGCAGTCTGGTCACATGGTTCAGCACGCCAGTCATGTGGGTCCTCCCACCGGAAGCGGAAGTAAAACTCTTACTGTTTTGCAACAGATTGAGATAGATTTTAAGCTGCCATTTTCTCTGCTTAAACCAGGGTTGTCTAAAGTACGGCCTGAGGGCCATATCTGGCCCTCAACACCAGCTCGTGCTGCCCTTGTCGCTCCCAGCTCGTGCTGCCCTTGTCGCTCCCAGAAGTGGGCCATTTTGCTTCTGCTTCGGAGGGCAACGAGGGCGGCAGGGGCAGATGAATTGGTGTCGGAGCCAGATCTTGCCCAGGGCCATAGTTTGGGTACCCCTGCTTTACATAACTAGGTAGAAGTCAGACATGTATTGGTTTTTGTTCCTCTACTCTGATTCATAACCCAGTGCTGTCAACATTTTACAAATCAGCAAATTTGCAATCCACATTATGCTGAGTGGAAGGGGCAAATAGGCTGGACTTGAATCTCCTAAGGCAAGAAAAATTATGCAGTCTTACAGTGCTGAGAGCTGGCTGTGCCCCTTTGTTGTAGCAGTTTGGTGTTAGCCACAGGTGCAACCACTGTTCTTTTGTTTGCACTGCACACCCAAGATTGACCCAGTGCAGGTGACTGGTGTTGATTTCCCCATCTCTGGTATCAACCACTTGTACTGCCATATCAGGACTGGGGAAATGTCTGCCTGTTAACTGAAACCAGAAACCCCTTGGTAATGCTCTAGTGCCCATGCCATCAATCAGAATCCTGTCCACCTCTGTTATCTTTGATGAGCTGTTCTATATCCATTCCATGTTCGGTTTGCTGAGTACTAAGCAAGCCAAGAGTTTGCTTGGCTAAGTGCATATTTAAGCTTCCTATGACATGCCAGCAGTTGTTCAAAATATACATAGCAGGTGCAATCTGAGAAAAACTCAGGCTGTGCAGTGGAGGCAGGGGGAACAGACTTGTGTGAGATGTGTGAATAAATTTCAAATAGCTAAGAAGCCAATCAATACTGAGGGAATTGCATAGGGGAAGAAGAGGTTAAATCTCTCCCTCCAGGTGACAGGCCTGGACAAAAAAACCACACTGAAACTACTGCACACAGCAGGGTGAGGAAACCAACATAAACTTCAGTAGTAGCTTAGGGGGTTCTCTCATACTGGATCAGACTCTTTGTTTCTCTAGCCCAGCTTGTCTGATGCAGCATTCCTGGATGTTCCCAGATCCTCTCCAGATATTATAGACAACAGATTCGATTAGTCTTTGTTGACATGGCAAATATAGAGAGATGATGGGAGCTGAAGTCCAAAACAACTGGGCTGAAGGATCAAATTTGAAGGATAGTATCACCTCACATGAGCCTGTTCAGCTTTTACAATCCTCTCAGGAAGTCCTTCTTTCAGTTCCACTTCCTTCTCAAGCCTGTTTCGTGCAGGTGTGAGAGAGGGCTGCCTTAGTGGCTCCTCCCAGGCTCTGGTAAAGGTAACGGTTGCCCTTGCTCGAAAGCCAGTTGTGTCAGTCTCTATGGTGCTCTGCTCATCTCCATTTACACCCAAAGAGCCAGTGTTGTCCGTGGCCATGTGGCAGGCATGACTAGACACCAAAGCGCACAGAACGCAGTTACCATTCCTGCCAAAGCAATACATATTTATCTACTTTCAGTTTCTTGATTTCAAACTGCTAAGTTGACAGGAGCTGGAACAGAGACTGGAGCTCGCTCCATCATGCAGCACTCATGTCTCAAACTGTTGACCTTCCGACCTTTCAGCTGTCGCGTTCATAACTACTAAACTGCCACAGTCCCTAGGCTTTGAAATAGACTGCCTCAAGAAGCCAGACTGACCTCCTCTGTCTTGTCCTTCTGTCACTAGGCAAAGATCTTTCTTTTCAGGCAGATTTTTAAGCAATAAGGGGTGTGTATGTGTGTGTCTCAGGAATGTTCTATTTATGAAATTTAGATTTCTAATTTTTTAATGTTTTCAAAATTGTTTTTTTAATCTTGATTAATATTTAATTGCTTTTAATATATTAACCTGCAACCTGAATCTCTAGTGATGTAATGAAAGTACAACTCATATGGTTGTAACCTTGGGGCTTTCTGAGTAGAGGGACTATGATATCATCTGCCATCTCCCTTTAGGGAGCTTAGTTCTTTTTGAGTTTAGTTGGGATCTTCATTATAGAAAGGAAAGAAACCAATTTTTCCAAGAACAATAGCTTGTTCCAAGCCATCTCTGTTGTAAAGCAAAGTATTTGAGGATGATTTGGTCTTAGTTAAACACTTAAAATCTATTAGCTTACAAAATGATACAGACTTATGTAGCATTTTTTACTCTCTTTGGAAGGTCAGCAGGTTAGCAGTTTGAGACCAGAGTACTGCATGATGGAGGGAGCTCCCGTCTCTGTCCCAGTTCCTACCAACCTAGCACTTCGAAAGCAAGAAATTGCAAGTATATAAATAGGTACCACTTCAGTGGGAAGGTAAACAGCTGTCCGTGCACTCCGGTGTCTAGTCATGCCTGCCACATGTCGACAGAAACATTTGCAAATGCAGACAACACTGGCTCTTTGGCTGTAAACAGAGATGAGCATTGAACCCTAGAGTTGGATATGACTGGCTTTCGAACAAGGGCAACCTTTCCCTAGTTGTGTATAATTTCCCTGATCAGGTCCTGCATTTCCACTTTTACCACTAAACCACGCTGCAACCTCATACATCCTTAGAGAATCAGGCTCCTAGTTTTCTTGAAGGAATAGCAGCTTAATCAATCCACACATTTCATGGTTGATTTTGTTTGGTCTTTTTAATGTCAACCTTTCATTTATTTATTACATTTATATCATATTTCCCTCCTAAAAACTAGCACTCAAGCCAGTTTATAATCTGAGTAAAAGAATAAAGCAAGTAAAGCCAGATTCAGCTATAATATTGTAAAATGCAGTAAAACCAACCTTACTGTAAAAACCTTTAAGTTTAACTATGACTAGTTAAAAACAACAAAATTTTATGTATTATGGCAGCTATAGTAAGGCTGGTGGTATGTATGCTTAATTTAACTGTATGCACAGTTGTGGGCCTGCTTATTTAATGGTCCCCGCTGGTTAAGGTTGTAAAGTTTTAATTCCCAGAATAATTGTCCTCTTGAGAGGAAGGTTGGTATTAGGGCATGCGGGTGTGAACTTTTCAAAGCAGATCCTGGTGGGTGACGTGTGCATTTCACCTAAAGTTCAAAAGACCTTAGGTGAGTTGTTGAACAACCATTGAGCTGCAGCTCCTCTCCAGGCAGTAATAACTGCAGTGCTGGCTTTCTCTTTCATGACCAAGGAATTCAGTCTCTCTGCCTGAATTCAGTGTATTGGTTTAATTGAATTGTAAATGTTTGTGACCAGCAGTCTTGGGCATCTAAATTGCATCTGCCTTTAGCCTTTTGAATGGGAAGCTGGGTGCAAGCTGTGGGTCACGGTAGCATTTCAGTCAGCTTGCAACATCAGTGCAGAGGATGAAATATCATGCCATTATCTAGTTACATTTGAAGTTAGTAGAGCTCAGGTGGTCAAAGGTAAAGGTAAATGCTGCTCTTGCTCAAAAGCCAGTCATATCCAACTCTAGGATGTGATGCTCATCTCTCTTTCCAGACAAAGAGCCAGTGCTGTCTGCATCTTCAGATGTTTCAGTAGACATGTGGCTGGCATGACTAGACACCAGAGTGCACAGAGGATTGTTAACTTTCTCACTAAAGCAGTACCTATTTAGCTACTTGCAATTTATTGCTTTCAAACTGCCAGGTTGGCAGGAGCTTAGACAGATGATGGGAACTCTGTCACATAGCACTCGGATCTCGAACTGCTGACCTTCCAGTTGTCAAGTTCAGTGTCTTAACCACTAAGCCACTGCAGTCCCCAGGTGGTCATAAGGGAAGGGCAAACTATTCCTCAAGGGGGCAAATTTCCATTTTGGATAATGACATGCTTTACAGAAAACTGCCTGTATATTTTTGGAAATGTTTATCTGGACGGATAGAAACCAAAAGTGATATAGATGCACTTGAAGTTTTCCAGACTTCCACATTTCTATGCCAAAAACAAGCTTTCATACAGAAAATTATATACAGTATGCAGAATTACAGAAAACAAAATACGTACAGATTATTTCATACCAGCATCAGTCACAGTTTCATTAGCATTAGAAAATACTGAGAGTAGACTGCAGGTGAATATATTTCATCTGCCTTCCACATCGCAACATGACACCCGTACCATTGATTCATTTCCGCAAATCACTTTCTGGTCCTGAGCCCTTTTGGCACGCAGAGTCCTCATCAGCCCCAGGCTAGGATTGATGAAGCTGCTGCCCTCCATCAAGATGGATTCAAGTGGGATTTAATCCACTTGGAGACCATCACCCTTCCCTGTGGACCTTGGCACCCAAGACCATTAGTCCTCAGGTCTGTCAGGTTATTTAACTGCCACCTGACATTCAGTGTTAAGTCGCTGGCAGTATGGTCTACTCTATTACCATAGCAGGATAACCTATTGGGTGAGAATGAAGTGAGGAAGAGGAGAACCCTGTATGCTGCCTTAAACTCCCAGAAGAGAAAGTGGGATACAAATATGATTAATAACAATTAATACTACAGATAGTACTGAAAGGAACTGCTGGAAGGCCAGCGGTGTTACACAATGTAGACTGCCCTGAATTTTCCCCATATGTTCACTGAGGGTGCAAAATTTAATATCAACCATCTCAAACAAAAGTTACGCATGACTATGGTAGTTCATAAAAACATCATCATTTGTATAACTTTATAACAATGCTTGGAAGCATTTCAAGATGGTTCTTCTCATTCCTCTCATGTTGAAACCTGGATGTCATCGTTGCTGCTATGGTGTAACACAGGGGTGCCCAAACTACAGCCCATGGTGCCAAATCATCCAGTCCTCACCACTCCCAGAAGTGGAAGCCGTGGGTCATTTACAGCAGCATTGTGTACTTGTGCAGGCACATTATGTGCATGCATGTTTTACTTCAACTTCCAGTGGGAGGAACCATGTGACCGGCATGCTCAACCACGTGACTGGCTTATGGCCCAAAAAGTTTGGGCACTCCTGGCTTAGGGTGTGACATCTCTAAACAATGTTTTGTTGCATCCAAAACAGTCTCCTAAATTCTTCTGCCAATAAGTTTTTTCTCTTCCTGCACATCTTTCCCCATTTGTTTTACCTTTCATTTCTTGTTAAATAACCAAGATATTTCAGCTTTCTGCATTTTATGATTTTTTTTATTTCTTGGTATTCATTCATTCATTTAGTACTTCACTGGTCACCTCCTTGATCCAAGACATTCTTAGCATGCTGCAGTAAATCTATGCTGTTAATCTCCATTATTAAAGGATTCCAAACAGATGTCCAAAGCCCCCTCTCCCCACCCATTTCTGAAATAACCCAGCCCTGAATTTTATAAGGAGGCTTTGTGACAATTGACAGCTGTTGCCTTACTGAAAATATGTTGCATTTTGACAGACTAAGAAGGCTTTAAAGAACATCCTACAGAAGTGCACTCACTTGCCAGCACTTGAACCCTTACTGCATGATGCTCCTCCCAACATCCTAAAGCATGTAGTTGGCCAATTCAGTAAGGTAAGTAGGGACTTAGTTACCATTCCTTGAGGGGCTCTGTAGTTGACCAGCAGGTTTGAAAACAGCCTGGGTAGCTTTCCAAGCATACTAGCTCTGACAGGATGGAAAGCACCGAAGAAACCAGTTGTGTGGTTTAGTTGTTATATATTAAAACACTTTTGGGGAACAAAGGCCAGTGTGTGCTTCTGTTTCCTTTCTGTGTCAGGTTCCTTATTTTGGTTCCTCACTGTTCCACAGCTGGCCCAATCTGGGGCTCTTCTTCTTCTGTATCTAGGCCAGATGTGAAACTGCCAAAACAAAGGCACCTATTGGTGAATTCATTCTGCAGTTCCTTCCACCTGACCTAGTGTGAGAAAGATTACCCAGCAACACAAGGTTGCTGTTACCAGGGTACGCCCAATTGTGGTTCAAAAATACCCCATAAAAGGCATCACCTTCCTCCTGCATTTTAAAAATTGTATTCATGGATCACGTGGCTGATTTCTACTTATTGTACAATCTTTGAGGAGGCTCTTAAGATCAGTTGACATTTTCTCTAAAGATGGATGACTAGATTTCTTCTGCATTCAGTAGAAGGCTGTGGTGGAACTAGTAGTGCTAATTATGGTCTGCAAAATCAGAGATCTAGGAAGAGTGTCTTTTTTTGGGACTTAAATACCCAAGCTCCTAGGGTGCAAGCTTGGGACATTCTAGGGAACTCTGCTTTATATAGCAAAATTTTAACACCATAGTTCTTCTTTTTTGAGAGACACCTTTTCTTTGTGAGATAGCTCTCCCACTTTCCTTTAAGACCTCTCCAGTCCTTTTGTTTTGTTCTGTTTTTTTAATTGGCATATGTGTTTCCCACCTCCACCCCCAAGAGGATAGGATGAAAGAACTAGGACATTCATTTCTTCCTCAACACCCCCCCCCCCCAAATAACATAATCTTAATAGTTTCCACTGGAGTACACAGAAAGAGCCTTCTCAAAGATTGTGGTATTTTTGCACGGCAATCATGCATACCCTGGGCAATGTCAACCTTATATCCAGGCTAATCTTTCTCACACTAGATCAGACAAAAGGAACTGTGGATTGAATTTACCAAAAGGTGGCGTCATTTTGGCAGTTTCATGTCTGGCCTAGACATGGAAGAAGTTTCCACTAAATCTTCTTTCTTCTGGATGAG
Organism: Furcifer pardalis; assembly: GCA_030440675.1. Classification (NCBI taxonomy): domain Eukaryota; kingdom Metazoa; phylum Chordata; class Lepidosauria; order Squamata; family Chamaeleonidae; genus Furcifer; species Furcifer pardalis. The sequence continues at coordinate 91,406,267 of CP126897.1, forward strand.
TATTAATAGATCTTTGCCAGTTCTCAGTAGACCTCAAATCATCAAAAATAACCACAAAGTGGTGTGGAGATTCTCTGAAGAGTAGAACATACTCAGGCATGCACTGGGCAACACCATACAGCTGTCTAATCTTTCCTGTCCAGAAGTATTGCACTGTAAATTTGCCAAGGAGCAAAATGACTCAACATTCCTTTTTAATGCAACACATGACAATAATTTCTATTAATACAGAGGGTATCTCTTCATCCAAAGAGGAACTTTCAGTTTACCATAAATAAAAATGTGACATCATTTGTGTCCAAGAAACTTAGAGGAACAGATCAGTATTGACCAAAGTTGTCTAGTTGCTGAGAGGGCCCACAAACAATACAGAAGTGCCATTTTTTTAAAAAAAGATTAAGTATTATAATCCTTTTAGGTATTATAATAATCTTCATGATTGAACTGACTGCATTCAGTTTATAAACTACATAATATACCATTCTGCTTTAAGAAGCTGTCTAATATGGAAAATGAAAATGCTTGCTCACTTTATAGTTGAAGATCTCAACAGCCATAGCAACATTTGGGGCTATGACCATGATGACGAAAATGGTAAAGCAATTACAAAATAAATAGAATCCTACTCAGTGTCTCTTAAACATGAACCTAAACTATCCAGCTCAATTTCAATGGCAGAGAGGCTACCATCCAGATCTTATTTTTATTAGTGAACCTATAGCTCATTAAGTGCTTAAGTGAACCAGTCCCAAACTCTCAGTACAGACCAGTTCTAAGTCAGATCTATTCATCTAACTTCAATCAATCCAATTCCATAGGAGACATAATTTCACTACACCAACTGAGAAAAGTTTACAATAATATTAGATGCAGCTGTTCTTCAAACTACCCCTCAACCAGACAACCATGATCAATTTGTAACTTCCATTTATTGAATGTTCTTCTACCTCCAATCCAGTAGGTGCCAGGCCAACTACATCCTAGGTCTCATCCCAGAAACATATGCCCAATACTTAGATTAAATTTCAATTTTTGGAAAAAAATCCTTTTAGTAAACATGCGATGAAAACAGGGAGAAATCTCCTCTCGGCTTTTGTAGAAGTAAGATTACATGCTGGAAAGTTTTTAGACTACTGAAAAGACTGAACAACTGTCCAAACAAAATTATGCTTAGGTACATTACCAAAGCTTGTCACTAGAGGCCACTATCTACATTGTAATATTGAGAAGGAATGGTGTGTTTCTGGGGGAATCTTTCCTTGAACAGACCTAAAAGATCTATGGAGGCATTTGAAGCTTCACTGCTTGTATGACTTAGTCATGTGGGCTATAATAGGGAGTTCACTGCTTTCTGCAGTTTCAGGTATCCATGGAAGATCTTGAAATGTACCCCCCATTGCCCATTGATATAGGGGATGACCTGTACTTACCTATTGAGTTTTGTAATTACGTATATAACAAAAATGGGGGAATTATTAAGATTAATATTGTTGCAAGTAACCCTCCTCTCATGCTCAGCACACTTCCCAGCCAAATAAATACTCAGACACAAATTTAAAATAAAAAGAGAAATAATGTATTTACTCATTATATGCTCAGAAGAAGTCTTGTCACGATGGCAACAGGTTTGTTAGAAAAAAAGATGAAGATTCAAGTTAGTTTAAAAACGTGAATAGAGTTTTCTTCCTTTGTAGCCCCCAAAGAGACTCTCTTTGAGAAGGTCAAAGGGCATCTGCTCCAAATAAGCAGGAGGGAGGAGGTTACAAGGTATGCTAATTTGGGATCAGAAAACCATACTACAGGCTTTTCTAATTGGTCAGTAAACAAAAAAGCAAATTAGTCTGAGAAATAGACTCCTGGTTATGTTTTAGCCCTTTACATACTGAATTGCCATATAGCCAACATTATTTTCATATGTGGTGGGAATATGAAAGTATATTTAAATTCTGGCAATTGGTTTTTAAGGAAATAATTGAAATTATTAAACAATGTGGAGACATCGGCCAAGAAATACAAAGAAGATTGATGCTTAGAAAGACAGCATTGAAGGAATTAGAAAAGATCATCCAGTACATGGATGTGTCATTGAAGTCCAAAACCAAGATCATTCACACTCATGTGTTTTGTGTTATCATGTATGGATGTGAAAACTGGACAGTAAAGAAACCTGACAGGGGAAAAATCAACTCATTTGAAATATGCTGCCAGAAAGACAAACAAATGAGTTATGCAACAAATCAAGCCTGAACTATTTCTGGAAGCAAAAATGATGAAAGTTAGGTTATCATACTTCAAATACAGTTGTACCTCACTTAAAGAGCATAATGTGTTTCAAGGGCCATGAGAGGATAGGATAGTCTTACTTGGGCAAAGTGACATTTAAATATAACAATAAATGTTGAACAGGAACCTTGAAGTTGCCAATCCAAAAAACTAGCACTTTGAAAGCAGATTCAGCAGGCGCACAGGTCTTATGGTCAGTCTTCCCCACACAGTTGAAGTGCATTTTAACTTAATGGACATTATAAATTCCATTTCTAAATTTGCACTTATGCAAAATTAGTACAGGGATACCCAAACATTTTGGGCTGAACCACATGGTTCAGGAGGATGGTCACTATGGCTGGAGGCCGGATCTGGCCCCCAACACCAATTCATTTGGCCTGCAAAACCCTGGTCACTCCCGGAAGCTTCAGGGAGTGACAACGTTTTCTTGGGCTGGATGAATTGGCGTTTGGGGGGCAAATCCGGCCCCTGGGCCATAGTTTGGGCACCCCTGCATTAGTATATCAAATTTTAAGTGAGCCAATGTGGGTTTTTTGTTTGTTTGTTTGTTTGAGTTGTGTAAGTGGCCACTCTAGATAAAAATGCCTTGGATGATGTCTGAAGATCTTCTTTTCATGCTTTATGATCATAGGAGGAAGTTCTCCTGCATAAGCTCCTTTAGACATTGGAGCCTGACCAATTTCTGTTTAGTCTCAGTGAGATCTTTGTAGGAGAACATTCTGCTGGGTTGTGCCCATCATAAATCTGAACCTCAGCCTCAACCATACAGGAAAGAAGAATCTTTCCCAAGATGGATTGAATTTCTTATTGTGTGCTTCATTTTTAATAGGTTCTGCCACATGATTCCAAAGCTCGGCGTCTTTTTGTAACAAGTGGTGGCCTTAAAAAGGTTCAGGAGATAAAAGCAGAGGCTGGATCACTTCTTCAAGAATATATCAACACAATTAACAATTGTTACCCAGAAGAAATAGTCAGGTGAGGAAATGGTAGTACAGTTTTGTTTATGGTTTCTTCAAAGCAAAACAAGCCAAACATGAGACACTTCTAATGTTAGTTAACTATTTTCTGTGGCTCTTTCTCCCAAATCTATCAACAAGAACATTTTATTATGTCTGCAGAAAGCAATTGGACTATTAATGTTTCAGAAGAATTTGATTCTTCTGGGGATGATGAACTTAATTTGGTTTTCTAGTTATATTTGCATGGTTGTATTTTATGAGTTTTATAGTATGTAATGAGAAAGTAGAATTCTTCTTTTTTTGAGGGGGTATGGATGAGGTGCCCAATGTCAGTTTTATTAAGCCCTTATATTTCTTGTTGCTTTTTATGAGTGGTTCTCAATTTGCTTGGGTCTTTTGAAAATAGCTTCTCACCAAGAAACTATAAATTGTGGTCCAAATCCTCTGCAACATGAAGTTGTGTTTGTGGTTGCAAAATTCACACCAAGGCAAAATTCATGCCTATTTAGTGAACAATTCTGTAGGTGCAGTTTGTTGATCTGATTGTACAGTCAGTTGTGCCAGAGTGTCTGGGTATAACTTCTCCTTTGCTTTAACTTCTGCAGGCCTAACTTTATGCTATGTCAAATGAAATAGGATTTCAGCCTTTTATATCCAAATAATGTGATATGTCTCTCTACACCCTTTACATCTTTTCATCTCCTTTGTTTTTCTTGATCAGAATAGTCCATTTTGACTCATCTACTAGTTGACCTATTTTTCCCTTTCATAAAGAGTCACTCAAGATTTGTTGTTCGTGGGTATACTCAGTCCTTATTGAGTTGTTTTGGGGGAATTATAGCTACTCATTAGTAGAAAGATTGTTTGTATTCATGAAGTGTCAGTGTTTCTTTAAGTCAGGGTTACCCAAACTATGGCCCAGCGGTTGGATCCAGCCTCTGACCCCAATTAATCTGGCCCACGCTGCCCTCATCGCTCCCGGAAGCGGAAGTAAAACACCGTAGGGGCATGTTTTATTTCTGCTTCCTTGAGTGACGAGGGCGGTGTGGGCTGGATGAATTGGGGTTGGGGGATCCAGCCCACAGGCCGTGGTTTGGGCACCCATGCTTTACACCACTCATTTGTGAGTGATGCTGCTACATAAGAGTGAGTAATCATAGCTGCAAAACAGAAAACCGAGAAACCGAGGGTGGACAAGGAGCTGACCTCTGACTATTGTTGAGCTGCAGCTGCTATCGGCCCTGCTTACTGTCGTCAGTGGTGATGAGTTCTTGGAAGTAGAATCCCAAGCAGTTGTAGGGCTGCACTTTTGCCCACCCTTAGGATATATGATGACACTTTGAATATGATTTTGGCATGCAGAACCGTGTATGTCCTTCCAGCTTATACCACCAGAAGTAGGTATAGCCCACCTGCTGTCAGATCACAAGCACAATATTTAGAATGACTGAATGCAAAGAAAGCAAAAGCATTGTCTTGTTACAGTGCCCCTCGCTAGCAAGAAGGGTGAGGAAATCAATCTTAATGTAGAAGGATAGATTTGGCCACTAATAAAATGAGCTAATAAATGGATTATACACCAGATGTCTCCTTCTGTAAAGCCACACATGATAGAAAGTTCTAAGATTCCACAATTTCAAGTCTATGGGTGACTAGTTAACAGACCATGGGGAGTATACTGCTATTAATATTAATTTGCCTGCCCAACATAAACCCATGAGTAGGATAACATACAAGATGAATGGATCCTATTCTTCCTGCCTAGACTGTCATCCTTTCACCTACCTATCTAAGTCCAATGCTTCTAAAGTAGATTGCATCCTAACTGTCCTTAATGTTTGCAAATTCTCCCTCCAGAATTATGGAAGAGAGCTCTATACAGAAACAACAACAACAAGACAATATCGTTGCTAGTAGAATTAACAAAATTATGAAAACTTTCTGTTTACATAGCACTCAGACAAAAGTAATGTAGTACCATTCTCTGTTATTTAAAAGTTTGCCAATTTCCATACCAGCAGATGTTGGTCTGATGAAAGATCATTGTGTTACTTTTAAATTTCTAATTGCTTACAGTTTCACCTAGACATTAGTCTAATAATCATTTACATTCACAAATCCATTTTTGTTTTCATAGCGATAGTGTAGCTTGAAATATTAAGAAACTTGTTCTTCCTGTAAAAATCCTTCGCATCTGCAGATTTTTGTTTTCTTTTCTTTTAAATGCCACACACTGCTTTTAAATTTGACCTTTCTGCTAGGATCTAAGGGAAGCTAGGACACATTTTAATACTTTGATTGCATGCCCAAGAGGGAATAGTTAGGCAGCAGTAAATTCTTCCACGTGAAATCTTGGAGGGATCAGAGCAACATTAAGCAAATTCTCTAGGGAGAAGGCTTTGGACAGTTGTGTTTTTCTTTGTTGCAAAGCAGTAAGGAAGTAGAGGCACAATTTCGGGTTTCACTTGGAACGAAGGAGAGCATAATTCATGGCAAGCATCAGAGGTCTCTTCTTAAATAGCCATTCAAGCTTAAATTAAAAATAAAGAGGTTTGCTCTCAATAAAAAAAAAAAACTAGGTGTTTATTTTTATATACTTCATACTGATTGGGAAGATTATAATTCAAAATATAAGTGCTTCAGAGGAATAATTGTATCTGCCTTCCTAAAATCTATCCTGTGAGGAAAAATGTGTAGTTTTTTCTTGTCTTTGACATGTTCTGACAGGAAAAAGTAGTGACAAGGGGAAATTTTGATCAACCAGCCCTGCACAGCCCTGGTTTCATAGTGAGAAGTGAAAAGATAATTGTAAGGATAACAAAGCCCATTATCCCACTACCATAGGACTTGTTACACCTGACAGAGACCTGCACCCATTCAGGAAGCCAGCATAAAACCTTTTGCTGCTTCAAGAATACACAAGGTTCTGCTCCAGGTTACAGAAATCTATGATAGGTTTCAATCCTTGGCTGTTTATGCTTACAAACCAGCCAGATCAGGTAGGAAATAGCAGTGTAGATTGGGTAGCAATAAATAGTGTTGCCAATAAAGGAACTGGAATTCTCCCATCAGCTTATGCTCTATATAAACAGGACAAACATTTTCTGTAAAAAAAAAAGACAGCTTTGTTATATGAAGGGAAAATAGATCAAAAGCAGGATCACAAAAATATTACAAAAATAAAAAGGAATTTTTTTACCTTTTCCCTTGTAAAACAAGGAAGGCATATCTATTTATATTTCCTGGCATAGCCGGTTAACACAATCAGGATTACATTTTTCTACTGTTCTACTCACAAGCAAGCATAGGTATGCTCCTTCCTCCTGCTTTAAACATGCTTAACAATAGTGGTGTTTTTGCTCTAACATTCTAAGATAACCAACCCCATCTTTCATCCTTTATTTCTCATTTTCATCTCTGTGACCCATTAAGACTTCAACATTCTATGTGCATTATTCCTACTTCAGTTCTCAGAGTTTCAGCTTATTTTGAATTTCAATAGCAAAGGAATCTGCACCTGGCTTGAAGGCCACATTCCAAGATTTTCTTCACATCCTCTCAGGAAGCAAAGAAGCACAGTAACAATTTTAAACTCATCAAAAGCAAAGCCTCCATTTTAATTCATTACAATAATGTTTAATCAGTATCTAACCTAATCAGTAACTTCTGGTGGATTTCAGCTGCCCGGGGTTTAAGCCAAATTTGCCGCCCCCTGGTGGACACCAGCACCCGCTTCTGCTAGGGTTTCTGGGAACTGTAGTCTAAGAACACCCATAGCCCAAAAAATGCCACCTGGGGCAGGCCCCCCCCCCCATGCGATGCCACTGAACCTAATCCCTTACATACCTAGACTTGAAGATGCAACATTTTCCTCAGGGGAAATCAGCATGATGAAAGCGGTATTGTAGTTTGATCCTTCAAGACCAGCCTTACAGACCAAAGTCTGAAATTATGAATAGCAAAACTGAGTGGTTCTAGAGCAGTAGTGGCAAACCTATGGCATGTGTGCCAGAGAGGGAGAACTCAGAACCCTCTCTATGGGCACACACATAATTGTTCCAGCACAGAGTTAGCCCCACTCCTCTGTGCAGCAGCCCAATGGGAGCTGTTCCTCCCTTTCACCTTCCAGGATGGAGTTCACCCCACCCCTCTGCAGTGTGGACAATAGCTCATTGAGTTTGAGTACTCGGTCTCTAAAAGGTTTGCCATCACTATTCTAGAGGACCCAATATTGAGGTGTAAACTACATGTTTGTGTATGTTGGGCAGTTAGTAGTATTATGCAAATGTTTCAGATTCCAATTTTACAATTTTGAGGTCTTTTGGAATATGTTCATGCAAACACATTTTCAGAAATATAAGATCTCAAGATCTTAGGAAATTCCATGTACTAGAACAGAGGTATACTCTTAGAAGTGGTTATCACCCCATTTCATTAAGCCACAAGGAATAGTTGCATCTAAGATGGTTCTTGTTTTCTGGTGTTAAAAACCTATGTTTTATAAGTTTAAGATCTGAGCATCTTTTTGGGCAGGGGTTCTCAACCTTCAGCTCACCGCACCAACTCATCTGGGCTGCAACCTCGCTCCAGGCACCATTGCTGCCATTTCAAACCTAGTCTCATCCACATGGCTTGGTGTGTCCCTAATGGCACTCAGTAGTAGGGCAGATATTGTAAGCCTTACAACATCCACTCTGCTATGGAGCACCATTAGGGACACGCCAAGCCAAGCAGAGGAAACAAGGATTGAGGTGGTGGAAGCAGAAGTGGAGGGTGGAGCAAGGCCGCAGGCCAGATGATTTGGTACCATAAAGCTCCTACAGGCAGGGAAGTGACATGAGGGGGAGAGGTGTCTGGCTTAGGGTGGTCGGCAGTGGCAGGACCACACCAATCCCCCCTTCCCCCACCACTACTGCTGCCGCTGTTGCCACCTAGCCAGCCTGCCAACAGTCTGAGTGGGCGCGATCCGGGCCTCATCTTAAAAAATCTGAGGACCCTTGTTCTTGGGGATACTTTTTGAGTCAGATAAAATGTGTTAATAGCATGGGCCAACCAATTAATCACCAAAGCCGCCAAACCTAATATATAATTGGTTCTTATAAAATTATCACTTTGAATTATTTTAAACATGCTGGTATGTTGTATTTGGCCATGTTCAGAACTGAGTGAAGCACACTTAATTTCATTGATATCTGCATTTAAGTGTGGTTTATTCCATGCTAAATCATGACATTAGTATGTAACATGATTTTTTTCCTAATCAAGGCATTTTGTTTCTCTTTTAGATATTATTCCCCTGGATATTCAGAAGCACTTCTAGAAAGAGTGGAAAATTATCAACCAGTTCTATAAACTCTTCAGCATTTATGATAGAAAAATTACTCTTTTATTCCTCTGTGTTATTGAATGGCAAGCAAATCTAGTTTGGGAAATTCTATTCTAAGAGATCTTTTAAGCTTCTGTTCTGTTACTAGTTAGTTCCGACAGCAGAAAGATGTGGCTTTTCCACTCTTGTTTCCCCGTTTTCTGGAAACTTGTATTAACAACGAAGACTGTCACACAGTAAAGTTTAAAAATCTGCTGTGTTTCTTGGAGACCTAACCAACAGAAGGAGCAGCTTCATTTCTTCTGGATATAATTTATGGCAGGGGTGGTCAAACTACAGCCCATGACGCCAAATCATCCAGCCTGCACTGCCCATACCGCTCCTGGAAGTAAATTCACCCGTGGCTGTTGTAAACACATTTACAACACCCGTGGGTACATTTACAGCAGTGTTTTGCGTATGTGCGGGCGCATTTTACTTCTGCTTCTGGTGGGAGGAACCATGTGATCAGCTCACTGAACTATGTGACTGGCCCGTGTCCCAAATAGTTTGGCCACCCCTGCTTTATGGTTTTTGGAGCACTGTCAAACCAGCTTCTTAAGACAAGGGAACTGTTCCTTTAGATGAGAATATTTATTGGGAAGATCACAGCACCCTCCACTAACTGTTCATTTTAGTGGGGACTGAAAAAATATGACATTTATAACTTATTTAATAAAAGGTGAAACTGTCTCCAAGTGACCAAAGAAGTGGCAAATTATTCCCCTGTGCCTTAACTACCTGACTGATCTCTACTATAGTATCCTCTGTATTTATTTCCTTCTCACATATTGAAAAGCAAATGTGTGAATGGTAAACTGATACGTGTTTTATCTTTTAAAACCCCAGCTTTTGAAGGCACAGTTTCATGTATGTGTAACTTTGCTTCTTGATAATCTCCCAGATGCCCAGCATGATAACATTGGATGCTTCAAATTGAAACTTTGTATCCAGTTTTGAACAGTATTATTTATTTATTTATTTAGTCAGACTTCTATGCCGCCCTCCTCATGAATGACTTAACAGTCAATGATGAAGCAGTAGTCATGCAAAATCTCTTGGAGCAAAACCAGCAAAACACCTTGTGGCACTTGAAACACTGGTGTATTGGTGTTTGGTACTGGTGTTTAACAGGTAGAGTCCTGCCTCTGTTAATAGATTATTATATACATGCTAGTCAGTGGTTAATCCATTGAATTAAGGCATGGAGACAAATACCAAGCACAACAGCTTTGGAGGTTCAAACTAGTTTAAAGCTCATTTCAGCCAGTCCACAGAGGAATGTTATTTGCTATTTGGAACACTTTCATTGTGGTTTGGTTCAAACCAAATCATAATGTCCACAGGTAGCTGGCAGTTTAAGGTTTGACCTGGACTAGGAAGAATAATAGTGTCCAAATATGTTTTGACTTAGAGTGCTTCATCCTACCCCCTTTCAAAGCTGTCTCACTCTGTTCTGTCTCAGCACTGTTTGGTTCATTTCTTAGCTGTCTTAATTATCCAGGTCTGTAACCCGTGTGGATGGTTAATTCACAGCAAAATAGAGCTGTGGGTGGTATTATCTGAGGTGATAAGCCTGTGATGTATTTAGTTGATTGTGGCATTGAAAGGGGGAAGGGAGAAGTGGGATTCCTCCTCCCCTTGGCAACTAAACATTTCCTCACTTTTAAAGATAATAAAACAACATGAACCCTACAATTCAATGGGAAAAGCAATAGTATCTGCACTGGGCTGAAAGCCTAAACCCACAGTGATGCATGAAGGTTTCTAGTTGATTCTTGAGTGAGGAATGTATTCCCCCCCCCCCGGCAAGCCCACCTCAGACATCTCACTTTTAACAGCCTTTTCTCGAGAGGATTTGAAAAATTAATATGACCCATTAAGGATCAGGTCCAGAGGGTTCAGCTTGGATCCCTGGGCACAATAATGTGGAGCATCCCAAGGTTCAACTATCCCCCCATCCCCAGTGCTGTTCAACATCTACGTAATGTTGTTGGAGGATGTCATCAGGAGATGTGGAGTGGGTTTTCATCAGTATGCTGATACACAACTTTATCTCTCCTTTTCCACCTCAGCAGATAATGCTGGCTGGATCTTGGAGGGTTGCCTGAAATCGGCTGTGGAGTGGATGTAGGAGAATAGGCTGAAGCTAAATCCAGATTAGGCAGAGGTCATGTTGATAGGTAACAATTTGTCTTGGGTCAGACAAATTGCATAATTTGGGATGCAACTTGACTTAAGGCTCTCTATGGCACAGCAGGAGACTTCATTGGTCAAGTCTGCATTTTATCAATTATGATTACTCAATTTCTCTCATTCCTGGACAGGAGCTCTCTGTTAGCATTGGTAATTTTCAAGGCTTACTATTGCAACGCTCTCTTTGTGGGGCTGCTCTTGAGTCTGTAACAGAAGCTTCAATGGGTGCAAAATGTAACAGCCAAACTGATTTTGGGTACTGTTCACTTTATCATATTACAGTAATACCTCGGATAACACTAAGACTTGGTTCCACAAGTCTTGGCGTTAACCAATTTTTAGTGTTATCCGATGCATGTTAAAATCCTATGGGATGGATCGAATAATGTTAAAGCTCCATAGAGATACATTGTAACCGCACAGGCTTTAGCGGTTGTTATCTGATCCATCCCATAGGACCTTAACGTTATTCGATCCAATTCTCCTCCCCAGATTACCGTACTTAACGTTATGGAATTTTAGCGTTCTCCAAGGTAAACGTTATCCGAGGTCTTACAGTACTTCAGTCTTGGCTAGCCTGCATTGGCTACCTGTGGCATTCCATGCTAAGTTCAAGGTGCTGGTAATTATTTATAAAGCTCTTTATGGTTTAAGTCCATGCTTTCTACAGGAGTTCCTCTAACCGTGGATAATAAACAAAGGGGAGATACACAACCCTTATCACATTTACCGGTATGTAAAAATAGCATTCATTCTGCTGAAAAGGACTATTGAAGCAGGCATGATGGAGGTTTAGGAGGATGAGCTTACAATAAAGAAAATGCCCATAGCAGTTCTGTCATTGATTACACCACAAGACAGTGAATTACAGCAATGCAAAAAAGAAATCCAAGGAGTGGGAAATGAATCACTATTTTATTGTAGCTTTCCTTGCTGCTTTTGCATCAATATGAAAAAACAAAACAAAACACTGCATACTGTTGGATTGTAGCACCAGTCACATCACTGTTGTTTAGTTTATCCATACCCAAGTAATATGCCTCATTCCCAAATGACAACCTGACTCATGATTTAGACCAGGGGTCGCCAACCTTTTAAAGTTGGGGGCTGGATCATGCTCCCTCAGGCAGTTGAGGGGGGAGGTCTGGTGGTCCCCCTGTTGTTTATAGCTGCCATAAATGTGTCCACAGTTGGTGTATGAGTCCATGGACAATTACAGTGGTGGCAGGGTGAGGGTGGGGGCTGGATTATTTGGCGCCGTGGGCTGGATCTGGCCCACAGGGCCGTAGGTTACCTACTCTAGATTTAGATCCTGTGTGACTTCCCCTCCACTCCTAGTCAAGTGGTAGCATATATACTTTGTATACATCAGTTGTTAAATAATCTCAGACTGAACTTTTTGCATTCTGTTGACATTTGTCCAAAACATTTATTCTCCTATCATTTTTCTTATCACTTTTGTAAATGTAAACTCAACTTTGGGTTATGAATTACTCCTGGTTTTCTATGAAAAAGTAATAAAGGTTACATTTTTTGAGTGAGGAGTTCCAAATAAATTATCAGTATCTTTTTACGTAATGTGATGGAGATGAGGAAAAGCTTGCCCTTGATTTATCTGTAATGAACTGGCTGTGTGCATTTGCTGCCATGTGCAATTCCAGATGATTTTGTATACCACTGCAAATGTTATGAATTGGTGACAATGCACAAAAACTAGGAACCTGTCTGCATAGCCTGATCTTTTAGGTGGTTTTGCAGTGGGATGGGTATGATCATGTGCACATATATTGTGCACATATATCATGTGCACATATATTGGATCCAGCCACTCCTCCCCAACCCAGTCCATTTTGTCGCCCTGTCGGTGAGTTCTGTTAATTTGCCCTGCTGTATTTCAAGCTGTCCCCAGTTTATGTGCATGCTGGGGATGAGATAAAATAGAGTATGGTTAAAATATCCTCTCCACAGCTGGGGAGCAGCTGTTATGGATGCTCTTTTGGGGGAGCAAAATGATGTTGGGATGTGGAGATTGCACCACATGGCATTTTTTCCTCCTGATCTCAACCAGCTTTTAAAGAAATATTCTCTACTGGCCATGGAGGGCCATTGTAGACAGGCCCCCAGTTCTTGTCTAGAACAATAGAGCTGCAGGGCCTGTCTGCCCCAGGAGTCTAGAAATCATCACACAGTGGAACCTCAGTTAACAAATGGCTCAGTTAACATAAAAGTAACATAACAAAAGGAAATCCATAGAAAATAGTGTCTCCGTTTACAGAATTTCCCCCGGAATGGATTAATTGGTTTTCAATGCATTCTTATGGGAAATCCTGTTAAAGTAATTTTGCTGTAAGAAATGTCCCGGAGAGCACATTAATTACAGTAACCTCTACTTCTTCCTATGCCTCATTGAATAAACACATGGGGGGTTCCCTGAACTTCCATTGGCTAATAAATGTTTGATTTCAGGCTGCCAACCAGCCCCTCCCTTGGAACACCTTAATTGCAATAAAATTTGTTTGACATTCTCTTTCATGGACTGCAGCCCACTTCATCAATATCAACAGAGATGTGATATCAATCAGATTAGTATTATTAAATGTGCTATCAATATAATGGATGCAGTATCAATACTGGATGTTATATATTTATAGAAATAACATCAGGCAGGAACTGAAACCACTCTTAATAGCCTCATTGAAAAATTGAAATTAGTTTGTCACTGCGCTATTCTAAACCATTCTTTTATTCATATAAAGGCAATGCTGTTTGCTACTGGTTTTTTTAAATAAATAAACAAACTGGATCAAATGTTTGTGGCAGCTATACAATTTGTAATTAACATGTATGTCTTGAAAACATTCTAAATATATATATGAAGATTAGGACAATCCAGCATTAATCTTGGTGCTACTGCCAGTGTTCATACTATTGTATAAAAATTAATAGTTACTTATTTTTCGTCTGAATAATATATAAATAATATTGGTGTTGGCAAAAAGAAGCAGCATGCTGCAGTCAGCCCTATAATTTAGAATAGTGTGACTATCAATTAGACAATTACCGCTGTGCTGTATTTGTGTATGCTTAACAAAAGATCAAAATTAAGGATTTAAGGAACAGAACACACATATTTGAGAGAAGTAGATGAGCCAGAGTATCTGTGTTGGCTTCTGAAGAGTTTCTAATAACCATGCTTAGCCATATGAAAATATTAAATTTTTTTGTACCTTGGTTCAAATATAAATCCAAATGGCAATTGCAGGAAATCAGAAGAAGACTGAGAGATCAACTACGCTGTCAAAAAAAGGGCATGATTTGCGCCGCTTAAAAAAATGGATATATTCAAAATATTTTTTACTGATTGTATCTTGAAAAGGCTCATTTGAATCCATCCAGAGCTTTGTCCACCAGTGATGGGATGTCCCCGGTTCCAGACGGTTCCCTGGAACCGGTAGGACCAATTCCGGAGGGTTCTCCGTGAGGGGAGTCCACTTTTGGGGCGTCCGGTTCCGGACGCCTCACCGAAAGAATTTTTTTTTAAAAAATCGGAGCTAAAATGGCTCCAATTGACTGCGCATGTGCAGAAACTCAATCTGATACATTGCGCATGCGTCAGATTGAGTTTCTGCACATGCGCAGTCAATTGGAGCCATTTTAGCTCCAATTTTTAAAAAAATTGTTTAGAGCTTTCAGGACGGCGGGGGCGGGGGCGGCACCAGCCCTCTGAGAAGGGCACCTCCCCCGCGGCACGTTGAGGGCTGCCTGGGCCGTCCGCTGCCGACAAGCCCCATGCTCTGGGGACGCCCGGTGCGGCGCACCGCTGACGCCTCCTCCTCCTCCGGGCGCCGGCCTGTGGGCTGGGTGCCTGCAACCGCTGCCCGCCGCCGCCGGAGCTGCCGTTGGCTACATTCCTCTGGCCTCCTCCTTGGACCGGTCCCTTTTTAGCCCGGCTGCGGCGCCTGGCGGAGGAGGAATGCAGGCGGTGGTGGTGTGGCATGGGGACGGCCCAGGGAGGCTCGGCAGCCGTGGCTGGAGCCGTGGCTGGAGCCACTGCTGCCCACCGCCCCTGGCCATGGCCGGAGCCGGGCTAAAAAGGTACCGGCGGCCCGAGGAGGAGGCCACAGGGGTGCAGGCAGCTCCGGCGGCGGCGGCGGCGGCTGTGGACGCAGTCGGGGTGCCAGGTCCTAAGAAAGGTAAGCGAGGGGTAATTTATTTGTGTTTTGGGTGGGTGGTTGTTTTTATTTTATTTATTTATTTATTTGTGTCTGGGTGGGTGGGCTGAGAGGGAGGGGTGTGTGTGTGTATGTTTATTTTTATTTTTTATTTATTTTTATTTTTGGCCCCGCCCACAACATCATGACGTCATGACGTCGGCTTCGGCCATGATGTCATGACATTGGCCACGCCCGTGACGTCCGTGACGTCATGGCGTGGTAGTAGAATTTTTGTCATCCCATCACTGTTGTCCACCCAACCCAACTTTTTTTCTTTATCACTAGAAACCTACTTTTTCTTTCTGAAAATATTTGAATGCGCTTTCCCCCAAACAGCCAGTTGTAGAAGAAGGGACATGAAAGGTTTTTAGTATCTTTCTTTCCTTCATTCATTCCTCTAGTCCTGACTCTGGATTTCCTTTTATGGTTTGTGGGAAAGCAGCTTGTTTTCCAAACATTGCATGGCATCATCTTTTGCTTGTTTCTTTTTCCATTCTCTTTTTATTATTTTAAAATATATGCATAGGCAATCCAATGCTACACTAACAGGAAATAAAATAAAAAGAATGAGCACAGAGAAAGTGGGTGTATGTGTTCTCTTGCCAATCATATTTTGCTTTTTATTTTTATCTACTTTTAGTATAGCACTGAATCACCTCTGAATACATAAAAAATATAACAAGGGAATGGAAAGAGATACAAGCAAAAGGTGGTGCCATGGAATGTTGGTATTTGCTTTACCATGAATTATAAAAGGAAAGGCAGAGGTGGGACTAGAGGAATGAAGGAAAGAAGGGGGGTTGTGGGCTGAGATGTCAATTGTAACTAGTCCTGTGCAAACACTGAACTCTTAAACGTTCCACAGCCCCTACATGTGAGTACTGTATTGGATTACTATTTTAGATGCAATATAGGCTTCGGAGCAAATTGAAGCAAAACTGTGTCATTCTGACTTGGTATTCCAGTAGAGTGCACTCAGAAAGGCAGTAATGAAAAATTAAAAAAGGTAAGTACTGTATAAGGATTTATCACTGGAGACCAAGACCATGATTTATCTACACTATTGTATTCCTAATCACTATGTATGTGTGTTAAGGCTGGTTAGTGAAGAAAGCTGACGAAGAAAATTGATTAACTTGAAATATGGTGCTAGATAAGAGATGAACAAGTGGGTCCTAGAGAAAATCAAGCCTGGTGGTAAAAATGACAAAACAGGCTGTCACACTTTGGGTACCTCATGAAAAGGCAAGTTTCTCTGGAAAAGACAATAATGCTGAGAAAGGTTGAAGGCAGCAGAAAAGGATGACCAAATATGAGATGGGTTGACTCCACAAGAGAAGCCACAGACTAGACAGGGCTGCTGAGGACAGGGCATTTTGAGATCATTCATAGGCTTGTCATAAGCAAGAGGTGACTTCATGACACTTAACAACAACAGCTGTTTCCTGGCTTGATATATTTTGCAAGCTCCCATGACCAGCACTAATGTTGGACAAAGTGAGTCAAATATCCTCAGATTAGATTTGGTCTCATAAAAAGATAGTTAAACGGTTAGCAATTCAAATGTGCTAACACTTCAGATACAATTCTGTTGTATTTTTACTGCTAGAGATAGCAATAACACTTATATAGTGCTTAGTGCACACTGGTGGGTCACAAGGTGATCAGCATTTTGTCCCCAACATGCTGGGTACTCAGTTTACCGACCTCGAAAGGATGGAAGGCTGAGTCAACCTTGAGCCCAGTCAGGATGGGGAGAGTTGTTCTGAGAGATTTTCTTCCTTCTGTGTCACAATAATTTGACTGATCTTGGGGAATGTCCACCTTCTTGTGGACAGAGGGAACTACAGTGGTACCTCGGATAATGTTTACATCGGATAATGTTAAAATCAGATAACATTGGGGAATTTGAAGCAAACGTTTGCATCACACAATGTTAAGATAACGTGCGATGCAAATGTTTGCCTCAAATTCCCCAATGTTATCTTCGCTTGTGAAGGGAAGGCAGCTTCCTTCACAAGCAAAGAGCTATTCCAGCCTCGGAGAGCCCTTTGGTTCTTAAAGGAGCCTCCTTCCCTTCCCAAGCAAAGGACTATTCTAGGCTGGAATAGCTCTTTGCTAGCTCTTTGCTTGTGAGGGAAGCCTCATTTCCTTTGCAAACAAAGGGCTATTTGAGGCTGGAATAGCTCTTTGCTTGCAAAGGGAACAAGGCTTCCCTCACAAGCAAAGAGATAGTCCAGCCTCAAATAGTCCTTTGCTTGTGAAGGGAACGAGGAGGCTCCTTCCAGAAGCAATGGGCTATTCGAGGCTGGAATAGCCTTATGCTTGTGAATGGAACATGGCTCCCTTCACAAGCAAAGGGCGATCACTGGGACCACTGGTTTGCTTGGGGAGGGAGGGCGCTTTCCCTCCCCAAGCAAACTGGATCACCTCTGTTTCCTCTTCAGAAAGGGAACAGGGCTTTTAAAAAAAAGTCGTGCAATCAATGCATCGCACAATGTTAAAAACCGGATAACGTTATGACTTGTGGAACCAAGTTATCCGAGGTACCAGTGTATCTGCTGTTCCATCTTGGACAATAAAATGGTTTTGGCCAACTCTTCCAGTGCATCTTGAGTTTTAGTCATCTGGCTTGACAAAGAACCACAGTGCAATAGCAAGTAAGTGCTAGAAAACAGAAGGCACGTGTATCGTGTCTCCCAAATCCTTCTAGCTTGTTCCCTAACCTGCTTATAGGACAGTTCAACCACAAAAGCACATTTTAGGCATGCAACTGCATTCATTCATCTGCATATTACATAGCATTAACTTCTGGACAGCTTTTGTAGGCCGTAGTGAAGGGGCAAAGTCATCTGCAGCTTCCAGAATATTTTGGCAAGAAGCCAAAAAAACCAAAGTAAAATAAAAGTTGCATCCCTCTTCATTGTAGTTATGCTGGGGTTTTCCAGATTTCCCATTCTCTCTGACAATTCACTGGGACTGACATAAATCTTGGGAGTCTAAAATAGCTAAAGAGCCATGACTGGAAAGTATACAGCAATGCATAAATCTGTGGTCCCATTAGTTTTCCTAAGTAGATTTTCTAAGACAGTGGATACCACACAGAAGGAAACAACTATCCTGCCAGCTTTTTAACTGAGTCATAAAGACTGCTTTATTTCACTGAGTGTTTGACCTCGGAGTGATTTCAATGTTCTGACTTCGTGTTAATGGCTTTTATTATTGCTCTGTTTGATATTATTGCTTTTCCTGATGGTAAGAACGGCTTTACAGTGAAACAGATTGCCTTGGAAAAGGAGGAGCTCATCATTGTTGGAGGTTTTAAAGATGATGTTGGAAGGACAGCTGTCAGGGATGGTCTGGTTATGTACTTCCTGCCTTGGTAGAGGGTTGGACTAGATGACCCTCTCTTCCAATGTACAATTTTATGACTCAATCAGATGTTCTGCTGCTGCTTCTGTTTTATTTATGGATAAGTGGTTTATACCAGTGTTTCCCAAATGCTGGTGTTTGGACTTCAATTCCCAGAAGCTTAAGTCAATTCCCCAAAGCACTGATCAGTCAATATACTGGCTTAGATTTCTGGGAACTGAAGTCCAAACACCAGCATTTGGAAAACACTGTTTATACTAATATATTTTTCTGGCTGATTTCTTTTTAACCTTACACAGTACTTTGAAGGGTGTGAGTATGAAATAGTTTTTAATTATGAATATAAATGCATGTTTAATTATGAACATAAATGCATGTCAAGAATACATGTGATCATTTGGGCTCACCATAAATGCTGAGAAAACTAAGATGCCCCAAGGACAGCCCTTCCAGAGATCAATATTGCCATCTTAGATTCGACACTGGAACAGGTACCGTAGATGATTTTTCTTACATTGGTAGCATCTGGTCTAAAAACTGCAGCTGTGAACAGGATGTGGTGAAGAGAACTGGTGCTGCCCATTCTGCCTTTGGTCGTCTGTCACACCGGGTCTTCATGAACAAAGATTTCACAATCCAGATTAAGCTCATGGTATACCAAGCTGTTGTTATCTCATCATTATTTTATGGCTGTGAAACATGGACCCTCTATCGCCAAGACATTCAAATGCTGAGCGCTTTCATCAACAGAAGCTAAGGTTCATCTTGAACTATGTCACCAGCATTGCAGTTCTTGAGAAGACACATGTAAATAGCATTGAAACTTCCATCATAGGCAGTGATGGGATGTAACAGGTTCTCACCAGTTCGCCAGAACCAGTAGTAACTTTTCCCAGTGTCCCGGAGAACCGGTAGCAGCTTTTGGGGAGGAACCACCTTCGGGGCTTACCTTTTCACTGGTTCCCCCACTGTGCAAGCGTGCCAAGCACTTGGTATGCATGCACGCCTATTATCCTAGAGAACTGGTACGATGACCATATCCATCTTGCAACATGGTGCTGGCCAGGCACTTAAACTAACAGGTAAGTGACGGGTATGTGTTTGGTGTGTGTGTGTGTGTGGGGGGGGTTGATTTATGTTTGGGGTGGGTGGGTGTATTTTAATGTAATTTTTATTTATTTATTTATGTATTTATTTTACGGGTTTGTGTTTTGGGTGGGTGGGTTGAGGTGTGTGTGTGTGTATGTGTGTATGCTTATATTTTTTTATTTTATAATTATTTTTATTTTTCTTTGGCCCCGCCCACAACATCATGACATAATGACATTAGCTCCGCCCACACTGTGATGATGTCACGGTGGGGTAGTAAAATTTTTGACATCCCACCACTGATCATAGGCCATTGTCTTAGATGGATATTGCATGGCTGCCATATGGATGGTTCCAGGCTTCCTCGTCAAATTCTTTATGGGGAACTTAGCTCCATTACAATTGCTCATGGAGCTCCTTTGGAGCATTATAAGGACCAGCTGAAAAAAACCATGAAGCTGTTAGGTATAAACTCACAAACTTGGGAGGCAGTGGCCGTAGATCGTCCATTTTGGCGCCAAACTATCTCTGCTGCTACTGATCACTTTGAAGGAGAATGTCACAGACATGAAGAAGCTAAGCCAGTGATGACGAACCTTTTAGACAGTGATGGGATGACAAATTTGTTACCACCACTCCATGACGTCACGACGTCATGGGTGTGGCCAATCTCATGACGTCACGACATCATGGGCGGAGCTGACATCATGACGTCATGACGTTGTGGGCGGGGCCTTAAAATAAAAATAAAATAAAATAAAATAAAATACACACACACACACACCCTCAACCCAACCCACCCACCCACCACACAAACCCGTAAATAAATTAAATAAATAAATAAAATTAAAATTAAATAAAAATACAACCCCAAACAGAAACCCCTCACTTACCCCTGGAAGGGCTCGGCAGGGGCGGACGGCCACCATTATCGCCATCGCTGCTCTCACCGTTGTCGCCGTCACTACCTTTGCTGCCGCCGTCATCGCCGCCGCTAGTGCCGCCGCCACCATCGCTGCCGCCGTTGCAGTCGCTGCCGTCATCGCTGCCGTCATCATCGCCGCCGCCGTCATTGCCGCCCGGTGTTGCTGCTGGTGTTGTCGCCGCTATTGGTGCCTTTGCCGCCGATTTTTTTTAAAATTGGAGCTAAAATGGCTCCGATTTACTGCGCATGCGCAGAAACTCAATCTGCCGCATTGCGCATGCATCAGATTGAGTTTCTGCACATGCGCAGTAAATCGGAGCTATTTTTGCTCCAATTTTAAAAAAAAATTCTTTCGGTGAGGCGTCCGGAACCGGACACCTCAAAAGTTAATTACCCTCCCGGAGAACTCTCCAGGATTGGTCCTACCGGTTCCAGGGAACCGTATAGAACCGGGGACATCCCATCACTGCTTTTAGAGATTAAGTGCCCAAACAGAGGGGTGGGGCAAACTCTGTGCTGGGATGAGAGAAGAAGTGCTCCCATTGGGCAGAGGAGCAGGGCAAACTGTGCCGGAGAAAGGAGGAAGCTCTCCCATTGGGCTACTAGACAGAGGGGAGGGGCAAACTCTGTACTGGGGAGATGGCACAAGTGCCAACAGAGAGGGCTCTGAGTGCCCCCTCTGCTACACATGCCATAGGTGCGCCACAGCTGGCTAAGTGACAAAAATGAAAGTTTCATCAAACTCAATTATGCCCTCCACTATCTATTCAGTCCAATGTGTGTGGTTGCATGTTTCATGCCAGGATTGGTTTAATGAGTCACCAAAGACACAGCCATCAACTGAGAAAATGATTTCCAAGAAAAATGTATGCTCGGATACAAGTAGCAGCCGATGATGACAAAATGCATGTTACTTATACAGTATAAGATATTTCTACCTTGCATTAGGATTTATCATATGACTGGGCAACTCTGAGCTTCTGCATGTTGTTGTGTTGTAGCTTGCTAGTGAGGTATATTAATATAATAAACAAATGGATATAAATACTACTACAACTCCTATCATCTTTTCCTATTGGCTGTGCTGGATAAGATTGATGGCTAGGGATGCTAGGTTTCAAGGCTTTAGCTCAGTGGTTTCCAAACTCCCCCCCCCCCGCCCACCCAATGATCTCTAAGACCCTGATGCCACCCCCAACATATAATTCTTATTATTCAAAAAGCAAACTCCTATTCATGTGGAGGAAGCCTAAAAGGCCATTAACTTGGTCTAAGCAGTCTTGAATTGTCCCCCTCCTGTGGGTCTTGTGCTTCATAATGGGAACCATGGTTCTAGCTGAAGTCTCAGGCACATTGTGCTACTGTAGCTCCCCAGTCAGGAAAGCAATATCAAGGCATGAACTTCTAGAGCTGTGATAGCGAACCTTGGCACTCCACATGTTCTTGGACGACAATTCCCAGAAGCCCAAGCACCCTGTGAATCCACACGAATGGGTTTACTGCGATTCATCTGGTCTGCGCTGCTCTCGTCGCTCCCGGAAGCGGAAGTAAAATGTGCCACTTCCTCTAATTTCTTAATATATGTTAGTTGGCACACGCAAATGTGTCCTTTTTAAAATCTCTCTTCTTCATTGGGCCATTAAATGGTTTTTCGAAGGTTTGTAGTGGTAGCCCTTAATGGAGATAGTTTGCATACACAGCAAATGCCTCATACAGCCCAATAAGAAACTACAATCCAGAGTATGGAAAGAAAACATGCAGTTGAAACCTCAGTAGGTTTGGGTTTCCACTTCCAGTCCTTCATGCTAGTTTCTGAGACTCCATATTTGGGGGACTAACTTGTAAAAAGATATAAAATCTAAGCTATACTGAACTGTGTGCTACTGCAGGATTTTGCCAGTTTTACCCTGTCTTTGTTAACCATCTGATTGAGATTAATGTGAAAAAGCAACACAGACCTGTCAACTGTGAAATACAGGCAAGCCTGAAAATTAAAATATGCAAATCTAAAATGATATGCTAATCTACAAGCTTAAGAACACAAACGGCAGAATGGGCTATGCCATGGTTGAAGAGCTATGGAAGGAGATAGATGTTTGTTTGCCATGTTATTCCTGAGAATCAAGTTGCATTGATTTCTGAATATATATATCTGTACTTCACACCATTTGATTTTTCTAATGAATTCAGGAATTTGATCCCAATATCTTTCACCCCAACCTTCAGGTGATTTATCTCCTAAATGCTTTAAATGCTTTGTGTGATGACAATAAAACTGCCAGATTTTATGATAACGTGTGTATTGTAAGTGTAATGACAGGGTTGATTCTATTTATTTCTCTGGCTTCTAATCTATTTCCACCAGACACAGGATTTAGACAATCTGCTCTCTGAATCCTGTGTTTTGGTCTGCACTTGCACATGCACACAAATGCACTCACAGAGGCAACATTGCGTGCACACTGTGTATCTCCTCATAACCCCATCTATCTGTTTATTTATCCCCTGCTTCCTGTGCTCTGTATATTCATGACAGAATAGGAATTGTATTTGAGATGGTAAGGGCAGAGTAAAAGGAATAATATAGGTAACTGTCAGCTCTGTGCACAAGCACACACCATACTTACTCTTTCTCGCTCTCCCTGTGCTTCACTCTTGGCTTTGCCTCTTCACTTGTGACATCCCTGAAGGAATGTCAGTGACAACCAATTAAACAAGCAGCTGTCACTGGAGGTGCAGATCAAGTCTCAGGTTGTGAAAACAGTAATAGAAAAAAGTCTGTCCCTAGTGTGGCGGAAGCAGCTTATCATAGTTCATATACGGTAGTTCCCTTAGAGATTTGAGTGTCATTCTCTCTCTCTCTCTCTCTCTCTCTTATACACACACACACACACACAGTATGCCATAAGAGTGCTTGGGGACAGATGGACTCTCAAGAAATGAGTCAATACAAAACAGTAATTAAAACCATCCTGTTGGACTCCTCTCCCCAAAATCGAAAAAGGAGGTTGTGGGGGTGGGGTGGGGTGGGGTTAACTGGAGCCCAAGAAACTTAATGTACAAAGAAGTCCACAACTTTACGGAAGGGTTCTGCCAACATAGCCTTCATACTAACAAAACCTCAAATCCTTCCAGATGTTTTGTTTAGATTATAACATTCTGACAAAGAAAAAGTATTATACAGAGGTCTGGTTAAAAGCCGCACAGTTTAGGATTTCCAGGTCACTGCTTTAACTCTTGCCTGGGCCTTATAGCAAGGTCACATATACATGGCCATAATTTTGAGAGTAATTATAACACTGTTGATGTTCTGCCAGTGTTATTAGCTACTGTCAAAAATAAGGTCAGGCATGTTTATAAGAACAGGAGTTATTAGCAGAGGTAGCTGCTGTGTATGGAGAGTGTCTCTTCTATGTTGAGCCCAGGCTAAAGGACCATCACTCTCCAGCCCCACATGCACAAGCAATGCCATCCTTGTGTAAACTTTTAGACAGCCTGATCCACAATCTGGCTCTGTGAGATGATACTTGGATTTAAGCTGATTTAGTATCCACAAATTTACTGGAGCTAACCTGGCTTAAATCTAAACAGCGTTTCATGCTCCTTGTTCCTACATGTCCCTAAATGGCAGAAGGTTTCAAAGACAATCCAAAAAGTTCTAAAAAGAAGTCAACTGGTACAACTGAAGCGCTCTACCCTGTACAATATGTGGAACTGTGTATGCTACGTACATGGAGAACATTGTATAGTTATATGTGCAAAATTCATGTGTATTACACAAATCAGATGAAAGTCTTTAAAAATCTATGTCTGATGGATACTGGAGAATGAGCTCCCTAAGCAGTCCAACAAATAAAATTTTGTTTGGAAAAGTGTTGGAAAAATACATTTTAACTTCTTATTGCATAAATAAGTTGATCTTGAATGTGCATTACTCCATCTCTAATTGCTTTTGCAGCCTCCATTTTTTTTATTGTAAACATCTAAGCTGTAACTTCTCAGGGCATGAATTTGTCTTTTGCCTTGTGTTGTGCTAAACAACAGCAACATGAAAATATTTTCTGTGGTGCAGTAGTGGAGAAATGTGGTCCTCCAGAAGATGTGGTCTTATAAAAATTAAAGCTGGTTCCTTCTCCTGGGAGGTTTATTTTCCAATTTACTTGATGGGGAGAAAAGAATACACATACATACACATTCTGCAGAATGGAAGACACAAGGACTCAGTATATACAAATCAGTGTCTTACTTTATTCCAGAACTCTAATAGTTTACCGTATATACTTGAGTATAAGCCAATCCGAATATAAGCAGAGATACATAATTTTACTCAAGAAACAAGGAAAACTGATTGACTTGGGTACAGTTTAAGCCGAGGGTGGGAAGTGCAGCAGCTACTAGTACTCAGAAGGGAAGGGAAGGAAAGAAAGAAAGTAGCTGGGGGGGGGGGTGGACTTTAAATGAGCACTCTTCCCACCCCATTTCCCCCACCACGGCTGCTGACGACCAGTCCCTATGGAGTGAGGGGAAGCCTGTTTGGGGTGGTGGTGGAATGGGGTGGAAAGAGGGCTCCTTTGAAGTCTGTTTCCCCCCATCCCATAGCTGTTGGCTGCCAGCAGCTGGAGGAAAACAGACTTTAAATGAGCACTCTCCCCACACCACTCCCCCACCCCAGCTGCTGGTGGCCAGTAGCTGTGCCATGGAGGGAAGCCTGTTTTTTGGGGGGTGGGTGGGGGTGGGGGTGGAAAGAAGGCTCCTTTGAAGTCCATTTCCCATCCCACCCGATCCCACAAGAGGCAATAGGAGAAGGATCGGGTGAGGAAAATCGCTCCAAAAGGAGCCATTTCCCCCTGCCCCCCGGGCCACTGGCTGCCAGGAGGCGATGGGGAAAGGATCTGGTGAAGAAGATTGCTCCAGAAGGAGCTCTCTTGCCCAGCCCGGCCCGAGCGCTGCTGCCCGTCGGGAGATGACTTCAGTGTAAGCTGAGTCTGCTTTTTTTCAGCACATTTTTGGTGCTGAAAAAATCGACTTACAGTATATTCAAATGTATATGGTATATAGAGGAGGAGGGATGCCTCTCCTCAGATACAGTACATGGAAAAGAGTGTACAGAATGCTGTTTCCTTTACTGCCAAAGCGGCACCTGTTTATCTACTTGAAATTTCTTGCTTTTGAACTGCTAATTTGGCAGGAGCTGGGACAGAGACTCACTCCGTTGTGCTGCACTCGAGTCTGAAACTGCTGACCTGCTGATCTTTCAGTGATACATAAAACATTTCTGTTTTAAAGTCATTCATATTCTTTTGATCTTCTTCATTTGCTATTTTTTTTACTCATTGTATTATAATTTGTTGTGGCATTTTTGTAACATTGTGACTGTTTTATATTTGATACCTGAAATTTTGAATAAAGCATCATAATTAATCACAGCATTTATTAAACGCCACATATCACAACATTCACACACACATGGAAAATAAGGAAGAAGCCTCTCAAGGAGGAAGGGGGATTACCCAATAGTCAATAGACTCTGGCAAGGAATGTAAAAAAAATAAGGTCCATTGTGTACTGGGTCAAAGGGTGTGAAAACCGGTTTGTTGGGTTTTCTGATAAGCAGAAATTCCTTTTCATTCCTTCACAAAGGAAGCTGAAT
The DNA here is from genome assembly GCA_030440675.1 of Furcifer pardalis. Classification (NCBI taxonomy): domain Eukaryota; kingdom Metazoa; phylum Chordata; class Lepidosauria; order Squamata; family Chamaeleonidae; genus Furcifer; species Furcifer pardalis. The sequence continues at coordinate 91,432,323 of CP126897.1, forward strand.
GACTCATATCTCTGGTTTGATCAAAGTTCAATTCAACATTTTTAGAACACTGATCCAAGCACAAATATAGCGAAAGAGGGAAATCAACATAAAAACAAAATTCTGTGGGGAACACAAGAACCATGGAACCCCAAAATTGATCAGGGAAAGGGGGGAAGCAAGAACCTAAGAAAAGCCTTACACAACAATAAACTGACAGCGCAGGGCTGGAAGGGACAAGTGGACGTCCCGTCTCTCACGAACGTAGCAACCAGATTACAAGGGCAAACAAAGGCTAAATTGTTGGTTTCCCTCTTCCAGTGATCTCCATTTAATTAAACAATCAAGACATAATGATTCTAACTTCCTTTCTTTATTTTTCTACTTAAGAGTGAGTCAAACACTGTAATTCATTCATGTCCGGAACATTAACCCACGTTGGAACTGCAATTTCCCGCCTCAAAGCATCATTGGCTGTCAATACTGCTAGATCGTCTCCCATTGGAGAAGACGCACCAGCCTCTGTTTCATTCAGCAGAGAACAAAGAGATATTCCTGTCAACCACAAATATGCTCCTTTGACCTAATGTAAACTCTCTATAACCAGTTTTTTCAGCAATAGCTGTAATCTGCTGTTTCTTTACATTCAAACCCATTACCTCATACCCTGCTTTGTGTTTTATATTTGCTTGTAATTAAATGTGTTAATTGCCCTACCTCCTTCCCAGTTTCAGTCCCCTCCCTTGTCACTTAGAATCTAGTTTAGGAAAGTAGATATATGGCCTTAGAGGTGGGTGGGGGTCATCTTCTGTTCACCAAATTTTGTGAGCAGAGATCACGAGCAGTTTTTCTTCAAAACGATTGAGGGAAAGGTAGCTATAGAGTATAGGTCTGGCCAGTCTATATCCCTTATAGCTTTCCTTTGCTTTTGCTCCCAATAAATCATTTTGTTTTGATCGAATTATCTGTCTTGTTGTAAGTTCTTAGGGTCTTTATACCTCTGCCAGAGAAATGTACCTGGGCCCCAAATTTTTGGGTAACATATTGTTTACTGCACAGAGATATGCTATTATACGCAATGTTAAAATTCAATTAATCATCAAACAACAGGCAAAATCCAATATTATGTGAATTTCCATTATACTTCCTGCAGCATTCAACATGCCTTCTAACTCACACCAGAATTTCCTCCATCCCTATGGAGCTCATTGGAGGAGATTGAGGAGGAAGAAGGGAAATTGATCTGTTGAGAATGCCTGTTCTGTTGCTGGAAAGATACTGTTGTGTACAATTCAATATCATCCATGTTTTCTCTGAAATAAGCTCTATTGACTTCAGAGGGACTTACTCTTTAACAGTGGGATAAATAGATTTTAATGCTGGATTATTAAACAATACTTATTGTACTTAAAGGTTTGTTAACAGCCTAGAGGGGAATATTTTGGTGTTAGGATGTGCTAATTAAGACTCAAAAATAATTTCCCGGAATAAGAGTATGTAAAAATCCTATCAAAATGGCTGCTGCCATTTAGGTCTGAAAATAGAAAGCCTGGGAGGGAACAGGACAAGAGGGGGGAAAGCAGGAGAGGCTTCATATAGACTGAACACAGGAAATTTATCACTGACTTAATAGAGCTGGGAGGTAAATTGACTGCTTTTCTTTCTGACAGAAAGAGGAGAGTATTTGATAAAGTTAAACAGGAGCTGCTTCTTTGTTCCTGATGAGAGCCAAAGCAGCTTTTCAACTCAAGAAAACCAAGAGAGGCAGACCTAGGGGAAAAATCTATTAAAGGAGATAACAAAGAAGGAAGGTACTTAAACTAATTCTGTCAAAATTCAGGGAGAACCCCGAGATGTATATAAAGGCAATATTCTTCTCCATCCGGTGGAACAATTCAGGATGGGCCGAAAGTGGCTGTTGGTTGACTTGCTTGGGAGAACTGAAATTCACTGTTAAGTGGGAGAAGAATTCAGAAAAGTTAAATGTATCAGGAGGACCAATTAAAAGTTGACAGATTTTTTGAGAGAGTCATCACAAAAATGTGCATGTAAAGGCAATCGTTCTCAAACTGTTTGTTCCAGTGTTTGTGGCCACAAAAAACAATAGGCATAGCTATTCTTTGTGTGTCAGTGGGATTTTAATTAGCATTGTAAAAATAAAATCTGCTAAGGATTCTCACTAGTTTTATTTGCTTTCTTAAAAGCTCAAAGGCAGCCAGATGAATGATTTGGAAGGCTGGGATGTCCAAATAAAGAATGTATAAGTGGCCATCCATTAATTAACAACACAATCACAAAGTTTTGTATTATACAAATACATTCCAATGTAAATCCCATGGAGTTCACTAGATCTTATTCTGTGTTATAAAATAACTTTTTAAGTTTTTGTTATTTAACTTGAAATAAATATTTATTCCTTTTCTTTTCCTTCATCTCCTTTTGCTACTACACCCCGTCTCTCTCCACAAAAATGTTGCAGTTATGCTGATGTATCGTAGAAGACCTTCCAAACTTTACTTTGTTTTGCCTATTATTGGTTTATTATTCACTCTGTATTTAAAAAAAAAAAAACAACAGCTGCTATATTAAAGCTGTCTGGACTGTGGTGGCTTAGTGGTTAAGACACTAAACTTGTTGACTGGAAGATCAACAGATCAGCAGTTCAAGACCCGTATGCTGTATGATGGAGTGAGCTTCCATCTCTGTCCCAGCTCCTGCCAACCTAGCAGCTTGAAAACAAGAAATTGAAAGTAGACAACTAGGTACCGCTTTGGTGGGAAGGTGAACAGTGTTCTGCGTACTCCGGTGTCTAGGCATGCCTGCCACATGTCCACAGAAACATCTGCAAACGCAGACAGCGCTGGCTCTTTGGCTATAAACAGATGAGCACTGAACCCTAGAGTTGGATACGACTGACTTTCGACCAAGGGTGACCTAGTAGCAATTAGAGAGCCACCAGGTCTCTTGACTTTGGACAGATGCAGAAATGATGAAAGGAATAGAGACACTCGCCTTCAGAGATCTTTACTTACAGTCGGCAAGTCTCTGAGTAGAATCACAGCCCAAAAGGAGAGTTGTAGTTAGGCATAGCAACTAGGGTTCTGATTTAGGCCAGGGGTGCCCAAACTTTTTGGGCCATGGGCCGGTCACGCGGTTCAGGGAGCTGGTCACTATGGCCTGGAGTCCAGATGCAGCCCCAATGCCAATTCATATGGCCTGTGAAGCCCTCGTCACTCCTAGAAGCGGTAGTAAAATGCGCCTGAACAGGCGCATTTTACTTCCACTTCCAGGAGCGACGAGGGCTTCGCGGATCAGATGAATTGGTGTTGGGGGCTGCATCTGGCCCCCGGGCGTAATTTGGGGACCCATGATCTAGGCCAACAAAAGGTAGAAAGGACAAAACTTTGCTGCTAGAAGTATGTGAACCCTTCTGTTGCAAATGGTTATTGGAATTGTGCTTATTGCTTCCAGCAGAACAAAACAGAAAACAGTGGAGGCTCAGTGTGGAACCAACAGGGGTGTCTCGTGTTCAGATCTAGGCTTGTTTCCTCATTCTTCTACCATCACCCCAGGTATGCCAATCTCATGTGAATTAAGCTTAATTTATTTAACTCCCACCATGCTAGGCAGCCTTTGCTGACTAAAATTGCAGTGATTTTTATCTGACTTATGGCCTTGTCCTTTGAGCTGCTTGTAACAACAACAACAATAATTTTGTGTCATAAATTATTCTGGGTTGAAAGGATTTTTGCTGGAGAAACTCTGTTCAGGCTCCTTTCATCTCCCCAAGATTTTTTTCTCACCAAAGTGATCTATATTTATCTACTTACAATTTCTTGCTTTCGAACAGCCAGGTTGGCAGGAGCTGGGACAGAGACGGGCACTCAAGCAGTCATGCAGTACCTGGGTCTTGAACTGCCAACTTTCCAGCTAACAAGGCGAGCTTCTTAACCACTGAGCCCCTGCTGCTTCTATTGATTTCAAGCCAGTTATGGATATCCAAGTTCCATTTCACTAGCTTTTTCTTCTTAAACCTCCCAAACACCTGTTCTTTTTTTTTTTTACACTGGGCAGTCTTTCAACATTTATTCCAACTAGCTAGATGGCTAGGTGATTTTGAGTACTTGGCTGCACAGTTTGAGTCCCCACTGTAACTCATAAGAGAAAAGCCAGCTTGCTTGTGTAGAACTGGAAAAGCTGCACAGCCCCCAAACACCCCAAAAATTGTGGAATGGTAAACCACTTCTGTGTACTTGGAATCAGGGGTGGCCACCTTTGGTGCTCCAGGTGTTCTTGAACTTCAATTCCCAGAAGCCCTGATCAGCAGGTGTGCTGACTTGGGCTTTTGGTAATTGAAGTCCAAGAACACCTGGAGAGCCAAGGTTGAGAAAACCTGTTCTAAATGGACATAACCTTGTAAGAAGCCATCACAGGTTGGAATTGGCTTGATGGGTTCTGTGCAATGTAGTGATGAGAAGTGCAGAGTGACACAACAAAGTGGAATTTGTAATGCAACCCAGGCGTGCAAGGAATGCTAACACAATTAATCATGTGAGAGGAAAGACTCCCTTCTAGGTAAATCTAGAAGGTAAATCTTGTTTATGTCTAACCAGAGAATTAGAGAATTTCCTGTCTTACCACCACATGGTCAATTGACCCTAACTAGCAGGCACAGTGACCTTTCTTTGTTCTGGTTACAACTGTTTGTCTTGTCTTTGAAGAGTACAGCTGTTTCCATCAACATCTCCTCCTCCTTATCCTACATGCAGAAGAAGAAGAAGACAATTTTACTTACCTTTTAACTACCTGATATACTACATAGCATGAGAGGATCTAAATAAGTTTAACTGCCTCACCTGATTTTCCCTATCTGCACTATTAACCTGATGCCACCATATCAAGGCTTTTGAGTACTGGCTTGGTGATTAATATGCTGAAGTCTAGACTGGAAGGTCAGCAGGTCAAGACCCAAGTGCTGCATGATGGAGTGAGGTCCTGCCATCGGTCCCAGCTCCTTCTTGAAAGCAAGAAATTGTAGGTAAATAAATAGCTACCATTTTGGCAGGAAAGGTAAGTAATGCACGAGGTATGAGTGATGCAGTGCTAAAGTTAGGTCTCCTGTGAATAAAAGTCCAAAATCTGTGGAGAGCAAAAGGTACTTCGCCCTTGCATTTAGCCATGAATACTAGTAACCATAAACAGACATGATAAGAACATAGCTGCCTGGAGCACTGTATTGTTTGTTGGTAGCAGGAGTCTTACATTTAAGCTCTTAATGGAGTAAAGGCTTGACAATAATTGTTCCTTTATTCAGCATTTTGGATAAAGCGTGTAAAGGGCAAGGATAAAAAGGAAAATATAAAACTAGTCAATTTCTTACATTCTTCGATTGAAAAAATATTGAATTACAAGACAAGGAAACATCAAAGGCCCAATCAAACTTCCTCTGCAATCGATGGCAGTCTCACTATTGATTACACTAATGGAAATTAGGATTGGCTTGAAATCATTAGAAACGGCTCAAACAACAAGGAAAGGGGTCAGACGAAACTGACTGCAATTTTAATCAGAATAAAGAAAAGTGCTGCAAGTTAAAATCCTTTTTTAAAAGAGTTTAGCATCAGACTGGAAATGTTTGTGCCTATTGTGTTATTTGATGGCCACTTCTCCAAGCTCAACATGAACCACCACCACCACCACCACCTCCTCCTCCTGTTGTAGCAGCAGAAACCCAGGGGTCAGCAGCTTAGCAACCTGGAGGACATGGAGATAAATTGCTAATTCAAAATGGGTCCTTGAATGGAGCCCCAGAAAGGAGCAGGGCTGTTCTGGAGGAGAAAACAAAGGAGCCATGGTATAGATTAGGTAAATGTAAAGGTCACCCTTGATCAACTCTAGGGTTCAGTGCTCATCTTTGTTTATATCCAGAGAGACAGCACTGTCTGTGTTTGCAAATGTTTCGGTGGACATGTGCAGGCATGCCTAGGAGTGCATGGAACACTGTTTACTTTCCCACCCAAGTGGTACCTATTTATTTATTTATTTGCATTGTCTTGCTTTCGAACTGCTTGGTTGGCAGGAGCTGGGACAGAGGCGGGAGCTCCCTCCATCATGCAGATAGATAGATAGATAGATAGATAGATAGATAGATAAAACCCCAACCTTCCAGTCTTCAAGTTCAGCATCTTAACCACTAAGTCACCACAGTCCCTTCCGGTACAGATTAGTAAAGGTAAAGGTCACCCTTGCTTGAAAGCCAGTCATATCCAACTCTAGGGTTCAGTGCTCATATCTGTTTCAAAGCAGAAGAGCCAGCACTGTCTGATTCTGCAGACATTTCTGTGGACACGTGGCAGGCATGACTAGACACCGCAGGGCACGGAATGCTGTTTACCTTCCCACCAAAATGGTCTCTATTTATCTACTTGCAATTTCTTGCTTTCAAATATGTGAGTACTAAATTAGGCAGTATAGCCACTAGTTGTGTTCAAGTTAAGTAATTAACTTGAATCTCCTATGATTGGCTCTCATCTCACTATTGTTGGGTCTAATTTATTATGCTAAATATACCTAAATATACATTTCCAGCAGGTCATATGGCTTAAGAAAAGGCATTTTTGAAAACTCAAGACAGATTCCATGCTAGTGGCTTTGGCTGCAAGTGGTTTCTTGACTACCAAGACAAATAATTTATTTTGTTCATTTTGACAGGTTGACACTGGTCCAGTCTAGGTGATCACACATCAAGAAAATCTATTCTCCTGGAATTATTCTTAATTATCCCAAATAACGAGTAGCTTCTTATACTACCCTGGGATGGTTTGATATGCATTAGAAATTGTTGGTAATGCTCTAAAAAAAGTCATATAGTCAACATTTTTAAAGCAATAGCAATTACACATATATACCATCCTGATACTGTAGCATTTATTGCACTCTCTGGGTGGTTCACAAGGCCATTAGCATTTTGCCCCCAACATCCTGGTACTCATTTTAATGAAGGATGGGAGGCTGAGTCAGTCTTGATCCCCATCAGGATCGAACTTACAACATCAGCAGCTTGGCCTGCAGTACAGCTGTTTATAATCACTGAGCCACAAGATTGCTAAATGTAAGAAGAGTGCTCCCCATCATTCCAGGAGGAGAGAACACAGCAGGCTAAACTGTAGATAACTTCTAAGATGCATCTGCTCTCTTCAAGGCAACTGCTGAACAGTGGAAGTAGCTGAACATGACATTGGTGAAGGGGGCAATAGATGATGGCACTCAAGCTAACTTTTCTTAGTACTGCACAGAAGATGCCAATAGTAAACCCCTGCTGAACATTTCTTATTATGAAATAACAATGGCCTATGCTGAGACAGTCCATAATGAAACAAGAGATCGCGGTGGCCCACTACGGATGCATTGCTGCCCTTCCAAGTCTCAGTCTTCTTCTGATTTCTTGGTTGCAGTCTGCAGTGGGATTGATGATTGAACAAAGGGATTTAAAAATCTTTCACTGTTTTAATTCCTTCATTGTCAATGTTAAAGTTCAATGTAGTTTAATGAACTGCATGGAGTAGAAAGCATTTCATTCCTTAACAATCCCACAGCAAAGAACACTTCAGTAAATTTAATGATCCAATTTATGGAAAGATCAAATATGGTCCAATGACAAAAAAAAAGTCTCAAGAGTAGTAATTCAAACTAAATAGTGAACTTTAGCTACTAAATATTCACCTAAATTGTGCCCTATCTTTAAAAGCAGCTCCTCTCTCTGAATCCAACAGGATCTGTTCATAGGTCAGACTGACATGGTACAACCATTTATCAATGTCACAAAGTACAGAACTTAGTAGTTTTTCAAAAGAAAACCCCTAGGATAGACCCACTGAATCACTGACATTTATAGAAGTGTTGACTTACCCGTTCCCATTGATTTGAACTCCGATTGGAATTATCAGCTGGGGTTAGATCCTCATCTGACCATTATTTTCCATTTGAAACAAAGAGAAGTACAGTATACATCAATTTCTAAAGACAGCAGGCCTTAAAAGGGCTAATTTTTGGATTGTTGTTATTATGGGCTAGAATTGAAATAGTGGTCCTGATAGGACTTTCATGGTAAGTTTGCTATTTAAGGAGTGATTTTACCAGTTTCACATCATCAGTAAGTTTCTGCAGCTGAGAAGGAATTAAAAGCCAGTCCTGAGTCCTAGTCCATCACTCTATCTACAACTCCACACCTAGGTATCTACTTTTTTGATTAGGTAAAGGTCTTCCTTGCTCAAAAGCCAGTCATATCCAACTCTAGTCCCGGCTGGTCAAAGAAAAAACATGTAAAAGTCCCGGATTTTTAAATTCAAACAAAGGAAGCATGATCACACACACACACACCAAGGGATTTTTGCAAGGAGTTAATTCATTGCTTCCCTGCCTTTCTTTCAATTATCCTGCTTGCAAACAGCAAAGGCAAAACAGCACCCTGAGAAGCCCACTGGGTAGGGGAGACACTTGCAAGCGGGGTAATTGAAAGAAAGGCAGGGATGCAGTGAATTAATACTTTGCAAAAATCCCTTGGCTCACCTTGAGCAATGGTGCAGACAAGAGGTGCGCTGGCGCACCAGCCCGAAGAGCTCTAGTTCACGGATCCACTGGAAAAGGGGGGGGGAGAGACAGAGGGCCCCCCCCAGATGGGGATTCTGTGAGGTCTTAGAGCTGCAGCCTCTTCGACAGTCCCATCCAATACATGCACAGTTTGAAGAATGCAATGACATCACATGGTTGTCCCGGTTTGGTGCATGGCTTTAGCCAGGATTCTAGATGTGGGTGGGTGAATATTTTTTCAGGATGGGCAACAATGTCACATATATATGTCATATATATAAGCAGCCGTAAGTTTGAGGGTGGGCAAACCGCTAACTCAGGGTGACCAATGCCCACCCTGGTCATACCCTGACTACGGCCCTGGTTTGGTGGGAAAGAATTATGGCAACCCTAAAAAAGTAGGAAACTGAGAAACAGTAAGGAAAGGAGACCAGATAGGTTGATTTAATAAAGGAAGCCATGGCCTTTTGCTTGTAAGACCTGAGCTGGCCTGTTTTTGACAGAACCTTTCGGGAGCCATTTAAATTCATAGGGTTCACCATCACTCAGCAGCAACTTGAGGGTACAGAACAGCAACAAATCCTGCCTCTGTTTCTCCTGCAGTGATTCACTCTCCAGCATCGTCATTGGAGGCAAGAGCAGAAAGCAGAGTTGCCCATAACTGCAGTTGCCATGGGAGCCGTGTTGCCAGAGCCACTAGAGAGAGCTGTCTTATTATCTCAGGATTGATCAGAGAGCCAGGCATAGTTGGAGCAGCTGTTGTGAGGGAGGGAAGCATGAAAATGATGCTTTGAGCGGCTGCCTCTGAGGACAGCCCTCGTCTAGTCCCAATGGAGAGCCCAACAACCTCCCAAGGAGAAAAGAGATGACAAACATTTCCTTCTGGGCAAGGAGCAGGAGGTTTATATCAGGGGTGCCCAAACTTTTCAGGCTGTGGGCCGGTCACATGGTAGTTTCTCCCATTGGAAGCGGAAGTTAAACGACACCACAGGTGATTTATGGCAGCATTTGCACAATAATCCAGCGGTGTGAGCTGGTTTATTAGGCACCATTGGCCAGATCTGGCCCATGGGGTGTAGTTTGGGCACCCCTGATTTATATGGAGAGCTTGGACATATTACTAAGAGAAGGAAGTCCAGCTCTCAGAGCCTCACAGCCACCATAAATGATTCTATTGGTTATGTTTTTATCCTATTTTCTCCATTTTTCTCCAGCAAGTTCAAGAAAGTGTACACAATTCTCTACTTTTAATCACACTGCAGTATGAGATTGGTGTAACTGAGAGTCTATAATGGGGCCAAAATCATTAGTGAGTTTTGTCATCCACTAGAGATTTGACTGGTGAATTGTGTTGATTTTCACTACAATCCACCTGTCAGTTTGTTTAACAACAGTGGTCAATCAGAATATTTGAGATGATGAGCTTTTCCTAAGGCTCATAGCTAAAGATTAATGAAAGAGACTATGAAGTAGAGGATTCATGGACAACATTTCTTGACAACAAAAAGGAAAATCCCTACGATTTTCCAAAGATATTCCCAATGGGGTTCTTTTGAAATTGATGAAACAATTTATTCCAGAAAATGAATGTTAGAGATCATCTGTGAGTGCAAGAGGGGGAATTTTAACTAATGTGATTGCCCAGATCGGGGTGCCCAAACTTTTCAGGCTGTGGGCCGATCATGTGGTTCAGGGAACCAGTCACTAAAGCCTGGGGGCTGAATGCAAACCCGACGCCAATTCATCTGAGAGTGTTTTACTTCTGCTTCCAGGAGCGATGAGGGCTTTGCAGGCTGGCTGAATTGGTGTCGGGGGCCGCATCCAACTCCCCAGGCCTTAGTTTGGGCACCCTTGGTCCAGATGAACATATATCCCACTCATTTAGGCTCATTGTGGGTGGGGTGGTCTACTTTCATTTATGGCATCTACACATGCTGGACTTTGGAGCAGGCCAATGAACACAAATCGGTGTCCATTCCCCCTGAACTCTGAAATAGTATGTTCCAAGCATCTCTCACGTGTAATAATAATAATTTCGTGTCAGAGATTGGTCTGGGTTAAAAGGGTTTTTGCTGGAGAAACTCCACTCAGGGGACGCCCGAATGAGGCTCCTTTCATGTCCCCAAGTGCAGCTCTTGGGTATTGAAACTCAACCTTCCAGTCTCCAGCTCAGTGTCTTATCTACTAAGCCACCAGGGGAGCTGTCTCTCACACGTGAACAGTACCAAATAATGGTCTGTTTTTATTTGCCTCAACTAGTTTACAAACCTTTTTGAGGGGGAGGCTCTAACTTCTCCAGTTAGTCTGACCACTGGTGGGGAATTCTGAGCATTATGGTCTCCCAAGAGTAATTTTTTGCCGATTTGTTCTAGAGAAGGCCAAACGTGCTTTGTTCTTTTTCTTCTTGGCAACAGCAGACAAGACAAGAGCTAGTTATGGAAGAGTCACTCCTCCTCCTCTGCCCTCCTGTGCTGGCACACTGCACCAAGCAGTAGGGGATGCCATATCCCAACAATCTGGAGATGAGAGCATGCACCACTTATGTGCTGTCATGTATAGTCAGTAAAACACATTCACTCATATGACTTGGGCATGTGGTATATTTTTCACCTTGCTCATGCCCTGTGACCCTCTCTCCATGTGAAGTTTCTGAAAGGAGAGGTTCTGAGGTTTGGCTAATGGGAAACCTGAGTCATAATATTTGGCCTTCAGCCAAGCCACTAAAAACCCAAGTGTATACAAAGCAAAGTAAAAGAAGCTACATTTCACTCCAGACAGCCCTGAAACAAGTACATATTTCCTTCCTGTTTCGTGTCCCTTGTGCTTTGGATTGCCAGGCAGAAAACTTGAAGACATATGTCCCTACCTGGCCACAAAGAAAGTAGGGCTCTGCTGGGGGAGGGAGGAAGTGCTCCCATTGAGCTGCCAGGCAGAGGGGCGGGGTGAACTCAGTGCTGGGAGGAGGGAATAAGTGCTCCCATTGAACTGCTGGGCAGAGGGGCAGAGTGAGTGCATAAGGAGAGGACGGATAGGGACTTAAGAGCCCGGTAGGGACTTACGGGCCACCCTGTAATACCGCTTTCTTAAATGGTAGGATACAGGCAGACGGGTGCTTTTCTTGGTTGATCTTCTGAAAGTCTTGCCTGCCCCTCCTGGCTTGCTTTGCAGCATGTCAGGAACCCAGGTCACTGAGAGCATGTTGGGGAAATTGTGGGCAGTCTCAGGGGTCAGAGAACAGGGAAGGCCACCAGGATGCAGTGACTATTTGGCTTGTGGATGGACATGTCAGGAGATTTAAAGTAAAGATATGGTCTTTGGATTTCAGCCTAGCAGCCCAGCCTGTTTAAGCTAAGAATATATAACTGGAATAGGCAATTTGGGCAGATTTTCTGCTTCTGGACTACATATGCTGATAAAAACATGAAAATTACTGTTTTAAAGGAAGTTCACAAGGATTTTGAAGAATGGGTCTTATTTTGTGTTAAACATGGGGGAGGGGCTTTGTTGTGTATTGAAAAGGTGCACTCTTGCATCAGTTCATCTGTTTCTCATAGGCTAAAACATTTCTTTGTAAAAAGAGAAGTGAACCTGGTCTTGAGCCTCCAGAAAGAGCAAACCAGCACTTGCCCATTTCAGCTTCATTATGCACAGCTTATACATAGCTATACACAGCTATACATATCTACACACAGCCCATTACATAGTAATGGGATATAATCTAAAAAAAATGACAGAATGATCTCAGTTAGGATCCAAGGCAAACCATTCAATATCACTGTAATCCAAGTCTATGCACCAACAACTAGTGCAGATGAGGCCACAATTCACCAGTTCTATGAGGAATTACAGCACCTCATAGAACTGACACCAAAAATGATGTCCATATTATACTGGGAGATTGGAATGCCAAGGTAGGAAGTCAAAAAGTAAATGGGATGACAGGCAAGTTTGGTCTTAGAACACAAAATGATGCAGGACAAAGACTAATAGAGTTCTACCAAGAGAATGCACTAGTCATAGCAAACACCCTTTTTCAACAACACAAGAGGCAACTTCACACATGGACATCACCAGACGGCCAACACTGAAACCACATCAATTACATAATCTGCAGCCAAAGATGGAGAAGTTCCATACAGTCAGCAAAAACAAGACCTGGAGCAGACTATGGCTCAGATCATGATCTACTGATTGCCAGATTCAGACTTTGATTAAAGAAAACAGGGAAAACAACTAGGCCAGACAGGTATGACCTAGACAACATCCCTAAGGAATACACAGTGGAGATGTAGAACAGGTTTAATGGTTTAGACTTGATAGACAGAGTGCTGGAAGAATTATGGACAGGTTCAGGACATCATACAGGAGATAACAAGTAAAACTATACCAAAAGAAAAGAAGCTTAAGAAAGCAAAGTGGCTGTCTGATGAGGCTCTAAAAATAGTGGAGGAAAGAAGGAACGGAAAAGGCAAAAGAGAAAAAGTCAATCAATTAAACACAGGTTTCCGGAGAAAAGCAAGGAGAGATAAGGAATCTTTCTTAAATGAACAGTGCAAGGAAATAGAGGAAAACAACAGAAGGGGAAGGACTAGAGATCTTTTCAAAGAAAAAAAATGGGCAAATCAAGGGAACATTTAAAGCAAAAATAACAATGACAACCACAGTGATGAGAGCTTTGAACTTGAACTGGACATCCTGGAGAGAGAAGTCAGAAAAGCCCTAAAATGTACTGCTAATAACAAAGCTAGTGGAGATGATGGTATTCCAGTTGAATTATTCAAAGCCATAAAAGATGATGGGATTAAAGCATTGCATTCTATATGCCAGCAGATTTTGAAAATACAACAATGGCCACAGGATTGGAAAAGATCAGTATATGTTCCAATCTCAAAAAAGGGCAATGCCAAAGTATGCTCAAATTATCGAACAATTGCGCTCATCCCACATGCTAGCAAGGTCATGCTCAAGGTAATACAGGACAGGCTTCAGCAGCACATGGAAAGAGAACTACCAGAAGTACAGGCTGGGTTCAGAAGAGGCAGGGAAACTAGAGACCAAATTGCCAACATACATTGTATCATGGAGAAAACAAAGGAATATTAGAAACAAGTCTACTTTTTCATTGACTACACCAAGGCTGTGTGGACCACAATAAAATGTGGCAAGTAGTAAAAGAGATGGGAATACTGGAACACCTTATATGTCTCATGAGAAATCTATACATGAATCAAGAAGCAACAGTTAGGACAGGATAGGGAATGATGGAGTGATTTGGAATAGGAAAAGGAGCAAGACAAGGCTGTATTTTGTTGCCCTGCCTATTTAACTTATACACAGAGCACATAATGCACAATGCAAGGCTGGATGAATCAAAAGTTGGAATTAAAATTGCTGGGAGAAACATCAACAATTTGAGATATACAGATAACACTACCCTATTGGCAAAAAGTAGGTTGAAGGAGGAGAGTGCAAAAGATGGCTTGAGACTTAATATCAAGAAAACCAAGATAATGACAACAGGCCCTATCATTCCCTGGAAAATAGATGGGGAAGAAGTAGAAACAGTGACAGACTTTACATTCTTAGGATCCAAGATCACTGCAGATGGAGATTGCAGCCATGAAATAAAAAGGCAACTAATTCTTGGGAAGCAAGCTATGAGAAACCTAGGGAACATAGTCAAAAGTAGAGACATCACCTTCCAAACAAAAATTTGCATAGTCAAGGCAATGGTATTCCCAGTTGAGGAGATGGTGGACGACAGAGGTGTATGGCTGGCAATGGTCCATGAGGTCGCAAAGGGTTGGAATCAACTCTGCGACTGAACAACAAAAATACATAGCTCCATAAATTGGGTGCCTGGCTGCAAAAGCCATAAATTGGAAGTTTAGTTTTCCACTGTGGCTCCTAGGAAAAAGAGCCAGCTTGTTTAGCTTTGGGCAAGCTGCATAGTCTCAGGGCATCTCCAAAACAAGTGGTTGGTAAACCACTTGTGAGTGCTACGTAACTAGAAAATCCTGGAACGCCTGCACCAACATGGTGCCAAGTATTCATTATTTGACATCATACTGATGGCTCCTAGTTTAGAGAACTCTGTGGATGGTACGTCATTTGCTGCTTGCCACAATGGCAAGAAAACAAGATGGTTACAGCAAGGGAAAAAAGCAACTGATTTAATGAAGTCATTCAGTAGATAGAGACCAAGTAATTTGTCCTAAATGCTTTAGCAGTAAAGGAAGAGATCATTATTAATTGTAGGTTTCACTTGTTCAATAAAGGCCATAGAGGGGTCATGTAGGAAACCACTACATTTCAAGCTTGCTTTAGAAAATTGTTGCTTTGTTAATGGCAGTTCCGTGATTAGGTTATCATAGATGGCTTGTGGTTTTCTGATTTCCCCCAATAAAAAGTCCTCTGTAGATGGGGTTGGGTGAGGGTGATGGGACAAAGAGCTCCAAAGAAATTTGCTGTGAGTGAAATCACGTGATTTGTAAAAGATGGAGCTTTTCTGGCACTTTTACAGGACTGTGAAAAGAAACAATTCCAAAAGTCATTGATGGAAAGTTACATCATTGGTGTAATGAAAGATTGAGAACATTGTTCTAAAAGAGCAACATGCTAACCTTTGTATGCTGATCCAGGGCAACTGAAATACAGGGAAACACAATTCTACATCTTCTTCATTTGATGGACAGGTGTAGCATCAAAATTCTCATATCCTGACTGATGTTCAAGCCATATGTCAGTGTTTCAGAGACATGATTTTAAACAGACTTCCAAGTCTAAGAAATCATACCTGGAAACATAGTTGGGGTTTAGGTCTCACAGACCAGTTGCAAGATAATTTGAAAACTCCTGATACGATGATCAGAGGCTTTCTGTAGTTAAGGAACTCCCTCTTCGAATGACAGGTGATTCATACATATACATATGAGCCTCATCAGAAGTAACAAAATTTGGCTGATTTATGAATTATGCAGTCATCCTCAGATTATAGTCCTCCATACATCCTGACCCTTACTGGAGGACTATATTAACTCACAAGGCTTCTTCATGATTTTAAATGATGGTATATGTGTACCTGCTATGTGTATACTGTACATCCATGTGTCTTTAACCTGCTGATAGTGTCTTCTCTAAGTTTCTTTGAATGGGTGTTTTCTGACATGAACATCTGTAACCGAGTCATGTTTTTCTTTTCCTTTAAGTCTGTTCAAAGCTATTTTAAATATAGTACTTTGAAAGAAAAGAATAAAAGAATTACTACAGCTGTTTCTTTTCTTCTTCTCCAGCTCTTTCCTTTCTAGTGCAACCCTATCTTAACCTACAATTCCAAACCCCACTGAGATGAAAAAGGAAGAGACAGACAGAATAGGTTATAGTGTCTGCTTTGATACCTTATCCTAGTCCTCCTTGGCAAAGTTTGCGGATTGTCTCTCCTCTGAAGGAAAAGAGAAGAGGGTTATATATGCAGTCACCATGTGAACTGTTGCAAAATGAATGTTCCATGAAACATTTTATGTGAATTAATACAAACAGTGCTTAAGGAATAAGGTACAGTATTAGAAAATAAAACTACAGTATGTTTTTATAGCAGTGAAACCACTCCAGCAGTTATGTCTTGTCAGTGGTTTACAGAGGGAGAGAGGGAGAGAGAGAGAACACAAAATCTCATTTTAAACTAAAGGGGAAAACCAAAAATTTGATCCACAGGTGTTATACTTCTATATTTGAAAGGTTACATGCAGTATTTTTCTAGAAAGCCTCACCAGTATAGAGCTGTCTCCATTGAAAACAAACGACGTACATAAAAATAAAGCAGAAATTGGAAGATGCACAAAATAATGTCATTAGTATGTCATTTATGTGCATGGGTTAAACATGATTTTGTTGTCGACCGCAACTTGTATCCAAGAATGCATTTTCCCCCTGAAGCAGGAAAAATGCCATTGGCGTGAATTTGTTTAAGGTGGATCCCAGCTTGCCATGAAGTGACCCCCACACACTATGATCACAGAGCCATCTCCTGTGACACACATGAAATGAGACACGCAGGATTTAACACCAGGACTGCAATGGACTGCTGCAGTCTTGAGGATATGGACAAGGTGTGACTTCACAGCCATTCCATCTTCTATTCATAAAGGTTATCTGTACTTTCTTACTAGGATGTGTTACTTCGTAAAATTTCTCTGGTAGTCAATGTACTTATTTCAGAATAATTTAAATACAGTAGTACATATATCAGCAAAGTACTGTAAGAACTTGCTTGAGTATAGGATTCTATCCTCAGAATTGCATTATTAAGCTGTATTCATGCATGTTTGTAAAATGAAGACTAAAATCATGACTTGAACTAGTGCACATTATTCTAAAATTTGAGACTAAATTTTCAAATGGTTGTGCAGGCTGCAGGATTTGGAGTACTGTACTTTAGGACAAAAAAGGATTCTGGCCACCAGCTCTGTCAGAAGGTGGCAGAGGAGATGGGTGTATGTGTACATGTGTATGCGTATTTCCTTACAGTATGTATAGGAGTGCCCAAGTTCTTAGTATGAATGACAGCATTGATTATTCCTATGAAAGAGGGCAGCTGAGTGGATTTTTCTCTTCACAGAGAAGCTAATAAGAGAAAATTACAAGATTAATATTGAAGCCTTCTTCCTCCCACTAATTAATTAAAGTTAATCAATGATGTAAATTACACTCTGATTAATTAATTCAAGAATAATTAAAAATAAAACATAATTACATTTATTCAGACTATTTAAAAGATAACTCTTGAAATAAATTGATTCATACTATGTCAAAGGGCAGGGTTTAATTAGCAGAGTAACCTCTGTTCACCTAGTTCCCACCTGTCTCAGTGATAAAACACAAATGGAAGCCTAAGAAGGCAGGGAGGAATATAAACAATATAGGAGAATCCACACAAGGGGAAATTTTGGGGTGTCTCCAACAAGATCTTCACCAAAGGTGTCACTAAAAGTACTGCCTATGAATGGAGCTTGCTTTTAGTTGCCACATTATGGAGGCCTTACTGTTTGAAGCTCTCTATGTCTGGGGTATCAAAAATTCACTACTGTTCCATCCTCTATGTCAGAGTCCTTCAGCAATTGGAATATGGCTGTCATATCACTTGTCTACTGTTCCACCCACCCCCCCCCGGCTAAACACATCAAACTCTTTCAACCCTTCCTCAGAGAGCTTGGTTTCCAGAACTTCTATCATTGGGGTTACCTCTCTTTTAACATGTTCCACTTTTCTCATATCTTTTTTGAACAATGATGTCTAGAAGTATACCCATCACAGGGGACTAAATATTAGTGAAGGGTTTCTGGGACATTATCAAATTTGATACAGAGATTGCTATATGATTTTATATTGCAACTTTCCTGCCAATTTTCTTTAGAAAAACAGAAAGAAACCAGGTACAGGTGTTTGCCCCCCCCCACACACACACATGCAGGTCACAAGTTGATCAGATACCGTGTGGGCTTACTCAGCAACCTTGAGATTGAAAGGGAGTCATTTAGAGTTTATCTGAATAATCTATTGTTGCTAATGGCTGGGTGAAACTGCATTCTTGTGCTCGCTTGTCTGTCATCTTGCTTGACACCAACCCTTCTCCCATCGAGCCCCTGAATTTGGTATATAAAGAACATGCCTGTAAGTTTCATTCTTTGTCTGATGAAGTGGACTTGATCCACGAAAGCTAACAATAAAAATATAGCAGTTAGTCTTTAAAGTGCTACTGTGTTTTTTATTTTATTTTATTTTGTTTGTTTTGTTTTTTGAGATGCCTAGAAGTATACACAGTACTCCAGGCATACAGGTTTTATAGAAGGCAACCTAGATGGTAGTTTCAGTTGAGTCTTTGCTATTCAAAAGTGTCATTCAAAAGCATAACACCTGTTCTTACCAAATTTATAATGAACTACTAGTGCAAAGCAGGGACTGTGGTGGCTCAATGGTTAAGACACTGAACTTGATGGTGGAAGATCAGCAGGTCAGCAGTTCAAGACCCAAGTACTGCACAACGGAGTGAACTCCTGGTTCTGTCCCAGCTCTTGCCAACTTAGGAGTTCAAAAGCAAGAAATTGCAAGTAGATAAATAGGTACCAGTTCGGTGGGAAGGTAAACAGTGTTCCGTGCACTCTATGGTCTACTCATGCCTGCCACATGTTCATGGAAATGTCTGCAAATGCAGACAGCGCTGACTCTTTGGATATAAACAGAGATGAGCATTGAACCCTAGAGTCAGATATGACTGGCTTTTGAGCAAGGGTGCCCTATTAGCACAAAGCCAATGGACTGACAGTATAACAATTCTCAACCTAACCTCTCATTCCATATCCACTGATTAGTGCATCTTCCAGAACTTGGAAAAGTTAATTTTTGGATAACAAATGCCAGAATCCTTCAGCCAACATGGCCTATGACATCCCAAGAGCCATCATCCAAAACAACAACTTTTCCCAATTCTGCTTACAAGTTGTATTATTATTTGTGTCATAAAATTTCTTCTATCTCCAGTCCTATAGTTGTCAAAATGACAGCATGGTATCTATGTCAAGAGAGAGCATCAAACACAGCTCCATCTCCCCCCCTCCACTTTGCACATAAGGAGACCCTGTGCATACCAGTTCCCAATGTGAGCTGAAGGCCATCACAAAACTCTGTACCTGAAGAGGAGATGAGGTTTGAGCAACATGCCAGAGAAGACAGGCACTAATTACTGATTTGAAGTATAAACAGAAAGCAAAGGAGCAGAAAGTTTACCTCATGCATCAAAACAAACACTGACAACCTGGCACTGCAGCTAGGGCTGACTGATGCACACAATCAGTGGACGTCTTCTATGCCTTCTAAAGCTCAGTCTGTACTGTGCTACTGTAACATGTCAGCTCTCCACTCTTTTTGTTCTCTAGTACAATGAGACAGCACTATCCTCTTTCTTCCCCCCTACTTTAAAGTAGACTATTTCCAGCATTTAGACACAGACCTACAGGTCCATTAAATATTTTCAGTTAATTAATTGCATTCTATTGATGAAAGATTGCATTTACACATTACAAACAGCATCAGTAAGAAGTAATAGGACATTTATTTTCTGGCGTGTATGACACAAAGGCAATTGTTTGTCTCGAATTTAAAAGATCTTAGCATTTCAAAATAAGAAGACTTCCATCAAATCCCCCCCTCAAAATTTTATGTTTTATTTCCTTCAGGAGATTCAGAGGTGGACGTCAAATGGCATCTTGGAAAAGCAACAGCAATCTTCCAGAGAATGAATGAGATCTGGTCCTTACCTTCTATATCACTGAAAATAAAACTCCATTTGTTCACCTCCATAGTGATCCCAACAGCCATTTGTGTTTGTGAGACATGGAAGGCATCAGCAAGTGTCAACAAGAGACTTGACATCTTCTAGCAGAGGTGCCTCTGCCAAATTTTAAAGACCTGCTATTTTGACCACATTACCAATGAAGAGTGCATCAAAGGAGTGACTCATGCAAATTAAACAACAACATTGCATGAAGATGACTCCAAATGGCAGGCCATATTTTCTGTATGGAGAAAAACAGGATCCCTAAGGTGGCAATGGTTTGGACCCCTCCTACTGCCAAATGACAACAAGGATGCCCTCAAAATATACAGCTAAGAATTTACATGGGAGACTTGGAGACCCTGGAAATGATATGGGAAGAGGCAGAACCCATGGAGATCCCTTGCTGCCCGATATGCTACATATAGTCTAAGTCTAAGTAAGGAAGTATTATGAATGGCTAGTGCTTTTGGACTATTTACAACAAAGTTTCCTGGGCAGTGAGACTTGCAAATGTAGATGAAAAAGTTACAAAGGCTTTTCAAATTTTAAAATATTAAACGTGTATCTATACGGTAGGAACACTAGGATTTGGAGCAGAGAAACAGATGGAACTGCAATTACTGAACCTTTTCTATGCCTTGGTTTCTTCACTCCATATGTCCCTGGCTACAGATGTTAACCTGCTGTTCCTCTGCTCATGTAACATCAGGAGTGGAAAGGAGTTGGGTTAGTCAATTTCAAGTAGGAAAATGGAAAGTGAAATGATTAAGTATGTCTTCCTGGCTCACTGTTTCTTTGTTTAAATCAGGAGTTCTCAACCTTTTCAAGCCGAGGGTCGGGCCACACTCCTTCAGACAGCTTCGGGGGGCTGGATGGCCATTTTGCCTTCCTCTATCACATGGCACTTCTGGGTGCAGTGGAGGCAGTGGGGGGGGGGGGGAAATGAAATGGCACTGTGGGCTGTATGCATCGGACCGGTAAGCTGCAGGTTGAGAATTCCTGGTTTAAATAAATATAAAGCTAGATCACCTGGAGATTGGGGGGGGTGGGGGGTGGCGTCACCAGGTGTGGTCAGAAAAAGCAACTCTTCCAAGTTGGGGGAAATTGCTACTGTTCTTTATAATGATTTGCTATCTGGATAAATGCACTGGTTTTGCTGCAGTGTCAGCTGTGCTTTAGGAAATTTCAAGATGTTCCCCCCTAAAATTATTATCCAGCACAACTAGCAGGGCCAATGGGAAGGAATTGAGGGACTGCAATACCTAGAGGCTAAATGTTTCTCTCCCCCCTCCCCAATTTAGAATTTTTAGAGGTGTATCTAAAGGATAAGATAGTGACAGTTGTCTTTATTTGGATTGCCTGCTTATGTCTTCAATGGCTGGGTGTCTGTTAAAGGGATCTCTGAAACTTCATGCCAGATGACCCGAACCTGCTCCTGCAACTCTTGTTAACGAATATGTATTCAGGACCTCAGTTGGCACAAAAATAGGAAAATAATATATTGCTGTCACTTATTATGATGAAGTTATAGCATGTGATAGATAAAAGTTTCATCTACCTCTTAGAGCAGTTCAAATGAAGCTGAGATGCAGAGATGTATTATATCCAATAAGAAATAAAAGTGGAAACAAAACAAAAATAAACAAAAACATTTTAGCAACTTAAAGAATAACAGCTATATTTTAAAAGGATCATTAACATTTTAGTCTTCAACGTGCCACAAGGTTTTTTCCCCTCCCCCCTTTTGTTTCTCGTTTGATACACTTACATGAAACTAACAAAATCTAAACTACATAACTTTACATAGACAAACTATGTGGGGTGAAATTGAACACCCAACTTCCTGTGCGGGTGGAGTCATAATACAGTACTATGAAGCCATTTGCTGTTTGTTCAACATTCCTTTCTAAGAATGGAACCTGGCAGAACAACATCGTATGCCTGCCTGATAAAGAGGTTTTGGACCTTGAAAGCTCAGACAACATTTTATTTTTTTATATTTTAGTGATCCAATAAAGGTATCACCTTCCTCCTGCATTTACTGCATTTCTTTGTAACTTCAGTATGGATCACACGGCTAATTTCTTTGTTTGCCTATGGAACTGCCTGATGGCATGGACTTTTCACACCGGAACAGCACCATAAATTCAAGAAACATCAAATCACTAGGTAATAATTTTTAATTGACTTTGATTTGGATACAATTGGCATGTCTAGAGTATAAACCCAACTGAAACCTTGATCCCTGATGGAAAGCAAGTGGAGTTTTGAATTCCCTTTGCCTGGCCTCAGAAGGACGCTAATGTTTCAATGAGGACCATGTGGGGTGGGATCGAACACCCAACTTCATATGGTGCTAGAGTCATAATACCATGATGCCTTTTGTTGTTTGTTCAATATTCAGTTCTTAGAATGGAACTTGGCAGAACAACATTGTATGGCTGCCTGATGAAGAGATTTTGGACTTTGAAACCTCAGGCAACATTTAATTTTTTATGGATCTTGTGGACATGAAAGGTGCCTCCCTTGAGTGGAGTTTCTCCAGAAAAAAATCCTTTCAATCCAGAGTAATTTCTGACATGAAATTTATTTTATTTTATCCAATAAAGGTATTGCCTTCTGCCTGCATTTTTAAATATAATTTTACATGTCTCTGTGCTAGGAAGCTATTTGATAGCATTCATTTTTGAAATACTGTACAGGGATTCAGTGCTGATCCTGACCGTTGTAGAGAGCACATCTGCCATCCATGCCTATGGTTTGGTTGGTGTTTTCCCCCTTGTGGAAAGTGAAGTGTTAATGTTCCAACCCAGGCCTGTTGCTGAATCCAACAAAATCCTTTCAACTGACTAACAGATCTAGAGCAAACCATTCATTTTGTTGTGATAGCTGTTGTTTTGGAATGGAGCAAAGTTAAGCATCCTGTGGGCTTTCCCCCCTTTTAAAGCATATCAATGACTGAAAATGCCTCTAGGTCCCTTTTGACTCTGTGTGCCTGCATTCAGATGTACTGCTCAAGTGAACAATGGATCAAAGGCTTGGCTCTTAGGCAGAACAGAATGAGCCAAGTTTTTCATGCACCAACTGACTGAGAGAAGAGGATGTATCGTTTTTAGCCAACTGTTAACAGCAAAAGCAAACTTTCTGGGTTAAGTTCAGTGAGTTCTCCCTTATTCCACACAGTAGATGCTCCATCATAAAATGACACAGTTAGAGAATGAGTTTCTGATCCATAGTAGAAGAAATGGATTCCTTGGGAGAAAGTAAAATAAAGCAGGGATCACACAAGGGTTTTAAAATACAAGTGCAGGAATATGGCTTATGCTGGATCAGGGTTTTTTTTTTTATCATTGTTGCTTGGTATTGCCTATTTTGATTGAAAGTGTCTTTCTAAATATCAGTAACAGATTTTTCTACCATACCTGATTTTTAACTCTGTGTAGGCAACTGGTAGGGATTGGGAGACACTCTGTTGCCACTTCAACATCTTAGGGGGCATCAGAAAGGGTAGGGGTCATTTTTGTAAGTATACTTATTATTTATACTAGCAAAATAGCTGGCGGGACACCTAGCTCATTGAGATGGAGGACCTAGCTGTGGAGCCTTGAATCAGGGGTTGGGTTTGTTGGGAAAGCCAAATATTTCCAGAACACCCCCAGAAGAAGAGTGGGAAAGCCACTTATGTTTATTCTGTACTTAGGAAACCCTGGAAAGGATTACAGTACTCTAAGTCTGAATTAGTTTGTCAGTGGATAGGTGTATTTAGTTGTGCCAGCAGAATGCAGCAAGCTAATGCTGAACCTGTGGATGTTAAACAGGTGTAAGTACTCCAGGAACATAAGGAGAGGGGAATGGGAAGCTCAAGACTACAGATTTAGGAAATCCATTCAGGGATAGTACAGGGAAAAGTGCCCTAAACATGGTTAGGGAAGCTCCTAAAACTAGCCTTTGTGTACACAGGTCTCATCACCCACTAAATAGAAGTTGTATAAGACTGGCTCTGTTTAGATGAAAAGAGTCAGAAGCAGGATCTGACCCCCAAAATGTCTGGAAAGAAAATGAGCCTAAGAGTGGCAATCTATAGATCTTTAAAAGAAAACAGGGGGGAAACATACAGAGGAACTTACCTACTGCCACCACCTACCAGATGCACAGGTTACTTGCTATAGTCACTGGTGCTTGTGAAGGGATATGCCTCATTTAACTCCATGTCTTTCATCATCCCCAAGACGACTCAGAAGCAGAAGCCAACTTAACTAGCAAACATTTGTTTGTAACTATTTACATGTTATCTCCACCATACAGTCCATGTCACTGTGTTCTTTGCAAGGGAAATCAGCTCTAGTCTACTGAGTCACGCTTACCTTCACTACAGGGGCTGCGGTGGCTCAGTGGTTAAGAGGCTCTCCTTGTTAGGTGGAAGGCCAGCAAGTCAGCAGTTCGGACCCTGGGTACTGCATGACATATTGAGCGCCTGTTTCTGTCCTGGCTCTTGGGGACAGAGAACTTTATTTGGGCGTTCCCTGAGCGGAGTATTTCCCGCGAAAGTCCTTTCAACCCAGAATAATTTCTGGCATAAAATTATTATTACCTTCACTACATCCTGTACCCATGGAGCCCAACCAATGGTCAAAGTTTATAAACCTTTAGCTTTCTCTTGTGGATGTCCTTGTCCAACTCTGCCAGAGGCTTAAATCATCTCTCATGACACAAGCAGCCCTGCTGGTTCACAGTTGTTTCTGTTACTATGGAAGAGTCTTTCCTCCTACTTTCAGGCACAAACTCCAGTCTAACCTCATTTTTATTGGATCATCTAGAGCAGTGGTCCCCAACCTTTGGGTTTTGGACTTCAGTTCCCAGAAGCCTCAGTCAATTCCCCAGTGCACTGACTTAGGCATCTGGTAATTGAAGTCCAAAACCCAAAGGTTGAGGACCACTGCCCTACAGCAGGGTTCCTCAAACAGGACTCTCCAGGTTTCTTGGACTTCCAATTACCAGAAGCCCAAAGCAGTACACCTGCTGATCAGGGCTTCTGGGAATTGAAGTCCAGGAACATCTGGAGAGCCATGTTTGGGTAACCCTACTCTAGAGTCCCCTACTGTCAGCGCTTATGAGGGTGGATATAGCTCGGAGAAGGACTTCCTTCTCACGCCACTTATGCAGCATACATTGTGTGATGAGTCTCCTCAAAAGATCTTCTATTATCCTCACTCCATTCTGGAACATTCACCCAGGTTTCTGTCACCTCCTCTTCCACCCTACCCCCTTGGCTCCAGAGGTCATTTTGAAGTTATACCCCACACCCATAATTTATCCTTGGCAGAGACCAGTGGAACACCAATGGGGCATTGAGGGACACCTATTATGTGGACCTAAGCTTACTGATTCACAATGGGGGGGGAAAATGGAAAAAAAGAACTGTTTTTAGAAAAAGATGACACTTGAACAAGGTGAGCCAGGAGATGAAGACCTCTTTGGGAGCCTGCAAACACTTCTGAGGGCACGAATTGTATCCCAAACACAACAAAATGACTTAATGTAGAGCAATAACAATGCAGTCAGGGACTGTGGGGACTTAGCAGTTAAGATGCTGAACTTAATTATTAGAAGTTCAGCAATTCCAGACCTGAGTGCTGCATGATGGAGTAAGCTCCCATCTCTGTCCCAGCTCCTGCCAACCTAGCAGTTTGAAAGTAAGAAACTGCAAATAGATAAATAGGGACCACTTTGGTGGGAAGGTAAACAGTGTTCTGTGCACTCCAGTATTAATCATACCTGCCACATGCCCATGAAAATGTCTGCAGATGCAGAGAGCACTGGGTCTTTGGCTATAAACAGAGATGAGCACTGAACCCTAGAGTCGGATATGACTGGCTTTCAAGCAAGGGCAACATTTACCTTTTAACAATGTAGTCAACATGGTTTAATGGAGAAAACACATGCACTTTTTTCTGCTGCCGCCAGGGTGATATGACATCAGCAACTATGGCAAGAACTCCTGGAGAACTTTGGGGAAAAGCATAAAATGACTTATGCATTATGCATCATTTGTGGTTCTGCTTCAACTGGAGATAGCAAGGTTTTGCCTAGGATTTCTTGTGCATGGAAGGCATGCACTCTGCATTTGAGCAACAGTACTTCTCCTTTACATTGCCCTTTATATCTCATTTGGATAAATAAGACAACAGGCCACCAAGAAATGGAAATTCATTCTTTTGATGCCGAGAAACTAAAGCTACAATACTGAAATTGTTCAATGAGGAGATTTTGTTCCTGGAATCAGCAGCAGAGCTTAGTTTAGAGTACTGTTTTTAGTCCCAATGGTGCAACTGGATAATTTGAGGGTGAAACCAGGAGGCACATGTGCCACTTTTTGTCAGAGATATTCCAAATGATATTTCATCATTTGGAATTTCATCAGTGGCATGTGTGGGATTTAGCATGCTTAGTTTCATGGCCACTCTTTGGAAGGTAAGCACGGGCTTTAATCTGCATGTGTGACTGCCAATTTCTCTGAGGAAAACCCATGGTGGAAAGGAAAACTGATTAGTCAACGGAAATAAGCACCCCCCCCCCCTTAATATCTGTTTTGATTATCAGACCATGGACTAAATAAAATCATTGAGATCCCATTCATGGTGAAATATGCATTATTTCACTCACTTCCAACTGCAATAAACCACCTCTGTTGCATGATGTGTGACAATCACAGCAGGGACTTTTCTTCCTTCCCTTTTCTTTGTGAGTTAACTTGCTTTCGTTTGTTATTGGTCTTCAAGAGATGAGCATGGTCTTTATTCACAACTTTGATTTTTCAGTCATCAGAGAGACTGCTTCAATCATGGGTTATTGGAGGAATTTGTTAAACACCTACACAATTCATAAATTATAGGCTGAACCTAAGTCTTCCCAGCACTCTGACTATTCAGTAGCTTGGCAACATGCCCTGTTGCAAGCAAACATCCAGTGCTGGATGTGTGTGAAAGTACACATCTCTCCGTTCTCACCATTAAATTTTCATGGGCAGCCAGTGAATCCACAACTATGCTGAGAATTGAACTCGGTTGTTCCAGGTGAGATCCTTGTGCCTCTTCCTTGCCCTCCCATGATCAAGAGAAGCCATGAAATTTATCTGGAGATGCTAGTAATTGTGTCCACAGATAACCTCTCTCTCCTCCTGCTCTATCATACTGGAACCAAGAAGACCTCTTTGAATACAGGCTGAAGATAGGAGGACATTAACTTTGGGTAGCTTTAAAGGTTTTCTTAAGGAAAGACCTTTCCCAGACCTGCAGTTTGAGTCTCTTGAAGATGAAACTTTTGAGACTGCAGTGGTTCAAGTGGCTAAGATGCTGACTGGAAGGAGGGAGGTCAGCAGTTCGATTCCTGTGTACTGCAGAACGGAATGAGCTCCTGTCTTTGTCCCAGCTCCTGCCAACCTAGCCGTTCGAAAGCAAGAAATTGCAAGTAGATAAATAGGGACCACTTTGGTGGGAAGGTAAACAGCGTTCCATGCACTCTGGTGTCTAGTCATGCCTGCCACATAACCACCGAAATGTCTGCAGAAGCAGACAGTGCTGGCTCTTTGGCTTTGAAACAGAGATGAGCACTGAACCCTAGAGTCGAATACGACTGACTTTCGAACAAGGGAAACTTTTACCTTTACACTCAAAAGATCTATTCTGTTCTTTTGCTATGGACATCTCCTTAAAGTAGTCCTGTGACAGCTTTAGAGGGAACGCCAGTCCAATTATCTATAGCTTATAAAAGCCACAAGTGCTGCCTGCTAATAGTAAGGAAAGATATCTCTTAGTAATACATAAGCAGACAAGAACTGCAATCTGTCTGCAATTTGTTGCTGCTCTGACAAGGGTCTGTTTTGTGTCAGATCAGCCTCTTGGAGCATCTCATTTGTGTGACAGAAACAAATGTGCTTCCAAACCAACTCAGCATTTCATAAGGTTTTGTAAGCTGTCTCCCACAGAGATGCTGATATTAAACCTTCTTGTTTTCCCAGTTTGAAAACCTGCTGCTTTTAATAGCTGCTCCTAATTGTTTGCTTTTGTTATTTGTCTGGTTGATTCTATTGTTATTTTATGCTGCTCTGGAGCGCCCTGGGAGTAATTTGACTGAAGGGCAATCAATTGTACAAAATGCAAAGAGGGAAAACTAGCCAACCTTCTCTGGCACATGCTAAAGCCCTGCTGAAGAGAATCCATCCTTATCTTCAGTTCTGCTCTTCGCACTTTGGATACTACCAACATCTATATACTGTATCTTCCCCAGCAGATGATTATGGCACAGACAGGAACTCTAGGCTGTAGCTTGAGTTAGATGATCTTTTTAGAACAGGGGTGGGAAACCTATAGCTCTACAGACGTTGCTGGACTCCAGTTCCCACTGGTTGATCCACATGGTAGGACTCATCCTAGATCTAGCAGTCAAATGATTCCTCAACTTTGTTCTAGATCAGTGTTTCCCAAATGCTGGTTTTTGGACTT
Source organism: Furcifer pardalis (assembly GCA_030440675.1). Taxonomy (NCBI): domain Eukaryota; kingdom Metazoa; phylum Chordata; class Lepidosauria; order Squamata; family Chamaeleonidae; genus Furcifer; species Furcifer pardalis. The sequence continues at coordinate 91,460,724 of CP126897.1, forward strand.
CAATTCCCAGAAGCCTAAGTCATTTCCCCAAAGCACTGATCAGCCAATATACTGACTGAGGCTTCTGGGAATTGAAGTCCACTAGTGGGCTGTGTACCCCTTGTTGGGAACCACTGTTCTAGACCAGTGTTTCCCAAATTCTGGTTCTTGGACTTCAATTCCCAGAAGGCTAAATCAGTCCACTGACTGATCAGTGCTTTGGGGAATTGACTTAGGCTCCTGGGAATTGAAGTCCAAGAACGAGAATTTGGGAAACACTGTTTTAGACCAAGGGTTCCCAATGTGGGACCCACACCTCACCGGGGGACTTTAATTCCCAGAAGCCTAAGTCAGTACATTGGGGAATTGATTTAGGCTTCTGGGAATTGAAGTCCCAAAAACCAAAGGTTGGGAAACACTGTTCTAGACTCAGCTTAGCAGTCAACAGCATGTTGCTAAGGAGTGAGGTTACTGTTAAAAATAGCTGGATATTAAACAAAGATTCAACAAGCTTAGCATTCTTTTGAACACTGGCCTTCAAGCATGGAATGAAGGCAAAAGAGTTCCACTGTTGTATACCACCAACACTGATGCTCAGGCTGCAAGGAGCTTTCTGAGCACTTTCTTAGACAGTTTATCTATGTGGGGGACATTGCTCTATTCACAGTGTTGATTCATAGTTCAACTACTGATTCAGTTAGCTTCTGAATGAGAAATGATTTAGGCTGTACAGTATCTAGTTTAGAAGTATTGTATAACCATGCTGAATATGAAGGTTACATTCAAATAACATGATTACTGGCACCTGATAAGACTAGGGATGAACTGTGTCCAATCTGCAAAATACATGCTGCCACTGGATTCTCTACCACCAGCACCCTCAAATTTTAAAAAGATGGAAGGGGGGATGTGCCCAAAGAAAGTCTTCTAGGACGTTACCCTGCATTTCAGGGGTTCCTTAGCATCCCTGGGCTCTCCACCCGCAATTAATTTTTCACCATTTTTGTTAACAATTTTTAGGGACAGGGTGGAGTGGGGTTGTGAGTACAGCCCCAGAACTCTGGAGAGCACCCACTACTGTGCTGGACTTGTGTCTGTGCATTTACCTTACATTTTCTCTTAAAAGAACTTCTGAAGTGATGACAATCACAACATCTGCTGAAATCAAAGATCTTGTAGGTCTTATCCAGTATAACAAACTCAGGAATCTTATGGAGTCTAAATCAGGGGTTTGCAACCTAAGGCCCGTGGGCTGGATCCGGCCCAGGGAGCAATTTCATGTGACATCTCCTCCACCTCTCCATGGACATCCAAGAAACAAAATGGTCATCCCTTTGAAACTGTTGGGACAAAATGGATACCCCATCGTGTAGGCAGGGCAAAATGGCTGTCTGGCTCTCAAAGCTGACTGTGTGTGACACCCCCCCCCCCCCGGTTTGAAAAGGTTGGAAACCCCTAGTCTAAATGGGCAACTTCTGGGTTCCCCAATATTGTTGGATAGCAATTCCTATCATCCCCTTTAACACTGGCTAAAAGAGTGAATATATATATATATATAGATAGATAGATAGATAGATAGATAGATAGATAGATAGATAGATAGATAGATAGATAGCTTAGTGAGTTAAACATTTGGGTGTGGAACCAGCGGTTGAGAGTTCATTTTCCCACTGCATCTCCCAGGAGAAGATCCAAGATGTGTAAACTCAGGCAAGCTGCACAATCCCATGAAGCTCTCAGAAGAGGAGAATGGTGGACCACCACCAGCGTTTTCTCCACCTTCTTCTTCTTCTTCTTCAGGTGCCATATCCATTCTGAATATTGGCTATCATCATGACAACAGTCTTCCTGTTCTTAACTCCTTCGAACAGTTCTTCCGAGGACATTCTACAACAGTGTCTCAAGTTCTTCAGCCATGAAGTTCATCTATGTCCCGGGCCTTTCTTCCCAGAGAATATCTGTACCTAGATATTTAAATTAGAACCCCTATTATTTACTTCATACAGGTCTGGGTCATTGAGTTTACTTGTTTACCTCCAACCTTTTCGGTTTAGCTCTCAAACAGCTGCTGGGTCCCATTCATGATATTATTACTATGAAATTACCATCCTCTCCCTTTCCTTAACTTCACTTTGTGAACTTGTTTTAAAGTTACACTTTACTTTCTAAAACATACTGTACAAGTTAATCAAGCTTTGTATGTATACTTTGAGACTTCATTTGTTCTTCTTTCATGTCTAACTCAGACAAGACAATCGGCTGAACCCCAGATAATGGCTACATTTTGCCAGCTAATCTCTCACACACTAGGTCAGGCAAAAGGAACTTCATCTGTTTCAATGCCCATAAAGGCTGGCCTGGTGCTTTTCTACTGTTGTAGCAATGGTCTGCCATTTTAAAAAGTTTTTAGCTTGCATATTTAAAAAGTAGGATTTTAATTTTTTTTTACCTAGAATGGAAGTACTGTATCAGACTGTTGTTATGTACTACTTTGAAATCTTAAGTTGTAAGCAGTTTACAAATATTAATTCATAAATAAAATTCAAAGTATAGTCTTTATCACAGAAAACTAGCACATATTCAGCACATAAGCAAGATTAACCTTTGCCTCAATATTTAAAACAGTGCAATGCACCTAACAATCTACACACACGAAACACCCTATCAATTATTCTAGGTGGGAAGCTCCATATTAAAGCTGAACATCTTCTATCAACCGTTTTGTTCAGGAACCAAGGTGTTGGTCAATTTCATATCAAACCTGCTGCCATTCCACAAAAGAGGTAGGCAGCAAATCCAGTAGCCAGTCCAATATCTTGACATGAAGGAATATTTAATTTAAAGAGCAGTCTAGTGATTTACATGTTTGTCAATGAAGCACCAGAAGTCGATTTTCAAGGGTGATTGAACACACAGGAGAGACAAAAAGAAACAAGGTGTCTTCCTAGCAAGTCAAAGTGTTTTATTTTATAAAGCCTTATTTATATCTGGAGTGTGTTTTTAGATACAATGTGAGACCTCCTCATCTTCTCCACAGCTTCACAGTAATGAGTGACAAAGACTGTTACAGACCCAAAAGGGCTTTGTAAGTTAGTTTGTTAAAAAGCATGTTAGTTGGTCACAATGAAACATTTACTTTTAAAAATTGTGGCATTATGTACCTCTGTTTCCAGTAGCATCTTTGCAGTCCCACGGTATCTTACAAGCCACTGTGTATTGTAAGAAATAAAACATTCGTATGATGCCACATGGATGTGCGTGTATAAGAGATGGAACAAAAATAATAAAAATCAAGCCACAGTTATCAATTTAAATATATAAATATACAAAATCATACACATACAATACAGTACTTTTAAGATCACTGGAAGGGGCACAAGACTGAATTGGAAATAACTGTAGCTGCAGGGGGGGGGGCACACCTAGATACACACCCAGAAACAAGTCATACTCTGAAATCAAGAAGAAATCTAGGAGTATGTGAGACCTAGAAAATATTATTTCTATTATACTTGTTTGTGCCTGATAGGGCAGACTGAAGTCTCAGACCTGATTGCTAATAATTATTACACTGTTAACAGGTAAGCTGATAGAAATGACCCTCACTTTTTGCAAAGATAAGGTAGCAAAGGCCCCATCATCCAAGTTTGAGGGGCTCACGGAATCCTTTCGAGTGCCATGGTAAATCACCCCAGCTTGTCTGAGCTCACCAGATCCCTTTTCAGGCTTCCTCATAGAAACATACCGAACAGAAAACCAGCCCCTTTAACAAGGTAAACATACCAAATAGTATGACATCCGACTATGTATGGACTATTAGCTGCATGATAATTTCTGGCAATTATGTAACTGACAATATATGGAACATAAACCCATATAAGATGAATGCCTGTCAAAAGGTGCATTAAAAAAGGACTGTAACAGAGACCCAAAGAGGACAGATGAGAGTTGAACTTCCAAGTGTGGATAGCCTTTCCAGCATGATTCTGAACATTACAAGTACAAGTAATACCTCATATAACATTAGTATCGAATAACACGAAAATCGCATAACATTAAGGAATCTGGGGGGAAGAATTGCATCAGATAACATTAAGATCCTATGGGATGCTTCAGATAACAACTGCTAAAGCCTGTGTGGTTACAATGTATCTCTATGGATCCCATAGGATTTTAACATGCATCAGATAACACTAAAAATCGTATAACACCAAGACTTGTAGAACCAGGTTTTAGTGTTATCTGAGGTTTTACTGTACAGTAATACCTCGGATAACATTTACCTCGAATAACGCCAAAATCGCATAACGTTAAGTAATCTGGGGAGGAGAATTGGATCGAATAACGTTAAGGTCCTATGGGATGGATCGGATAACAACCGCTAAAGCCTGTGCGGTTACAATGTATCTCTATGGAGCTTTAACGTTATCTGATCCATCCCATAGGATTTTAACATGGATCGGATAACACTAAAAATGGGATAACACCAAGACTTGTGGAACCAAGTTTTAGTGTTATCAGAGGTTTTACTGTAATAAGACTTGCAATAGGTTATTTTGGTTTGGCTAAAAGGGTGCACAAAGATTAACAAAACTATTGGTCTAACTCAGGAGTTCTCAACCTTTTCAAGACGTTGGCCGGACCACACCCCTTCAAACAGCTGAGCAGGGTGGACTGCTGGTTCCCTGCCATAAACATTGCCATAAAACCTGTCCGCAATGGCTGTTGTAAATGTGTTTACGACAGCCACAGGTGCATTTACAGCAGTTGTAAACATATCCGCTTCCACTTCTGCTTCCGATGGTGGCAGCAATGACATGGGCCACATGAAATGGTGCTGTGGGCCAGGTTCGGCCAGCGGTCTGTAGGTTGAGAACCCCTGGTTTAACTGTTATTAGTGGGGACAATGTACTGTCTTAACAAACAAAAACCAAACATCTCACAGCAATAGTCCATATATTAATAGGCCAATTGTAACCTTTTTGAGCAAGATATGTCTTTATAGGGTGGGGGTGGGGAGCAAGTAACATATGACCAGAAGCATGTGAACTAATGTAATGAAGTATTTAGGGGCAGATAACACTTCACCTCCAGAATAAAGCAAAGAAAAAACTATTCAAAAATCTGTTTGCACAGTTTTGGGAAATTTGGGAATCCCTACTTATCTCTATTAAGTCTTATGAGAGAATCAAACTTTAAATAAGGATTGCACCTTATTTTGAATAAGCTCTGATTCAGGCAAAAAAAAAAAAAAGGGGGGGGAGAAGAAGCCCTCTTGACAATATAGCGGGGTGAAGGAAAGACAAAAGACAAAATATAGCTGGTTCAGCAGGTTTGGAAAGGACAATATTTTGGGAACATGAAGCTTTTGGGGCAGAAATCTATTAGAAAAATACATATTTTGTGTCTTTAATATAACTATATTGTCCAAATCCAGTAAACAAATCCAGCCAATGTGGTGACAAAGTATTACCAACCCCATAGAGAATAGCAGGAAAGAGTGGGAAATAGATTTCAATATTATGAAACTGTGGCACAGACAATATGGATAATGATACTGCTTAATGCTGTCATTGGTAAATGTGCAGACTGGAAGTCATTGAAAGACTAGACCAGATGCTCAATGAAGAACACATATATACAACTGGGGCTTTGCATTGATGATGGTATCTTAATAAACTAGGGTAGTAATGTTAAGATTGTGAACAATATTTGCATTAACTTCCTGAACTGGCTTTTAATTAGAGTAGCAAATACAGACAGGTGTACCACATTATAAGGGACAGGCAGACGTTCTTATAAGTGTAAAGTTGCTGCACAATGAATGATATTGTATGTGGAGGGGAAAGGTTCAAAGCTCTCCTGAGGTCTGCTTGAAATGGAAGGAAATGCTAGCACTGTAGCTAAAAACCACTAAAGTAGTAAATGGGGGCTTTAATATAAGTTAAATACATGAAGGCCAATGAGTGCCTGGGAAGAGTTAAATCCAATGTTGGAGCGAGTTGATGACAAGGCAATACAAGAAATGTTTAGGAATGGAGAATTCTCTTGAGATGTTCCTTGTAATATATTGGATACGATTTTCTCTGCATTTGAAAATTGAAAAAGTGAAGCAAAGAATAGCTATGTTGTTTGCTCCGCTTTAAAGATTTTGAAGGGAGTTTAGAATAGCAGAAAAGAAAATATTAAGTGCCCATAAGGTGAGCATGTAAGTCAAGGATTCTCAACCTGCGGGCCATGGGGCGGATGCTGCTGCGGCACCATTTCATGTGCCCCCCCCCCAATCGCCTGCACCACACCAGGAAGTGCCAGCCCCCGAAGCTGTCTGAGGGAGCATGAACTGGCTCCCAGTTTAAAAAGAACTCCTGATGTAAGTAAACAGTGAGAACAGTGACATCTTACCTGCAGGCTGCATTTGAAGGAAACAAGTACTGTATCTGATGAAAAGCACTCAAGTTTTTATTTATTTCCAAAGGTTTTTAGAATTATCCACAAAGCACTTCTAACCCCAGCACAGCCACAAGTAGAGAGCTGGAATCAAACTGCATCAACGGGTCAAACAAGAAATGGAAGATTGGTACTTACCATGAGGATTCTTCTGGTCTGGCGAGGAAGAAGACTCCAAAAGGATGGGTTTACAGTTCCTACTGCTTAGGAAAGGAGTGTCCAAACTACAGCCTGGAGGCTGGATCTGGCTCCCAATACGCCCATATGGGTGCGTTTTACTTCCGCTTCTGGGAGTGACGAGGGTGGCCTGGGCTGGATTAATTAACATTGGGGGCCAGATCTGTCCCACAGCCCATAGTTTGGGCACCCCTGAACCATGTGACCAGCCCACGGCCTGAAAGGTTTGGGCACCCCAGCTCAGAAAGACAGTGTTCATATGGCACACACTTTTCCTTTAGTACAGGTGGCCCTCAACTCCTCCTACATCTCCACTTATTACCATACTAATGGTAAAATAACGTGAAGATTTTGCAGAAAGCTAAAGCTGTCATAAAAAGGTAACCTACGAAGCCCTGTCCTTCACCAGAGACTATGATGCCTGGGATAGTAAAGAGTTTGCTATCTCAGCTGAGTTATAATAGGAGTATATTTGAATGTCTCCTGCCCAGACCAAACCTACAGTAATGTACTGTACTGTCTTTCATTCGATGTTTTGTTGAATGAGACCTCCAAAACTAGAGATGTATCAAAGGTAATTAGCCAGTCAAGATAGTTTATATTGATTGTAGTTGAGTCTATGTAATGGAAACAACTTTTTGCAGGATTTAGATGACAAATGCATACAGTATGTACAAAGTTTTGTATTTATAAAAGTACTTGGTGATACCAATTTGGCAATCTTCCATATTTCAGTTTAGGAGGCACCAGTAGGAAATGCTGCAAGTGGGCTGTAATCTGGATTGGTTTTGAAAGATATACTTCACAGGCTATGTAAACATAGACTAATGAACAAGGATGTTTTTGTCTCATCATGATAAGAAATATATAGATAAAAAGCTTATGAGTATCTAAAGAAACTGTGGACAATTTCAGAGATTCCAGGAGCAAACTTCTTCCCACTGACACCCTACGTAATTTCTCAATAATGCCCTCAAATGCAAATATTGATCCAGAAATTGTAACAGAACCATTTTGAATTTTTCAAAATTGGTATTTTGGGATTTTAAAGGGGGAAGGTTTCTGAATTATTCAAAAGGCGAACTACAGTTTCTGGAAGCTTTCAGGAACTACAATTCATTCCCTCCCCCTCCCCCCCCAAAAAAGAAAAAGAGGGTAGCTAGAGAATATTAAGAGCTACAAAAATAACCTTCAGGATTACTCTTACCAGGCTGCACTTTGTTCATTTAAGATGTAAAGACTGCTATGCAATCCAGATAATTTTAAAATTCCACACACAGCTCAAATTTCTCCAAAGGAATGGGATGGTTTTTGACAAAAAGAAGGAAGGAAGAAGGATAGATAAGCAATCTCTGGTGTACTTACCACAGCTGAATAGTCTAAGAGTTTTCAGCTGTGGGACAAAAGTGAATGCTGGTTGAGGAGACCATAAAGTGATCACACCAAAAGAGCACAACCTTCCCTGGTTGAGAAGAGTGCTACTTCTGACATCCATCCTATCATATTCTAGTCACAAGGACAGACTTTCTGAGGAGGGCATGGGTGAAGAAGGAAATGAAAGCTGAGAAAGGAGAAAAGCCAGTGGCCTACCAGAGAGCCAAGTGGTACTCTTCCATTTGATAAGAATATGGAATGTAAAGGTGATCCATTAGAGAAGTAATACAAGATCTCTGTCCCTGGAAATGAGTTGGGGGTCTATGACAACTGAGAGAATGAAGGCTGTACTCTGCAGGAAAGGTGGTTCCATGGATCCTGTGATGTTTACAAAAGGGTAGAGCAGAAAGAGAAACAAAGCAATGGCATAAATGGGAAACAATGATACAGTGGAACCTCATACAACAATCACCCCATATAGCAACGAAATCATATAACAATTAGGTTTTGGGGGGAAATGGCGTCCCACATAACAATTTTCCCTATGGAAAAAATTGTACAACAAAAACCATTTAGCAAAAAAAGAAAAAGAAAGAAAGAAAGAAAAAGAAAAGAAAAAACCCATTGTACAATGCATCCCATAGGGAAAATCGCTATAAGATGCATGCATTGTATAGCAATTGTTTCATACAACAAGACCTGTGGAACGGATTAAAATCATTGTATGAAGTACCACTGTACAGATATTCTCCTTGACTGGAACATGTACAACATTCATCCAAGAGAGAAGGGGGGGGGGGAGCAGAGGATTACAAGAGTTTGAGGAGGTACCTCTATTGCCCTAGCCCAGACTTACACAATTTGTTGCTCTACAGATCTGTTGGACTGACAGCTCTCAAAATCTCCAGTCAGTAAAGCACAGCAAATATGGCTGAAATAGTCTAGAGGTTGTAATCGTACTCATCTGGGACATTTCTGCTTGAACAAAGCTGCACAAGCACAGCATCCAAGCCAGTAAATTATATTGGGGGAACTGTCGATTTGAAGAAGAATTTTGTGAACAATGTAACAAGTGAAGACACACACCTAATGGCACAGCAGAAATTAATGTTTATTTATTTATCAGGCTGAAAAGACACAGGTGGTAGCATTTGTGGCAATAGTCCACCCAAGTCCACAGCGTACAATATATCCCATCGTCCCAGGAGGAATTTAGGTGGATAAAGAGATGGCAATAAAACCAGTGAGCTATCATTCTTAGGCAAATCGCCTCAGTGATCTCTGCCTAACAGTGCGTTCTATGAAAAGATGGGTAATTTTTTTAAGACTAGGATTTCCTGAGATGCATATCTCATGAAAATGAAATTGAATCCTAAAAGGTATGTGTATGAAAAAATGTCTAAAAGAATAGCAATATGGGGAAAGAGAGTGAGCACATGAACTGTCTCTTGTTTCAGATCAGTGATTTAAAGTTGGTCTTTTCATTACCCTAATTTTATCACTCAAAATAAATGAAATTGAAGGATGTGATTTTGAATAATTTGGGCTTCAGTAGAACATCAAAACCTATGGTGGAAACTACAGCTGCTCTAATATGTTGAACAAAACTAACATTAAAAAGAAAATTGGTACGCCATTTGGATTTACAGCAGTTGATTAAAAGAAGAGTGCAGTCAGCATCTTCATTAAGAAACAATGCAACCAATTATGGCCATTTCGAAGAAGAACACAAATAGTGGGAAGTCATATAATCATGAATAGTCTGTACAGCTGGGAAACCAAAGCAGCAGGAGAAAGAAGCAGTGCTAATAGTGTGGATGGTGAAATAAAACATAGGAAGCTGTCTTGTGCCAAATCAGACCTTTAGGTTATTTACCTCATGTTTGTCTACACGGGCTGTAGACAGTACAGTTCTGTAGGATTTTACATAGGACAGAATCAGGGCCTTTCTGTCATGCTAGGCAGGTGCTTTAATCTTCAGCTACAAACCCAGGGGAGTTCAAAGAGATCTTAGTGCAGATAGCAAACCAGTCCCAATTTTAGAAATACTCAATCAAGACTGGATAGTCTCAAATGTCCAAAGTAAATCTCACTACGAACTTGTCTACACAGAAAAAGGGACCTGAAAATGTCCGCAAATTGTGGACTCAAAACCAGACTCGAAGTGCTTGTTATTTTTATTAAGAAATTTATTATGTTGTAAGGTTTGTTACGTTTGATGCAAAAATAAAACCAACTCAGATATGTTCAATAAAGTAACAGAATGTTGTTTTGAAACTGTAGGCCAGGGTTCACAACCTACAGCCTGTGGGCCGGACCTGGCCATGGCACCATTTCATGTGGCCTGCCACCCTCGGTCCCACCACTGTTGTCATCGAAAGCAGTGGAAACAGCCAGAAACACACCATAAATGCACCTGTGGCTGTCGTAAATGCGTTTTACGGCAATGTTCACAGCAGGGAACCATGTGCCCAGCCCACTTAGCTATCTGAGGGGGCGTGGTCTGTCCCATGGCTTGAAAAGGTTCAGAGCCCCTACTGTAGGCTAATAATGATGGTATAGCCTTTGGTTGTAGAAATCAGCAAGATCAGCTGTTATTTTATCAGAATTCCTAGAAGACAACACTAAATACATACGTGAAGGCAACCTGGCACCTTTGGGGTGAGTTACAACTTGCAGTGAGAGAATCCGGTATCTTTTTTCTGGATTGCCTATGAATGTTTGTTTGAAGAATTTGAAAAGGCACAATTTTAGCACAGTGTATAAGCAGAGAATATAACTGTACGCACATCTAATTCATTCATGCTGAAATTTGGAGCTTTACCCCAGACTTATTTTTTTAAACAAATTTTGAACAGGTTACAGGTGACAACCAAACTTCAGGCAACCAGTTAAACAAAATAATTTGGAAAAAGGCAAAGCTGATTATTAAGATAATAAAAATACCACCTATAATAATACCTCAAAACTAGTGGTCACTGTTAATTGTAAAAAGAGATATTCTATAATGGAGGTGAATGACACATAACTGCATATTATTTTTCAAGATATTACTTCATTTTGTACTGCAAAATAAATTTACATGTAAACTTCAGATTCACATACTGTGCACAAACTCAAAAGCATCCCTGTTTTCCTATTAATGTAAACAGTAAAATTTAGGGCTTTAAAAAGGAGTATTTAATGCAATATTAAAAACAACATATGTAAGGATTTAAATGTCTTGTATTTGATCAATTATTGGTGAACAGACTTTCCTATTCCTTTGTTCATGTAGTGGTGAACTATTATTGCCCTAATGATGCATTTCTTCTAAAAAGCATATTGGATTTCCTTTGCAACATATTCAGTTCCTATGACAAACATTCAGTGTAAAATCTTCATTTAGTAGAACCGTGAAACTCTCTATATTTTCCCCATCTGCCCCCAAGTATGTTTACCTTTGGCAAAGAACACACAAGTGCGATCACGGCATTAGATACTGGTAAAACAGAAGCCTAATCTCTCTGTTCCTGGAAGACTAATTTCCTGTTACGATGGACTGATTTAAGAAAACTAAAATTAGAGTGCTGCCGATCAGAAGGCTTCCAACACATGGAGCTATTCTTTAAGAGTGCCAACATGCAGGGTTTGCTAAGTGGACCATGTGCAGAAAAGACACAGATGTCATCGCCACCAATACTGTCTTGCGCCTCTCAGTTCAATAGATAAACCGATCCACAGTTTACACAGTCTTGATACCAATCTTGTAGAACTTAACATGCACATACTCCTCCCTTCTCTCCCACCCACTCCCCACACCCCCACTTCCTTTGCCCATTCACTCCAACTCAGCTTGTATCCACAGAGTGTCATAGTTGCAATGCAAGAAGCCGATCTACTTCAATTAGTAGTTAATTTATATTTGTTTTTGCACACTCATACACACTCACACACACAGACATTGGGAATAGCTAGAACTATGCTGGGCGTAATCAGGCAGCTGTTAAAAAGCGAATATTTCACCCCAGTCAGTCATCTTTGCCAGCAGACGTAAACAACGGGGCTGCCTTCTGCGGAGAGCACTTGAGAATTCCTCTGAAAAGAAGCTTGTATCCCTTACACGCTTGTAGCCATTGCTGCTGTTCCCAGACCTGGTATCTGTCCAATGGATCATTAGGTTACGTCAAGATGTTGGCAATAAAGTCCAAAAACCTCTTTGAATACTGTTCGGGGTTAACTGTTGAAATCTCTGCGCCAGCCTGAAAAGCATGAATGGGGGCAGGGAAGGAAGGTAAGACAGTAAGATATATGTGGCGCCTTAGAGGCTAATTTTTATGAGCTGAGCTTTCAAAAGAATATACTTGCCTATGGGTGTAAATAGCATAGATATATTGAGACACACTGAAGGATTAGTAACAATAATAACACTTCACTGAGCCCTGGTTAAACTGCTGTACTGCAGTCAGAACATTGTGAGTTCAATCCTGATGTGGATTCAAGGTTGACTCAGCCTTCCATCCTTCTAAAGTTGGTAAAATGAGTACACAGCATGTTGGGGGTGGAAATGCTAATTACTCTGTGAACTTACCAGAGAGTGCACTAAGCATGAAGTGGTATGGTTAAGATGCTGAACTTGACAACTGGAAGGTCAGCAGTTCAAGACCTGAGTACTGCATGATGGAGTAGATAAATAGGTACCACTTCAGTGGGAAGGTAAACGGCACTCCTTGCACTCCGGTGTCTAGTCATGCCTGCCGCATGTCCATGGAAATGTCTGCAAATGCAGACGGTGCTGGCTCTTTGGCTACAAACAGAGATGAGCACTGAACCGTAGATTCGGAAACAAGTGGCTTTTGAGCAAGGGAGACCTTTACCTTTACCTAGAAGTGCAAATGCTAATTGCTACTAATAAAGTGAGAGCTCATAGATGAGATAAGCAAAGCATACGGTCCAAGAACTGTAACATCCAGGAGTTGCCAGTGCTTTCCTTTTAAAAGTTGATGCTTTCAACCTTGAGCTTTACCTGAACACCCAAACTTCCCTGATCTACCCTACAGTTCCAGTAATATTCTTAAATATCTTCACAAGAATGGTTTTGTAAATAATATGCTTCACCATCTGTACTCTTCAATGTTAAAGGCACAAATTGCTTCTTCTTCTAGGCCAGATGTGAAACTCCCAAAATGAAGCCACCTCTCCAAAGCTACTTTTAAGAGATGAAATGAAGCATTTCGAGATCTAACCACTGATGTTGTCTTACTGTATCTAGTTTGCCTCTCACAGATTCAGGGCAGAGAGAAAAAGTGGCAATTCTGCAGTACAGCATCCATAATAGGTATAACTTGAAAACAATAATCAGAGCAAATACATGTGGCAAAATTATACTCACACCATGTTTGACGGTTTTTGCAGCATGGGCAGCTTTCTTTTTTGCATCATAATGAGTAAGAATGTCAATGATGGCCATAAAGTATACCTCTTTTCTAGGTGCAACTGTGGAGGGGAAAGTCACATAACTAAAGCCATACAGGTATTTCTATAGAGAAGGTCAGATGCAGCTATAAAAGGTAGTAGTTAGGCTAAACCAGGGGTGCCCAAACCTTTTGGGCCATGGGCCGATCATGTGGTTCAGGGAGCCCGTCACTAAGGCCCAGGGGCTAGGTGTGGCCCCCAACACTAATTCATCCAGCCCGTGAAGCCCTCGTCGTTTCTAGAAGCGAAAGTAAAACGTGCCCATACAGGCACATTTTACTTCCGCTTCCAGAAGCGACAAGGGCTTCGTGGGCCGGATGAATTGGCGTCGGGGGCTGCACCCGGCCCCCGGCCCTTAGTTTGGGCACCACTGGGCTAAACCAATACAAGACATCAGTGATAGCAGGCAGTCTTTGTCCTTGAATTAGCTTTAGTGAAATTAAATTTACGTCCTATAAAACATTGTACTCTTTGATAAGATGGAATTAGATTCTTCACAACCTGGCAGATAGAGTGAACTTCTCAATGAAGCAAGCGGCTGCCAAATATCTGCTACTAATAGTTAGAAGCCTGAAAAATATGACTATGCAGATCTTTGTTTTTTTAAAAATCTAAATTTTCAAACATATCAGGTGGCTTAAAACACCTTCAGCTAACAATCTTGTGTGCTTATTAAAGCATTCTTGCAACTGTACGCTTAAATTACCATATTTACTGACATATAAGAAGCATCAGAGTATAAGATGCACCCCGTTATTACCAACATAGCACGTTATATACAGTACAAGACACACTCCATTTTTCCAGTGTATTTTAAGGGGGGGGGGGAGAGTAGGTCTTATACACCAGCAAATGTAGTAAGTGCATTTTCCAACATTTAGTTACTAGCAATAATAACTTTCAATCAGAATTTGCAAGTTACTTTCTAGACTTCAAACCTCAGAATCTCCCCAGTCAGCAGCCATCTATCCATAGCAAGAAGCTAAATATAGGCAAATGTCTTTGACAGTAACAAATAAATACATGATGATATAATATTTTAGCTAAGTAATTGGAGAAAATATTCCCCACTCAACATAACAATAAGTTAGTTACAAATTCTATCTGATGATTGATAGAATCCTGTTAGTGTATATTTACACTCCAGAAGACAGATGATGTCACTATCTGGTGATGCATATCTTAAATTAAATTAAAACTTCCCTTACCTCAGGTTCTGAGGCTCTCTAGGGATTCCTTTTGAAGCCTTAGGACAGAGGCTTTAATATCACCACTGGTGTTCCCTACCTAGTAATAGTTCTGCCACCAGCAATTTTCTGATATTACAGACTCACCTTTTCCCTCTGTTCCAAATCTCCTTAAGGCTTCCCAAGGACAAAAGGGATCCATAGGGAACCTTGTAATCTGAAAGGGTGGTGGTGGTAGACAGGAAGTATTAAATCAAAGATATCTATTAGCGGATGATGACATTCCGCTTGCATGGCATAAATTTGTGCCACAGGTTTTCAATCATTGTATAGTGCACATTTTGTCTTCATGTGATATTCATTTTATAGTTCAGAGACAGATTCAAGAATCAATGTACGTCCCCACATTTAAATATTTATCATAACCACTTACTTTCATGGCATTTTATTCCATAAACATCAATAGTTGGATCAAATTCTCCTGGAGCTAACGGCTGCAAACTGTTCAACGTATTTCCTGGACTGTCTGGAGGTGTTCCAACAGGATGAGTCCCATCGCTTTCTCCTTCATCTTCCTCATTTTCTTCACATTCTATCTCCTCCTGTTCTGCTCTCTCAACATCATGAATCCCAACCAGCAAGCTGTAGTCCATGAGTTTTAACTGAGCGAGGAACTAAATGGCAATAATGAAGAGACTCAGTTACCACGGAAAGGTTACAGAGACTCCTAGGTCAAATTGGGTAATATATATTTTCTTTCAAGTGAAACTTTCTAATAGGCAGGTTTGGCCAGGTAAAAATCAATTAATTCCACTTTAATGGATACAAAGGGATACTTGCTACTGTAAATAGTAATCAAAAAATGTAATCAATCTGTTTAAAAGTAGCTTCAAATTTAAATAAGATGGATAAGGTAGACAGAACTGCATTAGCATAGACTCTCAAAACAAAATAAACACATAATACAGAGATAAAATCAAGATGCAGTTCTAGCTTTCTGTTATCAGCATGAGATGCCAAGCCACTTCACAATAATTGCCAACATACACATTTAATTGTACTTCTATATGAATTTTAAGTAACATCTTATAATGTTCTTCAAATACAATTACACAACTGACCTTCTTAAACCATGGAAACACAATTTGACCCAAATTTCAGAGACAAATCACTATGTGTTTATTGTGCATTTTAACATTTCAAGAAATGTCATGAATATTCAAGCTTTTGAAACAAAATAAGCAGCGTTCTCAACACTATGCATAGAATAATATTAGAGATTCCCCCAGATATAGCCCCCGAAGCCATTCCATCAGGCCCGTGACGCACTCACCAAACCAGGAAGTGAATACAGATGTTTCTGTGCATGTGTGTGTTTGCGCATGCATGGCCATATGTACTTCCTGGTTTGGCATGGACATCCTTGCACATGTGCAGAAGCATCTGTATTTACTTCCTGGTTTGGCATGGATGTGCTCATGCATGTGCATGAGCAGAGGCGTCAGTGCCGAACCAGGAATATGGCCGCTTGCGTGCATGCACAGAAGTGTCCGTGGCAAACCAGGAAGTAAATATGGCTGCTTTCACGCATGTGCAGAAGCATCCATGCTGAACCAGGAAGTAAATATGGTGGCGCATGCAAACACACCCTGTTCTGAGGCATGGTCTGGCCTGCTCAGCTGTTCCAGGGGCATGGTCACGCCCCCAGCCCAAAAAGTTTGGGCACCCCTGGAGTAGACCACACTGCCAGTGACACAATGCTGAGTGTCAGGTGGAAGTTAACTAACCTGACAACCCTGAGGACTAACGTCTTTGGGTGGCAAAGTCCACAGGGAAGGGTGATGGTCACCAAGTGAATTAAATCCCACTTGAATCCATCCTGATGGAGGGAAGCAGCTTCATCAATATTGGCCTGGGACTGAGGAGGACTTTGCATGCCAAAAGGGCTCAGATCCAGAAAGTGACTCACGGAACTGGATCAGTGGCATGGATGTCACGGTGCGATGCAGAAGGCAGACGAAAGACCGCTGCATTATATTTGCAAGACAGTCTTCATGGCTGATCACCGTGATGATTGCCGATCTTCGGATTTGGGTACGGCAGAAGAAGACAACCTTCTAATTTTCCTCAAGCTTGTCTCAAACTTCTTTTTGACAGTTCTTAATACCTTTTAAAAACTCTTTTGCCTTTTTGTTTTTTTTGGTAATAAACATGCATCTTAAGTGCCTAAAGGCTGGAATCTTGAGTTGTTGACCTGTGGTACTAAATCCATGTCCTAGACTCCTGGCAAAGTTCTGTTTAAAGTTAAGTGTGGCGGCAGTCATCCTACCTTAGAAGGTTGGTGTGCTAAGCAAAATCCACAACTTTGTGACATTTCTAGTCTTGGAGGGCACAGTTGAATCACAACTGCTGTGTTCTTACCTCAACATCCTTTTTAAGCTTTTCAAGGAACATTTTTTTGTTGGCTTCATCGATGTAAATCTTCTGACCGTCGTTGATGAAGTCATTGTCTTTGAATGTTGGCAGGTCTTTGGCCTAAGGCAAACAGACAAAAGCTAGCCCATAAAAAACTATTTTTAAAAGATAAAATGCAATAAAATGAGAACGCTCTGGGATTGTGCCATCACAGCAATAACAACATTATGAGACCCACATACGCACACACAGACAAAACGCAAACTAACAGCCACAAGGGGGTACTAATGAGCTATGGTTCCAGGTCACAATTGTAACACTTCGAGTAGGTTATGGGCCTTTTACCTCTACCTTCAAACACATATGCATTCCATTTTCCTCTTTCATTAAAGGAACCGTAATTTGCCTTCAAGACTGACATGCTTGTATTAACCCATCACAGCATTCATTGTTCTTTGAAAAAACACATCTGTTACCAACTAGTAAAACCATCATTTTACTTATATCACTGTTAAAATTCATTGAGACACAACCTTTTATTGTCAGAGGTCTAACAAAATAAATAAGAGTCAAATCTTGCAGAGCATAACAAGAGCTAGAAAGAGCCAGCTTAATAGATGTTTGATTGCAATGGCATCCCATCAAAAAGTCCTGGAAGCAACACATTTCAAGACGTTTCCAATCAGATGTTGTCATTCCCCCACCCCCACCCCTGTGATGTATCAAGATCAGAAGAAAGTCTTAGGTCTGGCTAGAGCGCAGATGGTAAACACAGCATTATCCACCAAGATACAGTATTCCTACTCTTAATCTCACTCTCTAGCGTGTCCCAAAATGATACATGGCAAAGGCCCATTGGACCAAGTTTTTCTACTCTGCCTAAGTACACAGTTTTTCATTAAACCAGGTACCAGTTAGGCATTCCTGCCATTTCTGTAACAGCCAATTAACCATGGGAGAAGAAAATAAACGGAGGGAAGTTTCAATATAATGGAACTAAAATACACAAACTGTATATGTGTTTAAGATACATTTGCTAATGTTTTCTGAAGGGATTGGCATTTAACAGGGATAATGTGGAATTTGTGACTGTTATGTTATTTTTTTATACTTTGTAAGCCGCCTAGAGTCAGTTTCGCCTGAGCAAGGCGGGGTATAAATCTGAAATGAAATGAAAATGAAATGAGTTCTGTAAAATGGGGCATTAAAACAAATGGCAATAAAAAAAAGGGAGAGATGAAATCACGAGTCAAAAAAATCTGTATTTTCCCACACAATGCTTCTGTCTTAGCTCTCTCTGCTCGTGGAAAAAATAGCTGACTAGTCCACAAATAAGGACCTTCCCAGTATGTTGGAAGAATGCTATCTTTTAGTGGAAAGATGGGTTACAATTGTAATGCATCCTCCTTCTCTCCAAATAGTATGACCAATGCCTGTGCTTCAGAGAGATAATGGATAAACAGAACTAGGTAATTCCATATGTATAATCTTGGCATACCTTTTCTTTATCACTGGCTTCTCTTGCTACTGTAGAGCCCTGAAACAAACAAAAAACTATATTGAAAATACTACAGTAGAAACATTCAAGCCCTTCAAATAATTATGTGGCACCAAACCAAGTACTGTAGTATTAATATACAAAAGGAGTTCCCAACTTTTTTAAGCTGGAGGCCAGGTCACGTTCTCTCAGTCAGCTGTGAGGGCCTCATGGCCATTTTCCCCTGCCTGCAGTTTCAAAGGGATGGCCATTTTGTTTATTGAATGCCCTTGGAGGGGCAGGGGGCCACATGAAATGGCACAGTAGGCCAGATCCAGCCCATGGGCCTTAGGTTGGGAACCACTGATATAGAATCACTTCATTCAGTAAGACTTTTTCTCTGGCACTTAACATGGAATTATGCAAACACACCTATATTAAAATGTAGACATAATTTCAAATACAGTTCAAATATCCTTTTATAACAGCCACCCAATAAAAACAAAAGAATAAGAATCATTCTATATAAAAGGCGCTTTCAAAACATCTGAATAGCAGCTGTAGGAAACAAAGGCTACAGAGAGTCTATAAAAAAAGTTCCACTCTACAATTGTCTGAATTCTCATGGCAATACTTGCTATCATTTTTAATTTTACTACTAGTCTCTAGAGAAGTCTTCAGTAATAATACAGTACTTAAGCCAGGAGTAGCCAAAGTATGGCTCGAGGGCCGAATGCGCCCCTGATGCCCATTCATCCGGCCCACGAAGCCCTCATCGCTCCTGGAAGCAGAAGTAAAATGCCACCAAAACCTTTACTGTCCAAAGGTATTATAATTAGACCATAATAATCATAGGTCCAAAGGTATTATAATTAGACCACAGTAATCAATCTAAGAATAATTACCAAAATTAAACAACTGTTGAGCAATGTATTCATAGGGTGTCAAATTTTATACACATTTTAAGAAAGGAGAAAACTATTAAAAATGTAATACTCAATATATACACATAATAAAAGATGAATACAAGTCACTTTTGACTTCTGCAATTACAAGAGGTGCTCAAATTGGTTGCCATCAGTGTCCAGATATTTCTGATTACAGCAAACTACTGCTTGAGCAACATTGACTATGGCATCCACATGTATCACTGTGCATGTCCTTTCAATTCCTTTTTGTAGTACCACCAGTGTAACCTGTTTTCTATGGTACATCACATCCTTTAAGGTCCCCCATAGGTAGAGGTCAAGGGGTGTTAAGCCACGAGTATTTAAGTGTATTTCCACAACATTCTCAAATTTCCAATAACACTTGAAAGTGGTCTTGTGCACCTTGAACGTCAACTGTACTTCTGCCATTTTCTTCTACTGTCCTTCCTGCTGCATGGTGATGCTAGCATTAATTATTTTGAGCATATGTTATACTACACATTACTACCACATTATTGTCTAGTAACTACTTTTCACAACAACAGCAACAACAACAATCAGGTTTCCCTATTATAATGGCAAGTTCTAATGTCTGTATGCATCTTTACAAAATAGCTATGGCTTGTTTTAACCAAGAAATGTTCAAGAAGTACTGTATCTTTTGAAAAGGAGTCACTGAGGATAATGACAGCAAACTGCCCACACAACACTTTCTATGTGGAGTTAATTATTATGCAATGTTTTCAAACATTACAGCTGCTTCATAGGCCAGTCAAATTTTAGTCAAGTACAGGTATTTCAAAGGATTAACATTAGGAAAAGGCAAACCGATTGAGAATTATGCTGATTATAATAATAATAATAAAATAACAAAAACAACTAGATAGCTGGTGCTGTGATTTAAAAAAAAACTTTAAAAACTGTAGGGAATATACATGTTATTTGATTTTTATTCTGCCCTTTCTTCAGTAATCTCAGGGCATACATATATTCTCCACTATTTCACCCTTGAAATAATCTGTGGCCTACATGAGCCTGAGTGTATGTGGCTGGCCTATTCCCAGCCACTGAGCTTCATGACTGAAAGCCCATTTGAATCTTTGCCCTCATCTGCTACTTGTCACATTAAGGTGGATGAACCCCCCAGTGCTGACAGCTTGTATCTGCAGGTCAGCAGTTTGAGACCTGAGAACTGCACGATGGAGTAAGCGCTCATCTCTGTCCCAGCTCCTGCCAACCTAGCAGTTTGAAAGCAAGAAACTGCAAGTAGATAAATAGGTACCACTTTGGGAAGGTAAACAGCGTTCCGTGCAATATAAACCCACCCATCACAAAAAATAATAAAAAGTTAAAATTTAAAAACAGTAAAAATTAAAAAGGAAAAATTAAAATACAGCTAAAAACACAGCTAAGAACACAAAGGGGGGTTAATAGGGAGTCAAATGAGCCTGCCACACGTCCACATGGGGTGTTTGAAACAAGAATCAAATGGGTGAGATTTAGACACATCCATGGATATTGCCCTCAATGTGCATCAGGGCCATGGACAACAGTTGTTTACCATGGCTTTTCAATCCACCATTAGATAGATCAGTCTTAACTTCTCAAAGTGACACAAGACTCTTCTTTAAACCATTGACATAATTATGTTCATTACAAAATATCTGCACACAGAATAAGTTGAAGCAGTCTACAACATGCATTAAGGGCAAGATAGAGTCTTTGGCTATTTTTTCTTTACCCTTCAAATTAACACTTATCTTGTTTTGGCTAGCATACTTCTGTTAAGCCACTTCCTTTACAACACACAGTACTATTCAAATTATCTTATTTCCATAAAAGGTTGGTAAATTAAGCCCCAAATTCCGTTTAGTAATTATAGCTTGACAAAAAAATATGTTCAATCCTACCTACCCATCCCCCAAGGCATTGCAACAGCTAACCTCTATACACTAGCAATTTTGTTACTCTTTAAAACATAGCTACAGAGCTAATTAAAGTCTATAAAGCAAAGATACTGCTCACCTTTAAATCATATTTTCTATAAACAGACAAACGATGGCTGAATACATTCCTTGTAACAATCATGTATACTTCAACTCCGTCAACGGTAAGCCGGTACATGCCCAGAAACTGGGGAAGTAGTGTATTCCCATGGCATTCCACTATGAACTAGAGCAAAAATTTAAAAGGAATGAATATTAGAACTTCAATGCATGTTTCAATGCATACAGTAGGACATCTGTCCATAAAATAGAGATGCAGACACAATAATACACTGTGAAATGTTATACTGTTAAGTAAACACTGACAATGTTTTTTCAGAGCGTTAGTATGGCCATATTGCTTAAAAATTATGTACAGTTAAACCTCGCATAAAGAGCGCCTTGCTTAGAAAGCAACTCGCTTAAAGAGCAGAATTTTCTCTGAATGGTCACCTCACTTAACAAATAAAACCAAACAAAAACTCGCTTAACAAATACATCAGGTTTCACAATGTACCACTGTACAGTAGTTTGAAAAAGTCATTCAAGACAAATATAAAACATCCCTCCAGAAAATTTTAAACTTGTAATCTCTTCTGGGTGGTTCTACTAATGCTTGTCCTTATAACCTACCTATTCCCTTCTTCTGCCACCTGCTGATATATGGGATCTAACAAAACAGATAGAATACCCTGTTCAGCTAGCAGATACAGTAAATAGACTATGCATCATTAATAGTTTTGCATTTATGTTCTCCTGTATGAATGCCCTTCTTCTTCAACAGATTTTTAGGAATACAGTAATACCTTGGATAATGCTAAGACTTGGCTCCACAAGTCTTGGTGTTATCTGATTTTTAGTGTTATCCGATGCATGTTAAAATCCTATGGGATGGATCAGATAATGTTAAAGCTCCATAGAGATACATTGTAACCGCACAGGCTTTAGCGGTTGTTATCTGATCCATCCCATAGGACCTTAACGTTATTCGATCCAATTCTCCTCCCCAGATTACTTAACATTATGCAATTTTAGCATTATCCGAGGTGAACGTTATCCGAGGTATTACTGTATAAATCTTTATATTCTTCTGTTCTCTCATTTAAAGAACGAAAATTACACCTGCCTATTTCTTCCTAAGATGATTTTGACTCCAAAACACCATGACTGAAATTCTATTGCAACAGCTTCACAGGAAGAATATGAAACGACAGCAGCATTAGTGAAAAACATAGCAGAGTAGAAGTTCTACTCACAAAACACTTTTGCAGGCAGGCTGTGTAAAACGGTTACAACGAGAGCTGTGTAATCAACTGTATGATCCATTTGCACAATGTTGGTTCCCAGGATGTAACACAGGTTTTCAGCCTATATGTTTTGTTCAAATTGTGCATGGGTTCTGTTCAATTCCTTTTTCTGGAAGCAGGGCCCATTTCCTTAAAGCAGAGGTTTGCAACCTACGGCCCACGGCGCCAAATAATCCGGCCTCCAACCTTGCTCCAGCCACTGACGGAATTGGCCGCAGACCTATTTACGGCCACATAAATGCATTTATGACAGCCATATTTGAGTCTGCA
This sequence comes from Furcifer pardalis, assembly GCA_030440675.1. Classification (NCBI taxonomy): domain Eukaryota; kingdom Metazoa; phylum Chordata; class Lepidosauria; order Squamata; family Chamaeleonidae; genus Furcifer; species Furcifer pardalis. Next base: position 91,483,725 of record CP126897.1, read on the forward strand.
GCTGTCATAAATGCATTTACAATAGCCGTGGATGCATTTTATGATAGCGTTTACTGGGGGGTGGGGCACCAGTCCAGCCCGCTCAGCTGTCTGAGGGCGTGTGGTCCAGCCCATGGCTGAAAAACATTGAGAACCTCTGCAATAAAGCATCACTCCAAAGGACTGTCAATTGAATTTTTTAAAAATTTTTTGCTACTGCTACCATCCTCTGGTTGTCCCCCCGCCCCCACTGTTTATGGCTGTTGCAAACACATTTACAAAGGCCGCATACCCATTTACGGTTGTTGTAAACACATTTATGGTGGCCATAAATGAGTCTGTGGCCAATTCTGATGGTGGCAGCTGGAGTGAGGGCAAGGGCCGGATTATTTGGTGCCACACATCGGATCCAGTCCACAGGCTGTAGGCTGAGAACCCCCGTTCTAATGTGTTTCAGAAATAACATTAATGGACTGTCTGTTTGGCAAGGAAACCTGCAGGATTTGCTTTTGGTGCCAGGAACTGGCAATTTTCCAGTATGCCAATATAAATTAGGCAGTAATCAAGTCCCCATCTGATACATCTAACTTCTAAAAATTCATTGCTCTTTGCTTCCAGAGCTACTACTTAAATCACTCAGTTAAAGGGCACTGTTATAAATTTCCTCCTAAGCCAAAAACAACTGGGTCCTACAGAAAGACTATTAGGAACTAAATAATAAATATCCCCCAAGTTTCAGAGATTTTATTGGACTTTAGACTGCATAATAGTGTAAGCCTCACATAATACTTATTTTTAAAGACAAATGGTGAAAGACTACTATTCATTACCCAAAGAGGGTGGATTTCTATATTTTTATAATATTGTTTGACTGTAATAATAGTACAGTGGTACCTCGCTTAAAGAACATAATGTGTTCCACGGGATTGCTCTTTAAGCGAGTTTGCTCTTTAAGCGAAACACCATTGTAAGTGACCAATTGTGACTTCTGTTGGGGGGGATTGCAAACCCTGATTTAGTTGTGAAGTGAGTTTTTGGTTGGTTTTATTTGTTAAGTGAAGCAACCATTCAGAGAAAATTCTGTTCTTTAAGCAAGTTACTCTCTAAGCAAGGCACTCTTTATGGGAGGTTTTACTGTAATACAATTACAAATACTAACACTAATACTACTACTAATAAGAACAACAACAAGAATAACAACTACCACCACCTTAAAAGTGTTGACCTGGAGGGGACTCTGTTGACCATGGAGTCGAGTCTCTATTGAGGAGGTATAGTGAGGAATTGAACTCCTAACCTCTGGCTCTCTGTAGCTAGATGCCTAAACTACTCAGCTATCCAGCATTTCTGTAGATATAATGTCTGGAAAGTTCCAGATACAGTTCTCATTTATTCATGCAACTCCTATCAAGTGCCTTTAACAATGATAAAGTTGATAGTTTTTGACATAAAGAGTGTTTGTTGCACTGTGGTAGTTGTAGTAATGCAGCCAAAACTCTGCTCATAGTCTGAGTTTGATCCAGATGGGACTCAAGGCTGACTCAGCCTTCCATTTTTCCAAGCTCTGTAAAATGAGTACCCAGCATGTTGAGACAAAATGCTAATCATTTGTGAATCACTCAGAGAGAGCTCTAAGCACTATGGGGTGATAGATAAGTGTAATTACTATTGCTAATTGCATGTAAAGATTCTTTCTGGTTGAGAAAATAAATTATTTTCTTTAGAGATTAAATATTTTATCTATTTTAATGTTGCAGTGGTTCACTTTGAACAAGTAAAAACAAGTCTGTATAAAACAGACTTGCAAACAAAAATCACATTGCAAACAAAAATTCATCTAGTCAAAGCAATGGTATTCCCGATGGCAATGTATGGTTGTGAGAGCTGGGCCATTAGGAAAGCTGAGCGCAGAAGAATAGATGCCTTTGAGATGTGGTGCTGGAGGAGAGTTTTGAGAGTCCCTTGGGCAGCGAGGAGAACAAATAGGTCAATCTTAGAAGAAATCAACCCTGACTGCTCCCTTGAAGACCAAATAGTAAAGATGAAGCTAAAGTACTTTGGACATCAAATGAGAAGAGAGGATTCACTTGAGAAAGCCTTGATGCTGGGAAAGGTGGAGGGCAAAAGAAAAAGGGGGCAGCCAAAAATGAGATGACTAGATGGTATTGTAGAGACAATGGGCACAGAACTGAGCGAGTTGAGGAGGATGGTGGAGAACAGAAGTGCCTGGCGGTCAGTGGTCCATGGGGGTGCAAAGGGTCGGAATCGACTGTGCGACTGAACAACAACAAAACTATTATGCCAGTCTGCATTTTTATTCTTTCAGTTTAATACCTTGCCATACAATATTCAGGTTCAAAACAATGTGCTGCAAAGCAACGTTTGAAAAACTTAAAACGCTGAATACCAAAGAACTAGTTAAAAATAACATTTCTTTCTCTAACATGGCAACCTAAACAGAAAGACTTTACACTCTTTCAGAAGAAGCTCAGCTTCTGCCAAATATCTGGAAGAAGAGAGTTTCACAGCTATGAGACGAATACAGAGCCCTTTTTCTGACTCATCCTTGACATTTGACATTTGATATACAGTTGATACACAAGGAGCTCCATTAGATCATTGTTAGGTCAGCCCTGAGGTGCTGGTGGAGAGTTCTCCAAGAAGGTGATCTGAGACATAGGAAATGCCAAAGCAGACAAAGCATTATAGAGATCATTGTCAACTGTAACATCATCGTAGCTACAATTGAACATCAATTATGCTCATGCTCCCAGCAACCACATAAGATGATACGGACCAAGATCGTATGCAATAGAGAACACATGCACAAATTACCCTTCCCGCAAACACCATTGTCCCCATGCAGGCCATGCTTTGTCCAGTCACAAAAACCATCTTTGTCAGGTGAATTATAACATATGGTATCATATCCATCACAAATGTGCTCCATCCAGCAGGCTGGGAGGACAGCATGGGGGGGGGGAGAAATCATTTTTATGGTCCTCATACCTAACATAACCCTACTTCCTGCAGTTGAGCAATGAGTTCCAAGACCTCGAAGGAAGTAGGACAGGGTTTCTCAATCTTGGGTCTCTGGGTGTTCTTGGACTTCAATTATCAGAAGCCCAAGTCACCATACCTGCTGACCAGGGCTTCTGGCCTAGATTGAAGTTTCTCAACCTTGGGCTCCAAGATGTTCTTGGACTTCAATTACCAAAAGCCTGGATCAGCAGGTGTACTGACTTGGGCTTCTGGCAATTGAAGTCCAAGAAGGGGGGGAGGGGGTGTACCCAAAGTTGAGAAGCCCTGGTCTAGATGAACTCAAATGCTTGATGCAGTATGAAACTTAATTCCAATAAACCTAGCACTTTAAAAGTCTGCATCTACACAGCTGTCTACATTCCAGAACATTATTTCTATTTTAACTGCAGTGGCAATACCTTCCCCTACTCTGCAATAATCCTAAAATCTTCATCTTAAAGCTAGTATCACATTTATGTAATTTTTAGAGCATGTCTAATTCAAAAGACAAAAATCCAAACAAAAATGTCTCCTATTCACAAGTCTTACTCTACAATTTTAGGGTTACAAAATTATACACAGCACAATTTGTATATTTTAAAGGAGAAAAAGCGGTAGTTTATACAAGATATTTAGTACATTTTAGTGGTTCAGCTCCAACAGACAGTAAGTAGCAGTTTGCTAACTGAAAATCCACCCTGGAACCACAGGGTTACTAGTTAGCAAGATACTACAGATGAACTCGTTCACATAAAAATACTCATACCCTTACAATAGCACCTAACAAAACAATAAAATAAAGCATAAGCAGTGTAAACTTCTCTTGGCATATCTGGGTAAATTGAAACCATCACAACGTGTCATTTTTCTGATGTACACTCTGTTACTACTGCTTTAAAGGTAAAGGCTTCTCTTCCTCAAAAACACGTCATATCTGACTCTAGAGTTCAGTGCTCATCTCTGTTTCAAAGCTGACGAGCCAGCGCTGTCTGCTTCTGCAAATGTTTCCGTGATCATGTGGCAGGCATGTCTAGACACCGTCTGGAGCACACGGAACACTGTTTACCTTCCCACTGAAGTGGTCCCTATTTATCTATTTGCAATTTCTTGCTTTTGAACTGCTAGGATGGCAGGAGCTGGGACAAAGACAGGAGCTCATTCTGTCCTGCAGTACTCGGGAATCGAACCGCTGACCTCCCGCCTTCCAGTCAGTGTCTTAGCCACTTGAGCCATTGCAGTCCCTACTGCTTCACTAAGGCAATTAAAAGGGAATAAAAGAGGGAAACAGGGAAATGAATCACTTCTTAACTGCAAGTTGATTATGCAGTCTATTTTTATATTCCTATATTAATAGAAATATTCAACATGGTGACATAAAGTCAAATATAAAGAAACTACAAATCACAAACAATTGTTGCTTGTAAGATCCGATGTTCTAATATGATTACTGTATTCTGGTTGCAAAATGCCAGTTATACATGCCAGTTATAATGTAGGCATAGTGATTTTTGTGCCTTCTTTAATTCTCATTTTCTCAGCATCACAGTTGGCTTCATCATAAAATTTTCAATACATTTTGCTTTCTTGCCCAAAAGAACTGTAGATGGCTGTCATTTTGTAATATTTAAACATACTTCTGAAAGTAGTGGTGGGCCAAATGTTAGCTTGCCATCAAAACTGTTCAAACAGCATGGCTGCAAGAAATAGCTCATGCAGGTAAGGTATGGTCTACTGCCATCTTTGACGTGATGCTTGTTTTGTGAGCTAAAGATAATACTGTATTGCCTAGATTTGGTTTCACAGGTCAGAAATCATAAAGCACATAAACAGCATTAGCAGCTAGAAAAAGAGACTCCTATGAATAAACAAAATGCAGTTTTGCATATTCAGCCTGCTTCACTTGACCATGTAATCTAAGTGGTTTGTGAACATATTTAGCATCATATCTTAATGGAGACTTACAGTATGCATTCTTTCTTAGATTTTGTTGTTGAAAAAAGGGTTGTTTCAACTTCTCATGCATTGGCAAAACTTCCTTATAAGTCAATTCCCCCTTAAGACAAGTAACAAATTACCTGGTGGTATTTCTTGAGTATATTGTGCATTTCTGCTACATCTTCACTTGTTATGGTTTTGACGACGTATCTTTTGTCATAAGAGGTGTGAAATCGGGCACTACTCCGTCCTTGAGAATCGTTAGCAAGTGGACAACTTCTAGTCAGAGAATTCTGTCACATTAATTAAAAGACAGTGTCAGAACAAGAAGCTAATGGCACAAAATCTCTAACAGGATTATGATATTGTCAAAACATAAATGTTACTTTGATTATGTCATGAATACTTTGGGAGGTCAGAGGGGAGAATCAATTTAACAGCATTGTGACATTCTGTGAACAGAGTTAATCGTATCCTTGGAGAAAAACGAGCAATTACAGTACAAAAGACCACTAGGAAGTATTTCACCACCAGCATTGTCAACCACTGCAATTAGGGCTATACACTGAATGTACAAATATTTTCTGCATGAAAGAGCTTTGGGGAACAAAAATGATTCTAGAAAGACCTCAAAAAGACTAACTTTGGTTTGATTTTACTGCTAGGTACCTCATTGGTGGTTTGTTTGCTTTTCCCCATTTGAAAATAGCTATTTTTCACAGTGAACAGCAATGTTATTATGTAATCAAGTCTGGCTGTGCAAATATGCCATCGCTATTAAGAAGGATTGTTTCCAAACAAACAAAACATGGCATGAAACAGCAGACAATTTGTTCTTGTTTCTACCACCCAAATGCTTAGTATGGGGAATGAAACACTTGCAGACGCCACTTTAATGTGCATCAGGATACCTTACTGCTATATAATTATTTTTTTCCTCCTCTATACTTACCCCACAAAACTGCTGTGTAGGGCAATTTTGGTCCACAGTATGTCAATAAAGCAGGCCCTTCTCTTCATTATAGCTCAATTCCAATTTTAAATTATCAGTTTAGGCCACGAACTACACAGGGAGGTGAAAGGCTATTTGTTCTGAGTTGTAACATAGAAGATTTCCCCCCCCCCCTTTCAAGTGCATGCACTGTTTGCAATATACAGTAATACCTCGGATAACGCTAAGACTTGGTTCCACAAGTCTTGGTGTTATCCGATTTTTAGTGTTATCCGATGCATGTTAAAATCCTATGGGATGGATCGGATAACGTTAAAGCTCCATAGAGATACATTGTAACCGCACAGGCTTTAGCGGTTGTTATCCGATCCATCCCATAGGACCTTAACGTTATTCGATCCAATTCTCCTCCCCAGATTACTTAACGTTATGCGATTTTAGCGTTATCCGAGGTAAACGTTATCCGAGGTATTACTGTAACGTAAGTCAATTTATTCCTATGATTTGAACTTAAGGATAAAGGATTTAGCACCTGAATGTTTATTAACCACCTATTGCATTACTAATAATGAACATCATCGATCAGTGATGGCAAACCTTAGCACTCCAGATGTTCTGGAACTTCAACTCCCAGAAGCCGTTATCAGCACGAGTGCTAACTTGGGCTTCTGGTAATGGCAGTCCAAGAACACCTGGGGTACCAAGGTTCGCCATCACTGTAATAGATAATGCAAGATGAAGTTTCATATACAGTAAAGAAGAAATTCAAGCATTAGATCAGGAGTTCCCAACCTAAGGCCCATGGGCTGGATCTGGCCCATGGCTAGATTTCATGTGGTCTCCCACTCCTCCAAGGGCATCAAGAAACAAAATGGATACCCATTTGAAACTGTTGGGACAAAATGGCCACCCCCATCATGCAGGCAGAGCAAAATGGCCGTCTAGCCATTGAAGGTGATTGAAAAAGCATGACCCCGCCCTCCGGCTTGAAAAATTTGCGAACCCCTGCATTAAAAACCTGCCTGGCAGGGCAGGTGTGGGGTGCCAGCAAGAGGGCACCCCCAACCCGCTGATTAATCTGGTAACTGTTCTTCTCTCTCTTTTAATCTTTTAATTTAATTAAATCTAATTTTAATTTTCTAGTTTTTTTAAATTTTAAATTGCTTTTTTGCGATGGGTAACTTCTATTTTTAATCTATTGTTGGGGTGGGTGTTTTTAATAGGGATTTTTAGATGATCCATTTGTTTTTGCTTCCTTGTAAGCCTCCCAGAATGGGGTGGCGATATAAGTTTGAATAAACAAACAAACAAACAAACAAATATTTTTTTAAAAATTAGATGAACCAAAAATGCTGTCTTTCTGGAAGAGAGCCTTTTCCAGACAATACATGTTTAAGCTGTGCATCTTGACACAGTCTCATCTCAACAAGTTTCTCATCTTAGTATATTTTAAGAATGAGGATGATGGCAGCAGAAAAGTGAAATGCATTTTTTTTTTTTAGGCATAGGACTTTGTCCAAGACTGAGTGTCATTCTTAAAGAATGAGGATGAGTTCAAAAGAGAGGATCATGCTACTACAACTTGGTGCCAAGAATGAGGGCTCAAGCTTTTAAAGCAAATCTTTATATATAAACAGGTCCCTCCACTGATGCTATTATTTTCAACAGATGTACAATAACTGGCATCTAAGCAAATTGTTAGAATGACTCAACTAACCAAAGCTAAAATAAATACATAAAGTGATAGATTTACTGTAAGAGTTGTGCAGATCCTAGACTACAATGCTGCCAGAAACAATCTTACAGATCTTACAAGAGCAAGGAAGAACCATGTTAATGTTTGTCATTATCATACATAAATATGATACAGAGAAAAGCGTCAAGATAAGATAGCCTCTTCTATGTCAGGCATCTGGGCAGCAGGCAGGGTTTGTTTATTTAACCAGCTATCACTTTGTTCCTCTCCTCCCATGACATGGTATGAGAACCAACAAAAATGGGAGTTATTTATTTATTTATTTTTATTATTCTTCCCCAATCAGGCAAACCTGACCCTATTGCCTTCACATAACTAAGGCCACTTTCATTTCTCTTCTAAAATCCCAAATATATCTGCTATTTATATTATGCATTTCATAGCATAGGTTAGTGATGGCAAACCTTTTAGAGCCCAAACAGAGGGATGGGGCAAACTTTGTGCTGGGGAGAAGAAGGAAGTGCTCCTCTGCTGGGCAGAGGGGCGGGGTGCTCTGTGTTGGGGGAGGGAAGAAGCACTCTCATTGGGTTTGTGGGCCGAGGGGAAGGACTAACTCTGTGCTGGAGTGATGGCATGTGTGCCCACAGAGAGGGCTGTGAATACTGCCTCTGGCATGTGTGCCATAGGTTTGCTGCCACTGGCATATGTTGTTCAGTGGGGACTGCACATCCAGAGTGTAAAGTTACAAACATGCAATTAAAAGACATTTACAGGGATGGGCTGAATCAAAAGAATTCTAAAACTACTGCTCTCCACTGCTCTCAAGTCAAAGTTATAGCACTCATGAAAAGCTCAGATTTCTTTCTTAGCACATAGTAGAAAATCCCCAAGAGGAGAAATACAGCAAAAGTACTTTGACTAGCGAACAAATTGCTGCCCCCTCAGGACATCAGAAAACAGCTGCCTAAGGCAACTGTTTTACTGAGCCTAATGTAGAATCACACCTAACTAGTCATTTTCAGCAAGAAAGCTAAGGGCATTTCAAAATGTGGTTAAGAACATATTCCCTATCACTTGAGATACAGTACTTAAAAAGATACAGCTTATAGTTCCCTTGAAATCTTTTATCTAGAATACCTAGGGGAAATGGCAGAGTTTGATCTCCCAAGGATGTTTGAAAACACATCAGTTGGGGGGAAAGAACAGTAACAAAGGAGGGATTTTACTCAATTTTAGGAAATTTAATCTGAGATCAATTTGAAAGCATCCCTTCTAAACAATGAGTTCTCAACTTTTTCAAAACGGGGGCGGGTCACACTCCCTCAGAGAGCTTTGGGGGCCAGATGGCCATTTTAGCCGCTCTGGGTTGCTTCGGCAAGGAGAGCGGCATATAAATTCGAATTTAATAATAATAATTAATAATTTTGCCCTTCCTCCACCAGATGGCACTTCCTGGTGTGGTGGAGGTGGGCCACATGAAATGGTGCTGTGGGCAGCATCTGGCCAGTGGGCCACAGGTTGAGAATCCCTGCTCTAAACCAGTGTTTCCCAATCTTTAGTTTTTGGACTTCAATTCTCAGAAACCTAAGTCAATTCCGCAAACCACTGATCAGCCAATGTACTGACTTAGGCTTCTGGGAATTGAAGTCCACCAGTGTTCTGCGGAACATAGTTTGGGAAACGGTGCTCTAAACATTCTAGGTCAGGGGTTTCCAACCTTTTCAAGCCGAGGACCAGGCCATGCTCTCTCAGTCAGCTTTGACGGATGGATGGCCATTTTTCCTGCCTGCATGATTGTGTGTGTGTGTGTGTGTGTGTGTGTGTGTGTGTGTGTGTGTGTGGACATTTTGTCCCAACAGCTCCAAAGGGGGTGGCCATTTTGTTTCTTGGGGGCACATGAAATGGTACCATGGGCTGGATCTAGCCCACAGGCCTTAGGTTAGGAACCCCTGTTCTAGGCTCACCATTTTTAGAAGGAAAAAAAAGCTCCTCCATTTGCAAATAGTTCTGGGCCTAAAATGCCATTGGTCACTTCTGTTCAGGGCCTGGTGTGCAACAGCCGGCCAGGAAAAGTAAGCCATGAGGAATGTTTCATCTTCAGTAGGGAATTTTCTATTCAGGTTTAACTCTTCAACCCTGACAGTTGATGGATGGGTTTGAGATGGACAGAGGTTGAGAAGAAGATATTTCACATCTTAAAAACAAAAAGTTTATCTCTTCACTTCTTCTTCTCCCCCGCAAAGATTGGTTGCAGGAAGGATGTTAAGATACTGATAGCACATTTTAAAAGGTGTGGCTTTCATAACAAGAAACCGAATATCCCCATCTCTTCAAATCCCCAAACCAGCCAAGTTCAAACCCACACCAAAGTTCAGGATAAGCTATTAATCAGTTCAGCCTCATTCAATTCTTCTTTCAGGATACAGAAAGTTACACAATGTTCTTCCTATTTTGAGATTAGTACAATCCAGTTTCTATTACAGCAAATGGACCTCTGCATTGGAAATGTGTATTGTTTGAAATAAAATCTGCAAACACAGTACAGTTTTACCACTCTACAATATTATAGCACATGACTGGATCCTATTAATATATGTTGGCTAGATGATTAGTCACTATATTTATTATTAAAGTATTCAGAAGTCTTCCCACCAGTGGTGCAAAGCAATATACAACAAAAACACAATATAAAAAGAGCAATGTTGTTCTATTGCAGTCTCTGTATTTTAGTGAAATGGGTGATTCTGGGCACCAAACTGGGGGCAGTGATTGCTGCTGGGAAACATTTTTTAAAAAGCTCACTGGAAATGGCCAGTAGTTCACCTGCCTCTCTGGAAAGGTGCAATAATAGCACAGGAGGCAATGAAAAGCTGAGATTCAACTTTTTCTGCCAGAAAAAGAGGCGTTTGGGGCTACTAAAACAGGTTGCCGATAGCAGTGATGGCAAACGTTTTAGAGACCGAGTGCCCAAACTCAACAGGCTGCTGTCCATGTCACAGAGGGGCGGGGCGAACTATATGCTGGGAGGAGGGAGGAAATGTTCCCATTGGATTGCTGGGCAGAGGGATGGGGCAAACTCTGTGCCAGGGGAATAGAGGGAATGCTCCCATTGGGCTGCTAGGCAAAAGGGACGGGCGAACTCTGTGCTGGAGGGATGGAGGAAGAGCTCCCAATGGGCTACTGGGCAGAGGGGCAGGGCAAACTCTGTGCTGAGGTGATGGCACATGTGCCCACAGAGAGGGTTCTGAGTGCCATAGGTTCACCACCACTGACATATACAGGGTTTCATAATTAATGTAGTCAGAAGACTTCTGGACAACTTTACATATTCTCTGTTCCCATTAACTTTCAGCTGTGGAATAAGATTGAATTAGCACTACACTGTAAATTCCCAGAAAAGGTTTCTAGGAGGCTAAGATAGTACAGTAAAACCTCACATAAAGAGTGCCTCGCTTAGAGAGTAACTCGCTTAAAGAGCAGAATTTTCTCTGAATGGTCGCTTTGCTTAACAAATAAAACCAACCAAAAACTCACTTAACAAATAAATTGGGGTTCGCAATCCCCCCCACCAGAAGTCACAATTGGTCACTTACAATGGTGTTTTGCTTAAAGAGCAATCCTGTGGAACACATTATGCTCTTTAAGTGAGGTACAACTGTATCTGTTGATGAGCGGCATTGCTTTTAGATTTCTTCCATGAACTTGTCCTGTTACTTTGAAGTTCCTGAAGCTAGTTCAAGCACAGAAAGAGGTCACTGGAGGCCAGATTAGTTCACTTTATTCTATTCCAAGCTTGTTTTCTTTGCTACAGTCCTCATCCGTGTAACTCAAATAACTGTCAAGCTCAAGCAGGATAGGATACAGCAGCTTTAGTTCACTTCCTTTCTAAATATTAATGTGGATGAAGAAACATGACTGTTGTAATCCATGTTTACACTTAAGCCAGTACCACTGGCATTTGCTATTAGGAGTATCAAACTTTCTGGTTCACAAGAGCCGATTACTTTTATTTCTAAGGGAGTAGACATGGTTGTCTATTATGGGAAAGAACCAAGGAGCAGTGTGGTCTCTTATGAACTAGCATATTTTACATATTTTTGGGGGGACTCAAGCATGCACCTGAAAATGTAGGCTAGAATCCATGAAAGCTTATCCTAAATTAAACTTGCTAGCCTTTAATGTGCCCGAAGGCTCTTTCTTGTTTTGATCACTTTGCCTAAAGATTTCCAGTGCTTGAATTATGGTTAAAAGGGATTTAATAATTATTATTAAATTATTAATTATTATTAAACCTTTATTGGCATTTTTAAAAAGACAAAGAGAAGATTTAACAAAATGTACATAGTCATTCCAACCAGAGTTGACCATACCTTACACAACAGATTGTTAGGAATTAGTTGCCACGTCTATTAAGCACTTTGTCTAGAAATTGAGAAATTATTCATGAAATTTCAGGCAGAGAGTCACTTAATAAGTATTGGTAAGATGGCACAGCCATTGTTGTGAATTTATCCATTAAAGCAGGCCCCCCCCCCCAAAAAAAAAAAAAAAAAAAACCATTTTTGCACCACGGATTGGTTTCATGCTAAGCAATTTTTCCATGGACTGGTAAGTGGGGATTTATTTGTTTATTCAAACTTGTATGCCGCCCTACTCGCAGAGCGACTCAGGGAGGCCAACATAGTATTGCAGAACAACACAATATATTAAAACACCATAATCCCAACAATAAAATTCATCTCTAAAACCCAGAACAGTCCAGTTAAATTTAAAAGATTAAAAAAAATAAAAGAATCAAGAGAGAGGGGAGCAAATTATTGAATCAGCCAGCAGGCAGGGGTTATCGTGTTACTAGTACCCCACACCTGCCCCACCAGCCATGTCTTTACACCTTTTCTGAAGGGCAGCAACTCTGTCTGGAGATGAAACTCAATTGGCAGGAGGTTCCATAGGGCTGGAGAGGACACAGAGAAGGCCCTCCTTCTAGTGCTAGAGAGATGCGCCTCTTTAGCTGATGGAACAACTAAAGAGCCCCTCCGGTCTGCTCTGGTGGGATGGACAGATGTCCTCAGGGCGATGCAGCCTCTTAAGTATCCTGGGCCACTACCATGTAGGGCTTAAAAAGTAATTACCAGCACCTTGAATTGCACCCGGAGGCACACTGGCAACCAGTGGCAGCTCCTGGGATGATGGGATTGGAGAGTGCCACTGTAACTCCAAAACAAGGGGGCATCCAGCCACCTGACAGCCACATAGTTCAACTTGACTCAGGCATTGAGGCATCACACTCCATACAAGCGGGGGTGCAGCCTCACTCTAGTGAAGCAATGTAGAGGAGGGGTCCAGCCACCTGCCTATCTGCTGTGTCTGAAGCCTGTGCTCTCACTCCATTCACCGAGCAGACCTGGCAGAGAACGTTGAGGGCAAAAGGCTGCCATCAGGGCTCCCCGCGCCACCCAAACCCACGGACCAGTTCGGGACAGCCCATGGGCCAGTACCAGTCTGTGGCCTGGTGGTTGGGGATCCCTGTCTTAAATGGTTTAAAAGAAATTCTTGGTGAAGAGACTCATACAGGTGACACTCATATACAGTACTGTGCAGCATACTGGATTTACTCAAAAGATCCACAAGAGCAAATCCTCTTGTGTTTAGGGGTACAGTCAAACTTTGCATAAAGAGCAACTCTCTTAAAGAGCAAAATTTTCTCTGAATATTCACTTCACTTAACAAATAAAATCAACCAAAAACTTGCTTAACAAATAAATCAGGGTTCGCAATCACCCCACCATCACCACCAGAAGTCACAATTGGTCACTTACAATAGTGCTTCACTTAAAGAGCAAACTCGCTTAAAGAGCAATCCTGTGGAACACATTATGCTCTTTAAGCGCGGTACAACTGTATAATTGTACCTCCCAAACAGCAACTCTGAGGGAAAGGAGTTTACTCTGGTCAGAAGGAAAGCTCTTTTGTGAGATGGAATTTTTAGGTCATAAAAGTAATGTGCCATTTTATCCAAACAGGGTTCAAAACCTAACATAAAGGGGGGGGCACATAAGAGGTTGAGCAGGGCTAAATTTTGGGCATTCAAGGTCTGAAACTGCTTAATAGTTATGTACTAACAGGCATTGAGGGGTTGTTCCATATAATTTAATAACATCACCAAACCACACTCATGTTTAACAAAACAATTGCCCCACTGTAGTCTAACATACCAATTGAGTGGACCAGTACAATAGATGAGGAGACAGGCCTCACTTATCCCTTCCCTGCAAGTACCTGGAGTACAGTACTAGAAAATAAAGTGTATACTTAACTACTTATAAATGTAGGATAACATGTCTGCAGGGCTTTACATTTTATTATAAATGAACAAACACCAGCTCTCTGTCAGTTACCCAGTGAATAGCTGCTCTCTCAGCAACATTTGGTTGGAAATGTCATGATGTTTCTGCATAGGTCAATAAAAAGACTGTTCATGTGTGCTAAGAACAGTCACGAAGAACATCTGTTGAAGGTCATGAAATTTAAGCTGACCTTTAGCACTTGCAGTTTCAATCAAACCAAGTGAAGAGCTTACACCAAAGGAATAGAAGCATTTGTTATAGCTGTTGTATCATGCAGTCTTATAAAACCTAAAAAATAGAGCTTTACACATTTACCTTTATTAAATTGAAATTTATTTCCAACAGGAAATGAATGCAGATAAAATTGTTACTAGAATCCTATTGCTTAGTTATGCAGTTGAGTGGTGTAAAGCAGTGGTTCCCAAAATGAGGGGACTAAGTCAGTACATTGGCTGATCAGTGCTTTGGGGAATTGACTTAGGCTTCTAGGAACCGAAGTCCAAAATCAAAAGGTTGGGAAACATTGGTGTAAAGCATGGTGATGAATAGCTACTAAGGGTACACACAGTAAAAATTTCCATATTATTTTTTTGTGTGCCTATTTCATTTTTGTAATTTTGTGGTCCTTTTGTTTGTGAATGCAGAAAAGCCTTTTTTAATTTTAATTTTCCCATTTGCATTTCTTCAGTTTTGTTTTTTGGTACTCCAAAAGCACTAAATAAAACCTTTAAAACTATTTCAAAAAAGAAAAGGTAAAGCAAGGCAATCTATTTCAAAAGCCACAGGAACAAAGAACAAAAAAGTTGCTACTTTTACATTACTGTATATACTCTAGTATAAGCTGAGCTTTTTAGCCTCCAAAAGGGGACAGAGCTAATACTCGGGTCAGCAACTATGAGAGTCCCAAGACCATGCTGGATTGAGATGCTCCGACAATTTAATTAATTTTACCTTACGTTTTCAGTATCTTGATTACTGAAACTCACTAGCAGCTGCTGCATTTCCCACCCTCAGATTATACTTGGCTCAATCTACTTTCCTGGCTTCTCAGGTCAAAATTAGGTACCTTGGCTTATATTCGGGTTGGTTTATACTCAAGTATATATGGTAATAGTTTCCTAGCCAAGTGGAAGATCAGGAGGTAAGCATGACAGAGTGAGCTTCCATCTCTGTTGCAGCTCCTGCCAACCTAGCAGTTTGAAAACAAGAAATTGCAAGTAGATAAATAGAGACCACTTTGGTGGGAAGGTAAACAGCACTTTGTGCACTCCGGTGTCTAGTCATGCCTGCCACATGTCCACGGAAACATCTGCAGATGCACACAGCGCTGGCTCTTTGGCTATAAACAGATATGAGCACTGAACCCTAAAGTCAGATATGACTGGCTTTCAAGCAAGGGCAACCTTTACCTTTGCCTAGCCAAGCACTACCTCAGCCCAGGTTTGCTTAAAATTAACTAAACCGGGCATTTTCAGAGTACAGTACTCTATATAAAAAGGAGAATGAAGGAAAACTCACAGTGGATTAGAGTGAAGCCCAATGTAGTCTTAACATCCTGTATTCAGTGTCTAACTAGTCACTCACTATTAATTTTTTTAAAACTGAACCTCCTTATTGGTGAATGATGTGTTGAATATTATTACGTTTACTTTTTTACTTTACCAAAAGGAACAGCCAATTCAGTGCATCATCAGTTTCAGGTTAGTATAAGCAGGAAGTCTATTTATTGGGACAAATCAAAATTGTCCACGCTATTCTAAACTTCCATTATTAGTCTGTATTGAGGGATTTTTATTTTCTGACAAATGTCTTGACCAAATATCCCCCCCACCCCAAGAACAATCCAAAGAGCAAGGAGATGCTGTTGTGAGTGCCCGAAGTCACCTTTGTTGAGTGGGCAGCATACAAATGTAAATATTAAATTAATTTAAATTAAATTAAATAACCTTGTTCTAAGATACTGGTGCTACTGCTGCAGCTGCTAGAAAAAAAGAAGAAAATGAGCAGCAACAGCTGGAAGAGATGACTAAACTAGCGGGGGCAGGGGGGAGGCAGAACCATGAAGAATATCAAAAGTAGCTCGAAAGAAGAAAAGTACAGAGCAAATATTAATGCAACAGGCTAGGACAGGGGTTCTCAACCTAAAGCCTGCAGGCTGGATCTGGCCCATGACACCATTTCATGTGGCCCCCACCCCTCCAAGGGCATATAAGAAACCAAATGGTCACCCCTTTGAAGCTTCTGGGACAAATAGCCACCCCCATCATGCAGGAAGGGCAAAATGGCCATCCGGCCCTCAAAGCTACTGAGAAAGCATGACCTGGCCCCTGGAGGTTATTGTAACAAGAAGTAAGAAATGCAGAAGAGGGCCAGAAGGTTCCCTGTCAGCAGGTAAAAGAGTATGAAGGGAATTAAGCCTGTGTTTATTGTTCTCAAATCTGGCCAGGTTATCCTACTATGGTAATAGAGTAGACCATACTGCCAGTGACTCAACGCCGTCAACTAACCTGACAATGCTGAGGACTAACGGCCTTGGGTGCCAAAGTCCACAGGGAAGGGTGATGGTCCCCAAGTGGATTAAATCCCACTTGAATCCATCTTGATGGAGGGCAGCAGCTTCAGCAATACTGAGGGTGACTTTGCATGCCAAAAGATCTCAGAACCAGAAAGTGACTCGTAGAACTGGATAAGTGGTAAGGATGCCATGCTGTGCTGCGGAAGGCAGATGACAGGCCACTGCATTATATTCTCAGGACAGTCTTCATGGCTGATGGCCATGATGATTGTCAATATTCCAAATCAGATATGGCAGAAGAAGTTCACTGTTCAGAATCAAGTTATACTTCACCTTTCCTCCACAAAATTCAGTGCATGGTCCTCCACTCAGTCTTATTCTCACTCTGTTCTTATTGTCATCTATCAAACTCTATTAAAATAGATTAGATACGCTGCATTCAGGCATTCAGCACTAGAACTGGTGGGATGGGGGTAGGTTTTTTTTTAGTGTTCTAAGGATTTTTAGGGTCTTTTAGAATTTTAAGGTAGGTGATGTATGATGTAAGTGTTGTGCCCTGCCCAGAGTCATTTGTCGAGTGGGCATCAATACAAATTTGATTAATAAATACATAATTAATAAATAAATAGAAAGTATTTAGGTCTAGAAGCACAAAAGTGAGGTGGGAACATAGGTAAGACCTCTTCCATCTTGTCACTATCCCACATGGATATCTGAAGACCTCAGTGTGGTCAATATGAAGGTCTGTACAGTCACCACAAGGATGTTCAGCTGCACTTAAGCACAGCATTTCTGTGATCACCAGTTCTTATCAGGCTTGCCAGTCATGGCAGCACTATAAGTCTGTTCAGTTGAATACATTTATAGCATCTAAGGAGACCTTTGTACCAAACATATGACATAGTACTTCTAGGTGGTGTGGAGGCACTTAAGGCACAGTTTCCAGGCATGTCCCTGCCCCCAACATCCCTTGAGACCGGAACAGCTTTACATTTTAAATCTGAATGTAAGGACTCTGAAATGAACCTTGATTTTGTGATTTAAAATGGATGCTGTTCATTCACTTTCCTTCCTCAGAGGGGGTTATATTTCTGGAGAAACCAGAGGGGTGGAATTTGGCGTTGAAGAGGACTCAGGTACAAATCCTTCTCCTCTGGAGATAGTCAAAACAACTTGGGAAGGCGAGAACAGAGGGGGAAATGAAGGACATTAAAAGTTGGAACGTTACTGGATAAGAGAGAGAAAAGGGTGGGGAAAAGGATGGAAGGTGGGAGTGTTAATCTTAGGATTGAGAAGAGAAACCCTATGCTTAAACTGGAGGAGATGATGGCTACAAAGGCTTGTGAGTAGAAAGTAGAAAAATGTCATCCTGATTGTATTAACTGACTAGCCTAGGAAATATATATAGTTATTCCTTATTTGTTTTAACAATGGAAAAGGGGAGGGGAGAAGAATGTTCCTCTTTATTTTTATAATGTTTTATATTCCTGATTTTAACCTATCTTTTTACATATAATAAGCATTTGACTTTTTACAGTAGAGTAGACCTTTTGGAATTTTATTTGAAGCATAAGCCGGTATGGGTATTCCAGTTCTTTTTGAACATTTTTTGGCAACAGCTACCTAATCTAGTCGATTTGCAAGCAAAAACAAGTAGGGATTGAAACCTGTCATAGATTTCCCTAGCCTGGAGCAGAACCTTCTGTACTCTGAAGCAGCAAAGACCTAATGCTGGCTTCCAAATGAATGGAGGTATCTGTCAGGTAGAACAGGTCCTGTGATAGTAGGATGATGGGCTATGTTATCCTTACACTGAACAGGGCTTTTGTGTCCAAAACAAAAATTTGAATTTGGGTCCTCTCCCAAGCCCATCTTTCACTGTCCAGGAACAAGAAAGGTAGAACCAAAGAAACAAAATGGCAAGAAACCTGAAGAACTCGGGGGGGGGGGGGAGTTTACAGTTTTCTGACTTTTTGAAGAGCAGAGAAAACCCCTTTAAAGCATAAGATCCATTTGCTTTTTATTTCAGAAAGATATTGTAGGACTTCTCCCAACCTGGAAGTTTAATAACTACACATCCGCTATCTTAATATTTTCTCAATGAAAATTTCAAGTAGCAGCAGGATAAAAAAATAAAAGCAAAGGCATCCTTGTGCTTTGAAGTTTATCTGCACAATGGGTGTTTAAGGATTAGCAACAGACTCCAAGAGGGTAGGAAGAATTTAAAGGTCAATTTAATTAGCCTATTCTAATCTCCAATCTTTTATATCTCTCAGTGGCATGCTACTATCATTAAATTATAATTACTACATTGCACAACTGAAGATTATTTATGCAGGCACACAATATATTTAATCTACATATCAAATGTGCTAATAGTTGATCCCTAAAAGTGCTTTAGATATTGTTTAAAAGGGGGAAAACTGTTCCTCCCCTTAAAGGAATGAAAGATCATAGAATCTTATTGTATGATAAATTATGAAGGCATTGTTTCACAATCAGAAAGTTTTAAGGTTTTAAATAGGAAGGAATAGCTCAAGACACACTAGGAACTATTCTTTCTGCAATTTAAATCTAAATAATGTAAAGAGGAGATAAAGGTGAAAAATCTTCTTTGTTAAGGGTCCTGATGCTACACTGGCCTGATCAGGCCTTTCAAGAGATTTATACACCTAACTAGTGCCTATAATAAGACTTCCTAACTTAATGTCTTTGGACTACGGTGGCTTTGTGGTTAAGACACTGAACTTGACGAGTGGAAGGTCAGCAGGTCGAGACCCAAGTATTGCATGATGGAGTGAGCTCCCGTCTCTGTCCCAGCTCCTGCCAACTAAGCAGTTTGAAAGCAAGAAATTGCAAGCAGATAAATAGGTACTACTTCAGTGGGAAGGTAAATAGCATTCTGTGCACTCCGGTGTTGAGGCATGCCTGCCACATGTCCATGGAAATGTCTGCAGATGCAGACAGTGTTGGTTCTTTGGCTACAAACAGAGATGAGCACTGAACCCTAGAGTCAGACACGACTAGCTTTTGAGCAAGGGCAACCTTTACCTAGCCAAGTACTATCTCAGCCCAGATTTGCTTAACATTAAACCGGGCATTTTCAGGTTACTCTATGGAAAAAGGAGAATGAAGGAAAACTCAGTGTGATTAGACTGAAGTCCAATGTAGTCCAACAAGTCACTCACTGTTAGTTTGTTTTAACTGACCTTCCTTATTGGCAAACGATGCGTTGAGTATTATTATGTTTACTTTTTTACTCTATCAAAAGGAGCAGCCAATTAGTGCATCATCAGTTTCAGGTCAATAAGCCAAAGCAGGAAGTCTATTGATTGGGACCAATCAAAATTGTCCACGCTATTCTAAACTTCCATTATCAGGCTGTATTGAGGGATTTTTATTTTCTAACAAATGTCTTGACCAAATAAAGATACAACTGGCCAAGGGCGACCTTTACTGCTTGAAATGACTAAGAATACAAACATAAAAGTTAACAATGATTTCCCACTTTTTAAGAGGGTGGTGATTCAAACTAGGGTATTAATGTACTGCTTTGTTGGCCAATAGATACAGTCACTCATAGAGCATCCCAAGAAGTACTTAGAGTAAGGTGGTGTAGATTTCAAACATTATCTTTCCTAGCCAAAGATACTTGAGAGCATAATTTGTGACTAGTTATGATCCAAGTTTTGTCCAATGGTAGAATTCTGCAGTTAAATGCAGAAGTAGGCAGAAGTAGCCCTTGGCCACTGAAAAGGGGTCACCTCTCTCCAGGACTCTGGCGTGAGGTGCCTCCTCTCCTCATACCCAAGCTGTTTACCTGAAATCAAAATAATGTATTAAAACAGATATAGTGAATTTGTATACCCAGAACATGAAAAATCATGCTGGATGGCATCAGATGAGTGATTTCACAGTAGAATTAAAATGCAGAACAGCAAATTAACCCACTTCTCTTCTAAAATATGTGGAGAATGTGGCCTTTCAAACTTTCTCCTCCTGTGAATAAATTTGGTGACCAAGACTGATATTCCACACAGAAATTGCTCTGTACTCTTGATTTTAAAAGAAAAGAAATATGGTCCCTAAATGAAATCAAGAGGACAACTGTCAACCAGACTTAACCCTGGGACAAAGTTTAACTGTTTTACTCTATCTCAGCACTGAGACAGGAAATTCACAGTGCAGTTTGAGGAGCAGCTCTTTTCAAAGGGAGATCATTTATCATTTCTTTGTAAACACACTGATTAAAACCCAGTTAGCCTTTCCCTGATAAAGGTCAAAGTCATCTGCTAATGACTGTCCTACTTTTATGACAGTGGTCTGACAGTTATTGATTAGATCACTTGGTAGAGTGAAAAGCATTAACAAGCACAATACAAATTAAGACCCTTTAGCCTTTTCAGTAATATAAACTTTTCATAAATTAATATTCTCTAAGAATTATTTGCCTAGTAATCCTGTTGATTAGAAGAAGCACTACTGAGATCAAAATTCTGTGTTACCCAAGTATGAGAGATTTCTGGAGTATCTGTGAATTTGGGTCTAAACTATGTAAAATAGTTCCATCCAGATGCCTGTTTAAAGAGAAAGGGAAAAGTTATGTGTCAGAGTTTACAGGAGCTTTTCCATAGACAGGGGGGGAAAAGTTAAGTGACACTTATGTATTTGCTACTCTAATTATACACTTTAAATGCAGAATATATTTTGGGAATTTCAGCTATGCAAATGTTTCATAAAGTGGATTTCATCTTGAATGCCACAGTCACATCCTCTCATCTGCAAACTAACTCTGGAAGTTTATATTATGAATATATTATGTCTAGCCTCTGAAACAACTTATCAAAAACATCTACTGTAGATTCAAACACAAAGACATTTGGAGAGAACAGTTGTTTTAATTACACTGACATGGCCTATTAAACAAACTGGGAAGTATGCCATTTTGCCCATGTTTGTCCTGCATTGTTCAGCAATAAAAGCATAGCTGAGAATTAATTCTGGTTTGTATTCCCAAGCCACATGTTCTCAAAAGTATTTAGAATTATTATAAAATAAGGTGGTAGAGAGAATAATCTGAGATGAAAAGGCACTTATTTCTTGCCTGCTGAAGGTTTTACTTCTGGCATTCCCTGTTAAATGAAATGGGTAGTAAAGTGCTGAAGAAGTAATTTGCATTTCACTTTGGACAGGTGACAACTAAAATAAGTAACATAGGTCTAGAGCAGGGGTGCCCAAACTTTTTGGGCTGTGGGCCAGTCATGTGGTTCAGGGGGGCGGTCACTATGGCCTGTCGGCCAGATCCAGTCCCAGACACCAATTCATCCAGCCTTTGAAGCCCTTGTCTTTCATGGAAGCAGAAGTAAAATGTGTCCACATGAGCGCATTTTACTTCTGCTTCTGGGAGACGAAGCCTTTGCGGTCTGGATGAATTGGCATCAGGGGCTAGATCCAGCCCATGGGCCATAGTTTGGGCACCCCTGGTCTAGAGTATAGAAGTAACAATCTAACTCAGAATAAAGGTAGCATCATACATTCTTTAGGCAAAAATATTTCACAGACTGAATGTACAGGAACCAGGACTATGCGTTTAAAACAAAAGCCAGCTCTATAAACCAATTGACTCTAAAAAGTTAACTCTCACTAATCTACCTTTCCTTGAAACAGCCTTCACTGTTTTTTACAACTAACTCTAACGAATTTCTTCAATTAAAGAATAGTAAAGGTAAAGGTTGTCTTTGCTCAAAAGCCAGTCATATCCAACTCTAGGGTGTGGTGCTCATCTCTGTTTACAGCCAGAGAGCCAGCACTGTCTGCAGATGTTTCTGTGGTCATGTGCCAGGCATGACTAGACACCAGAATGCTGTTACCTTCCCATCAAAGTGGTACTTATTTATCTACTTGCAATTTCTTCCTTTCCAACTGCTTGTTTGGCAGGAGCTGGGACAGAGGGTCAGTCCATCGTGCAGCACTCAAGTCTCAACCTTCCAGTCGTCAGTTTCAGCATTTTAACCACCAAGCCACTAGGGTCCCTTAATTAAAGAATACCCAGTGCTTAAAATAAAAGAAACAGTTGGCATCCTGCCCGAAATATGGGTGAGAGGGACTACTGGATTTTTTGTTGTTCAGTCGCACAGTCGATTAGATTTGGCAAAATATTTGAAATATATGTGGATCAGCAGGTCAAAGCAATGCTTGAACTACAGTGAAAAAAACAGTATAACCAGGATATTTGCACATACTTTCACATGCTTGCTCTTTTTTTATTTGTTAGCATGACCAAAATTTTTGAAAATTTGCAGCCAAGCTTCTAAGGACAACGTGAGATGTCAGAGGAGCACCAGTTATTGTAGCACTTCCGCTGAGTGCAAGATAAAAGGAAGTGGTGGCTACAACCGAAGTTTTAAAAAGAAGAGGCTCAAAGCTCAAACAATAGAGATATGTTCCCTTGGAGCAGCTGAAACGTCTCAGCAGCAAAGAGGCCACTTATACTCGGGTCAATGACCCTGAGGGTCTCAAAACTGCAGTGGTGCAAATTAAAACATACAGTTAAAAAAAACATAACACTAACACTACCGTAAAAACTCAAAAATATACCCACACAAACGTGCTGTTGAGGAGAAATCCTGCCCCACCCAGCCCGATCAGTACTGCTTCCCCACCCAGCCCTCTCTCTCTGCCAAAGAGGAGGTGAGAGGGGAGGCTGAAATCCCACCCCGGAGGCTGCGACCAGGCAAGGTGGCCAGATACCTCCCCCCCCCACTCACCCTCCTGGGAATTGGGCGCACCTATGAGGGGGTCGGGCATACCCACATAACTTCGCCAGAGGCATGCCAATGACATCACATGGGTGTATGGTCATGCATGGTACTTGCCCACACACCTCTTCCTCCTCCTTGGACACTCAGTGTCTAAAAGGTTCACCATCACTAGTCTAAGCACTTCTTCTAAAAGATAAGTTCTTGCTTAAGACTTTCTGTTGCAGCTTAATTCAGTTCATTAGCATTCATCAATCCTTGGCAAACTAAGGATGGATTCAGAATGCCCATCTTGCCAGCACTGTGTGGGAAAGGTTGGGATATTTTATGCACCATGATGACAAATTATTCAACATCACCAGATCTTTTCCCTCAACAGCTTCATGTAACATGTCAGCAGCTCTGTGGCACCCAACAGCTTAAGTGCCATGGCACCACTTATGATTCTGTTTGTAAGGTTTCCCTTGCTCAAAAGCCAGTCGTATCCAACTTTAGAGGTCAGTGCTCATCTCTATTTCAAAGGCGAAAAGCCAGTGCTGTCTGCTTCTGCAGACGTTTCCATTGTCATGTGGCAGGCATGAGTAGACACTGGAGCGCATGGAACGCTGTTTACCTTCCCACCAAAGTGGTCCCTATTTATCTACTTGCAATTTCTTGCTTTTGAACTGCTAGGTTGGCAGGAGCTGGGACAAAGATGGGAACTCATTCCATCCTGCAGTACTCGGGAATCAAACTGCTGACCTTCTGCCTCTCAGTCAGTGTCTTAGTGACTTGAGCCACTATCGGATCTGACTTACAGAGAACCTATTGGGTTTTCAGGGTATGTGAGACATATAAGGAATGGTTTTACCATTGCCATGCACACCCCATGAGTTTCCATGGCCAACTCAGGATCTGAACCCAGGTTACTTGAGTTCTAATCTGTCACTTTATGCGAAATACTATTCTGATTCTCTCCACTTATGATAGCCACCATTAAGCCTTCTACTTGTAGGATCCTTGGTAGCACAGTGGTTAAACTGCTGTGCTGCAGTTGTGAGTTCAATCCTGACTAGGGGATCAAGGTTGACTTAGCCTTATCTTTGCTAATTAACTTGTGAACTGCCCAGAAAGTGCACTATGCACTATGGGTTGGTATAGAAGCTTAATTGCCATTGCTATTGTAGCAAGAGAACTGCCAAGCACTTAAAAGATTTACAGCCAAGGTCTATCAGTCATAAATCTACATAAAATTTGCATATCCTAATATATATTTATTCATACACGTACGCATACACCATGGTTATGGGGAATAGATTTCAGGTTGAGGGGCTTAGCACTTACAGTGTCTCTGATCAACTGATATCCAAAGGGCATAGCAATTTTTAGAGTGGTAAGTAAAAAATGCCTTCTGTTCCTCCAGCTGGATCTTTGGGTACCAGACAGGGAAAGCAGCAACTGTACCTACATATGCATTTTCATTAGACTAGACAGCAACATGTGGTTTCAAGGGAAATGATAACATGTGTTATAGTCCACATTTCCTGTACTTCACTCCCATTATAATGTCCTAGTTGCAATCTGTACTTTCACTCCCATTGAGAGATATAATTCAGAGATCCAAAGTACAATCTGGGCATATTTTGAGTGAGGACTAGGTATTATTTAGCAAATTAATTATAACCTATTTTCTAAAACGTCAGCAATATGGATCACAGCCCTCTAGTAACATTTTTATAACTCAAGAGCAGAGATTCTCAACCTGGAGCCTGTGGGCTGGATGCAGCTTGCAGCTCCATATCATTTGCCCCCCCCCACCGCCTCCACCACACTAGGAAGTGCCATGTGGTGAAGAAATGGCAAAAATTGTCATCTGCCCCCCCCCCCAAGCTGTCTGAGGGAACGTGACCCAGCCCCTGGCTTAAAAAGGTTGAGTCTACTTCATTAAGTAAAACAATCTTCATTTTAGGTGAAATACCAAATCCCAGTTCTCTTCATTATTCCAAGACAAATTTCACAGAAGTAGCAGATCTTACAGAAAAACATATTTACTATAATACCACCACTTGGCCTGTGTTATAAGATTTAATTGAAAGATGTCCCCAAATTGCCTGCCTTGTTCCAATGAGAAGGATCATAACAGATCTCCATTACTACCTTCTCCCTAAGGTGGGTGGATAGTTTCTGAATGACTAAGGTAGTCCCATCTCTAGTAACTATCTACTTTACTTATGAAGGTGTATGCACTGAATGACGTCCCTGAAGAACATTGAGCAACTGCTGCATAGATTTATATATCCTTATAAAAACTATATATTGAACTCAAAGGACAGGGGAAGGGGATTGTTGCAAAGTTTTGAATCCAACGAAACACAGTTATTTAAAGGAAAAAGTGATTGTTCTCAATAGTTTTATAACTACAGAAAATATTAATGATCAAAGAAAAGACCAAATCACTACCGCCAAAGAAAAATTAAGTGAATTAAAGATTATAACAATATGCCAGTGACATAGAACACTCTCACAATGAGGAAAAGCATTAAATGTTAGCATTTATTGCCTATCTAGGGTTTCAGAAACCCAAGCTAAACAAGTTAGCTAAATAAAACCAATTCCAGGCCATAAGCATGTTGCATTAACGTATAAACAATAAAACTGAACAATTGCCAAGACTTTCAGGATAGCTTTTCAAAAGAACTTTAACAAAGTTATGTACCAAGGCATGGTGACAAGACAGCTATTGCTTCATTTCTCCATTAGTTGTTTTTCACTGTCATCTCTTTATGGGGAAAATTAAAGCCCTGATTATCACAATAGGCAGAGAGCAAGGCAAACAGGGGGTCTGGTGGAGGAACAAAGAATACAGTTATTGTGACCCTGCACAATCCACTTAAAAGGAGAAGCACCAGAAGTATTTAGGTTGGTAGTGCTAACCAGAGCCTGGGGGGGGGGGGGGAGTGCAGAGATATATGTCTACTCACATTACAATCAAGTACAGTACATGAATCAATAATAAGCTGATTTTTACTTATGCTGAGCTAGAGAAGTCATTACGATCTGTTCTTCAAGATAGGAACCTACCTGAAAGTCTTGATCATCAATTCCAAACCTCTCTCGCAGATTACGAAAAACCATCGGACAATATTCCTTGAATTTGAAATGACTTGGCATATTTTCTCTGCAACAGGAATTTGATAAACAAGGGAAATTAGCTAGGAATATTACATCTTCTGAAAATAAAACAACTGTAATAAAGGTCTTGTCTGCCAGACCAGACACATTACCAATGTGATGGCAGTTACTCTTCTCAATAAAAAAAAAATACCACATAAAATTAGTAACACAGAATTTGAACAAATTTTGACATTGTCATGTTTTTCTCAGTAATACTCCACAAGAGCTGTAAGTTAATTAGGGGGGGAATGAAGATAACACTTGAAAGAAAGAAGAACATTAGAAATGTTTTTTAAAAGTTCAATTGTAAATCATTGGAGCTTTCCCATCCTGTTTCCATAAAGCCACAAAACACCCATTGTGACTTTTATTACTGCTTTCTTCCTCAATACCAACATAAGCATAGCTAACTCTCTAAGCTACCTAATATCGGTAAATAATCTGACTCCCTAAAAGGGCCAACAGCTATGGGCAGATGAGCCCCTTTAAGTGGGGTGATGGTCCCCTCAGTGGAGGAAATGCCACTAGAAACCATCATATTGGGCCCAATGGCAAAATGAGCGGAGGAGGAACCACTCAACTATTCTGATTCCTAACGGTCATGGAGGCGGAAAAAGCCATACCAGATGGACTTGCTGTGAAGGTGCACCTTGTCAGTATCCTCAAGGCTGTGGCAGTCCATTTCAGTCCCAGTGTCAAATCCTGCACATGTCTCATTTCATTGCGACAGAAGATGGTTTTGTGATCATAGTGTGTGGGTCACTTGATGGCAAGCTGGGATACACTTTAAACAAATTCACGCCAATGGTATTTTTCCTGAAAACATTCTCAGGAAAAAATGTTTACTTGGACACAAGTTGCAGCCAACGCCACCAACACAAACCTAATGCCAATACCAGTCTTTGCTCCATCTAATCCAGTTCCTCAACTGCGCATTTTCCATATGTGATGGACCACATGGTATCTGGCTAGCAATGAAGTGAACTAGAAGTCAGCAAGTCAAGAGAAGGTTGTTCCAGGCCAAGAGTGGCTACACAATACTAATGCTTGCTAATGGCTCAGCACAGTAGGACGTAGGCACATTGCTTAAAGATTTACTCCAGGCAAACCTGCAATTATAATATTTGGCAGTCCCTATGACAGTGATGGCGAAACTTTGGCACTCCAGGTGTTCTTGGACTTCAATTCCCAGAAGCCCAAGTCCACACTCCTGCTGATCAGGGCTTCTGGGAATTGAAGCTCAAGAACATCTGGAGTGCAGAGGTTCGCCATGACAGCCCTATGATGTAGAAAGGGAAGGGTCTTCATGGACAGCACCAGCTCCCCCTGGTTAAGCAGGTTCTGAACCTTGTGGCTAAACTTGGATCCAACAGTGAGCCTACAAACGTCAGACAGATCACTGGTAGAGCACTATTTTCTAAGCATCTTCATCTGACAAAAAGGCTCCAATATCATTTCCAGGCTTTCCAGAATTTAACAATGAATCATTCATGCCTTTGCTACTGTAAGGCTGCTCTAGTACACTACATAGTATTGCTCCTGTAAGAAAATGTAGATGATGAAGCCTATTTCCTGGCAGTGGCATTACATCATGCGACATGACACGGGTGTTCCAGTTCCCCATTTGGCTTCCACATGCAATCCATATTGGCCCTGGCTTACACAACACTAGAAAAACCTAAAAGATGGCTCCTTTGTATTCAACATTGATTTAGACATATATTTCAAAATGACAGTTTCTAAGGGAGCAAAAAAGAAAAAGAATGAGTTTCTTAAGAAAACCCAGCCATTAGTCTGCCAAAAGTCCAAACTGCACAGCATTGTTAACAGCCAGAGTCACATTAATGGGACACTTTAGATTTACTTAAATCAGACCAGGGGTGCCCAAACAATGACCCATGCGCCGGATCCAGCCTCCGACACAATTAACCCAGCCTGCGAAGCCCTTGTCGCTCCTGGAAGTGGAAGTAAAACGTGTCCATATGGACGTGTTTTACTTCCACTTCCAGGAGCGACGAGGGCTTCATGGGCCGGATAAATTGGTGTTGGGGGCCAGATCTGTCCCCCAGGCCAGTGACCAGCTCCCTAAACCATGTGACCAGCCCACAGCCAAAAAGGTTTGGGCACCCCTGCTATAAACGTTTACGTCAACCTGGATTACAAACAATATTCTTGGAAAGAATTCGGTTTCCAAGGGCTGCCACCTTCTTCAGACTTGATACTCAGAAAAGCAGGGAGACCGCAGCATAGGAAGGAAACCCTCTCTTCCCCTCATCTTTCCCTAACACCCCCTTACCTCCTGCTAATGTAGACAGGAAATAGGTTTGTAAGCTTTCTTTGCCCCGTGGGTTGTTTCAGAAAATGATCTGATTAGTTTCCTTTTAAAAAAAAAACCCCACTGGATTCATAGAATCATAGAATAACTGAGTTGGAAGGGACCCATGATGCCATCAAGTCTTCTACTCAATGCAGGAATCCAAATCAAAGCAGATCTGTCAGGTGGTCATGCCATAAGTTGGAAGTGACTTGGCAGCATGTAACAACAACAAATGTGAAAAGGATGTTATTATCATCTGCTCTGGGCTTGTATGGCGAAACATACTGCAATTAACCCTTACTATTTTTAATACAGTACTTGAAAAAAAGCTTGGAGTCCAATTCTGATATAAGATCTCTGCAGAGAATCTTATGCATGTGACCAAACTAATAAATAATTCCCTCCCTCCACTGTGGACCAGCACACAATTTTCAGAACATTAGGATTGTCGTCATTGGCTGCTACTCGTATCCAAATACAGTAGAACCTCGTATAAAGAAAAAACTCAATTCCGCAGAGCTCTTCGCTATACGTTTTTTCCATTATACAGATCCCTATGGGCGATGCACCATATAATGGGGGGGGGGGAGTTTGTTATATGAATCACCACTGGCGATACCCCATACAACAAAAAAATTTTTTTGTTGTGCAGGGTGTTGCCAATGGTGATTCGTATAATGAACTTTTTTCGTTATACGGTCCATCAGCAATAGTGCAAAAATGCTTCATTGCATGGGTTTTTCGCTAAATGAAGCTTTCGTTATCCGTGTTGCCACTGTATTTCACCCCCTGTTTTACAGGGGAAATGCTACTGGGGTGAATTTGTTTAAGATGGATCCCAGCCTGCCATGAAGTGACCCAGACACTGTGATCTCGGAGTCATCTCCTGCAGCATATATGAAATGAGACATGCAGGATTTAACACTGGGAGTGCAATTGACTACTGCAGCATTGAGGATATTGACATGGTGCACTTTCACAGCCAGTCCATCTGGCATGGCCTCTTGCACCTCCATGACCATTGGGAATCAGAATAGTAAAGTGGTTCCTCCTCCGCTCATTTTGCCATTGGTCCCAATTTGATGGTTTCCAGTGGCATTTCCTCCACTGAGGGGACCATCACCCCACCTAAAGGGGCTCATCCGCCTGTAGCCTTTTAATTATTTACTGCTGCTAAACACTCAGCATTGAGTCATTGGCTGTACGGTCTACCCCCTTAACATAGAGGATGTCCAACCAGACACTGCACTTAAATCACAGAAAACCAGCTAATCTAGAGATTTTTTCCTTCTAGTGTAAAATAATCTAGTCTATGAGGTCATGATATGAACAAATGTACTGTACTTTACTTACTTATTGAAAAGGTGATTGTCCACTTTTATCTTTGAATATGCTTTGAAGTCATCTGGCATCAACATAACAGGGATTTGAACATGGCTCAGTTCATTGATCTACAAGGAAAGAACAGAAATTAAGAGTAATATAAAATATGGTAAGAAGCAGGCTACCGGTACTTTCAATGAGCAAGCCTCAAGATGTTGTTGGACTTTACATTCACATCTACTCCACCCAGCATGATCAAAGGCAAGGGACTATGAGAGTTACAGTTCTAAACATCTGGAGAGCCAAAGATTTTACAAACAATGTATGTCACTTTTCTCTCTATTTATGAGGTAGAAAAAGATAATAATAATTTCATGTCAGAAATTATTCTAGGTTGAAAGGATTTTTGCTGGAAACTCCACTCAGGGGACGCCCGAAGGAAGCTCCTTTCACGTCCCCAAGATCCTTTCCCACCGAAGTGGTCCCTATTTATCTACTTGCAATTTCTTGCTCTCAATGTGCTAGGTTGGCAGGAGCTGGGACAGAGACAGATGCTCATATCTTCTTCCATGTCTAGGCCAGATGTGAAACTATCCATTCTGCAGTTGAAAGCTGCAGCGTCTCAGTGGTTAAGAAATTCGCCTTGTTAGCTGGAAGGCTGGCAAGTTGGCAGTTCGAGACCTGGGTACTGCATGATGGATTGTCTCAGCTCTTGGGGACATGAAAGGAGCTTCATTTGGGTGTCCTCTGAGCGGCATTTCTTCCGCAAAAAATCCTTTCAACCCATAATAATTTCTGACATGAAGTTATTATTATTCTGCAGTTCTTTTTGCCTGATCAAGCGTGAGAAAGATTAGCCAGCAACACAAGGTTATCAGGGTATGCCCAGTGTGTTTCAAAAATACAACAATCTTCGAGGAGGCTCATGTGTACTCCCATTATAAGAGATGGGTAGCATGTATTCAGGAGCATGGTTTAAGAAACAGGTAATGCCTGAAACGTCATCTACAAAGGAGAAATTCTTATTATGTTCTGGAGATAGGAGTAAAGTTGAAAATATTTTCCAGTTTTTTTAAATTCCTTTTTTTAAAATGTGTACCGCAGATTGTTTTCTAACAACAATCACTAAAGAATTATTAATCTTAACACCTGAAAAACTTTTTTAAAGAAGTGTGAATGCATCGTGCAGGGAATGCTTTCAGTAAAAAGTTTCCCATATAATTATAATGCAATATACCAACATATTCCCACCATCCAGAAGTCATCCTATACCTGCGCTATCATTCAACTCAGTTTAGCTGCATGTGCTATGTGCTGTCAATTTGCTTCAGATTTATCCCAAACCTAACAGGAGTTACAAGCAAACATGTGTTGTATTCCATCAAAAATAAATTCTAGCTGATCATTCATGACATCAAAGAAAGACTAGAGAATAAGACAAACTATGACTAACATTTGGACTGAATTTGTTTTCTAAGGTATTTCAAAAGCAAACCATAGAAACAATAACAATAACAATAACAATAACAATAACAATAACAATAACAATAACAATAACAATAACAATAACAATAATAATAATAATAATAATAATAATAATAATAATAATAATAATAATAATAATAATAATAATAATGTATACAATTTCATTGCTATACGGGATGATTGTTGTATGAAGTTCTACTGTAACTACAAAGCTGAAGAAACAGTTCTAAAGTAAAAGAGAAGGATCTAGCACTCTGTCTCTCAGACAAACAAATTTAAAGTGATTTCCCCTTTTTGGATAGTCTTCTTCCATATCTACCTCTAATGTGTCCAACATATTTTGAACATTTTTACTATACATGTGCAGTTCCACACTTTAAGTGTGCCCTGGTAGCACCGTAGTTAAACTGCTGCACTGCAGCCAAAACATTGTGCGTTCAATCCTGAAGGGTACCAAGGTTGACTCAGCCTTCCATCCTTCCAAGATTGGTAAAATCTGTACTCAGCATATTGGGGACAAAATGCAAATTACCTTGTGAATTGCCCAGAGATTGCACTAAGCGCTATGGGGTGGCATAGAAGTGTAATTGCTATTACTATTGCTATATTGAAAGAAAATTCACCAGTTTGCAGCATGTAAAGTACTACAGACATTTGAATGACTACAGATAGATAGCTTGGAACTGAGCACAATAGAGACAGGCATGGCAAGGCATTCTTTTAGTAAGTAGCCTTTGTTCTCACAGGCTCTTCTCAGAAATCAACATCTTTAATTAAAAAGACAACCAGAAGCTGAAAAAGAATCAATTGTTTCAAGATTTTTGGTGCCTGGCTTTGAAATCTGGGAGTTGCTGCTAGTATTGAATCTTTCTTTGTTACAACAAAGACCAGTGGTTTTCTCTCACCAGCTGATCAGAGATGCAAAAAAAAAAAAAAAAAGATAAAAAAACAACAGCTTTAGCTATGTCAGGCTAATATAACTCAAGGGAAAAAACCTTTTGATGAATGACCATGTCCTCAAATTTTTGGAAGCAAGGTAAATATAACTCAGATTTGTTTCTGGAACTGAGTCATTTTATAGATCAGTGGTGGTGAACCTATGACACACATGCCAGAGGTGGCACTTGGAGCCCTCTCTATGGGCCCCCGTGTGGTCACCCCAGCACAGAGTTTGTCCCGTTCCTCTGCCCAGCAGCCCAATGGGAGTGTTTCCTCCCTCCCCAGCACAGAGTTTGCCCTGCCCCTCTGCCCAGCAGCCCAATGGGAGCGCTTCCTCCCTCCTCCCAGCACAGAGTTCAACCTGCCCAGCAGCCCATGGGAGTGCTTCCTTCCTTTCCTTGCCATGTTCGCACTTTGTGGGTTGCAGTTTGGGCACTTGGTCTCTAAAAGGTTCGCCATCACTGTTATAGATACATAGTGAGGAGCTGGTGTGAACTTTATGTTATGAATATTCAAATCCTGGGATCTGTAAAGTACTCAGACAATAGTTTAAAATGATCTCTGACAATTTTGTAGGGGAGCTAAAGCCAAAAGCTCAACTTGGCAAAAGGCAGTGTTCCTCACCAGTGGTGGGATGTCAAAAAATTTACTACCCCACTGTAACGTCATCAGTGTGGGCAGAGCTACCATCATGATGTCATGATGTGGGTGGGGCCAAAGAAAAAAAATTAAAAAATACAAAATAATAATAAAATAAAATATAAATAAGCACACGCACATGCACACACACACACACACACACACACACACACACACCTAAACCCATCCATAACACAAACCCATAAATAAATTAAATAAATAAATAAATTTTAAAAATACATTAAAATACACCCACCCAGTGGGGGAACCCGTGAAAAGGTAAGCCCCGAAGGTGGTTCCTCACAAAAGCTGCTACCAGTTCTCCGGGACACTGGGAAAAGTTAGTACCGGTTCTGGCGAACTGGTGAGAACCTGTTACATCCCACCACTGAAGCCGAGAAGGTTGTATGCCAACATAACCGGACGACACCAGGCTGGTATCAGGAAATTTTGTTTTGTCTAATCATTACAGTAGAAATTCTGGTACATAACATCATCCTCTGAGCTACAGTAGACAGTAGCTTGCATCCCTGAAAACTAATACATTGACTGTGGTAGAAATAATTTATTAGCAACGGTATCACCATAGACATAACTATCCCTAATTAAATTGACTACAATTTCTTTATTCAACGGAAACTCCTACAAGTAGTTGGTTACATTTGACTAGATAAATCCTACATGTCATAACAGGCATCACCTTAGAGCAGTGTTTCAAATCTTTGGTTTTTGGACTTCAATTCCCAGAAGCCTAAGTCAATTCTCTAAAGCACTGATCAGACAATGTACTGACTTAGGCTTCTGGGAATTGAAGTCCCGCTGTGGGGTGTGTGCCCCATGTTGGGCACCACTTCCTTAGAGACACCACCTCCCATGCGAGAAAAGAGAAAGAACAAGCCAAAAGGTCTGAACAATACCACAGTGTTGCTCAATCAATCCTCTGGGAAGAGGCCTTGGCACATTTCACAGCAAGCAAGGCAAGATTTTGTGGTTCAAGTTGGGAGACACAAATAACCAAGTTGTTTTATTTCACTTATGATATCAAAAATTTAAAGGATCCGGAATTGATCTCAAAGCCATAATACTCCAAATGTTAACAGATTTGTTTCTTTTCATTTTGGTATGTAATTTCCAGGCTGCTCCTCAATGCCCATAATTCTCTTCCTAGAAGAACCACAGCAGCAGCTAAGACTGATATGCCAATAGTTTAGTTCAATCTCTAGGGTCCTGAGACCACTGTATCAACACACACCCATCTTTCCACTGGCTCCAAGTTTCCCCCTTTCCTGAATTACAGCAGGGCGGATGAGATTACATGCATATACAGTTGTACCTCACTTAAAGAGCATAATCTGTTCCACAGGATTGCTCTTTAAGCGAGTTTGCTCTTTAAGTGAAACAGCATTGTAAGTGACCAATTGTTACTTCGGGGGGGGGGGAGATTGCAAACCCCGATTTATTTGTTAAGCGAGTTTTTGGTTGGTTTCATTTGTTAAGTGAAGTGAATATTCAGAGGAAAGTCTGCTCTTTAAGCGAGTTACTCCTTAAGCAAGGCACTCTTTATGTGAGGTTTGACTGTAATAGTGTTGTTAGCAGTCATTGACATATGTCTTGTCACCATAGGGACATATATCACAGTTCAGCCATTTCTGGAGTCCCAGAAATCAGCCAGGAAAGAGGTCAGCAGCACATAAAGCTGAAGAAAGAAGTAACATGTCTCCTGTTGAGTTTACCTCTAGCAGCTTGTTAAAGCAAGAATGTGGAACAAAGCTATGACTCCTTGGCTTCTAATACTTGCATGGAAGCCAAAGTTCAGTAATGCAGCTGGCTTGGCAAGCTACATGCAAATACTGAAGCCTCTTGTCCTACACAATCATTAAAGGTACTGGAGATGTGTCCCTTCTCATGTGGTCATTTAAGCCACAACTATGTTGGGGCTTACTTTCTATTCCTTGACTGGAATGTGCTGCTCCAGTATGGAACGCATCCACACATGCAAAAGAAGCTGACATCGCTGTTAATGAAACCATATGGACAGTGACAGGATGCCTTAAACCTACACCAGTTGAGAAGATATACCCCCTTGTTGGTAGTGCTCCACCTAAGATCAGGAGAGAAGTAGCAGCAGATGATGGGAGAATTAAGCAGTGAAAGATCTCTTAATGGCAGGAAGATATTTTCACTATTCAGAATGGGGTCAAAGCTGCAATCGAGAATTGTGGATTCCTCTTTTTTGAGGTTTCATCTTAATTACGAACATCTAACAATTTCCCCTCCAGGATAGCATCCTTGGTGGCAAGTCTATTTTTGATCTGTGCATTCAAAAGTAAAATTACAAAAACAAGAAGAATTTTAAAAATTACTGCATGTGACATGACAGCAGCCAGGATTTCTGTCAACTGGTTTAGTACTTGGCAGAAACAAAGTATAACAGTACCCTACAGACAAAACAGTGCCTGTAATAAAGTGTATAAACATCACTTTCGGATGCTCGGATACTGCAGCAGCAGACACCTGAGAGAACCAAGCAAGAGAATGACCCTCGACATCCTCTGAATGAATATGAGCCTCAAATCCACCAGGTCAGATCCAGGAAGAGCTTTATGGAACAACAAACACTCTTGAGGATACACAAGAGCAAAACCAAACTAAAAGATGGGGTAAGGAGCTCACTGGACAAGGAACATCATTAAAGGAAGATATGGCAGAAGAACTCAACCTCCCCTATGTCACTTGGAGGACCCTGAAAAGGCTGGTGGTCGGAACCCCTAAATGCAAGACCAACATGCTTAAGTGGAGGCTGCTGGCAGACAACAACATGCTATGTGAATGTGGAGATACAGAATCCGGCTCATTTACTGGCCTGCCGATTACTACCAGAAACATGTACCAATGAAGATTTAATTTTGGCCAACGACAAAGCCAAGAAAGTGGCTTCAAATCTGTAAATAAAAGAAGAATCACTTTTGGATTCAAGCCATTTGGTATGCACCTCTGAAATGCTAAATATGTGCTTTTATTTCAATGTAAAAATACTGAAATATTAGTTTATTTATGCTGTATATATTTGTATGCCACCTTTCTCCCAATTAAGGAACCAATTAAGGAAGGCAGTTCAGAAGCTATTTAAAAAAGCAACCAAGATCACAATAAATTATGAAATTAATAACCAATAAAACAGAATGGCATTAAAACAATTAATTAAAGCTGATTAATTGTCCCGTATCAATCTGCTTAAGGGACAAGTTATGACCTCTACTTCTGGAATGTTTTTGCATTTTAAAAAATATAAAATTTGCATAGATGGTAAGCAACCCTACTTTGTACAGCCTCATTGACAGACTATAATATTGCAAAAGAATGACAGGTAAAACTAGTGTGCCACCTATGCCTGTTCCTGGAATTATCTGATGGCCATTCAAGTCTTAGTTACATTCTGTTTGGATAATTGGCCTGCATTCCACGAGTGGATTCTTTTAGAAGTCTTCAGAAACATCAGCAGGTACAAGATGTTAAGCCAAAGTTTTAACTGGAGCTAGTTCCAGTAAAAAAGAAAATTCTGACTGACATCCAGGGAATTGCTTATTCTTCCTGTCAAGCTGTAATCCTCACCCTCAAGATGTTTACAACAGCCATATATAAGTCCATAGCTGATTCCAGCAGCAGCAGCGGCTGGAGTAAGGGTGCAGGCTGGTTGATTTGGTGCCACTGGCTGGATCTGGCCCATGCGTCATAGGTTGCCTACCCCTGGTGTAAGGCAATACAGATTTCTGCCGCAAAGGAAGGCAGTGTAATGACATGACAGATCATGTTTACAACAGCTGTAAATGAGTCCGTGGCTGATTCCAGCGGCAGTGGCAGTAGCAGCTGCTGGACCACCAGTCTGGCCCGCAAAACTGTCTGAGGGAGCGTGACCTGGCCCCCAACTTTAAAAGGTTGGCAACCCCTGCCTTACACAAAAAGGGAAGTGCCATCTCTACTTTCAAACACTAAAACCAAAAGTCACAAAGAGTACATACTGTTATTTTTTTAATCCATTTATTTTCTGTACGGAGAGCTTCCACCATTTTTATTCATGTCAGTGCTCACCTCTGTTTCTAAGCCGAAGAGCCAGCGTTGTCTGCTTCTGCAGACGTTTCCGTGGTCATGTGGCAGGCATGACGAGACACCGGAGCGCACGGAATGCTGTTACCTTCCCACCGAAGTGGTCCCTATTTATCTACTTGCAATTTCTTGCTTTCAAACTGCTAGGTTGGCAGGAGCAGGTGGTACGAGAGAGCAGCAAATTGCTAATATGTAATTTCTTCTAGTATTTTTGCTTCCAGGGAAAATGCTTGCAGGTGTTGTTTTTCTCCAGGTTAGCCTATAACTTACCTGGCTTTGGATATTATGTTTCACCTCAGATAGCAAAATGTCTTGGATCAGGCTTGAAGCAAGTCACTTTGTTTTATCAAATTTAGAAATCCACTCTTACAAATGTAAATCTTGTGTTGCTTACACATACTTGCTCACACTATTTTTAGCTGCTAGGAATATGGTTTTACTTAGAATATCTGTAGAGAAGTTACTCAAGATATCTATCAACTTCCTTCTTCCTCAAGTGCCATATCTATTCCGGATATTGGCTTTCATCACAGCAATAGTCTTCCTGTTTTTAACTTCTCGGAACAGTTCTTCCAAGGTCATGCCACACCAGTCTCTCAGGTTCTTTAGCCATGAAGTCCATCTATGTCCAGGGCCTCTCTTTCTAGGGATCTTTGCTTGCAGAGTGAGTTGGAGTATTCTATACTTTATGTTGTTCCTCATGATATGGCCAAGGTATTGGAGCTTTCTTTGCTTGATGGTCTTAAACAGTTTTTGTTCTTTAGCCATCTGGTGCAACACTTCTACATTAGTCATATGGTCAACCCATGATATCCTTAACAGCCACCTGTAGATCCACATGTGGATCTATAAACCAACCATTCTTATTGCAAGAAAGGAAATGTCAACTATATATCAGGAAATGATAGAATGAACCATTCAATATTAACACAGATTATCTCTTATCAGATGCTTCTTCCTTAGAGACTGGATGGATGGCCATTTCTTGAGAAGGCTTTACCTATGGATTTCCTACATTGGCAGAATGTTGGACTAGCAGGGGTGGGCAACTTGCAGCCTTGAGAGGAGCCTGGGTTTCTGGGAATTGAAGTCAAGGTACACCTGGAGGCCCAGGGTTGAGAAACCCTGGCCTAGAGCAGTGGTGGCAAACCTTGGCACTCCAGGTGTTCTTGGACTTCAATTCTCAGAAGCCCAAGTCAACACTCCTGCTGATCAGGGCTTCTGGGAATTTAAGTTCAAGAACACCTGGAGTGCCAAGATTCGCCATCCCTGGCCTAGAGGAAACAGCTAGTCCTCCATGTGTTCTGGAACTTCAATTCCCAGAAGTCTAGGCTCTCCTCAAGGCCACAGGTTCCCCACCCCTGAGAAGAACTTATGATTCTGTTATCCCCCCCCCCTTACCACCTGTGACCTTCTCGTTTGTAATACTGTACAGTTGTACCTCGCTTAAAGAGCATAATGCGTTCTGCAGGATTGCTCTTTATGCGAGTTTGCTCTTTAAGCAAAACACCATTGGAAGTGGCCAATTGTGGGGGGGATTGAGAACCCCGATTTATTTTTTAAGCAAGTTTTTGGTTGGTTTTATTTGTTAAGCGAAGCGAACATTCAGAGAAAATTCTGCTCTTTAAGCGAGTTACTCTTTAAGCGAGGTGCTCTTTATGCGAGGTTTGACTGTATTTAGTTTTGTTTTGTTTCTTATAAAAAGAAAGCAGAGGCTCTTAAAGCTACTGGAGGCCCAATTCCACCCCAAACAATTGAACTAGTTTTGGATCCACCGTGTAGTGGGCTCCAAAAAATGTACTACCACATTGTGGGCGTGGTATGGTGGGCGTGGCCAGGGGGAAAGCCCTATGTTGCACTGAATTAGGACTACTTTATTTCAAAACTTGGGATGGACAGGGCCAGCCAGAATTTCTGCTACTGGTTCTGGCAAACTGGGGTGAACCTGCTGATGCCCACCAGTGGATCCACCTCAAACACTGTGCAATATTACCATCATGTGGTTAGTATGACTCTCCAACCAACACAGAAACAAGCCTCAACACTGTAAATTGTTTGGAAAGTGCTTGTGCCTTTGGGCATTCCTATCACGACCAAACAAGGTTTCAATCTGTCTGCACTTTCTCGCATTTGGCTTTCCAAATCTGTGCAGCTGAAGTAAGGATTGATAGGAATAATGTTAATGCATACTAATGTAGAAGAGACAAGAGACATAAGGGTTAAATAAAACATAGATTTCCCATATCTTATTTTACTGTTCCTTTGCACTCATTTAATATATTCTGTCCTTGGCATTCTCCAGTGCACTCTTTTTGATAAGCAGCTATCTATCCTTCTGTCAGACCCTAAATTTGAAGACTGGAAGGTCAGGGTTCGATACCAGAGTACTGCACCACAGAGTGAGCTCCTGTCTCTGTCCCAGCTCCTGCCAACCTAGCAGTTAAAAAACAAGAAATTGCAGGTAGATAAATAGGTACTACTTCAGTGGGAAGGTAAACAGCATTCCATGCATTCTGATGTCTACAGAAACATCTGCAAACACAGACAGTGCTGGCTCTTCAGCTATAAACAAAGAAGAGCACTGAAACCTTGAGTGAGATACGACTGGCTTTTGAGCAAGGGTGACTTTTCCCTTTCCCTATCTATCCTTCTAGTTTCATTATTATTTTTTAAAGGTACCTTCTCTAAAGTAAGCTTCTACATCACTAAAATAAGTCCAAACTAAGAAGGAAATGTAGAGCCCACTAGTGGACTTCAATTCCCAGAAGCCTAAGTCAGTACATTGGCTGATTAGTGCTTTGGGGAAATGTCTTAGGCTTCTGGGAATTGAAGTCCAAAAACCAGCATTTGGGAAACACTGGTCTATTCAACGTTCAGGAGAATGGTACCAAATCAGATAAAATGCCTATATAGCCCAGCATCTTGTTTTCTTACAAGGGCCATTCATGACTATGTGAAGCCAAAGAGCATTTGCTGCTATTGCTCTTCTCCAGTAACTAGTATTTCTGAAATCATTTCAAGTACTGTACAGTATTTCTGATCCTAGAAGCAAAGTACAGTACCATCCTGACTAATCTACCTTTGATAGCTTTAACCAGCACTAATTTCTCATTTCAAAACCATACAAGGATGTGACTACACAATAAGAAAAGTGTAAATGACTTTGCTGTGAAACTACACCCAAGAAATGCACTTCTGCCAACTACAAAGGAGTCAGCAGAGTGGGGAAGAAATCAAGCTTGTTTGCAGCTTGTTAATTGTTTAAACCAGGGGTGCCCAAACTAAGGCCCGGGGGCTGGATCTGGCTCCCAACATCAATTCATCTGGCCCACACCACCCTCGTCATTCCCAGAAGCAAGTAAAATGCGCCTGAACAGGTGCATTTTACTTCTGCTTCTGAGAGTGACAAGGGTGGTGCAGGCTGGATGAACTGGTGTCAGGGGCCGGATGCAGCCCCCAGGCCATAGTTTGGGTACCCCTGAAGCATGTGACAAGCCTGTGGCCCGAAAGGTTTGGGCACCCCTGGTTTAAACCCTCTCCTGCTCACATCTGGTGCTTGGTTTCCTTCCTTCTTTCTTTCAAAGGTTTGCTGTCCTAGTGCTATGACAAGCAGATGGCAAAGGAGGGGGGAAAGTAAGGAATCAACAGAAAGAGAGAGAGAAAGAGAGGTTTTAAGGCAGTTCTTTTCTAGCAACCCAGATTTACAGGAAGCATAGATAGAGCTTAGAGTTACTTAATTAGTTCCTCCTATGCTATATAACATATTGGGCAATGAGGGTTCTCCTGCAATTCTGATCCATTGCCAGATTTGAAGCTTCATTCCAGTGGACACCCATTTGTAAAAGACTGGTTATGAATGTTCAGTAC
The DNA here is from genome assembly GCA_030440675.1 of Furcifer pardalis. NCBI lineage: Eukaryota > Metazoa > Chordata > Lepidosauria > Squamata > Chamaeleonidae > Furcifer > Furcifer pardalis. Next base: position 91,524,755 of record CP126897.1, read on the forward strand.
CAGGTGTTACGGGGTCTCCCTCTTCTTCTGTTTCCACCTTAAAATGTGGCCCACTCTCCTCTCTGCCTATTCCTTTTCCTTCTCTATCCCCACTTTGGTTACCTTGCTGCCCTAACAGATAGATAAGTGTGCCTTTAAAAGGAAGGAAGGAAAGCCCAGCCCCTCTCACTGCTTGTATGGCTGGCTGTAATGATGTCAGATCCAATGGCTAGAAAGCCCCAATGATAGAGGAAAATGTTAAGATGGGGGGGACTCCAGGGTTATTCATGTTGAATTTTATATCACAAAGCCAATGAGAAATTATGCAAACCAGACTGTCCCATCCCTGGAGCATTTCCTGCGTTACTTGTCAATATACTGTTTTTGCATCCCAAGTCCTTGGCTACTGCTGTAACCAAATGCATTTTTGGCAGCCTCTTTTTATTCCCCTGTGCTCCGGTAGACCCATTTATTTCTCCTGCCAGAATCACCACTAGCTTCTAAAGGGAACAAAAGAACCCAAAGGGTTATATGTCTTCTCTATTATTGTAGGGCTGGATTCCACATACTTCCTCTATTAAAACAGGTCCAGGCTTGAATGGTGAAACAAGGAAGTGTTTTATTTACAAGACTGGAACACAGTAATAAAGCATATAGTGCTGGTTGGCTGACAGCATTCAGTTCACTTACATCTCCTTTAATCTTCCACAAAACTCTGTTATCAACTTGTTGGTTCTACATTACGCCGGCTGAAACTCAACATTTTAAAATAAACTGCCGTGCTGAAATTCAACATAAAAAAAAGCCGGGCTGAAACTCAACATAAAAAAACCCCATGATCATGGATGGCATCAGGCCCTAAAACTCTGTGGCAAATAGAAGGGGAAGGATTGGAAGTAGTGACAGGCTTTACCTTCTTGGAAACCGCAACCATGAAATAAAAAGAAGGCTAATTCTTGGGAGACAAGCTATGAGAAACCAGGGCAGCATAATAAAAATCAGAGACATCACCCTGCCAACTAAAGTCCACATAGTCAGAGCAATGGTATTCCCAAAAGTAATGTATGGTTGTGACAGCTGGACCATAAGGAAGGCTGAGTGAAGAAGAATAGAAGCTTTTGAAAGGTGGTTATGGAGGAGGATTTTGAGAGTACAGTACCTGGACTGCAAAGAGATCAAACTAATCAGTCCTGAAGGAAATCAACCCTGACTGCTCCTTGGAAGAAGGTCAAATACTGAAAATGAAGCTCAAGTACTTTGACCACCAAATGAGAAGAGAGGACTCAATCAAGAAGGCCTTGATGCTAGGAAAGATTGAAGGCAAAAGGAGAAAGGGGGCACCAGAGGATGAGGTGGCTAGATGGCATTGTTGATGCAATGGGCATAGATCTGTGGGGGCTAAGGAGAATGGTGAAGGACAGAGGAGCCTGGTGTATGATGGTCCATAGGGTCACAAAGGGTCGAACTCAACTGTGCGACTGAACAACTTTCCCTAGTTCCATATTCTCTCTCCCATCTCTGATTGTTTCTAGCCTTTTCTCCCCCTCTTAACACCTCCTCACATTACTTTGATGGTTGTGATAGGCTAAGCCAAATTTACAGCAGACACCCGTGTTGTCTGCAACAACCTCATACAGTGGTAACAAATTACACAGTTTGGCCGGGAACTGTTGTCCAGAATCTTCCGCCATTTTGTTGGTGTTTTTTTTTTTAAATTAAGGGGAGAAAAGCTTCTCTATTCATTCCCTGTATGTCACAATTTTATATGCCTCTGTCACATACCCAACCTGTTGAACTTTTCTTCTGACCTAAAAGCAATCAAAGTTGCAATCTTTCATTTCAGGAGAGCAGTTCTCATTTTGATTATCCTTTCCTGAATCTTTTCAATCAATACAGTATCATTTCTGAGATGCACTGAACCAGAAGTACATACAGTATTGAAAGTGCAGTGGTGCTATCGGATTGTAGTTTAATTCTCTTCCCACACAATTCCAAGCATACAATCATCCAGTTTCATAGTATAGTCCGCCAAAGACTATGTAAGACTTCCACATTTTTTTCTCCTCCTTCTTTGGGTGCTGTATCCGAATACAGTATTGGCTATCTTCATGGTGATCGGCCATGAAGATTATCCTGAGAATATAATGCAGTGTCTCCCATTCCCCTTCCACATTGCAACATGACACTATGCCACTGACCCAGTTCCACAAGTTGCTTTCTGATCCTGAGTCCTTTTGGCATACAAAGTCTTCATCTGGCCCAGGCCAGGATGGATGAAGCTGCTGCCCTCCATCAAGATGGAGTCAAGTAGGATTTAATCCACTTGAGTACCATAATCCTTCCCTGTGGACTTCACCACCCAAGGCCGTTCGTCCTCAGAGAGTTGTCAGGTTAGTTAACCTCCGCCTAACGATTTGAGTTGAGTCGCTGGCAGTATGGTCTACTCCATTACCATAGCAGGATAACCTGACCAGGCTTTTCCTTACCTCTCAACAAACCTCAGGAAATATATTTACTTTTGAGAGAAGAGATTATCTGCACCAAACATTGAGACGGGGACTGGACTCAGTGGTCTCATAAGCCTCTTCCAATTCAGTTAGTCTATGATTCCAAGCTTGTTTCAGCTCAAGGTGATCAGAGTTGATTATAATTTTATAGACGCTTTTGAAATGTGGTGTTGGAGGAGAGTTTTGAGAGTCCCCTTTACAGTGAGGAGAACAAATAGGCCAATCTTAGAAGAAATCAACCCTAACTGTTCCTTAGAAGGTCAAATAGTAAAGATGAAGCTAAAGTACTTTGGACATCAAATGAGAAGAGAGGATTCACTTGAGAAAGTCTTGATGCTGCGAAGGGTGGAGGGCAAAAGAAGAAGGGGCGGCAGAAAATGAGATGGCTAGATGGTATTGTAGACGCAATGGGCACAGAGCTGGGTGGGTTGAGGAGGATTGTGGAGGACAGGAGTGCCTGGCAGACAGTGGCCCATGGGGTCGCAAAGGGTCGGAATTGACTGTGTGACTGAACAACAATTACTTATCACCCTGCCTTTCTTCTAGGAATAAATACAAAAACCAAGCACTACAATGAAAAAATTGGAAATGTAAGTGACCAGCTATCTAAAATATTTTTAAACTCCTTTTAAAACCCAAAATAAAGCCCACCCAAAGTATAGTTCTATTCAACTATATTAAAGACCTGGCAAATTACACTAAGGAAAACCTGTAACTTGGAACAGTAAACTGCACAGGTTGTAATTCTCTCTTCTCCCCCCCCCCACCCCCTTAGAAAGCAGACATTGCTTTGCTGCAGGTTTCAGTGAATTAAGTATTGGTAGGGTCATGCATGAGGAAAAAGAACAGAACGAACACATCAGAGGCAGTAATTACCATAATATTTTATTCCAAGCTATGAATGGTTTGTAAGGTCAAAATGCATGTCTTAGATCAGGGGTTCCCAACCTTTTCAAGCCGGTGGCCAGATCATGCTCTCTCAGTCAGCTTTGAGGGCCGGACAGCCATTTTGCCCTATCTGCACAATAGGGGTGGTCATTTTGTCCCAACAGCTTTAAAGGGGTAGCCATTTTATTTTTGAATGCTCTTGGAGGGATGAGGCCACATGAAATGGAACCACAGGCTGGATCTGGCCCACAGGCCTTGGAACCCCTGTCTTAGACTGAAATACAGTTATACCTCGCTTAAAGAGCATAATGCGTTCCACAGGATTGCTCTTTAAGCGAGTTTGCTCTTTAAGCGAAACACCATTGAAAGTGACCAATTGTGGGGGGATTGCGAACCCTGGTTTATTTGTTAAGCGAGTTTTTGGTTGGTTTTATTTGTTAAGCGAAGCAAACATTCATAGAAAATTTTGCTCTTTAAGCAAGTTATTCTTTAAGCGAAACACTCTTTATGTGAGGTTTGACTGTACAGTATTATCCTATCACTAAAGTAATGAAAGCAGTAGGTCCAGCCCAAGGCCAATGTTTTCCTGGGCTTAAACAAAAGGATATAACGATTTGCAAAAACTAATGTTAAAATATTTTCAGAGGAAATATGAATTACTAAAGTTCAAACAAAAAGAGCTTCAGCTCATGCAGCCAAAGTATTACTATATAACCTGTAATGTTGTATTGCTCATCCCCAAAAACAGCTAAACGTGAATATTCACAAGCTAACATAAAAAAAATGTGTGAACAAGCAAGATGATTTCAATCTTAGTTAATAACTGGGAATAAAAATGACTCCTCAGTTAATCAAGTTATGATCTAAGATTCAATGGCTATTCATGCTTGTAACTGCAAGATGAAAATAGATATCCAGCTAGCTATTCATGGGTTTTGTTGCAAGATGAATACAGATGCTACACCAAGGCAAGCACCATTAGCTCAGAGAATGACCAAGTTTTCATTGCTATTTGCAGGCAGAAAAACCTAGATGCAATATTTTTAAGCCAATGCCCAGTAGGGCTGGAAACTGCCATCTAAGAAAAGTCCTTGGCAGACAGTTTAGATAAGACTGGAGAAGTTCCAACTAATGAGTCATGCATGGCCTGCAGAAATTCCCCATCCAGCCCTAAAAGTACATTGGCTAAAGTTTTTTTTAAAGGGCAACACTCTCTCCAATGGCCTTCTACAATTAGAATTTTTTTGAATAATATCCCTCTTAGTCTGTGGTTCAGGCATATCAGAAAATAAAATAAAATAAAAATAAAGTAAAATAAAAAAACACTGTAGCACTTTAAAGACTAACTGCTATATTTTTGTGTTTTTTTTTGGAATATTTTTATTGTTAGCTTTCGTGGATCAAGTCCACTTCTTCAGACAAAAAGTGAAACGTACAGGTATGGTTTTTATACACCAAATTCAGGGGGTCAAAGGGAGAAGGGTGTGATCAAGCAAGATAACAGACAAGCAAGCACAACAATACAGCTTCACACAGCCATTAGCAACAATATATTATTCAGATTAGCTCTAAATGACTCCCTTTCAATCTCAAGGTTGCTGAGAAATATAGCAGTTAGTCTTTTAAATGGTACAGTGTTTTTTATTTTATTTTGTTTTGTTTTCTGATAAGCCTTACTATCATGATATTACTCAAAGGGTGAACAAAGGCAAGTGAGTAGGAGGAGAGCAAACAGGACATTGCAGAAGTACCACAGTACAGATAACAATAACGTTTAAACCACTGATGTTTCCCCTACTCGATGCTCAATTACAAACTATCTCAACTTCTATAAGGTGAACTAGTTAGTCCTGTCCCTGTCCATGACCTAAATTTGTTTTATTATCGGCATCTTAAACATAAACTCATACCACAAAAGGTACTCTCTGCAAAAGGTACTTCTAAATATTATATGTAGTCTTTGTAAAAGAATGGTCCTTTTGTCCAAGTGGATTTGAGTTGTGCTCATGCATATACATATACAGTTGTACCTCACTTAAAGAGCATAATGTGTTCCACAGGATTGCTCTTTAAGCGAGTTTGCTCTTTAAGCAAAACACCACTGTAAGTGACCAATTGTGGGGGGGACTGCGAACCCCGATTTATTTGTTAAGCAAGTTTTTGGTTGGTTTTATTTGTTAAGCGAAGCAAACATTCAGAGAAAAGTCTGCTCTTTAAGTGAGTTACTCTTTAAGCTAGGCGCTCTTTATGTGAGGTTTGACTGTACAGTGATGGGATGTTGCTGGTTCCAACCGGTTCCCCAGAACTGGTAGGAACAATCCCAGATGGTTCTCCGGGGGGGGGGTAGAACACCCCCCCCCCGATTGTTCTGTGCTTTTTTTTTGAGGCGTCCAGTTTGGATGCCTCACCGGCAGATTTTTTTAAAAAAATTGGAGCCAAAATTGTTCTAATTTAGTGCGCATGTGCAGAAATCAATCTGACACATGCACACTACAATTGCGAATTGGGCATCCATCAGATTGAATTTCTGTGCATGCACACTAAGAGGCAGCCATTCGCTGCCTAGTTTTATCCAGAGCCGGACCTTTTTGGAGCAGCTCCGGTGGCGGAGCTGCTCCTTTTTGGAGCAGCTCCCCAGGCCTCGAGGTGGTGGCCGCACTGCAAACCTCGGCAGCGGCCTTGGCAGGCGGCACTGGGCCTCGGAGGAGGAGGCCACAGTCGGAGGCGGCGCGCCTCACCGGGCACCCCTGGGCCTTGGCAGCCACAACCTTCGGTGGCCACAACCCTCACCGGGCGCCCGGCGGCGGAGGAAGCCGCAGGCAGTGGTGGTGCACCTCGCCGAGCGGCCCCAGGCCATGGGGGCTCATCAGCCCCAAGTTCCGGGGGGGGGGGGTCGGTGGTGGCGGCCAGCCCAGGTGGGCCTTGAAGTGCCTGTGGGGGCTCGTCGGCCCCGGGGGAGCTTGTCAGCAGCAGTGGACGGGCCTCAGAGAGTCGAGGCCCCAGGGCTCATCGGCTCCAGCCGCTCTGCCACTGCGCCACCACTTCCAAGGGTAAATAAGTGAGGGTTTTGTGTTTGGGGTGGGTGGGTGGGTGGTTTATTTGTTTGGGGTGGGTGGGTGGATGGTTTGTGTTTGGGGTGGGTGGGTTTATTTGTGTTTGGGTGGGTGGGTGTATTTTTATTTAATTTTTATTTCATTTCTTTATTTCTTTAATTTCTTTAATTTCTTTACGGGTTTGTGTTGTGGTTGTTTGGGTGGGTGGGTGGGTTGAGGTGTGTGTGTTTATTTTAATTTAATTTATTTTATTTTTTGGGCCCGCCCACAACATCATGACATCGGCTCCACCCATGACATCATGATGTCATGATGTTAGCTCCGCCCCCACTGTGATGACATCACGGTGGGGTAGAATTTTTTTTTGACATGCCATCACTGTTAACATATACTGTACCTAATAAAAGATAAAAGCCATAGTGTTTGGTGCATCACTCTTTATCTTAGAGGTATATCCCACCCAATAGCCCTCTTAGACATACATCCACACCTAAAATAACATGATTTAGAGACAAAACAGTTTAGTTTCTCCTCAAAGGAAAAATCTTATGCTGATATATATGAAAGCTATAAAAGAATAAGCACAAAAATAATCAGTAAATGTTTCAAGTTTTAAGAAATTATTTGAAGGTCAATATTGTGAAGTCTGACCAACATGAAAGGAGAAAAAGTTAAGAAGGGAAAGTTATTTCTAAGATATTTACTAAAAATCAATAGTAAGTTAGAACCGTTCAAAGAATATAACTTACATAAGTGTTGACTTATCAAATCTCCACTGATTCCACAGGCCTACTCTAGTTGCAAATTACTACTGGATTGCAGCCATTAGCTGTGAAGCTCCATTGTTTAAAACATAGCACTGCCACTTACTACCAGCCACTAACAGGGACAACCTTACTGTCTAAGACAATGGTGGCAAACCGATGGCATGTGTGCCAGAGTGGGAACGCACGCCATCACCCCAGCACAGAGTTTGCCCTGCCCCTCTGCCCAGCAGTCCAATGGCAGTGTTTCCTCCCTCCCCCAGCACAGAGTTCACCCTTCCCCTCTGTTTGGGCACTTGGTCTCTAAAAGGTTCACCATCACTGTTTTAAAATATATTAGAATGGCAGCCATACAGTATAAAACCTCACTATGTAGGAGGCTACTTGCCACTTATATTTAAAGATTAATATAATGCTTCATCATTTTCTGGCAACGTATCAGCTATATTCAGATACTGAATTCAGAAGAATTAAGACCAATTCTCTTGTGATAATCTTCTATCCATGCAGTGCTATCTACTATAACTAGTCTAGTACTAAATAGCTATTCTTGTGTTTTATATACACTGACTTTGGGGTTTTAATCTCCAGGCCACCAGCTTTTAAACTGGATCCTAGTCCTGAAAGGTTGCAAACATTAGAAATGGCACATGCAACTATACACAGTCAGATCCTACCAGCATTTCCTTTGCTAAGCATACAGGATAGTTTATTCTGCATGGTACGAGTTCTGTGAGACTGTGATTGCCTGTTGCCAAGAATAACTCTAAGGAATGCAAGGCTGAGAAAAATTCTGCATAATACCTTTCTTTAAAACTGATCTGTTTAGTGTACAAAGTTCTCCTGTATGGTGGAACATGTAAAAATAAAATTTTCTGCGTAGTAAAACAGACAGAAGGTGTGAGAGTTTAAGTTTAGTTCCAGGATCTCCTGTTTTTAGATGCTACCTACAGCTCAGTTTTCATTCAAGCTGTTTCAATAAGGTCGTGAAGCAAGTTTAAACACTAAAGTGGCAGATTTAAAAGGCTGTTCAAATCTTATTCTTTTATTTCAAGAGAAAGAGGCTAGGGTGTCGAGAGAAGAGGGGGATAATTATTTCTTCCCAGCTTTTTCAAGGAGAAAGGACTGTCTCTAAATCTATTTGGATCTAACTGCTATTTGGTTTCTCCCTTTCCCATCCGCAGCTAATAAATTAATATAGATCCAACATGATGGAAGGAAGCCAAGGGCTTTCAAAGCCAAATGCTGGGGTAAAAATACTCCTTAAAAATGCAAATCCAATTAGAAATTACTGTCAGGCTCAAAGCAATTGGTGGTGATGTATAGGAAGCTATGCTACTCCTTTTCCCCCCAGCCCTATTCTTCATAAATCCACTACAGGGCAAACTGAATGTACCTGTAATTCTAAAGATTGTACTCATCTCATGTTTCCCTCACTTTTCCTTAAATAAGTGGTTATAAAATAAGTTTGATAATAAGATATTTCTCAAATCTTTACTGCCACTCCTACACCAAGCAATTTCTCCATGAGTAGATGCTGTTCTGTGCCTTCAAGTCAGAAAAATCAGCAACCATAATAAGGCTTTTAATGTAAGAGAGATATTTAAGGAGTGGTTTTACCAGTCCCAAACTCTTGCTAAATTTCCATACCTGAGCAGAGATTCAAACCCAGACTGAGTTCTAGTCCATCACTCTACCCACTACACCACATTGGGTATCTGGTTATGAGTGGACAGATTGAGAAAATCCTCATGTCCTTTTTCAATTCAACACATTAACACTGGCCAAATGTTTTTAAACAAGTGCTTCAATATGCAAGGACTTCTATTAAACATGCCCTGCTTTGATGTTTATTAAGACAGCAGAGATCAGATTAGCAGCTCAGGAGGGGAGGATTCTATCATAACATGAACACATAAAAGCTGTTTATTTAACTGTTATTAGAAACTACAACAAGATCTCATGGTGTCTATCTCCAACTACAAACATGAACTCCCTAATTTCACCCAAACACTTCATTCTTTCTGTTACATCTTGGAAGCTGACTGGAAAAAAAATCTTTTTTAAACTCACCAATGTAGTCAACAAGACCTAATAATTAAACTGTTGATTATCCGCTAAAAACAGCACAGGAAAAATGTATACTTCTGTATATGTTCAAGCCATCACAAACAACAAAAATAGCACAGATGCTATCACTCCCTTTAGGAAACAAACTGAGAATAGAGAAGTCAAACCACTTAGTTCAGAAGTGATACAACCACTACAACAATACTAAACTCAAGCTTGAGGCTTGCAACTTTAGTAACCTTACAGAAATGCAAAATTATGTAGAAAAGTAGATGCAGAAAATCTACACAGGTAAAATGCACAAAAATCCATAAAGAAAATAGTTGAAGCCAAATACAGCAATACCCCAGATAGCGCGAACACTGCATAACGTTACAAGATTTTCGGAAAAATCTTGTATCGAATAACGCGATTTTTAACGTTATCCGGAACAAGCGTATGCGTGGGGGGGGGAGTTGGATTGGGTAGAACATCTACCCAATCCAACCCCCCCAGCGCCCGCCCCCACGATATTTGGAAAGGGTACGGGGATCCTTACCCTTTCGAAACTTCGGGTGACCGGCGCGCGTCGGTGGGGGTTAGGGCAGGATACGGGGGAGACCTCCGTATCCTGCCCTAACCCCCACCGACGCGCGTGCGCCTGCAAGCCACCCGATGTTCCGAAAGGGTAAGGATCCTTACCCCTTCGAAACTTCGGGCGCGCGTCGCGTGTCGGTGGGGGTTAGCACAGGATACGGGGGAGACCTCCGTATCCTGCCCTAACCCCCACCGACGCGCGCGCGCCTGTAAGCCACCCGATGTTCCGAAAGGGTAAGGATCCTTACCCTTTTGAAACTTCGGGTGAGCGGCACGCATCGGTGGGGGTTAGTGCAGGATACGGGGGAGACCTCTGTATCCTGCCCTAACCCCCACCGACGCGCGCAGGCCTGCAAGCCACCCAATGTTCCGAAAGGGTAAGGATCCTTACCCTTTCGAAACTTCGGGCGAGTGGCGCGCGTCGGTGGGGGTTAGCACAGGATACAGGGGAGACCTCCGTATCCTGCCCTAACCCCCACCGACGCGCGCGCGCCTGCAAGCCACCCGATGTTCCGAAAGGGTAAGGATCCTTACCCTTTCGAAACTTCGGGCGAGCGGCGCACATCGGTGGGGGTTAGCGCAGGATACGGGGGAGACCTCCGTATCCTGTCCTAACCCCTACCGACGCACGCGCGCCTGCAAGCCACCCGATGTTCCGAAAGGGTATGGATCCTTACCCTTTCGGAACATCAGGAGAGAAGAGGCGCCTCTCCGTGGGGTTTCCCCGGCCTCGTAGCGGCTCGCTGCGAGGCCGGGGAGATCCGGGTGAGGAGAGGCGCCTCTCCGCGGGGTCTCCCCGGCTTGAGAAAGAGGCGGCTTGGGCAAAATTCCCTCCCACTGCGCGGGGGTGAGGATTTCGACCAAGGTGCCTCTTTCCCTGGCTCGCTATAGCAACAAGGATCGCACGTCAAGGCAATTGCCTTGACGTGCGATCCCTGTTTTGCTCGCCTAAACAAGGGTCGGCTTTTCCGAATTACAGCAGACCTACAATTACACCAGACCTACTGAATCTATGAAACGTATATCACAGATGACTCGCCAAATCCTCTCTGCTTCAATAAGTCTACTTTAGCAGCAACATATTACTTTAAAAACAAAAGAATTTCAGCCACTATATCAAAATCTCAAATCACATCAAGTATTGTAAATGTGATACTTGAAACAAGAATAAACTACATGCCTCTGTAAACATAATATAAAACCAGACAAAGATAACATGAAGATTGCCATCATAGAAACCTGCTATATGTGAAAGCAACCACTGGGACAAGTGATTCACGCATGTACTGTATTACACAGGACATGTAAAAGTTGGTCATACCCAGTGATGGGATGACAAATATTCTACTACCACGCCATGATGTCACAGACATCATGGGCGTGGCCAACGTCATGACGTCATGGCCGAAGCCGAAGCCGACGTCATGACGTTGTGGGCGGGGCCAAAAATAAAAATAAATAAAAAATAAAAATAAACATACACACACACACCCCTCCCTCTCAGCCCACCCACCCAGACACAAATAAATAAATAAATAAATAAATAAATAAATAAATAAATAAAATAAAAACAACCACCCATCCAAAACACAAATAAATTACCCCTCGCTTACCTTTCTTGGGACCCGGCACCCCGACTGCGTCCACAGCCGCCGCCGCCGGAGCTGCCTGCACCCCTGTGGCGTCCTCCTCGGGCCGGTACCTTTTTAGCCCGGCTCCGGCCACGGCCAGGGGTGGCGGGCAGCAGTGGCTGTGGCGGTGGCTCCAGCCGCGGCTGCCGAGCCTCCCTGGGCCATCCCCATGCCGCACCGCCTCCAGCTTCCTCCTGCGCCAGGCGCCGCAGCCGGGCTAAAAAGGGACCAGCCCAAGGAGGAGGCCACAGGAATGCAGCCAGCGGCAGCTCCGGAGGCGGCAGTTGCAGGCACCCAGCCCACAGGCGCCTGGCGGATGAGGAGGCGTCAGCGGTGTGCCGCGCCGGGCGTCCCCAGGGCATGGGGCTTGTTGGCAGCGGACGGCCCAGGCAGCCCTCAACGTGCCGTGGGGGAGGTGCCCTTCTCAGAGGGCTGGTGCCGCCGCCGCCACCGCCGCCGCCCTGAAAGCTTTAAACAATTTTTTTAAAATTGGAGCTAAAATGGCTCCAATTGACTGCGCATGCGCAGAAACTCAATCTGACGCATGCACAATACGTCAGATTGAGTTTCTGTGCATGTGCAGTCAATTGGAGCCATTTTAGCTCCGATTTTTTTAAAAAAATTCTTTCGGTGAGGCATCCGGAACCGGACGCCCCAAAAGTGGACTCCCCTCCCGGAGAACCCTCCGGAATTGGTCCTACTGGTTCCAGGGAACCGTCTGGAACCGGGGACATCCCATCACTGGTCATACCTTCTACTTCTTTCATCAGCAACACTTATGGGCACCGAGGTATCATGCTACCTTTAAAAATGAGTAGTTGAAAAACTGCCAACAAGTCATATAAAAGCCAACACTAAAAAGATTTAACGAAGGTGTTAGTGCATGCATCCCATGTCACCACACAAGCTATATTATTACTTTCACTCATTATAGACGTAACAAATGACAGTGATGGCGAACTTTTAGAGACCAAGCGCCGAAACTCAACAGGCTGCCATCTGCACTGCATAGGGGCGGGGTGAACTCTGTGCTGGGGGAAGGGAGGAAGCGCTCCCATTGGGCCACTGGACAGAGTGAACTCTGTGCTGGGGGAGAGAGGAAACACTCCTATTGGGCTGCTGGGCAGAGGGGCGGGGTGAACTCTATGCTGGGGTGACAGCGCACATGCACACAGAGAGGGGTCTGGGTTCCCCCTCTGGGGTGCATGCCATAGCTTTGCCATCACTGGCCTATGTGAACAGTACATGAGAACATGACACTGAATCTAGTGGTTCCAAGCACTATATTTATACGGGAGGGTGGAGGTGGGGTTGAGAGTGCAGCCACTTGAGAACTCCATCATGCAACATGTTATCAAATAATCTTCTGCAATCGCTTAATTTTTTTAATCGTGTCAGAAGCACACAAAGATGCTTTCTGGGTTGGAAGGATTTTGGCTGGAGGAACTCGAAAACAATAGTTCTTCCTTCTATAATGGCAGACCTCCATTACACCTCAACATGAAATTTAAGAATCCCACTACATCTGTGACTGGAAGGTTGGGTTTTGATACCCGAGTTCTGCACAATGGATCGGGGGGGGGGGCATGAAAAGAGCCTCATTCAGGCATCTGCTGAGCAGAGTTTCTCCAGCAAAAATCCTTTTAACCCAGAGTAATTTCTGACACAAAATTTATTTATTTATCCAAGCTGTTTTAACACCTAGGAAGATGGCTGCGTAAACAGGTAGTCCTGATAGGTTGAAATTTATTTTCATAACCAGAATACATAATGCGTAGTCCATAAGAGTATATAAATGGGATAATCAATACAGTACATTAATTCATAGCATTACAGAAAGAAACAATTCCAATTATTTAATACAAGATACAGGCAACAACAAGGACAGAACACAAAGTATGAAATGGGCAGTCCGCAGTTGAGTGGTGAAAATGTTATCAGCTCTACTACTGTGTGAAAAGGAAACAGCTTACGTTTATCATGCCCTAAAGATAAACTGTGTAAAACCTGTCATATCCAGACTTTTAACGGAAGGACGTTCTTGCAGAACTGGCCTCAGTTCAGTACATCAGTTAACTTAGCACCCATATTGAGCAAGAGAACTCTTTAAAAATATTATTTCAGACACATAGCGTGAAGTGGAATAGCTAAAGGATTGATCTGGCCAAAAAGCCAACAAACAATTAAATCCAGGTACCCTAGCAAGCTGCCATAATTTCAATTCTCGAATAAGAAAGAGCAGGGAACTCACTCCACTATCACAAAAAAAGCAAGTACCTTCTCCAAGGCTAAACATTTGTCATTTTATAAGTAGCAGCAGATTGCTTGAAAACGTAACACAGAATTCTCTGTCAATTTTTACCCAACTGCAGAGTTTAGCAGCCGGCTTAATAGTTCAGTCTCTGAGAACCTCAGCTATTATTACAGAAAGATAATTTCTCCTCATGCCTTACAGAAGTTTTGACAAAACAAGTATCCCAGAATTTGAGATATTTATTGGCTCAAATTCACCAACAGAAAATTCGTAACAGGTTTTGACTTTTGTTTTACCAAGTTATATGTCTCACAGTGCAATTTATGATAACGCTGTAAGCCTGGTTTTTTTGGATGTACAGAGCTCCAATTTTTCATTTGCAGTAATCGAGTTCCCTAACAGTGTTGTAGGTTCTTGTTTACTCCTAAAACAGAAAGAAAAGAGAGACCATCAGATATGGCTTGACAGAACATCTAACGCACACACAATACCATATCCAGACCTGCCAGATCCAGATCTTCTTAATTGTCTGAGGAGCTTCTTGATAAACTACTAACGCTGCTGTCATTTCTAATTGGTCCAGTCCAACCTATTTATTTTGCAGTAAGCTTATTGTTTCTGTCTGCCTCTCACAGGATACCTCCCAAAATGATATATCTACTAGAACAGTGTTTTACTTCTGCTTCCGAGAGTGACAAGGGTGGCGTGGGCCGGATGAATTGGCGCTGTGGGCTGGATCCATCCCACAGGCTGTAGTTTGGACACCCCGGATTAAAGCAGAGAAAATGGTGGCTTAAAAATCTATCTCATCCTATTGCAAAACAGATTGCAAAGCACGTTTTACTTCCACTTCTGGTGGGAGGAGCCACGTGACCGGCCCGCTGAGCCACATGACCGGCCCATGGCCCAAAAAAATTTGGGCACCCATGCTGTATATAAAATGCCTAGAAGTATTCTTAAAGCAAATGCAGGCAGCTGTGAATTAACAAATGAACTAAGCATAACCAAGACTCTCTTAAGAACCTACACCTCAGGAAAAAGGGGACAGACAGAATATAATTGGGTTACTAGACAAACAATAAGTTGAGGACAAGTCATTTGCCACTAACTGCACAGTGAAAGGTTTGCTCTAACAAAATATTTGGAGCCAGAATAGCTACTTAAACTGGAATTCAATTTAGATAGAAACTTTTCCCAGCCTTGAGATTCAAGACTTTGTATGAAACAGTCCCTAATTTAGAAATAAAATACAGGTGGTGTGGCAAAGAGAAAAGACCCAGAAGATGCTCAAGTCCAAGATGAACTGAAGGTTTTCTCAATTTAAACAAAGAAAGATGAAAGCACAGAGGATGGTATGCTATCTTTTATATATTTCTAAATTACAACACTTTTTAGGCATCAGATTGAACCTGCTACTACATATTGTGGTAGATAGCACTGACAGATAAATATTAATGAATTTGTATCTGATGGGTTCTCCAGATTGCTGGTAGGATCCAGTTCCAGGAAAGACAGGACTCCTTTTTATAACAGCTTCATGGACCACTGTTTTGTTTCATTCCTAAAGCTCAAACTAAGCTCGGTATAGTCCAAGTTATTACATTTCCCATATAAGCCACTTAAGAGTTTGAATCTTTGGGGCAGGCCTTCTCTCAGTCCCTCTATACTATGTAGAAAAGATGCAAAGGGGTCTTTTTTGGGGGAATTAGAACTTTCCAACTCTAGAATTCAAGAAGCATGTGTTGTTGTCTGCCACCAGGCAGAGACCTATTCAGGGCAGACTTCTGCCAATTAATCAGCTGCTGAGGAAGAAATGTAGCATCAGATGGATGCTGTGATTTCCTCTGTTTCCACTGATACAGTACTTTTAATTCTGTTTAATGCTTGACCTTATTTAGTGTTTTAATCATACTTTCCATTCTCTACCACTATGACTCACTTTAAATAAAATTATGGAGAGAAAATAAAGTGCTCCAAACCACTGCCTCTCTACAACAACTGTCAACATAAAGATGATCCTGTATCTGGGATGTGGAATCAAAGCACAAGACCCCAAAGCAGTGGTGGGCAGCAGCCGGTTCGGACCGGTTAGACCGAACTGGTAGTAAAAATCCCGGGTGGTCTCCCGGGAGGGGGGGTTAGTAACCCTCCCGGGAGACCACCAAGGATGTTTACTTTTTTTGGAGGGGACCGGTTCAATCGCCTCTCTGACTGCCCTTCCTTGCAGACCAAAATGGCTGCTTGTCAGTGCGCATGCATCAAAACACCATTTGATGCATGCGCGCTGAATATTGGAGGCACGCATGTGTCAAATGGTATTTTGATGCATGCGCACTTACGAGCACCCACTTTGGGCTGCAAGGAAGCGTGCAGCAGCTCGCTGTTGAGGCCCTCAGCGGCCTCTTTGGAGGAGCGGCAGTGGCAGCGGCGGCCTTTCCTCGGCACAACAACGGGCCGGGCCAGGCTGCGCTGTGGGCCATGCCAGGCCGGGCTAGGCTGTGCCGCGCCACCAGTCTGCCTCGCCACCAGTCCGCTACGCTGCTTCACCACCACGCACGCTGTGGTTGCTGCCTGCCTGCTGCTCCCCGACCCCAGGGTAAGTGACTAGGGTTTGTGTTTGGGGTGGGTGGCTGAGTGGGTGGGTGGGTTGAGGTGTGTGTGTGTTTTATGTAGTGTGTTTTTATGTGTATTTAATGTCTATTTTAATTTGTATTTTTATGTTTTTTATTTCTATTTAATGACTATTTTCTATTTTTGTGTACTGTATTTTTATTTTATTTTTTTACTTTGGCTCCGCCCATGACATCATGATGTTGGCTCCGCCCATAACATCGGCTCCACCCACAGTGTGGTAGTAAATTTTTTGGCTGCCCACCACTGCCCCAAAGGAAATGTCACATAATGGATTCACCTGGCCTTATCTAAGCAACAGGAAAATGCCCGTACAGGAAATCACTTCAAGTAAGATTAAATGCTATCTTGCGACCCCACAAGTCCTCAGAATAACACCACCAGATCTATAGCAAACTACTTTCAAGAAAATCTTGCAGGGGAGAGATGTAGATAATGTTGGACCAATGGGAATGCAGGACTAGAAAAGTAACCTCTGAGAAACATCACAATGATGTGAATAGTTAAAAACTGCATCAAAACTGCGATTATTATATGGTTTAATACCAAGTACATTTACATCAGAGTTAGGTGTTTTACAATGACACATGGTTATAATTTGAAGCATTGAGGCCCATAAGTCAATATCAATGTTGATTGATAGGTAACACTGACAATATGAGAACTGCACTATAAAAGTTAGAAGGTAAAAGATTGTGCAGATGAACATTCAAATTAACACCAGATTCCTAAGTTGCTAGCATGGATGTGCAATTCTCCCAATTATTCACTGGCTAACACAAGGTATGTTACAGGTTTACAGATCCATAACTTACAATATCAGGATATCGGTCTAAATTAAACTAGCTCTATAGCAGGGGTTCGCAACCTACAGACCCAGCCTCTGACGCTATTCCATCCAGCTCATGGCGATGACCCTTGAACAGTGATGGGATGTAACAGGTTCTCACCAGTTCTCCAGAACCGGTAGTAACTTTTCCCAGTGCCCTGGAGAACTGGTAGCAGCTTTTGGGTGGAACCACCTTCGGGGCTTACCTTTTCACTGGGTCCCCCACTGTATTAATGTATTTTTAATTTTATTTTATTAATTTATTTAATTTATTTACAGTTTTGTGTTGTGGGTGTGTGGGTTGAGGTGTGGGTGTGTGTGCTTATTTTAATTTTATTTTTTTACAAAAATTTCTTTGGCCCCACCCACATCATGACGTCATGATGTTAGCTCCACCCACACTGTGATGATGTCACGGTGGGGTAGTAAAAATTTTGACATCCCACCACTGCCCTTGAAGCAGAAGCGGACACGTTTTTGGTAGCCGCAAACATGCCCGTGCATGCACAAACATGCCTGCTGCAGTTTTACAGATGCGCTTACAACGGAGGAGAACCACGTGTCCAGCCCACTCAACTGTCTGAGGGTGAGTGGTCTGGCCCACAGCGTGAAAACCTTGAGAACCACTGCTCTATAGCAATAGCAATTACACTTGCAAAAGGTGAAGGGGGTGGCAGAGCATGAGGCGGATGGAATCGCTGATGCGATGGGCCAGGCTGTGGAGGATGGCAGAGGACAGAGGAGCCTGGCATGCAGTGGTCCATGGGGTCACAAAGGGTCAGACTCAACTGCGCAACTGAACAACAACAACAAATGCACTTAGTGCACTCTCTGGGCAGTTCACAAGTTAATTAGGATTTTGCCTCCAACATGCTGGGTACTCAGATACAGTACTATGGTTATAATACAGTATTACATACCATGATAGGAAACCGCTCAGATTGTTAAATTGGCAAGTAAAGAAAAACACTAGAGCTAGTAATCAGGTTGGAACAATAGATCTTACCAGAGATCAGCTGCAGGGATACTAAAATGTAAAAAAAAAAACCCCAACCATTCTTTTCAGGAGGCCTTTAATTTACCCAATGCGGGTAAGTTAACAGAGTGGAAGGCACCATGCAGTGTCAGGTTTTCTATTTCCAGAGGCATGGAACTCCCAGCAAAAGCAACAAATATACTACATCACTTAATGATTTGAAGGCTAATGAGTTGTTTTTGGCATTAGCTTTCACAGACTTTATCCCTCTTCTTCAGATACAGAACTGGACTTCAGCCCACAAAAATGTATGCCAAAAACAATGGCTAGTCTTCATAACTCCTTCCTGATGTCACATTTGTATTACCTCTGCACCTTCCAGGTGTTCTTTATCCTAAATATAACAGAGGCTGGTCACTGAAGGTGTCCAAAATCCAGCTATAGCATGTTCTCAACCCTGAAGAGCAGGCTCTTATGAAGTTGCAGTGGGGAAGAGACAGTGAGCCCACCGTCCTATGCCAAATTCTGCTTTCTCATCATTGGAAGTCCCATATAGCCCAAGTTATCCCATAGATTAAGAGAGATTGTACTGTAATCATTTTAGAAACCAATTCATCTATAACACCACAGAATGGCCGACACATCTTCAAGCATCTTTACTTAAAGATGTAAGTCGATCTGGTTCTTGTAAATGAGTCAGAATTTCAAAACAGACCTGCTAACTTATGTTGTCCTGTGGGTTTGCATATGCTACCATAGTAACTATAGCAAATCTCTGGCAGTTTAAGCATTTAACACAAACTATTAATCTTAACCACACACGTTCCCATGGATTATCTGTTCAAATGGAATATTTAATCTTAAAACAGTTTGCTAACTCTCCACCACCAAATCTTGTTTTTCTATCAATTGGCCATGAAACGGAAATAATAGTCATACAACCAACTGCTGAATGCTTTATTAGAGAAAGAGAAAGACAGAAAGACAGTAGATAAGTAAGTTTTTGTTGTTCAGTCGCACAGTCGATTCCGACCCTTTGCGACCCCATGGACCACTGTCTGCCAGGCACTCCTGTCCTCCACCATCCCCCTCAACTCGCTCAGCTCCATGCCCATTGTGTCCACAATACCATCTAGCCATCTCATTCTAGCCCGCCCCCTTCCTCTTTTGCCCTCAACCTTTCCAAGCATCAAGGCTTTCTCAAGTGAGTATTCTCTTCTCATTTGATGTCCAAAGTACTTTAGCTTCATCTTTACTATTTGACCTTCTAAGGAGCAGTCAGGCTTGATTTCTTCTAAGATTGACCTATTTGTTCTCCTCGCTGTCCAGGGGACTCTCAAAACTCTCCTCCAACACCACATCTCAAAGCCATCTATTCTTCTGCGCTCAGCTTTCCTAATGGTCCAGCTCTCACAACCATACATCCCAAATTGTGTTTCCTCCATTCCTGCATTGCGCATTATGTGCTCTGTGTATAAGTTGAATAAGCAGGGTGACAAAATGCAGCTTTGTCTTACTCCTTTTCTTATTCCAAACCACTCTGTCCTTCCATATTCTCTCCTAACTGTTGCTTCTTGATTCATGTACAGATTTCTCATGAGGCAGATAAGTAAGTAGCTAAGCAAAAATTATTGATTTCAGGAGTTTTGGTTAATTGCAATTAAACAGCAGAAACCAATAAACATTTGAAAATCTATTTCCACTACGTTTCTTGGCTTTTACAGTAAGACTGTATGTTTTCTTCTGGCATAAAGGACAGTAAATCTATGATAAATCCACACAACATTTGACTGGTCAAATCTTTAGGACCTGAGTAGCTGTTCTTACTTATTAAGCAGTAACAGTTTCTCTAATCATGTAAACCTCATCTAATGAGCTACACAAAAAACCAATCTACATTTTAAATGTTAGAAGACATCTAATTATCCACACAGTGGTGCAATATGAATTGTTTTATGGTTCTTCCTTTGAAAATGTATTTTAGTGTAACAGATGTTGTGTAACTGGGATTTTATAGTAGAATGTTATTGGTGATGTTTTAAGTCAGTACAAGCACATTTTATCATGGGAATACATAAGTTTCTGAATAACAACTATTTCTATCTAAACCAATTTACTCATTATTCATCGTCAGCTGCTACTTGTGTCAGAGTATTCATTTTTCCTGAAAATCATTTTCAGGAAAAATGCCATTGGCATGAATTTGTTTAAGGTGGATTCCAGCTTGCCATGAAGTGACCCACACACTATGATCTCGGAGCCATCTCCTGTGGCACATATGAAATGAGACATGCAAGATTTGATACTGGGATTGTAATGGACTGCCACAGCCATGTGGATATTAACAAGGTGCGCCTTCACAGGCAGTCCATCTGGCATGGCCTCTTCCACCTCCATGACCGCTGGGAATCAGAATGGTGAAGTGGTTCCTCTTCGGCTCATTTAAGCCACTAATAATATCTGCACTTTCCTTTTACAGTTATTACAATGCCAACCAACGTCTCAGTCTCTCCCACCCTAGCAATTCATCTACAGTAAAACCCCGAGTTACATAAAATTTGACTTACATAATAATTTTTGCACTAAAACCATGTCCCAATTTACATAAATGTCCCACTTTCCTATGGGTTTGCTTCAGGTTACGTAAAAAAATTGTTTTTCTTATGGGGTTGCTTCGATTTATATAAATATCATTTTCCTATGGGTTTGCTTCGAGTTAATTAAAAAGATCATTTTTCCTATGAGTTTGCTTCGAGTTATGTAAAATTCATTTTTCCTATGGGTTTGTTTCGAGTTAAGTAAAAAACTGATTTACATAAAAGCCTATGAAACAGACTTTTTACATAAGTAGGGGTTTTACTGTACTGACTTTCTTTTAATGAGTTCAGGACAGCATATATATAACTCTTCCCTCTACCCTAGCTTATCTTCATAACAAACCAGAGTAGAAGGCTGAGTGTTCAACCAGGCCAAAGTCACCAAGTAATTGTTGTCCTCAAGCAGATGTTTGAATCCAAACTTCCTGGGTCCTAGTCCAACACTCTGATCACACTGAAAAGTGGCCAATGCAATATTAATTGTTATAAAAGACACAGGACACTATTAGCACAGGCCAATAAACTTCTGTTTAGACACAATGATGGTGAACCTTGGCATTCCAACTTCAATTCCCAGAACCCCTGATAAGCAGACGTGCTGACTTGGGCTTCTGGAATTTGGAGTCCAAGAACATCTGGAGTGCCAAGGTTCACCATCATTAGTTTAGAGTAACCTGATAGAAAACATGAAAGGATCATATCACCAAACATACAAAATTAGTCTCATGATTCAAAAATCAACCCAACATCTGCAAAGTTAGGTAAATTTTATAGCTTCTTTCCTGCTGCTATGTCAGTCAACGTTATTTCTTTCTAACTGCTAACTTTTAGAACTTCTAAACAGCATGTGATCCAAAAACACCGCAAAAACTTTCACTGAAGTCACCCACTAAACATTCTTGCATAAGCTTAATATTTATACAATAAAATTATGTCCTGTAATAGATCAGTACAAAAATGTGAAACAGAGCAAGAATAAACGGACAGTTCTCACCATGGAAAGAAACAAAATGTCCTGCAAGAATCTACATCCAGGGCCTCTCATCCCAGGGATCTTTTCTTACAGAGCAAGTTGGAGTATTCATGTGCCCCCCCCAACCCCTCCAAGGGCACTTGAGAAACACAATCCCCCCTTTGAAGCTGTTGGAACAAAATGGCCACCCCCATCGTGCAGGCACAGCAAAATGGCTTTCCGGTCCTTAAAGCTGACTGAGAGAGCGTGACCCAGGCCCTGGCTTGAAAAGTTTGGGAACCCCTGCTTTATGTTGTTCCTCATGATATGGCCAAGGTATTGGAGCTTTCTTTGCTTAATGGTCTTCAACTGTTCTTGTTCTTTGTCCATCTGGTACAACACTTCTACATTAGTCGCATTGTCCACAACTTACTTAGAATGGTAAAAAGGCTCCTAAAGCAGGATTGGTGCATGTGTGGGCAAAGGAAGCATTGTGAAAGCCAATTGGCATGAATTTTGTGGCAGCTGTGCATTTCTGTGGCCTATGTAGGTTCTTTATGAGGAAGTGGCGGTTAGTGGTGAGAAGCTTATTTAATGTCTGCCTTTCCTTCCTTCCTGCAAAACCCCTCCAAACATTCTTCAAGTCCATCATCCTCTCTAAGATCTCTAGGCTTCCTTCCCTTGTGTCCATAAGCCTACTTCCCAACCAGAAGTCTTGCTTTTCATGTTATACACATTTGAGGTTAATTAAAGGAAAGGAAGAATGTGAGTACAGTACTGAGGTGGCATCTCAGAGCCCGCTCCTTTGAGGAAGACAGCCTTATGCCAAGAAAAGCATGTCAGCTGTTCTTCTCGGGGAAAGCGGCAAGTGTGAACTTTATATGGGTTCATAAATGGAACTGGCAGTTTTTTAAAAATGACATTCAGTGCCCTGTGCTCAAAAATAACAGGACCTCGGCTATATGTTAGTTCTGCTTTCTCCTTTAAACGGAAGAAGAATACTGCATGGACAAAATTCTATTGGTGATTTATGCTTGCATAAGGAAAGTTGTATACATCTTGGTGCCAAATTGACATTCATCTGCATTTTGGGACACATCAACTAGCAGACATACAACCTTGGAATGCAACTAACACCTCGCTATTGATTGGCAATTTTCTGCCAGTGGTTAAGATGTTGACCATGACGACTGTAAGGTCAGCAGTTTGAGACCTGATTGCTGCATGACAGAGTGAGCTCCTGTCTTCTGTTCCAGCTCCTGCCAACCTAGCAGGACATTGCAAGTAGATAAACAGGTACCTCTTCACCAGCAAACAGCATTATGTATGCTCCAATGTTTAGTCATGCCTCCCTCATGACCACAGAAAAAATTGCAGTCACAGACAGCGCTGGCTCTTTGGCTGTAAACAGAGATGAGCGCTGCATCCTAGAGTCAAGCTTTCAAGCAAGGGAGATCTTTACTTTTAGTAAAGGTAAAGGTTACCCTTGCTTGAAAGCCAGTAGTATCCGACTCCAGAGTTCAGTGCTCATCTCTGTTTATAGCCAAAGAGCCAGCGCTGTCCGCATCTGCAGACGTTTCCATGGACATGTGGCATGCATGCCTCAACACTGGAGTGCATGGAATGCTATTTATCTTCATGCCAAAATAGTCCCTATTTATCTACTTGCAATGTCTTGCTTTCAAACTGCTAGGTTGGCAGGAGCTGGGATAGAGACGGGAGCTCAAGCTGTCATGCAGTACCCAGGAATAGAACTCTGACCTTCCAGTCAGCAAGTTCAGCATCTTAACCAGTCCTTTTACCTTTACCTAAGTGTAAATAGGCAATATGATTCTGTCCTCTGTTTCTATGACTCTTTCTTTTATTCTTTTGAGCACAACTTAACATTTCAGCATTAGGCTCTTACTAAAGGTTTCCCATTTTGTTGAATTCAAAATAAGGTTTAATGGTGAAGAAGTTTCAATGCTTCAGTAAGCATTATACAGCAAGCTATTTAAAGTTCCCCTTTTCAAATTTGCTTGATCTACTTTTTTACAAGCCAAGCTTTGCAGACACAGTCTTGCAGAGCTTCTTAAAATCATCTATCTTAAAATCATCTAACACACTTAAGTGCAAACTCTTTTTAAATCAGACTGTTGTCTTTAAATTAAGTGTAAAGGATACGTACTACATATAGAAAAAAACACTATCACAAACACAAAATCAAGAAACTTTGTAGAAACCTCCATTAATATTAAAGTTCACCATACTGTGTATCATAGATACATTTATGATGCAAAACAAAATTTGTTATAGTAGCAACTCTTAATTATCCTGAAATAACCTCTGAACTTGCTTTCAACTGTTGACATGTAAACAAAGCAGAGGCTAAAAGTAAGGGGAAGGAGCAACCATCTCTCGTTCACCCTCCCCCCCCCCCCAGAAGGCTTCTATATCTGATATAGGCATTCACAGTTCCACAGAGAAGTACAGACTGAGGGTATTAGTGAGAGCATGCAGTCCAAGTGTTTTGAATTCTTTGTGCAGGAACAGAATTCCAGCCTATGAATCCAGGACGATGACCCAACATAGCAATCTCTGTGTCACAACATTTGTATACAAGGTAGTGACTTGGTGGTTAAGATGCTGAATTTGATGACAGGAAGATGGGCAGTTTGAGACCCGAGTGCTGCATGACGGAGTGAGTTCCAGTCTCTGTCCCAGCTCCTGCAAACCTAGCAGTTCAAAAGCAATATATTGCAAGTAGATAAATAGGTATCACTTTAAAAGGAAAGTCTGTAAGTCTGGCCAGCTTATCCTGCTGTGGTAATAGAGTAGACCATACTGCCAGCGAATGTAAGGAGGCTGTTAATTAACCTGACAGCCCTGAGGGCTAACAGTCTTGGGTGCCAAAGTCCACAGGGAAGGGTGATGGTCCCCAAGTGGATTAAATCCCACTTGAATCCATCTTGATCGAGGGCAGCAGCTTCATCAATACTGGCCTCAGACTGATGAGGACTAGAGTGCCAAAAGGGCTCAAGACCAGAAAGTCACTTGCAGAACTGGATCAGGTGCCATGTTGCGATGCAGAAGGCATATGAAAGACCACTGCATTATATTCACAAGGCAATCTTCATGGCTGATCACCACAAGGATCACCAATATTCGGATTCAAATATGGCAGAAGAAGAATATTAAAAGGAAAGGTAACAGCATTCCATGTGCTCCAGCATCTAGCCATGACCACAAAAAGCAGCGTTTAGTCATGACCACAAAAACCAGACAGCACTGGCTCTTCGGCTGTAAATGGAGGTGAGCACCATATCCTAGAGTCGGATATGACTGGCTTTTGAGCAAGGGTGACCTTTACATATAAAATGCTTAATACTGTGTTTTGGTATCAGACTTACAGAGAACAGATTTCACACATAAACCCCCTGATAAGGAAATCTGGGTAGAACAAATGTGGTGTAATGGACAGAGTATTCAATTAGACTCAGAAGAAATTTCTACTCTGCTGCAGAAATGTATGGGTGATAGTAAACCACCTTTTAAACATCTTACATACCTTTAAAAAGATGCTACAAAGAGCAATGACAGGATATAACAGTAACAGATCTCTCTGGCAACACTTTGAGTGATATAAAGAAGATATCCAAGCAAGCAGGAGAACCTGTCTTATCAACGGAAGTACAGTAGTGGCTTTTAAAGCTTCTTCCTCTTTCATGTCCAGATCAAACTTTAAACTGCCAGAATGAGGCCACCTTCTTGGTTTTGTCATTGGCCAAAATTAAATTCTCATCAGGACATATTTCTGGTAGTAATTGGCAGACCAGCAAATGAGCCAGACTAAATCACACTTAACTTTAAAGTTTAAATTCTTCCTTTGAGCGATGCCCAACACATCTCATGAAGAATTCATTTAAAAAGTTCAAACACAAATAATTCTACTGTAGAAGTAGCAGTTGAGTTTGCCAACATCCCCCAACACAAAATCAACCAAAAATGTAATGCTATGTTTATCTGGTGAAAAGGAAGTTAGCCATCAAGCCTCAAACTCTGCCACAGATGTAATCTAGAATATTGTTCTCAGACTGGAGGTGGGGGGGTCAAGGAAGTAAATATCCCCACTGCAAATTAATAAAGTTACTGTATAATCAAAGAGGCACTCCTGAAGCAGCTAAATTCAGCTCATGCTTAATACAGTGGCTGACACAGGTGCACAAATGCAGTAAAGTATATTCACTGACAGCTTATTTTAAAAGATAGATTGCAATAACTGAACTAAGCAACAGAGCACAAGATTAGGTTTTTCCTCTCTAGGATAATTGGAAAAGCAATTTTCCC
This sequence comes from Furcifer pardalis, assembly GCA_030440675.1. NCBI lineage: Eukaryota > Metazoa > Chordata > Lepidosauria > Squamata > Chamaeleonidae > Furcifer > Furcifer pardalis. The sequence goes on from CP126897.1 coordinate 91,550,788, forward strand.
CCCCCCCAATGAGGGGGGCTTTCATGTGAAATAAGAAAAACACAAATGTCAGAAGTTTGCACATTTTTATATAAACACTACTTCTTAACCCCTTGAGCAAATTTTATACAACTCTGAACAAAAGACCTATTGCAGTGGTCTACACATATGCTTTCACACATGAAGAATCACTTCTTTAACCAGCTAAATATAACCCTAACAAAAGCATATTTCTTTTTTATAAATGCTATTTTTATTCCTTTCCCCAAAGGTTTAAGTCAGACTACTTAACATAGAAAAAACAAATCAAGCTGGCAGCATCTTAAGTCAGGCTTGATTATGATCAATGCAGTCAATATTCATAATGGTACATTCACTTCTACAATTCTATCAAGACTCAATAGCCTATTTTCACTTCTCTACGATCAGATAAACACTGCACAGGTAAACAGCTACCACAAACTGAAAGACAGGGCACTGCAGTGCTCAAACCCAGCATCCTACCTCCAATTTGCTTAGTGTGTAGCATAACAATATTTTGTCTCAAGACACCATTCATTGCTTTGCCTGAGTTTTATGATACACATCATGTTTTGGGTGCTGGGAGGAAAGATGGGTTTGGCATGCATGTCTAAGGCATTCTCCCTCCTCTGCAGCCTGTTATTTTTGTTTTACCGCTGCTCAGCAAAATGCATCCAACCTGAACATCAGCACAGCTACCCTGTTCCCCCCAAAATAGGACCTCCTCACATAGTAAGGCACCCCCCTATTTTCCCCCACCTCGGAAATATAAGACCCTCCTGAAAATAAGACACTCACCTAAATCTTGCCCTGGCAATCCGCTGTATCAGCAATAAATGTGTACTGTATTCTTCGTCATGGAAAAATAAGACATCCCCTGAAAATAAGACCTTGTGCATATTTTGGAATTTAAAAAAATATAAGACAGTGTCTTATTTTCGGGGAAACATGGTATTAGTCCAGCGGTGAAACAGACCCAGCTATTACCATTAATCTAATGCTGCCCTGCTGTCATCTTCAGAAAGGTCTATCAGAACAAATGTCATTTATTAGAGTTCCTCCCCCTCTCCCCCCACTCTCAAAGGATAAGTCCTAACAGCAAAAAAAAAAATGAGTTATAAAGATTGCTTTGAGTGAAACCAAGGTCTGCCTATCTGATACTGTGGACCACATTCAGACAGATGTCTCTGCAGGTCCACTGGAGGGGTGGCTAAGAAACTACCTCCCCTCTCTTGTGTCTATCCCCAGCTGGGTGATACAGAGCTATACAGTATCACAACCACCATCGAGTGGCATTAGCAGGCTAGCTAACAAGTACCTGCATGTTCATAACATGGATACACACAACGAGTGTGTCTCAAGGGAGGGGTGTCTTCCCTTGAGGAGAGAAAAACACACCTTCCTCTGCTTTTTGCCACCTCGAGGTGACACAGCCAAGTGCCCAAGGGCGCACAATGCCCCACACAGAGACACACAACCTGCACCCCGGGCCAGCGTCTCACGCCCTTCCCTTCCAGGTTGCAATGCTTTACCCAAAAACCTTATTACTCTACAGTACTGTATTATGAAATAAAGCCCAGGGAAGAGGGGAGGGGAAAGGGGAATCGTCGGGTGGTAGCGCCAACCCTCCTTTTTTTTTCTGGGCTCGCAGAAAGGGGCAAGGTGGGGAGAAGCGACGGCGCCCGTTAATCCGGAGTAAGCGAAACGACGAGGTGTGGGCCCACGGGGGGGGGCGCACGCACCCCTGCTCAATGACAAGAGGAGAAGACATGAAAGGGGTGGGGGTGGGATTCAATTGAAGAAAAGCACAGCCTTCGGGGAGGGGGGGAGAGTATCAAGGAAGGCAAGCAAGCCGCCCCTGCCGCCCACCCACCCCCAGTTCAGGAAGCCCAGGGTGGGGCGAATGTGCCTCTCTTACCGAGTGGTTGACTCCCCACATGAGCACGCTCAGGAGCGGGTCGCTGGCTCGGAAAAGCTTGACTTTCTGGGCCACGAAATGCTTCTTCTTGGTCTTGGTCTTGCTGGCCATCACCGACACGATGTTGCCCGGGGCCGCCATGGGAGCCACGGAGGGAGGGAGCAATGGAGCAATGGAGCAGGCGAGACTCCGCACCCGGGACTCCCGGAGGAGGAGGAGGAGGAGGGGAAGAGGCAGGAAAGGCCAGCGCGCGGCTTTTACAACCAGAGCAGGCGCCCCAGGAGGGGAGCCACGGGCTGCGGGACCCTCGCTTTGCAGATCCTGCTGCTGATGCTGCTGATGCTCTTGGCCCCGGAGTTCGATGCCAAGCGCATCCTGCCCTGGACGCCGCCGCCGCTGCTCACTGAAATGGCACCAATGCCCAGGCACCGCCTTTCAGCCTCCTCTCGGCCAGCCTCCACCCTTCGCCCCGCCTATCGCGGCGGCAACACACACACACACACACACACACACCCCATCGCAATCAGCCAGCGGGAAGCGGCGAAGAGAAACGCCGTCGAGCCCAGCGGGAGGGCCGGCGGCGGCGCATGCGCTGCGATGGGAAGCAGGCGTGATCAGAGGACATTAGGAAGACTCTTCCGCCCTATGGCTAGTGTTACTTTTCCACACATCTTGCCTCTCTTAAGTTGTTACAGCGAGCCGGTCGTGTCCCACTCTAGGGTGCGGTGCTCACTTCAGTTTCCAGCCAAAGAGTTGGGGCTGTCTGCGTCTGCAGACGGGGCCCATGTGACAAGCATGACTAGCACACGGAATGCTGTTACCTTTCCTGCCTAATCAGCACCTCTTTATCTACTTGCAATTTTTTTGCTTTCAAATAGCTTAAGTTGGCTGGAGCTGGGACATCGCGCAGCACTAGGATCTCAAACTGCTGACCTTCCACTGGTCAAACTTGGTGTCCTAAGCACATAAAAAGGATAACTCCCTTCCAACACCAGCAGGGTTGCTGAACTGGTTAAAGTGAATAGGATTGTCTGGTTATTGTCTTTACTATTTGGTCTATATATTCTTTACTGTTTATTTGGTTTTTATTTTACTGCATTGTTTTGTTTCTCATTTGTCTTTGTAAGTCATCTAGAGTAACGTTTTCACTAATTGATGGTGGGGTATCAAACAAACAAATAAATATTTTGTTAGGCATAAAATTGTAGCGCTATACAGTGGAAAGGATCCCAGAAGTCATCAAGTCCAATCTACTGACAATTCAGAAATTCCACAATTAAAATATTCCTGATTTTTTTTTTTAATTAAAAAAACCTCCAAAGAAGAGGATTTCACTCACTTGGAAACAGTCAATTCTACAGCTGAACAGCATCTCCTGTTAGAAGTTTTCTCCCAATGTTTATTCAAAATATCTATTTATTTATTTTACGCACTGATCTTTAGAGCCCCAGGAAACAAGTTTGCTACATCTTGCATGTGACAACTCCTTCAACCATTTTAAGATTACTATTATATATTCCTTCAGCTCTTTCCTTTCTAGGCTAAGTATGTCCAACTCCCTCAACAGTTTTTCATAAATGGTTCGCAGATGTTTAACTGTCTTAATTAGTCTCCTTGGGACATGTTCTAGCTTTCTGTATCTTCCTTGCTAAAAGTAAATACTGGATACCAGTAATATCTGACCTAAGCAGAATAGGGTAGTGATATTATTTCCTTTGATATGCTTACTATGTATATGTTGATGCACCCTTATATTGCTGCACTGTTTGAGGTTAATGAGTTGGAGACAAACACTGTTTGAGATGAATGAGATGAACATTAAATGATCCATTCCAGACCATTCCCAACCGACATCTTAAATTCATTCAAGCACTTTCTGCCCCTCTGCCTCACACAGCTGAAATCTTTCCTCAATTTTGCATGACTCTAATGAAAGAAGCTTTGGAGGAGAAGAGATAAGAATGAAATGTGACTTGCCATTGGCAGGGTTTTGATGTTCAAACATGAGGTCAAATGAAGGTGTTTCTTCATTTGTTCTTGGCCGATACAGGCCCTCTACCTTCTCAGCCAGATTTCCCTGGCATTCATAATGAGGCCTCAAACTTTCTAGATAGATTTTAGGATCCATGTTACCCTAATTTCTCAATTTATTCCCAAAACATATCCCACTTTTATTTCTCAAAGCAACTGTTTTTGATTGTGCTTTCATAACCTAATCTTTCAGAAATGCCTATCCTTTATGTACTCCTTTTCTTTCAGTATTTCTGACCTTGGAATCTCTCACCAGTATTTCTCTAACCTATTTAAAATCATGTATCTGGATGTGTGTTATACTCTCCTCAACTCCCCCCCCCCAGTATATCAAATCCCAAGAAAACATTATTTCCTCCTGAAGTTCTTGCTATTTCCATCTGGCTAACCAGTGGTGGGATTCAGCAGGTTCACCCAAGTTCACCAGAACTGGTAGCAGAAATTCGGACTGGTCCTGCCCATCCAAGTTTTAAAAAAATATTTTTATTAATCCAAGTTTTGAAATAAAGTACTGTACAGTAGTCCTAATTCGGGTGCAACACAGGGTTTTCCCCTGGCCACACCCACAGAATAGGTAGTAAAAATGTTTGAATCCCACCACTGTGGATAAACAATTCTTTCTTGTTGATAAGGACTAAATCTAGAATTGCTGATCCTTTTGTTGTTTCTCCCAACTTCTGGAAGACGCAGTTACTGGCACAGCAAAATTGACAAATCCAACTGCCAGTTTTGAAAAAAAATTATTCTGTTCCTGGAGGCTGGCTGTGAGGAATGTTACAAATGAGCACATGCAGTTTGTAAATTTAGCACTTCATATGAGCAGAAGTGCAAAAAATTGCTCCATAAATATTACTAATAAACAGATTACTAAATCTCAGACAGGGCTGTAGTCAGGATTCTAGATGGGGGGGGTTTGGGAGGGGCTACAATGTCACACGCACATACTGTATACTGTATAACATTGGCATCCTGGTGTGTGTGTGTGTGTGTGGGGGGGGGGCTGTTAGCTCAGGAGGGTTTTTTTTTTTGGGGGGGGTGGCCTACAGCCCTGATCTCAGAATTAGGCAAGAGATGGAGAATCAATGGCATGCCAGATACTGATGAATTATAATTGCCACTGTCTCTCACTGTGCAGTGAGGGCCATCCCAACATCTGGAAGGCATCAAATTCCACATTCCTGACTACCGCTTTTTTTAAAAAAATTTTTGATGTTGTTCAGTCACATAGTCGAGTCCAACCCTTTGTGACCTCATGGACCATCACACACGAGGCACCCCTATCCTCCACCATCTTCCTCAGCCCACTGAGCTCTGTGCCCATTGCATCAACAATACCATCTAGCCATTTCATCCTCTGTCGCCCTTTTCTACTTTCGACCTTTCCCAGCATTGAGGCTTTCTCAAGTGAATCCTCTCTTCTCATTTGGTATCCAAAGTACTTTAGCTTCATATTTAATATTTGACCTTCTAATGAGAAGTTAAGGTTGATTTTCTTCAGGACTGCCCTATTTGTTCTCTTTGCTGTCCAGGGTATTCTCAAAATTCTCCTCCAGCACCATATTTCAAAGGCATCTGTTCTTCTGCACTCAGCTTTCCTTATGGTCCAGCTCTCACAACCATACATTACTACCGGAAATACCATTGCTTTGACTATGTGGACTTTTGTTTGTAAGGTAATGTTCCTAATTTTATCTATATTCCCCAGGTTTCCCAAGAATTAGTCACCTTTTTATTTCATGGCTGCAGTCACCATCTGTGGTGATCTTGGATCCCACAAAAGTAAAGTCTGTCACGGCTTCTACTTCTTCCCCTTCAATTTTCCAGGGAGTGATAGGGCCTGTTGCCATTACAGTAAAACCTCATATAACACTAAAACCTGGTTCCACAAGTCTTGGTGTTATATGATTTTTAGTGTTATCTGATCCTCTATGGGATCCATAGAGATACATTGTAACCACACAGGCTTTAGCGGTTGTTATCTGAAGCATCCCATAGGATCTTAATGTTATCTGATGCAATTCTTCCCCCCAGATTCCTTAATGTTATGCGATTTTAGTGTTATTCGATACTAATGTTATATGAGGTATTACTGTATCTTGGTTTTCTTGATGTTGAGTCTCAAGCCAACTTTTGCACTCTCTTCTTACAGCCTAATTAAGAGATTCTTTGGGTCTTCTTCACTTTCTGACATTAGAGCAGGATCATCTGCATATCTTAGGTTGTTGATGTTTCTCCCAGCAAATTTTAATTCCAGCTTGAGTTTCATCCAACCCTACATTGCATATTATGTGCTCTGCATACAAGTTAAATAAGCAGGGTGACAAAATGCAGCCTTGTCGTACTCCTTATCCTATTCCATAGCACTCTGTCATTCCATATCCTGTCCTAACTGTTGCTTCTTGACTCATGTACAGATTTCTCATAAGACACATAAGGTGTTCTGGTATGGGCGGTATAGAAATCCAATAAAATAAATAAATAAATTCCCATCTCTTTAATTACTTGCCACATTTTATTCATTTTATTGTGGTCCACACAGCCAAAGGCCTTGCTGTAGTAAATGAAACAGAAATAAACTTGTTTCTGGTATTCCTTTGTTTTCTCCATGATCCAACATATGTTTGCAATTTGGTCTCTATTTTCCCTACCTTTCAGAACACAGCCTGCACTTCTAGAAGCTCTCTATCTGCATACTGCTGAAGCCTAGCCTGTATTATCTTGAACATGGCCTTACTAGCATGTGAGGTGAGCGCAATTGTTCTATAATTTGAGTATTCCCTGGCATATCCTTAAAAAGGAATTTTTAAACGTAGCAACCCTATATTAAGAGCTACAGATTAGTAACAATATTGTTACTACACTTCATTTCATCAATAGAAAAAGAGCTACTATGAAATGGCAACATGGTTGCCCCCACAATGAATACTGCTAGTGTAAGTACAGTAAAACCTCACATAAAGAGTGCCTTGCTGAGCAACTCGCTTAAAGAGCAGAATTTTCTCTGAATGGTCGCCTCACTTAACAACTAAAATCAACCAAAAACTCACTTAACAACCAAATTGGGGTTCGCAATCCCCCTTCCAGAAGTCACAATTGGTTACTTACAATGGTGTTTCACTTAAAGAGCAAACTCGCTTAAAGAGCAATCCCATAGAATGCATTATGCCCTGTAAGCGAGGTACCACTGTAGTATGATAGTAACATACTAAAGAAACTGAGATAGGATGTCAGGTTCAAAGGGAGAACAATACTTTGTTCAAATACAACCTTGCATTGATTAAAGGTAAAATGAAAGGTGAATCTTCTGAATCCAGTTCACATGTACAAGTTTTGTATGTTGTTGTTGTTGTTTTTGCAGCCTAGGGTGCTTGGAGAAAGTTTAACTCTTTCTTTGCCAGTGGTCTGGACACAAATCAGCTTTCCCAAGCTGTGAATTTCAGGGGAAACCTTCACTGAGGTTTGTATTGCTAATGGCCTTGTATTGCTAATGGCTACTTTGGCATTTCAATCCCATGTCATCCCTGAACACATTCTTATGAATGAAGTGTTGCAATGTGGGATACTTCTGTTGAGTTATACAGATGTGCCCAAAATTTGTTATACAGAACAGAAGGGGTGGGCTATTAACCTTTCCCATTCTATTCAGCCCATGGCTGCTTTGCTCAACATGGGGAGAAGAAGATGAGAAGAGTTTTTATATTTGCTTCCGTTCTTTGTACATAATAGAGTAGTGATGGAGGAAAATGGATAGTAAGCAGCACTTCCACTGTCATTCATTTGTTAAAGTGAAACACAAAGGGGGAAGTTACATATACCGGTAGTTGCATGTCACTAGCATCCAAAGGGACAGCCAAATTGAAGCTACATACATGATAGATGGTATTGTAGACACAATGGGCACCAAGCTGAGCGAGTTGAGGATGGTGGAGGGCAGAAGTGCCTGGCGGACAGTGGCCCATGGGGTCGCAAAGGGTCGGAATCGACTGTGTGACTGAACAACAACAACAAAACATGATAGAACCAGTGCCGGATCAACCATGTAGCAGGAGTAGCAAATGTTATGGGCCCTGTGTGTGGTTAGAATGAAAATCCAAATTTAAATATTCTGTGTATTCGCACAGATATTCAAAAAATGTTCACCCAGAGAGACTTGCCAATGCTTCATTGTAGCATTCAATGCACACCAAAGAGTAACAATATGCACGCAGGTGGAGTGTCTTTGTCTGTGCATGCATCTTACACATTACTCCATAGTAGTGTGAATTTGTGTTGAGTGGCAGAGTCGATCGAAGTGTGAGCAGTGTTTTGTTTTATAGGTTAGAGTCGTGCTTCCCAAATGTAGAAATCATCTTATGTATGTCTTTAATGATTGCTAATTGCAGTGGAGAGCGTTCTTTTTCAAAATTAAAGTGAATAAGAATTAGTTAAGGAACACGATGGGGCAAGATTGTCTAAATAACCTCATCTAAATGAGCATTGAATATGTTTTACTTAGAGAAATTGATTTGACTAGTGTTATCTCTAAATTTGCCCACATTAAATTGAGAAAAGTTTGTTTTTACTAGTGGTGTTTTATTTTATAGGTATGCCAAATCCTAAATCTAAGCAAGGGCCTCTTGACACAATTTGCTACAGGCCTCTTGCTGGCTTAATCCAACACTGGATAGAAATCTAGATCATGTGATCTACAGATTCTGGCAGTTTTATTCCACAATATCATTTGTCCAAGTTCTGCAAAATCAGTGTGGTGTTTTTTTTTTCTTATAAAAGTATCCCCATGTTCAAAGAACAAGAATCCAAAACACTCCACTACTTTATTTCATTGCTTTGTGTAGCTATTATATTCATGACTCATACTGTTTGAAAATAGCATATAAAACTGATGCTATTGATACTCTTAGAGTTTCACTTGCCACACGTATAAAATTTCATCTTTGGGGTAGTTCAATATATTGATCTGTACTGTATTTTAATGAGTTCCTGCATTCTGAACGGAGATTGTTGTTGTCTTGTGATGCCCATGGCAATTTCCTTGTTCTCTGCATTGCGAGGGTAACACCACCAGAATTGCTCAGTTTAGGATTTCTGCCAGAAATGCATTTTTCTTTTTGAGAAGTCTTTATATAGCACATCAAAAATGTCCTTCCCACAACTAACTCAATACATTCCAGAGCATGCCTGGTTTTAGTTACTGTTTGTTGTTAATGGGTTCCTTTGTTGGGGGGGGGGGGGGATGGATGCTACAGCTATATATCTTTACAAGTATTTTTACTTCCCACGGGGTAAAATCTAATAATACTGATTCTTCAGATCTGCAATCTTCATTATGGAAGCTAAATTTAATTTTAGAGCCTGTGGCTTTGAAATCTAGTCAGCTTCCAGAAAAATAGGGTTGGCATGCATTACAAAACAATAACAACAACAGAACAGTTGTGACACCATAAAAACTAAAGATTTATTTCAGTCTGAAATGTCATGGACTTCAGTCCAATTCCAACCAGCAGTATATCTGAAAGTTCTCTTGTTTGGGGCAATTTAATGCTCCAGCTATTACACAATTCTCATTTTGGATTTTGTTCTTGGACGATATATTTAATTTTATTTTCTTACTTGCTAAGAATATGAAGTAGTGCGAATCAATAGGATGTGAACTTTTAGGGTATTGTATAAAAAGCAAACACCACTTATTTATGAAAAAGCACCAATTCATAAGCCTTTTATAAATCGCATAATGAATGTGGATGGTATATTTTCTTGTTGTTATGTGCCATGATGTCAGAACTGGCTTACAGTGACCCTAGTAAGCTTTTCAAGATAAGTAAATTATAAGCAGAACAATAGCTAAATGGAAGAGCTTAAGCAACAGAGAGACCCAGAAGAGAAAACAACCAAATGCTGACAGTTGTCACTTTCAACTCATAACTGAGACCTCTAACACACATTTTTATTTATCCAAGTCCAAAGCACAAAATTGTAAAACCAACATAATTTTAAATGCACTAATCATCTAAAAATGTATGCATACATACACTACATTAACAAATAAATCACTTCCCTAAGCCCTTTGTAGCAGGCTTATGCTTGCTTTACAGGCAATGCCTCAGTTTCAACCAACTATTGACATACTAAAAGACTGTGGTGGCTTAGTGGTTAAGACACTGAACTTGATGACTGGAAGGTTGGCAGGTCAGCAGTATGAGAACTGGGTGCTGCATCATGGAGTGAGCTCCCATCTCTGTCCTAGTTCCTGCCAACCTAGCGATTCAAAAATAAGAAATTGCAAGTAGAGAAATTGGTACCACTTCAACAGGAAAGGTAATGGCATTCCATGTGCTCCAGCATCTAGTCATGCCTACTACATGACCATCTGGAGATACAGACAGTGCTGTCTCTTTGCTGTAAATGGAGATGAACACCATATCTTAGAATCAGATAAGACTGGCTTTTGAGCAAGGGAGACTTTGCATAAACGAATACAGTGATGGAGACTCTACCCTGGTGCAAACTAAAATGCCATCTCTGCCCCCTCATTTCCTCTGGCAACACAATTACAGGACCCAGCAATGTCACACACAACATCAAGGGCTCTTTTATTTGTTCCTCTGCTAATGTGATCTATACGGTCCTTTACCAAACTGCCCCTTTGAACTCTACAAATGGGGCAATCTCTGCATACAAGAATTAGTGACCATAAATCAGACATTGGTAAAAACAATACTCAGAAACCTGTACACACGCACATGCAGACGCAGACGCAGACGCACACACATGTTTTACTTCCACTTCTGGGAGTGACAAGGGTGGCACAGGCTGGATCAATTGGCATTGGTGGCCGGATCTGGCCCATGGGCTTGTAGTTTGGGCACCCCTGATCTAGATATACCACCAGGTGGGAAATGCCACATCAACTCACACAGTTTGCATCTACTATTGTTACGGAACTATTCTGCATTGGAAAAGAACGGAATATCAATCAGGAGTCTTAAGCATGAAATTCCCGATTGACTCACACTATTTACAACCCATATCTAACTATTCGCCATCTCTTTATCTTGTCTAAATGATTGCCATGTGGTCTTACTCTTCTGCCTGAGTAAGTGGACTTGTTTTATAAAACCTGACATTAAAATATAGCAGTTTAATCTTTAAGGTCTCACAACCTTTTCATCTTAAAAAAAAGTTGTTTGTTGTCTGATATGCCAAGATAAGTGAGGCATTTAACAAGTGGTTTTACCGGTCTCACTTCCCAGTAAGCATCCATGGGAGATGGGAAATTGAACCCAGGCGTCCCAAGTCCTTGTCCAGGGGTGGCCAAACTTTTCAGGCTGCAGGCCAGTCATGTGGTTCAGCAGGCTGGTCACATGGTTCCTCCCACTGAAAGTAGAAGTAAAATGTGCCCACACATGTGCAAAATGCTATCATAAATGCACCTGTGGCTATTATAAATGCTCACTGGGAAGTTTATGACAGCTACGGGTGACTTTATGGCAACAGGCACGTTTTACTTCTTTTATCTTTATGTTTTATCTTACAGTAGATACCCAGATGGTGTATAGCTGTCTTTAATCCAATAACTATACAGTGTCCTATGGACTCCAGGAAGTACTGTGCCACATTAGTAGACGACTGAGTTTGAATATAAGAGATCCCATATCTAATCCCTATCCATTTGTGTGCAATGGTACTGTGCAAGTTTTTCCCATAAATTTAAGTCTGACTACATAAATCAGCCAAGATTATAGAAAACAGAAGAAAGTTCTTTTCAAGAAGATGTTATATGCCTCAAATTTTCTTTGAAGCTAAGGAAGATTTTACATCTACAGCAAATAAGAGTACAGTGCTGGATGCTGGTGACATTCTGCCTGTGTATATTTCTTGTGTGGTTTCCCCCACCCCCACCACATCCCTTCCGTCTTTTGCAGATGGAGTTGCTGCCAACACTTCCTCTGCAAGCCAGTAATAGGTCAGCTGTCAAGGTTTGCGTACTGCAGAGGGAAGTACAGTTTTGCTACTGAAGAAACAGTTTTGCTAGTCAATGCAACCAGCAGTTCCATGATGTTGCATTGTCTTTTGTCGTAGTGTAGTGAACACCACATGTGGTGGAGCTCAGACAGATTTTATGTGAGGATGTGACACAAAAATGCAATCTAATTCCCAGGAGTGGAACCCTGTGGGATCCACTTCTTAGTAACAGTATACATTTTTTTACTCAGTGAGAAAGCAGACTTCACTTATGCTACTGAGGACACACTGGGAAGTGTGTTCTGACTCTGAGAGTGAGCAAAGCTTAGCCATCACTCACTTAATTCTTCCATTTTGATCCTGAAGAAGGAAGTTGCTTTGTATGTGACACATACACACAATACTCTTGACCTGTAACTTCTGCTGTCTCCAGTCAGCATGGCATGCTTTGCTGAAGTTACAGCTCAGGAGTCCGGCATATTTAAAATATACTATTTAAGAGAGAGCAGTGATAAAGATATGTTTCACAAGAGGAGCAGGCACTCCAGATGTTATTGGACTGCAATTCTCTAGTTAACACAGAGGAATTATAGAAATTCTTGGCCAGTAACTGGAAGGCCATGGCATAGGATTTATTGTGACAAAAGCAAGCAGCAGGAAATGCTGAGTTCACAGTCCTCTCCCCTGCTTCTTATTATGGCTCTGAAAAAAAGATCAAGAATTTTCACCTCTCTTCTTACAACAACCAGACTAGAGTTTCTCTTCTAGGCAAACACTAATTGCTCTAAAGTTCTAAACTGAGTTTTAATCAAGCAAGCCAAGATAAAACTGAATTATGATCTTGGCTTTTTAACAAAACGTAGTCTAACCTAGTGGTGGGCTGAAAAAAATTACTACCACACTGTGGGTGTGGTATGGTGAGCATAGTCAGTGGTGAAGCCAGTGGTGGGCATGGGCTGGTTCACACCGGTTAGGCAGAACAGGTAGTAACAATTCCGAGTGGTCTCCTGGGGGGAGGGGGGGAGTAACTTTCCCGGAAGACCACCCGGGGTTGTTACTTTTTTTTCCAGGCAGCCAGTTAGGTCACCTCACTGACCCCCGACAGTGCAGCCCAAAATGGCTGTTTGGTCAGCACGCATGTGTGTTAAGATACCAATTGACGCATGTGCTCATGCATCAATTGATATCTTAAAACACATGTGCACCAACCAAGCAGCCATTTTGGGTTGCACTGTCAGGCGGCTGTTGATGCCCTCAGCAGCCTCCTTGGAGGTGCAGTGGTGGCGGCGACTGAGGCCCTCATGCTGCACCACTGGGCTGGGCGAGGCTGCCACACTGGACTGTGCCACTGCGCCGCCATGCCATGCTGCGCTGGGCTGCTGGGCCGCACTGCCAGACCGCACCACATTGCCACCAGGGTAAGTGAGCCATGTTTGGGTTTGGGGTGGGTGGAACGTGTATTGAATGTGTATTTTTATATGTTTTAATGTGTATTTTATGTGTATTTTTATGTGTTTTAATGTGTATTTTTGTGTGTTTTATGTGTTTTAATGTGTTTTTTTGTGTATTTTTATGTTTATTTAATTTGTATTTTTATGTTTTTTATGTGAATTTGATTTGTATTTTTATGTTTTTATGTTTTTTTTAACATTGGCTCTGCCCATGACATCAGGACATTGGCTCTACCCATCATGTCATGATGTTGGCTCCCCCCACAACATTGGCTCCGTTTACAACATTGGCTCCGTCCACAACATTGGCTCCGTCCACAACACTGGCTCTGCCCACAGTGTGGTAGTAAAATTTTTGACTGCCCATCACTGGCTGAAGCCCTGCGTTGCACTACTTTTCAAAACTTGGATGGGTGGAGCCAGCCAGAATTTCTGCTACTGGTTCTGGCAAACTGGTGTGAACCTGCTGATGCCCACCACTGGTTTAACCTAAGCAGAGTCCCAGCTTTTAAATGCAAAAGTCAAAATCCTTTATGCTGAGCATAATGCATGTTGTGTCATTTTTGAGGGCAAACAGCCACAAATTACAGAGTCAGTACAGATGTAATCTGTCACATAATTAGTTGTGCAACTCAGCACACAACAAATTAGATCTATGTTCACTTCATAACTTGTAGTAGTTTGCTGTCCAGAGTTATGTCATTTGCATTTTACTAGCAATAGGATTTTGACCCTTGAGAAACTTTGGTAAGTTTAAAAATGAAAGTAAATACTTGAGGTCCTATGAAACCACAGCTAGCAAATGCAGGCCCAATGGTAGATTCTACTCCAGTTCCCTCTCAGGCCATAGTCCAAAGGAACAAGTCCAATTGGATTCAACTTATTTCTGAGCTGCTAGCTATCTGTACAAAAGAATGTAAAATGTTTCATTATACAAGGGGAGTCCTGATCTTTTCCTTTCTTTCAGGATCAGGATTTGTTCTTCAGCATATCATTTTCTCACACAGTTTTAAAAAACACTGTAAAGGTAAAGTTCATCCTCGCTCAAAAACCAATCATGTCCGACTCTAGGGTGCGCTGCTCATCTCCATTTTCAAATGTCTGCAGACATTTCCATGATCATGTAGCAGGCATGACTATACACTGAAGCTCACTGAACGCTGTTACGTGGTGAGGTGGTGCCTATTTATCTACAGTAATACAGTTGTACCTCGCTTAAAGAGCATAATGCGTTCCACAGGATTGCTCTTTAAGCGAGTTTGCTCTTTAAGCGAAACACCATTGTAAGTGACCAATTGTGTGTGTGTGTGGTGATTGCGAACCCCGATTTATTTGTTAAGTGAGTTTTTGGTTGGTTTTATTTGTTAAGCGAAGTGAACATTCAGAGAAAATTCTGCTCTTTAAGCAAGTTGCTCTTTAAGCGAGGCACTCTTTATGCGAGGTTTGACTGTATGTGATTCTCACATCTGATTCATACCCTTGTTTGATAAAATTAGCAAAAGCTAGGTAAAGGTTTCCCTTGCTCAAAAGCCAGTCATATCCGACTCTAGGGTTCAGCGCTCATCTCTGTTTATAACCAAAGAACCAGTGTTGTCTGAGTCTGTACATATTTCTGTGGACATGTGGCAGGCATGACTAGACACCAGAGAGCACGAAACAGTGTTTGCCTTCCCACCAAAGTGGTACCTATTTATCTACTTGCAATTTCTTGCTTTCGAACTACTAGGTTGGCAGTAACTGGGGCAGAGATGGAAGTTCACTCCTTCATGTAGCATTTGGGTCTCGAACTGCTGACCTGCCGACCTTCCAGTCAAGTTCAACATCTTAACCACTCAGCCACCTCAGTCCCAAAAGCTAAGTGGTGATAATAGGAAGATATGCAAATATTGCAACATGCTACGTCACTTACCCCTTTGGTGTCTTTCACCTGATCCTAATAAATTATTATGTACAACCACTGTATGATTCAGGGTATACATCTGGCTGCACTTTTGGGTGGCTGTGGGTATTTCCACAGTAAGCACACACTTTTCAGAATGTTTACCATTCCATCACTTCCATAAGTAGCTGGAAGAACAAGGTAGGAGACAAATTTAGATCCTGAACATTTCGCGTCCCCCCTCCCCACTTTTTTGTCCCATTTGTCAGAGGGAAGTGACTGCATTGGTTGCTGAGAGCTGCATGCAATAGTCAATCCACTCTTAGCACCTGCTGAGATACATTGTACATGCATGGTGGGAGTTCACAGGCACACATGGGAGAGAGAGAAAGATGCATTGCAGTGCAAAGACTGGAAAGCAGGCACTAAGTACAGACAAAAAGTAGAAGGAATGAGAGGCAGAAAACACAGCGGGCAGTGGGGGGAGAGGCAATGGTGTGCCATTATTCTCTTTTTACATGCACTATGTGACAAGGAAATTGCTATACAGAGTTACACATTCTGTAAGCACAAAGGAGATTGCTATCAGCCAAAACATATGACTCATTTTGCAAAAATATCCATGTTGACACCATCTCACAAGGCAAATCCTCAGATCCAGGATAAAATAGTGAAGCTTCCACACTTGCTTGTACCCAAGGGCACAGTTGTTCACTTGTTAAAAGTTGAGCTTGATGACCAGAAGAAGTTCAGCAGATCAGCAGTTCAAGACCTCAGTGCCAGCTCCTGCCAATCTAGCAGTTCAGAAACAAGAATTTGAAAGTAGATAAAGAGGTACCACTTCATTGGGAATGGTAGCAGTATTCTGTGTGCTCAAGCGTCTAGTCAGGCCTACCACATGACCATGGAAATGTTTGCAGATGCAGACAGCGCTGGCTCTTTGGCTTCTAGTCGTAAAGTTCAGTGTCTTAATCACTAAACCACCACAGTCCTGCCACCTTCTTAGGGATGTATTATTCTGGTCTAAAACATTACCAGTGGGAAAATAAGTGACATTAAAATACATTACATTGTATCCACATCATATACGCTGCCATAATTGTATCCACGGCTGTCGTAAATGAGTCCACGGAGAATTCTGGTGGCAGCGGCACCTGAAGCGAGGGTGTAGGCTGGATGATTTGGTGCCGTAAGCCAGAGCTGGCCCACAGGACATAGGTTGCCAACCCCTGGTTCAGGGGATCTTTCATACATATGCATTAAGAGAAAGTCATACTTCTAATATCAATCTACATGCTGTATTTCATCCTTTCTCCACTTGCTTCCCTACATACAATAACTTTAGGCAGATAGGCTGGGGTACACAGAAAGAGCCTCCTCAAAGATTGTGCTATTTTTGCATGACAATCAGGCATACTCTGGGCAAAGGCAACCGTGTGCTGGCTAATCTTTCTCACACTAGGTCAGGTGAAAGGAACTGTGGAATGAATTCACCAAAAAGTGGCTTCCTTTCAGCAGTTTAAAGTCTGACCTAGACATAGAAGAAGAAGGCAGAAAGAATGACAGTAATTGTAGTTGACACTGTCTGGAAAGCATTGTGGAAGGCTGCTAGCTCATGGCAAAACATAGCATTGACAGGTTTTTCCAAAGCTACCCATTAATGATTCTGTTTCTCATTAAAGTCTGCCATTAAAGTCTGCTCAAATTAACACTTCCACCCACCATTTTATATCTTTTCCGTCTATCTCAAAATTTATCTTCCATTCTGCCTTTTTTTTAACTTCTCCTTGTTGGCTTCTAAATCTTTTCTTTTCCAGACTGTTTCCACACTAGATAGTTCTTACATGCACTTTATTCATTTATATTTATCACAACTATGGTGTATACTGCCCCCTCATATGGGAACTGGGGTAGTTTTGTTTAAATTTCCCACAGACCAGTAGATAATAAGTGCTATTTTCACACCAACTCATTTATACACTGGGGAAAACCATAGAACCTCCCAAACTAATGAAGTGGCATCTGAAAATAATAGCACAGAGCATGAGTCACTGCTGTGTTATTAGTGATTCACAGAAATGCAACAGCAAAGCAATCAAGAGACTCATGTATCAGTTCCAAAACATTCAATGGGCAGGGAATGGGAAGTTTAGGGTTAGGGACATCCTATAGTTTCACTGCTTCTGCATTCTTCTTTTTTGAACCCCTTAAGTTCTTTCCATCCCATAGAGAAGGAAGAATGTGGGCACCCTACCCCAAATTAAATAGGTGGTTTTCCATCCGTAAAATTCAATAGTTATAGTTAGTTATTTCCAGTATGAAAGAATAGTTGTGCAGCTATTAAAGATGACTAACCTGTCAGACAAAGAGAGGTGGTAACCAGAATTCAGCACTAACAAAACTGATTGCATAGGGATTTCAGTCCAACGATTAGCAGAGAAACAATTAAAACTTTCTTTCTATCTATCTCAAACATGAAGATATTGCAAATTTTGATAGGCTCTTTCAAAAATGAAATTCTCACCCACCCATTATAGCTGTTTCTTATTGGTAAAAGGTAAGGGTCGCCCTTGTTCGAAAGCCAGTCGTATCCGACAGTCTAAAGAGTGGCCCCTAGTGGTTTGGAATAGTTCCTGCCACAGCTTGCAATGTTTAGGCTCAGTTGCATACCGTACATACTGTGGTGGCTCAAGAGATTAAGATGCTGCACTTGCTGACTTGGAGTTCAATTCCCAGGTACTGCATGACGGAGTGAGCACCTGTCTCTGTCCCAGCTCCTGCCAACCAAGCAGTCTGAATGTAAGAAATTGCAAATAGATAAATAGGGACAACTTCGGTGGGAAGGTAACAATGTTCCATGCATTCCAGTGTTGAGGCATGCCTGCCACATGTCCATGGAAATGTCTGCAGATGTCTCTTTGACTATAAACAGAGATGAGCACTGAACCCTAGAGTTGGATACGACTGGCTTTCGAACAAGGGTCACCTTTATCTTTACATTACCATATATATTGACTTTCCTGGGAGTAATCCACACAGCACACAATTGGACTTCAAAGTAGACAAGTAAAGGATTGAACTGTAAGCTAGCTGACCTGACTGTTGTTCCTCATTTGGCTGCAGTCCTAAGAGTAGCTGGGATAAGTTCCATCAAACATAACAGAACTTACTTCCTAGTAGAGATACCAGAGCTTGGAAATCTGATTTTTAAAATTACCCATCTCAGAATTCTCCAGCCAGTATGGCTAACAACTGAGGAATTATGGTAGTTGTAGCATAACAAAAAGAGATGTTTTCAGTCTCTGAAATATACTCAGGTTGCATTCTTTAGAGACTTTGGTCTAGGGACCCAACTCATCGGTGTAGATGTGTGATCTCTTGAACTAATGCTGAAAAATCACTGTGCCAGCACATATTCTAATAGAGACAATCTGAGATAGTTCCCAAGACTCATGTGTAAAAACAACCTCTTTTTTAAATATGGAAAAAATCAAATATTGAGTATAATACAAGGAAAAGAATGTTTACTGTTTATTAGTGAGTTTGGCAAGGTGATTGTGTCATCAGGACTTTCTGTGGCAGAAAAACATGCATAGGATGAGTCTGTTGATGTATGATAAAGCTTGGAAAAGGGGCCACAAAGGGTAATCAAAACACATAATGACAACAATTCTTTTATTGTGATGTCCATGTGTCTCAAGAAGTAGACTGCAATCCACAAAAACTCACATTAAAAATAAATACATCAAAGGCATTTATTTTTGCTTTTATTTTTAATAAGAAAATTTACATGTAAAATGGCAAAAGCTTCAGACTAAACCATAATTTTGTGCATGTCTCCTTGAAGTATGTTCTATTGAACTGAATGGAACTAACGTTACCAAGTCAGCTGTTTTGCATTCCTTGAGATGTCAGGGTAAAAAGTTAAGACTAATAGACAGATGCTTACTATCTCACAGGACAGGGGCCTAAGTGATGTCACAGAATGTTCTACAAAAAGACTCATGAGATGTAGTGATGGTACTCTACTCTCTGCCTTGCTCCTAATGGTATGATCAGATGTATACACCTACCAGTCTCCTCCTCTTCAAGGGCAAGGACTCCCTCACTAGCAATCTTACTCTAGGGGATGGTGCTCATCTCTGTTTACAGCCAAAGAGCCAGCACTGTCTACATCTGCAGACGTTTTTGTGGTCATGTGGCATAAATAAATAAATAATAAATACTGTACATGGAATGCTGTTACCTTTCCTGCCAAAGTGGCACCTATTTAACTACTTGCAATTTCTTGCTTTTGAACTGCTAGGTTGGCAGGAGCTGGGACAGAGGATGGATGCTCACTCAATTGCACATCACTCAGGACTCGAGCTGCTGACCTGCTGACCTTCTAGTCATCAAGCTTAGCATCTTAACCACTAAGTCTTTTTTGTTGTTCAGTTGCACAGTCGTTACTCCTGACTTATTTGGTGCTTGGCACACATAGAAACACCTTCATACTGAGTCACAGAACTCTGGCACTAGCTGGGAATAAGTGGAGAAGCTTGTCAAATTTCTAAAGCTACCTCAAATAACAGAAACTAAACTTTCCCCTCACCCTGAAATTTGTCTCCCCACCTGGAGAAACAAAGAATTGTAATAAGTCCTGAAATTCCAGTTGGTGATCTGAGATGGCAACTCTATGTGGGACTCATGTACTGTACTGTGCTCTGTTTTTTCTTTTCTGAATCCTTTTGCTCAATCCCTATAGCTTCATACTGGGGAAATTAAAAGAGCCATTTTTAATTTTAGAAACTGATGGTGATAGTGGTAACTAATTACCTGGGGGGGGGGGTCACTTGGAAAAATAAGTGTAGTTTCACATGCCAAAATACATCAGTACTAACTCTACAATTTGGTTTTTAATGGGAGGAGATAGTGTTCTTTTCTGCTATGCCTCAGGTAGGATTATGTCCCGAACTGCTCCTCCTCATGAATATTTGGCACTTAAACTAAGCAGTAAATAGCCACAACCAAGTTCTGTAAGAATACAGAGAGGCATGTGCTAAATATAGACCATGGATGAATTGGGCTGCTGAAAAATGCAGCTTGAGTTTTACTCCCAGGTGTGTTATTACTCAGCTCTCCAAATTGTTCTGTAGATGTTTACCACAATCTCAATGGCAACAACAGATGGTGGTGCAATATTATTCTCCATCTTGGCAATTTGTTATTCAATTCAACTTCAAAGATAACTTTTAATGCTGAGGCACTAAGAAACATGGGAAAATCTTTTTCTTGCTCAGTTCTTGTTGCACTAATGTTGCAGATTATTTAGCCAGATTCAGATATATAGTGTATAAATACAGATGTGAGAGGTTGAGAAACAAAGCTGTTTCACTTGCATTACAAATTTCAACTGTTACAGATGGTTCATCTTAGAAGCTTACAGTGCCTCAGCCATATCTTCCTCTAATGTTGTTCCTTGCCCAGTGAGCTCCTTCTTCCATCTTCTAATTTGATTTTGCTCTTGCGTACCTTCAAGAATGTTTGTTCTTGTCATAAATCTCTTCCTGGCTCCAAGCCAATGGACTTGAGGCTCATATCCATTCACAGGATGTTCAGGGTCATTCTCTTGCTTAGTTCTCCCAGTTTGAATCCTTCCTGTCCCTCCTGAGATGGCCAACACTTGTGGGACCAATGGGGTTGCCTGTCCTCCCATTTGGATGGCCTTGAACAAGTTACCCAGTTGCAGAGTGCCATCAGAAAGAACAACTGGTTAAAAATGTCTGAGTACTTTATTTTTTAGAGAAACCACTAAGTCACTCACCATAAGTCGGAATCGACTTGGTGACACAAGATCATTTATTATTACAGAGCAGCTATACTTTTAAAAAGCAGGGCAATATATTTTAAATTTCCATTTATACTTTAAAACAAACCATTGCTACTCCTTTGGCAAGAGGCTACAAAGATGACTTGCTAAACAGCAGCACAACTGGGAAGATTTTGCTACTAGATGCAAAAGAGAACATTTTCAGTTATGGAAACCGAGGGACTTCTTTTACTGCATATAGGGACTCTAAACAAAATGCTCTTGCGTGTCATGTTCATCTATTTTGTTGCTGCTTAGACCTTTTGGTTATGTCAACTGATATGATACAAACATGAATAATTTACCCATTTTAGGGTACAAATTTATCATTTGGAACAAATAATTTGTGCTAATTTTGCATTACTCATACAATGAGGCATGCAATGTAATTTTGAAAATTAGGTCTTCAGAAAATGACCCAATAGAAAGGGGTAAAGATGCCCCTTACCTATGGCATCTTGGTCTAGGCATGCTTCTTTTCATCTTCTGTGAAACCTAAAGTATAAAGCTGTGTATCTCTTACTTATTGTTACATTTCTGTCTTGCTTTGCTTTAAAGTGTCCTACTTTCACCTTCAAAATAATTTGATGAGGGAGATGAAGTGGAGAAATTCTGACTAAAATCCTACTGGTGCTCACAAAAAGTTTGGGTAATTTGTTGTCGTTAATTGATGAGGCATCTTATTGCAACATGACAAGCAAGATGCTCCCAAACACCTCATCAGTGAACTGCAATTAGCTACAACAAGTAACACAGACCTTATGTGAATACTAATAGGATTTCAGATAATGACTACATGGAAAACTCCATGCTAGCGAAAAAAATGAAGGCAAAAGGTCAAAATCTTTCTTTTTTTCTCTCCAGTAAGAACAGGACGTCCTGAATGAAGCCTCACACAAGACAAAGTTGGTTTCATAGTTCAAAATAGTATAAAACAGCTGGATTTGCCCACTTCACTGGGAACATCTTCTGAAACAAACATAGAAGCTGCAACTATTTTCCGTTTATTGATGGATTTTGTCTGCTGTTTCCTCTCTACTCTTAAGCCACATTTGAAATTGCAGTATTGTAGCCTTGCATTGTTAAGATTATTTATTAAGTTTTCATTTTTCACATTGCACATTGGTCCAAGACAAGATTTCAGTTACATCCCTGGGAACCCTCTAGTCTTTGTCAATTTATCTGTCTGGCTTTTGCATATAACTGTGCATGTAGGCACTTGAACTGGTTGTCTACAAGGAGGAAATGTTCTGTGTTATCTTTGTAGAGCCAACAGGACTAAATGGCTATACAAATATTTTACTTTCATAAAGCAAATTTATATATATCTGCAAGGTAGAACAGCTGATGAAATCTCCCATTTGACAGAATGGTTGAACTGAACTTTGATCTGATAAAAATGACATGCAGGACTATCTGTGTCTAGTTTCAAAAGGGAACTACAAACTCAAAAGCTAAGATATAGAACGATGCTGTGATTATCAATTTAACTGTCCATATTTGTTTATCTATTTTATTTTTACTCAATTGCAAATTTTTAAACCTAGAAGCAGATCATTTAGAAAGAAGGAAGGAAGGAAGGTGGGAAGGTAGGCAGGCAGGCAGGCAGGCAGGCAGGCAGGCAGGCAGGCAGGCAGGTAGGTAGGTAGGTAGGTAGGTAGGTAGGTAGGTAGGTAGGTAGAACAGAACAAAACTGCCATATTCTAACTTACACCACAGTCTTATGTATACATATCCAGAAGTCTGACTTTAGTCAGTGGGGTTTACTTTCTAGTAAAGTACAGTATGTAGAATTCTTTGTCCTTCACACACATTGAACTACAAATCTCCTAATGTGGAAATCTGT
Organism: Furcifer pardalis; assembly: GCA_030440675.1. Taxonomy (NCBI): domain Eukaryota; kingdom Metazoa; phylum Chordata; class Lepidosauria; order Squamata; family Chamaeleonidae; genus Furcifer; species Furcifer pardalis. The sequence continues at coordinate 91,573,726 of CP126897.1, forward strand.
CATTTCATTTTGGTTTTTGCCTCAGAATCCCACTGGCCTTCTCTTCCAATCCAAGTTCATTTTTGGCATTTGTGACACCACACTTCCATAATGTGTGCATATTTCAGTACACACACTTCTCAATGCGCACATTTTATACATGTGTCCAACTGACTAAAACATGCTTGTATGTTATTTCTCAAATATATACGTCTTGAGTTGTACATACTGTATTTATGAGTACAAATTCAAAAAACAAAAAGGGAGAAAATGACTTGATACTGGTGGTTCCCTTTCAGTTACAGGAAGCTGAAAGATACTCATTCACTACTAGAAAAAATGTTCCCCCAAGGCTTAAAATATCTACAATGGGTTTTTTTTCTCCCATGTTTCCCCCTTTCCCAACTGACTATCATTTAGTTTAACAAATATTTCTGGCGAACTTGAAGGCTTGCATATATTGTGATAGCCAGCCCTAATAAAGTATAGTGGAATAAGGTATCAGTGGATTTTGTATTTTAGTTTGTTTCCATGGATCAACAGAATCTCTGTCTACATGTCTGTCCATCTGGCTGTTTGGAAGGTATTCATGATGGAGAGATGGGAGCTATATTATCCTTTGATCTGGGAAAATATATATTTAATCATCCTCTGGTCCCTTCTCACAGTAGGACTATCTCATTTCTTGTAATGGACAAAGAGGCAGGACTGTTGCTATAAGCAGCTCAAGCAGGAACATAACTGCCTATACTGTAATTATTTCTTCCAAAGATGCTGTTTCTGTTACAATTTAACATCTTGCGTCAAAAATGTCAGCAGAGTAAAAATATCATCATTCCTACTGCCAAATGCAATATAATTTTACGCTAACATGCTCGGGCAAGCTTGCAACAGATCTAATTGGTTCTTGGTTTTTTTCTATTTGCTCCTTCTAATCGTCTTTAGCTGCAGCTAATGTGAATTCTGGGAGAAAGATCAACAACCTGAGCTATGCAGATGACACTACTCTAATGATAAAAAGGGAAGAATACCTCTTGGTGAGAGTGAAAGAAAAGAGTGCAAAAGCTGGCCTGAAACTCAACATCAAAAAATCAAGATCATGGCATTTGGCCCCATCACGCCCTGGCAAATAGAAGGGGAAGAAATGGAAGCAATGATAGAGTTTACCTTTTTGGGATCTAAGATCATTGCAAATGGTGACTGCAGCCATGAAATTAAAAAAATGCTTACTTCTTGGAAGGCAAGCTATGAGAAACATAGGCAGCATAATAAAAAGAAGAGATATCACTCTGCCAACAAAAGTCCTCATAGTTAAAGCAATGGTATTCCCAGTAGTAATGTATGGCTGTGAGAGCTGGACCATAAGGAAGGCAGAGTGCAGAAGAATAGATGTATTTGAATTGTGGTGCTGGAGAAGACTTTTGAGAGTCCCCTGGAGTGCAAGGAGACCAAATCCGTCAATCCTGAAGGAAATCAACCCTGACTGCTCATTGGAAGGACAAATACTGAAGCTGAAGCTCAAGTACTTTGGCCACCAAAAGAGGAGAACTCACTGGAGAAGGCCCTGATGCTGGGAAAGATCAAGGGCAAAAGGAGAAGGGGCCAGGAGAGGATGAGATGGCTAGATGGCATTGTTGATGCAGTGGGCATAGATCTGGGCAGACTCCGGAGGATGGCAGATGACAGAGGAGCCTGGCATGCTGTGGTCCATGGGGTCGCCAAGGGTCACACTCAATTATGCAACTGAACAACAATAAAATGTGAATGCAAGCCAGCTGGATAGCTCAGTGTTTTAGGCATCTAGCTGAATTCTGGGAGTTTGATTCCCACCATGCCTGCAGGGGGAAGAGCCAACCTGTGTACTCATGGGCAAGCTGCACAGTCACAGAGCAAGGAGAAGGTAAACCACTTCTGTGTTTTCTTTACCTAGGAAAAGGGGGGCCCGTAAGTCAGAATTGACTTGACCAATATATATATAGACACACAGTTGTACCTCGCTTAAAGAACATAATGTGTTCCACAGGATTGCTCTTTAAGCGAGTTTGGTCTTTAAGTGAAACACCACTGTAAGTGACCAATTGTGACTTCTGGTGGGGGGGATTGAGAACCCCGATTTATTTGTTAAGCAAGTTTTTGTTGGTTTTATTTGTTAAGCAAAGCGAACATTCAGAGAAAATTCTGCTCTTTAAGCGACTTACTCTTTAATTGATGTACTCTTTATGCAAGGTTTGACTGTACATTAATATGAATGTAAGAAGGAAAACATGCTGTCTATGCTCAACATATAATCTAATGAAAATGAGAAGAATGGAATGGTTCTTACTTTTTTGTGTGCACAGCATGAATGGCACAAAGGAAGAAAGCAAAAATAGCAGGCAACAAGAACAGACATTTCCATTCTAGGTCAAATAGACTGGATGTCTCATTTGTTATAAATGAGAAAAAAGAAAATTTGTGATCAAATACTTTTCTAAGCTACCTGCGAAATTACTTACTTTGCTTTAGAAAGAATAGGAAGAATTATGGTATTTTAAAAAGACATTAAAAACATTTAAAATTAATGTGTAGGTGTATCAAGTTCATTTTCTACTTGAACTAACATTTCCTCTTCTATTGCAAGAGATAAATTTGAGCACATCTAAGTTTACTGAGACAGGGAAGATTTCAAAGGACAAGTATTAGACAAGATGAAATAATGCTATATATCAGTGATGACAAACCTTTTAGAGACCGAGTGTCTGAGAAGTAGGAGGCGATGCCTGGGCAGGCACCATTCATGCCCACACACCCATGTGACGTCACCAGCGTGCCTCTGGAGAAGTCATGTGGGTGCACCCTATTTCCCCTGTGGGTAAACCCAACCCCCTCCTGTAGATGCACCTGACTCCTAGGAGGGGTATGTGGGGTGGTGGAGTTGCCTCACCTCTTCCTCACCGCTGCCTCACAGGTGGGATTTCAACCTCCCCTCTCACCTTCCCATTGGTGGAGGAAAAGGGCTGACTGGGGAAGTGGCACTGCCATTGGCGCTGGGTGGCTGGGTGGAGTGGGACTTCCCCTTGATGGCGTGCATGCCATGAGAAAGGCCTCTGCATGCCACCTCTGGCACACGTGCCATAGGCTCGCCACCACTGTTATATATCAAAGCTATTAATCCACACTTCAAAATATATACAATCAGGATCCAGAACCTGCCTCAAGTAACTCATACAATTTAGTCCTTGGGCCAGACTGTAGTTGAATGATAGAGCACAATTCCACCCGATATATTTCAGGTTCAAGCCTTAGGATCTCCCATTAAAATGATCAGGTAGCAAGTGATGTGAAGGACCTCCAACAGAGAACCTGGAGAAGCTTTGGCAAGAGAAAGTAGATAATATTGGGTAGATCAATGGTGGGCAAAGTGTGGCCTTTTCAACAGCCCTTGCCGGCATAATCAATGGTGAGGAATTCTGGATGTTGTGCTGAAAGACTGTATTTTACCCACCCTGTATGCTAGATGGGCAAAAAATCTGGCCTGATTTAAGTATGTTTCCTATCTTTTTATAATACGTAATTCTACTAAGATATTTGCTTGCACATAGAAAATGACTCATACTAAAGTCTCAGGTGGGTCATCTCATGCAAGGAAATATGCAAGGGAACAGGATGCAACCCCTGTTTGCCAGAATCTGTCATTTACACATCGGTACAGATTTTCATGTAAAATCATAGATTATTAAAGGAAGTACTGACAGCACTAAGAACTATCGTAATCCGAGGCTCGCCATAATAAATTGCTTTGCAAAAGCTGGTCAACCTGAGACACAGCTGTCTATATTCTTTCTTTTTATTCATTTATTTATTCATATTTATATGCCGCCCTCTGCAGAAGTGACCCATGGCGGCTAACAGAACTTTAAAAACAACAATTAAAACACAGGATAAAAATTAAGAGTTAAAAGATTAAAAAGAGATTAAAAGAGATTGAAGATTCATACACAGAGAGGGGAGGAGTCAAATGAGCCCACAGGTCGGGGTAACCTTCTGGCCTGTACTACATACCTGCCCCACCAGCCAGGTCTTTACCCCCTTTCTGAAGGGCAGCAACTCTGTCTGGAGATGCAACTTGGTTGGCAGGAGGTTCCATGGGACTGGAGCAGACACAGAGAAGACTCTCCTTCTCTGAGTCATGCTAGGTTACTTAGGGATGGAGCGTTTAGTTTGATTTATAGCTTTGATCTCTATTCTAATCTATACATGGATTTATATTATCTTTCAATAAATGGAAAAAGACATCTTCCAGGTTTGGTTTTTGACTACTAAGCCAAAAGAGTAAAACTTTCTTCAGAGCAGAGCAGTCATGGGAGACGGGGACTTTTCCTATCACTGATAAACTGTCTCCATGGAGAACTGAGGGAGGACTTCTGTGTCCCTAGTCTTTGGCATGGAAAAGAGAATCTCCTACATGTCACTACCTTTGAAGGTATCCCCAAGATTTCAGGCTAAGACATTTTCCCAGGGACATCTCTGCAACTCTGCTCTCTCTCTCTCTGTGTGTGTGTATGTGTGTGTGTGAGAGAGAGACTGTGTTGGTGTGGGAAGTTGGCAGAACATAAACAAGACTGTTTTTCAGCTTTGTTCGCTGATATAAGCTACCACCTTGCCAGCTTAGAGCAGGAGTTCCACTTCCCAATCCAGAAGCATCGTGAAGGGTGTGTAGGAGAAGGAGAGTGTAATCTGAGAGTAGACAGGCAGTTGAACTTTTAAAAGAAGGCTTTGCTTGTAAGAGGGAACCCCAAGTCTGGGGTCTCCCTGGTAAAGGGCCCTTGGAGAACTCTCCACCTCAGCCAACAACACAACCCCCCTATCACGACAAGAACAACAGCTAAAGAATGATGAGGAGCTCTGCTATCTGAGTCAGACCAAGAGCTTATCTGACCCAGAATTTCATTAATCATCTTCTTCTGCAGTATCCAAATCCGAATATTGGCAATCCTCATGGGGATCAGCCATGAAGACTGTCCTGAGAAAATAATGCAGTGGCCTTCCATGCTTCTATATCACAGCATGACACCCATATCACTGACCCAGTTCCACAAGTCACTTTCTGGTCCTGAGTCATTTTGGCATTCAAAGTCCTCCTCAGCTCCAGGCCAGTATTGATGAAGTTGCTGCCCTCCATCAAGATGGATGCAAGTGGGATTTAATCCATTTGGGGGACCATTGCCCTTCCTTGTGGACTTCGGCACCCAAGGTCATTAGTTCTTAGGGTTGTCAGGTTAGTTAACTACTGCCTGACACTTGGCGTTGAGTCGCTGGCAGTATGGTTTACTCTATTACCATAGCAGGATAACCTGGCCACACACAGTGGTTAATTAAATGTCTCTAAGGAGCCTACCTAGATGGCAAATACAACTGCTACCTCTGTCACATGTTCCCTAATAATTAATATACAATGGCATTAATCAAAACCATCCTGACTAGTAGATAAGAGACATTACTGGCAATATGCGACTACCAAGTTTAATGCTCACAGGACTCTTGGACTTTTGGTTCATTTGTTCATTGTTGGGACTGCAGGTCCTGTAGACTGACATGGTTGCTCTTCCTAATCATGCTGTCAGATGGGAAGTTTCAGGCTGTCATCTTTTGAAGCATTAGATGAATTTTGGATGTTTTATTACACACTTTAAACAACGCAATGTCATACTGTGGAATGTAAATAAGCTTCCCTACTGGTAGCATCTGCGTCCCATTTCTTTCTGCTCTTACAGATAAGGTTTAGTCAAAAGAGTGCTTGAGAGAATGAGATACAGTTATGGAAAGAAACAAAAAAACATATGAGCAAATATGCAATTTGGACCACAGCTTTCAGGTAGCATAGTGGATGTTTTTTATATAACATGTCTGGGTTTAACTTATTTCCAGACATTTAAGGGAATTGTGTGGGAGGGACTAAAAATAAGCTCTCATACGGTGGCTTCAACAGCAAATTGTAGCATCCAACACACTGAAAAAGCAGGCTTTCTCTTGTATTTTTGTACCATTATTAACACAAGATTATTTATTTATTTATGTCTCTCCTGTAAAAGGGTCGATTAGTTTATTTCCTCACATCAGACAGCACAAGAACAATCAAACTCACATTTGTAGTCAAAATGACAATGCTTTTTAAGGACTGAAATAACAGATTTTAACTGAAATACACAAGCAAAAACAGGTTGGATTGCTAGGAGAGATGGCAAAAGATAAATCTGAATTAAGTTTGTTTTTTAAAAAAATGAGAAATCAATAATTAAACTGGATCAGTTCTGCTTCTGTCTAGTTTAGACCCTTCCCAGTATAATATCTCTGGTTGGTCATGCAACGGCAGAGGAGATTGACCAACTAGGTGCAGAAGATGCTGGGTGTTGTAGTTTTGCTGCTTCTTAGGCTCAATAAGAACATCTGAAGAAATGGTTCCCAAGATATACCTCAGAGCTGGAAGGGAGGAAGGCAGAGTCAGCATAGGAGATAAATAACTGGTTAGCCCTTTCTTCAGCCTGTTGAAATCCAGAGGTCCCCAAATTTGTGTTTGTGAAGTTCCAGAATTCTAGACACTGCAGTCTAGAAATATGAAAGACTACACCTCTATGTTTAAATCATTCTTTCTCACATTCTATGGTTTTAATAACCCATATTAGGGCTGTACAGCATTGCTGAGAAGTAATAAAAATGAATCATCCGTACATATATTTACTGAAGCTTTAAGTCAAACTCTGAAGGCAGAGCTCTTCATACTTGAATTTTTTGGAATAGTAGCCGTGTTAGTCTGTGGTTCAGGCATCTTAGAAAACAAAACAAAACAAAATAAAAACACAGTAGCACTTTAAAGACAGTTAAAATATAGCAGTTAGTCTTTAAAGTGCTACTGTGTTTTTTATTTTATTTTATTTTGTTTATTTTGTTTTGTTTTGTTTTCTGAGATGTCTGAAGGCAGAGAGTAGGATAGCCTCAACTTTCACATGAGTTCAATTATTACATTATAGTAAGATAAAGGTCGTCCTTGCTCGAAAGCCAGTCATATCCAACTCTAGGGTTCAGTGCTCATCTCTGTTTATAGCCAAAGAGCCAGTGCTGTCTGCGTCTACAGACATTTCCATGGACATGGGGCTGGCTAGACACTGGAGTGCACGGAACACTGTTTACCTTCCCACCAAAGTAGTACCTATTTATCTACTTGCAATTTCTTGCTTTCGAACTGCTAGGTTGGCAGGAGCTAGGACAAAGATGGGAGCTCACTCTATCGTGCAGGACTCAGGTCTCAAACTGCTGACCTGCTGACCTTCCAGTCATCAAGTTCAGCATTTTAACCACTAAGCCACTGCAGTCCCACATTATAGTAGGATAGCCAAAATATGTCTCAGCTTTCATATTATAGCACCTTTAACATTATCCTTAATTTGGCCCTATCTGTAAACACTATGCTACAAACTCTGTGACTAACACTATTCCTCAATGTGACAGGCTCATTTAGATCAGCTATAAATTATTAATTGGCACTGTGTTGTCAGTGTGAACATATTGTTCTGCATAATAATAGCAGCACCAACAGCAAAGGAGCGGTGCTGAATCTGCATTATTGATAAATAGAGAAGAATATTCACTTCTAATTACACATTAAATTCTAAACAATAATCTGGAAAACTTCTTTGTGGCAACCAGTCCTTGTAGGAACTAAAGGAAAAAGTGACTAGATAGAATAAGGCAGTGATGGTGAACCTTGGCACTCCAGATGTTCTTGAACTTCAATTCCCAGAAGCTCTGATCAGCAGGAGTGCTGACTTGGGCTTCTGTTAATTGAAGTCCAAGAACACCTGGAGTGTCAAGGTTTACCATCACTGGAATATGGCAATAATTCCACATTGGCGACAAGTAGCCACAGACCCAATTTTACAAAGATCTGGCTTCTTAGGAGGTTCAGCAGTTCTCTGTCTGGAAGTTTGCTCAATTAAAGGTCAGTTATTAATAAAGAAGCAGAAAACAGGACAGTCTGAGGAGCTGAAGCTGCTCATCAACAGACAGCACCTAGATTGGGAGGCTAAGGTTCAAACTAGGGAATAAATAGCAGATCTTTAGGAACAGTGTGAGACCTTCGGAAAGTCTGAGAGGCATTGCTTTTTCCAACTATGTACTTTTAGTTTGCACTTTAAGTCACAATCCAGGGGTCTTTGTTTTGTGTTTGGTTACTAGGAGATAAAATCTGATTATTCAGACTTGCATCATTGAAGAAATCAAGCTGTAGAAGTTTAGAAAAAGGCCTATAAATGCAAGCAGAGCATTTCTTGCTGATTTTCACTTTGAGCAAACACATTGGTTATTTTCCCAGGGCCTTGGCTTACAACAGCCTGCAGCACTATATTTTTATTTAAACAATAGAAATTATTTCCAAATTTGCATGTTTACATATAGGTAAAGGTAAAGGTCGCCCTTGCTTGAAAGCGTTGTATCTGACTCTAGGTTTCAGTGCTCATCTCTGCTGATAGCCAAAGAGACAGAGCTGTCTCCGTATGCAGACATTTCCATGGCAGGCATGAGTAGATGGAATACTGTTTACCTTCCCACAGAAGTGGTACCTATTTATCTACTTGCAATTTCTTGCTTCCAAACTGCTAGGTTGGCAGGAGCTGGAACAGAGATGGGAGCTCACTCCATCGTGCAGTGCTCGGGTCTTGAACTGCTGACCATCCAGTCATCAAGTTCAGTGTTTTAACCACTAAGTCCTGCATGTTTACATATACATTGCCACATATTGCATTCGAATCTATGTCTCTTTTTGTTATTTCTGGAGGTGGTTACCCTACATTGGAATGTAGTTAATATTTTCCCTAAATCTGTGGTACTATAATTTTTACTTATTTGGTTACTTGGTTGATCCGTGTTTCTTACTTCAGTTTGACATGGTGGATTGAAGCATCATCTCCCACTGTTTTGAGATTTTAGCTGCCTCTGGAGGCCTCTGGAGGTCTTACAGATACCATAACAGGGTTGGATAGTGCGCGGGTGACTGAGGCCCATGTTTTCGATGCTCCTTTAGCCATTTTAAATAAGACAACATAGCTGGCTGGGTTCATATCTAAGATGACCATTGGGATGAGTCCCTATTCATCTTGCCCAGAAAAGACAGCAGAAGGGCCAGAAGCATAGCGTGCCTTGGCGGGGCCCCGTATAAAAATTTGTTTGGGGGCCGTTAGGAAGGGTAAAGATTTCTCACAAAAGAAAAAAAAATGCATAAAATTAAAAGAAATATTTATTCATCATAATTAAAATTTGGGAAGTTTTTATTAATTTTTGCTTATGCACGTTGGGGGCCCCCATGGCCCGGCCCCCCCGTATAATTGATACGGCAGATACGGCGGTAGCTACGCCCCTGAGAAGGGCTTAACCCATGTGCTAAGTGTTATAAAAAAGACAAAGTGTTAAGAAAAACACCCTGTCTCTTTGGCTATAAGTTTTCATATACTGACTCATGATTTTGTTTTGCAATAGAAGTAACCTAGTAAAGAAAGTAAATTGTACTTGGACTACAAATTAAGAGTTCTGCACACATTATTGCAACTGTTCCTTCTGTTTTGTATTGCAGAACATTATTTAAAACTGATGCTTGCTTCATTAATCCATTAAAGGGTTATGTATGAATGCCCACAAGCATGCACACTCACTCACACATAGTGTGCTTAAGCTATACTTATGTAAATGTTGCTAATATCTCTCTGTAGCCTGTAAGCAGCTTTTAGGACTGGGTTTTTTCAGAATGAAATACTGTATTCTTAATATGCAGAATTGCAGCTGGAAAAGATGCAGTTTAGCAGCACAGATCTGTAAATGTGGCTTACACAGAGCCATAGAAATACTTTATATTGTTTTACAATGTGTTCATTACCAATGGCACAGGAGGAAACTCTGTGAGCAAAATGTTCTGTAATTGCTTTCACCATGCTGAAGGGAAGCTGAAAAAAATAAGATGGATAATGCATTTATTCGAGATCAATATTCTCAAAGGGATGACAGAGTACTACAAAATACAACTTCTTGTTATAATTATGAACTTTAGAAAGTTTTATATAGGGCAATCTCCTGGCCCAGCTAAGTTGGCCATCACCAGTCTGGGAGATGCTTGTGAGATCCCCAGAAGCAATAACTGGCAGCAGCTATTTTAAGGAGAAACAGAGCAAATGTGCAAGAATTCAAGTGTTTGCCTCTAGAACCCCCCCCCCCCCCACACACACACACACACTCCCAAAAAAGACCAGAGATGGGGCTTAAGCCACCCCGTGTCCTTTTTTGGTCCCCATTAGCTCAAATAATCAGAGCAGCAGCAGGAGGATACAATCAAAACATCAGAACCATAAAAGCAACAGCACTATGGAAACATTAAAAATAATAAACCATAATGGGGTGGGGGAGACAATACTAATACAATATAATACTTTGAAAGGCTGAGTAAAGAAATGTCTTGACAATTGATAAGTACTGTACAGTGGAACCTCGGCTAACGTAATTAATGTGTTCTCCGGAATGTTTCTTACAGCGAAAATTACCTTAACCAAATTTCCCATAGAAATGCATTGAATGCAATTTCTCATAGGAATGCACAGAAAACCAATTAACCTGTTCCATAAAAAATTATACAAACCGAGCCACTATTTTCTTTGAATTTCCTTTTGTTATGTGATTTTTATGTTAACTGATCCATTTGTTAACTGTAGCTCCAACCAGAATAAGCATTACACGTTGTTTGGGAAGAGTAGAAGAAATCATCATACCAAATTGAGGCTCCCACGGACCTTAGCAATTTCTCTATTTGCAAGTCATCTTTGCTGGCAATGTAAGGATATTGTGTCTCAAAAAGGGTTTGCAGGGAGACAATGTACTTCCAACACTAGATGCACTCCTGCTATGTATTTATTTACATGGACAAAATCTCATGTTTGGTGGAGGTTTATTCCAGGGTGGTGTATATAGTAGCCTCCCCAACTCACCTACAACCAACCATGAACTAAATGGCAACTCCTGGTTCAAGACAGTGGGAGTTGTACTCATGGCAGCTAGTAAGTGTCCCACTAAAGAAGACTGGTAACTATACAATTGCAGTCTGAGCTATATGTAGGGAGCCATCTGTGTTTTTGTTGTTGTTCAGTCGCACAGTCGATTCCGACCCTCTGCGACCCCATTCACCACTGTCCGCCAGGCACTCCTGTCCTCCACCATCCTCCTCAACTCGCTCAGCTCTGTGCCCATTGTCTCTACAATACCATCTAGCCACCTCATCTTGGGCCGTCCCCTTCTTCTTTTGCCCTCGACCCTTCCAAGCATCAAGGCTTTCTCAAGTGAATCCTCTCTTCTCATTTGATGACCAAAGTACTTTAGCTTCATCTTTATTATTTGCCCTTCTAAGGAACAGTCAGGGGTGATTTCTTCTAAAATTGACCTATTTGTTCTCCTCGCTATCCAGGGGACTCTCAAAACTCTCCTCCAACACCACATCTCAAAGGCGTCTATTCTTCTGCGCTCAACTTTCCTAATGGTCCAGCTCTCACAACCATACATTGCCACAGGGAATACCATTGCTTTGACTAAGCGAATTTTTGTTTGCAATGTGATGTCTCTACTTTTCACTATGCTCCCCAGGTTTCTCATCGCTTGCCTCCCAAGAATCAGTCACCTTTTTATTTCATGGCTGCAATCACCATCTGCAGTGAGCTTTGATCCTAGGAAAGTAAAATCTGTCACTGCTTCTACTTCTTCCCCATCTATTTTCCAGGGACTGATAGGGCCTGTTGCCATGATCTTGGTTTTCTTGATATTGAGTCTCAAGCCAGCTTTTTCACTTTCTTCTTTCAACCTAATCAGGAGCTTCTTTAGGTCCTCCTCACTTTCTGCCATGAGGGTGGTATCATCTGCATATCTCAAACTGTTGATGTTTCTTCCAGCAATTTTGATCCCAAATTGTGATTCCTCCATCCCTGCATTGCGCATTATGTGTTCTGTGTATAAGTTGAATAAGCAGGGTGACAAAATGCAGCCTTGTCTTACTCCTTTTCCTATTCCAAACCACTCCGTCATTCCATTTTCTATTCTAACCGTTGCCTCTTGTAGCTACTAACTACTAACCGTTGCCATCAGTAGCTACTAACTAATCCATTCCCTTTCTTTTATTTTTCATTTTGCCTATGATTCTAAATCCTGTATGAAATATGGACATGAAAACTGTCAACAAACCACGGACAGGCTGCTAGATCAGTGGGTTGACATATTTATGGAATAAAAGAGCCAAAATGTGACCCATACTTCATCCAATTGGGCTTTCACAATAACTATAATTATGATAATAATAATAAAAGAGAAAAAAGCAATGTTTATGACTACCTGCTGCTTTTTGCATTCGGGTAGAACAGATGGGAGGAAAACCCCTAGTAATCAACTCAATTGGCTTCCAATAATAGCAAATTATATGGAAGGATAAGCCAAGGTTCTTTTAAGCACATCACATCAGCTTGATTATCAGTGGCAAACTGTATATAAGCAATGCTTTTTCAGCTTATGAGCACATTTTAAAAATGAACAATATAATTTTAAAAGGAGATTAAAGAATAACTGTGTAAAATGGAAGCACTTTGTTTATTTCAGGTGCTTATAATGGTCCCCAGCAACTAAAAGGCAAATGATTCACAGCTAACAGCACATAAATAACTACAGTTTAGCACAGATTTTATTATGTTTATCAGAGATTGGCCTGTGGTTGCTTTGCAGGAAGAAGTTCCTCCATTGTTGAGGAATAGCACCCTGTTCTTTAGTTGTTACACATATTCTTCTTTGCACCATTTCATTATTACATCAGGAGCAAATTAATGTGCCATGTTGCTTACAGTGATGGAAACTTTCCTGCTGAACTGCTTTTGTACTTCCTTCTAAAGCTGTGTTTCCCGACCTTTGGTTTTTGGACTTCAATTCCCAGAAGTCTAAGTCAATTCCCCAAAGCATTGATCAGCCAATGCACTGACTTAGGCTTCTAAGTCAGTGCACCCCACATTGCACCCCACATTGGGAAACACTGTTCTAAAGGCTCTAACATTCTTACTGAGGCATTCATTGTGAGGCTCTGCACTGCAGATGACTACATGCAGTAGCAATATGTACTTATCTAGAGACATTCTTTACTGTGCTGCCAGTATCCAAAGTCATGTTAATCCTTGCATAGTATTTGATCATGGCGATAGCTCTGAAAACTTATGTTTTGGGCCATAATTCTCATAAGCCTTCAACTAGCATGGCCATGCTAGTGGTGGAGAGACAGTCTGGGAGTTGTAGTTCAAAAATAAATGTTGCCAAGATATACAGTACTCAGGGATAATGATAATGTAAGCATAAGAGACAGCAAACTGCAGGCAGCTGTCTCCCAAGTCTAGATCTAAGGCTGGGCTAGAGGTAGAGCTTAATAGGCAGAAAGTTCAAAACTTCGAAAGGTTTTTTTGGACTACAATCTCCAGAATCCTCCATCTTGCATGACCAGTTTAGTTGATGTGAATAAAAAATAGATGCCTCACATTTGTTGCATTAGGAAAACTCTTCTGAGAAAGTGGAGGAGAACAAACTTTAAACTTGGTTAAACTTATTTGTTACATGCATTAAAACATATTATATCCAGTAGCCCAGTGGTAGCGAACCTATGGCACGATTGTCAGAGGGGACACCCACAGCCCTCTCTATATGGGCACACATGCGGTTACCCCAGCACAGAGTTCTCCCCACCCCTCTGCTCTGCAACCCAGTGGGAGTGCTTCCTCCCTCCCCTCAGTACAGAGTTCACCCCACCCCTCTGTTTGGGCACTCATTTCATGAAGGTTTTCTAAAAGGTTCACCATCACTGCAGTAGCCTGTTCCTCATTAAGACTTTAGGTGGTTTTGGAGAGCTGGCTGGATATCTCTGTGAGTTATGAATATGGCTGTAGAGCCAGAGATTGGGAGTTCAGTTCTCCACCATCCCTATAGAACGACTTTGTGTGGCCAGTCACAGAACACCCCCAGAAGAAGGGAAAGGTAAACCATTCCTGAGTATTCTCTACTTAGAAAACCCTGAAAAGGGTCACCATAAGTCAGAGTGGACCTGATAGCACACAAATATTAAATGTTGTACATGGTCTTGACATTGATATACAGGATATACTCCATCCCAGTCCTTTAGTGATTCCAGTAGAGGCACAATTCTACATATAAATATTTGGGAGTCTTATAGCATGTAGTAGAATAAAAGCAACATATTTGTTTTCTTTCTTTCTTTCTTTCTTTCTTTCTTTCTTCCTTCCTTCCTTTCTTTCTTTCTTTCTTTCTTTCTTTCTTTCTTTCTTTCTTTTTCGGAGCACAAAGAAAGATAATTTGCAAGATGCACAAATACACGAGGAGGGGGTGGGGATTCATTCTCACATACTGTATGTCAGTTTCTTCCTATTAGGTTTTTTATTACCAATCTTTTCAGGGTTTTATTAAGCAAGGTGAATGAGGAAATGTTTCTACAATACGTTACTAGATCATATTTATAACTCATAGCTGATCACGAAACAAAGTGATTGATGCCTCTGGAACAAATATATACAAAACTTCTCTCAAGTGCTCAGTCTAGCAAATAATAATGCCAGCATTGACTGTTCAGGAAATGAAAAATGGTTCCTTCAGCAGGGTGCTTTGTATGTATTTGGAAAGATTATTTCTGAAAGGAAAAAGTAGAGGCATTTTCTGCATCTTGTTATCTCTGAGATATATAGGGCTTTTTGAAGTGCAAGAACATGTTGCTTTTAAAATGCTTTTGCAGAATGATGATGAAAGAGGGTGTTTGTAAATTTCTTTAAAAGTCACACTTGATTTGTTTCACATAAGTCCAAGCTTAATAAACCTGAGTAGGATTTTTATATTCATGTTAATGCTCCCTCTTAACAATTACACTTTTTTTTTTGCAAAGAAAGAGTAAAAACATGGTGTCAGCATATAGATATATTTATTTCTGCTGTCTCTCTCTGGATCCTTGTCTTGTAATATTTCTGTTCGAGAATGGCAAATTTCAAGTCTTGGGTAACATGTCCAGGTAGAATGAAACAGTTTGAAATGAGTTTCTGTGTATTGCCATTCTTGATGTGGCAACCAGATGAAAGTGGCAACCAACGGTATTTGATTACTTTCTCTTCAACCAAGTCCACAGTTGTGCCTGAGGGCTTGGCTGAAGACAATGGATTTTGTTGTGTGCTCTTGATGGAAGCTGGAATCAGATCTTTACTTCTTTCTAAGAAAGTAAGAAATCTTACGTTTATTAGAGAAGTATGTTTGCTATATGCTGGCTGGATAGCTCAGCAATATAAGCTGAGTTGTATCCAATCATCTCCAACTATTTTAAACTACTGTATATGCATTTATGTTTCCCAAAGCCTACAACTACACACTGGCTTGCTTCTGCTATAACCCACTCTTAAAGTGAAGGAACAGTTCTATGGCTGTCATAATTCCTCTCATGATTGGTATGGGGAAGCAACTGTTACTAATTTTCCCTCTTCCATGCCTTCTATAGCTAACTGGGCAGCAAATGATGATTGCAGATTACACAGAGGTTCATCCCAGCACTTGCCTTCACAAGTAGGAGAGCAGATAGGTAAAGAAGCCAGCTGTCATTTCTAATCACTGATTGATGATACAGAAAGATCTCTTTCTCCTTTCCTTTCTAATGACTTGCCTTTCAGCATATTGTTGTTCAGCTGCTTTTTTTCATGATCTTTCTTTGAAGCTATTTTGTTCAAGGAGAGCCGCCTATCTTCCTTGTGTTGAATAGGGATATAAAGGCCTTCTAGCTCCCTTGATGTGTTAATCAACACAAAGTGCTTTTCCAGCTCATGTCTCTAACAGTGTGTTGTCTCTTGGGATCTCGAGCCAGGCATTATTTAAATACCTGTAATCAGCTCCGGTAGTTTTTGCGGATGTCACCATTGCTTAATCTACTTCCTTGGTGTTGTATATCTCTTCACGTGATGAGTAGAAATGACTGCCCTCAACACCACACAAAGGGCAATGCCATTTGACTTCCAATTCCAAGTGGTGGGAAACCTTAAGTTGCCCTTGACTGTTATGTCTTGAAATAGTGCTTGGAGTTGAAATGAAAATATCGCTGTTTGATTGTTGGAGATGAAATAATCCATGGATAGGATCCCGAGAATGATTTATAGGGGGCAACTTCTTTTCAGACTCTGCCAGTGCACCCACGATTGAATTACTTTTCCTGTTGCCATTCTTGCCAGGATTATAAACAGGAATTCCTGTCAGCTGGCTTTGTTTTAAAACCCCAGTTTACACTGCATATAAATTGTTCTCTCATAGCACACAGTGGTGATCCATGAAGACATTCCAAAAATAAATTGCTTTTAAAGGGTCAAACAGAAGGCCTTGCTTGAAATAACACTGGGAGAACCACAATATGAATGCTAAAAAAAGTTTCTGTAAATGGTAACCTATTTATGTCACCCAGGAGCTGATGTTACTTTATTTGCTGCCTAAAACATGGACTGAACAACATTTTTATTCAAATGGAAGCCATTATTACTTTTCAGAAAGCACTTTCATTTTTTCCCCTTCCATTCAATTGGAAAAAGATGTTGATATATTTCCAGTGAAAGCCAAACTTGTAGACTTTTCATTTAATATGGTGATGATACCCCTGTATGCTTGCTCTTGTATGATGGTTTGCTTTTTGTCATTTTCAAAGAAGTGAATTCTGCCAGTACTTTTCCCAGCAGGGAAAATGTTGAAGATTTATCTATAATAACATCTTTTCTGCTATTTCCAGGATGATGCAAATAAAATGAACGGGTAAATGAAATTCAGGAATAGAAAGGAGAATAAAGTGGTGGTTTCTTCCTATCAACAAGCTATGACATATTTTCTGATTAACTGACTAGTCCTCAAGAGTGGTTGTGGCCAGTGGTATGCAAAATAGAGCAAAGATGTTTGATGGGCCTGGCTCAAACATTTATTATTTCTCTAGATAAGGGTTGAAGGATGCGAACAATTGGATGCATATTTAGTTAGAGTACAACTACTGAAATAGGACACTGTGAAAATCATGTCAGCAAACTTTTGCTGCCTTTCTGCTCCTTCATTTTAGATTATTTCCCTTTGGGGCTTGTTTCCTTGATTTTGGGGGGAATTTTTCTTCTTCCACTTCTTTGAATTGTTTTTGCTGCTGCAAGGGTATTTGTGCCAGTTCACCTCCTTGGGATGAATTTGGATTCCCCCCCCCCCCATTTCCTTGGTGATTCCCTTCCCTTTTTTTAATTTCCTTGAATTTATTTTAACCCTTTCTTGGATCACTTTTGATGCTACATCCTGGACATTCAGCTGGAAGAGCAAGATATAAATCCTTAGAAATAAATACGTAGAAAATAAATAATAGATTCCTGGACAGTGATGTTCTGTTATAGCTGTATGTGTGTCATCTGTGTGACAAAACCAGTTATACTGGATCATTTATTATTGGTTTTTTAAAGAGTGTCAGTTACACAGAGCAGTAAGATTTCTACTAGACAATGCTATTAATCCCTAAATACACATTGTCAAAAGCTATTGACTTGTTGACAGCACTACATGAGAATGATATTCTCAATAGTGACTTAAGAATGAGATCTAAACCATGATATTTTCCTTCACAGACCTATTTATTCAGTGGATTATTAGGCTTTTAAAAAATAATCTGTTTCACGATATCTTTTCTCCTCCTTGAAATAAAGACTTGGAGAAAGAGATTCCCACTCATAGAATTTGAACAGCAAGGTAGTGTATTAAAATTCTTTCCAAATATTAATTTTGTAAAACATTCCCATGATAATACTGTATTTATTTTGGCAACAAAAAAGGAAAAACAAAGACAGATGAATCATAGGCCCAAAGCTGCAAATTTTCTTAGGGCATTGCATGTGTATCTATTGTCAATAACTTGGTGAACTAACAGTAAGCTCTCCTGAGGCCATTTTCATGTAAATATATAATATTGTACTGGGTTCCCAAAGACCTCCCATAAATGGTTACCCCAAGCTAACATTTCATCTCTTAGATCAGTCACAAGAAGCATTAATACTCTCCAGATCCTTTGGTTTTTGGACTTCAATTCTCAGAAGCCTAAGTCAATTCCCCAAAGCATTGATCAGCCAATATACTGACTTAGGCTTCTGAGAATTGATGTCCCCCTGTGGGGTGTGGGTCCCACATTCAAGATGACATCACCCATTTTACTCTGTGCAGTGGTACATAAACAGATCTTTAGCCAATGTTTTCAAATTGTGAAGGTCTGGGGGTAATTGTTTTTTTATTCCATCTCTTTTGGATTTCTTCTTCTTCAAGATAAAACCTTTCTAAACGACAATTCATTGATTCTGGCAGGACTGACATTTCCAATTTTCAGACGTTATAGGACTGTATAGCTTTCTCCCAGGTCAAAAGAAATCTCTAGGAAGTCTAGGAACCAAGGAGGGGATAGGTAAGAAACTTTTAATTAAAACTAAAAGGCTATAATTGGTGACATCATCAGCCTTACATGCATGGAACTATGTCAACAGGATTCTGGCCACTGTTTGTTTCATCTGAAGGCAAAAATGACCCAGTTTGTAACTCTGTTACAGAAATTATTGTATAGAACAGAGATTCTCAACCTATGGCCCATGGGCCAAATAATCTAGACCATGGCACCATTCTATCTGGCCTGCCACCTCACTCCCGCCGCCGCCGCCTTTCCCCCTCCACCTGGTTTGGTGTGTCTCTAACACCACTCCATAGCAGGGTGGATCGGCATTAGGGACACGCCAAGCCAGGTGGAGGAGAAAGGACGATGGCGATGGCAGCGGAAGCGGAAGCAGCAAACGCAC
The DNA here is from genome assembly GCA_030440675.1 of Furcifer pardalis. Classification (NCBI taxonomy): domain Eukaryota; kingdom Metazoa; phylum Chordata; class Lepidosauria; order Squamata; family Chamaeleonidae; genus Furcifer; species Furcifer pardalis. The sequence continues at coordinate 91,592,616 of CP126897.1, forward strand.
ACAGCCACCCATGTCCTTCCTGGGTGCCACTCTGGCCAAGCATGGGCAAAGACATGCAGGACCCATCCTTCACCCATGGCAGGATAGTAAGCAGGGAAGCAGCAGAATCGGTGGTGTTGGGGGGAGTGTTTGTGGGCCAGACTGGTGGCATGGGGGGGGGGAGTGTTGGTGGTGGCAGCCAGGGAGGACACCAGTCTGGCCTGGCAACAGTCTGAGGGGGCATGATCTGGCTCCTGGCTTTAAACGGTTGAGAACCCCTGGCACAGAACTATACACTGTATACACAGTAGAGTAGTAATACAGACAAACTTCCATAGATGGGCTGATTATTATATGTAGGCCCAAATCCTCTTACCTAGTTACTTTGCCATAGCACAAATGAAGTAATTTTTGAATGCAAATTGTTCCAAGGTAAGAAACCACCATAAATGTTAGCAGCTGCATACTGAGTCATATCCTTCGGTATCCAACTGAAAACTTCTATAATGATCTCTCAAATGGGGGCAATTCATCAGCAAAGGTTATGCTATTTCTGCTGCTCCAGCATAACTAGCTAAAACAATTTGGGCCACAGTGAGATTTTATTAAAAAAAAAAAACCCAGAACATTTTCATTCAAGCCAACCATAAGTTCTATTTCATTTTGAGTGTTGTGAACTGAAATCCATACCTTTAAACCAGGAGTTCTCTTTTAAGCTGGGTGCCGGGTCACACTCCCTCAGACAGCTTTGGGGGCTGGATGGCCATTTTGCTTTCGTCCACCACATGACATTTCCTGGTGTGGTGGAGGCGGTGGGCCCACCACATGAAATGGTGCTGTGGGCCATATCCGGCCCATGAGCCACAGGTTGAGGATCCCTGCTTTAAACTAACAGATTGATTTCAAAGTAACATCTGGAGAAGTGAGTAATAAATCTTTTACTATCTCTGCCACCAGAAGCAATCCCAAATGAGAAAGAAACCTCACCAGGGGGATATCCACCCACCAGCACAGGGAAATCTGTAGAACAGCCACAGCTAGACATTATCACAAAACAACTGCAAGATGTGTGCCTAATTTCTGCAGTATCGGTCCTTGTTATATTTGAATGTCTCAACAGAATCCAGGAGCAGATAAATATTCTGGCATTGTTGTTGGACTTTTCCCAACTCCCAGCCAAGCTACAATAAGGAATTAACAGCTCAGGAAAAGCCACCACTCCCCCCCCCCTCCGGTCAGCTCCAGCCCCGGAGAGCATACACCAGGAGCCATCTGTACGCAACCAAACCAAAGTGCAGATAATCTTGCAACACGGCCAAATTGTGATAAATCTTACTAGTAAAGACGGTTAAACTAAAGGAAAATTGCTTTTTCTTTGATATAACTTCTCAAATGTAAAATAAACCAAGATGAGATATAGTACAAAGCTTCCACTTCCTTCCTAGCCTCCAAAACCACAAGAGGAGCTTCCTGGCTTTCAGATCAATTTCACAAAGTAACCTTTCAGAGGTAATTTGATGTGTTTGTGTTGTTATTTTTTAAAAAAGGTCTGCGATTTCTGAAGTTACACTGAAGCTAACATTAAAATACTGTATAACAGTTAGTTTTCAAAGTGCTACAGCAGGGGTTCCCAACCTAAGGCCCGTAGTGCCATGGCCACCCAGTGGTGGGTTGTTCCCGGTAGCAACAATCCCGGGTGGTCCTTTGGGGGGGGGGGGAGTAGTAACCACCCAGGATTGTTTTTTTTTTTTTTTTAGGCATCCAGTTCAAACTCCTCAACACCAGAAATTTTTTTTCAAAATTGGAACCAAAATGGCTCCCGGGAACTGCGCATGCGTCAAACCTCCATTTGATGCATGCACACTTCTATTTTTTACCAGAATGGCTGCAGGGAAAGGAAGGGCGCAGGCAGCGCCTGAAGAACCGGCAGCGGCAGCAGCAGCCTTTCCTCGCTGGGCTGCGCCACTGTTGCGGCGGTTTGCCATGCCGTTGCAGCGGTTTGCCGCCATGCCACCGCCTCTGCTGCTCCCCAACGAGTTGGCTCAGGGTAAGTGATGAGTTTGTGCTTGGGGGGTGGGTGGGTGGGTATTTGGGTGGGTAGGTGTATTTTTATGTAATTTTTATTTATTTATTTTATTTATTTACGGGTTTGTGTTGTGGGTGGGTGGGTGAGTTGAGGGGTGTGTGTGTGTGTGTGTGTGTTTATTTTTATTATATTTTTATATTTTTATATTTTATTTTTTCCCTTGGCTCTGCCCACAATGTCATGACATCATGATGGTTGCCCTGCCCATGACATCCATGACATCATGATGTTGGCCCCGCCCATGACATCATGACATTGGCCCCACCCACGACATCCATGACGTCATGGTGGGGTAGTAAAAACTTTGACAACCCACCACTGTGGCCACCCCCTTTGAAGCTGCTGGGACAAAATGGCCAGTCCATCTTGCAGGCAGGACAAAATGGCTGTCCAGCCCTCGAAGCTGACTGAGAGAGCATGACTCAGCCCCCGGCTTGAAAAGGTTGGGAACCCCTGTGCTACGTTTTTATTTTGTCTATTCTATGATATGCTTACAGCACAGACGAACACCGTTACTATTCCATGAAATAAATCTGACAGTCTTAATGGTATCTTAACTTCATTTCTCTGCATGGGGTTTCTACATGGCACTACTCTATTTCTTGATATGACGATTGCACAGTTTATTTTCTTGGGTGAAGAAATTTGACCACATCACCCTGGCCCTGGCCCTGGCCCAATCAGATTGGCTTCCTATTGTGTACTGTATCATGCACAAGATGTTAATGTTAACATACAAAGCCCTAATAGTTTGGGGATCTTGTTATCTTGTGGAACACCTCTCCCAAAGAATACAGCGAATGGGCGGCAATATAAATTTGAACTAATAAATAAATAAATAAATAAATGTCTGCCTGCATCAATCTGGTCCACCTAAAGCAGGATTCTGAACCTGCAGCCCATGGGCCAGATATGGCCCACAACACCATTTCATTTGCCCCCCCCCCCGCCTCCACCACATCAGGAACTGCCATGTAGTGGAGGAAAGGCAAAATGTCTGTCTGGCCCCCGAAGCTGTCTGAGGGAGCATGACCCGGCCACTGGCTTTAAAAGTTGGAGAACTCCTGACCTAATGTATGCAGCTCCAGGTACCAATATGGAGAATGGACAAGGTGTCAATGAGAAAAAGAGCCTTCTTGTAGCAACACTTACATTATGGAACAATTTATGTGTGGAGATACTTCAGGCTCCCTTGCTGGAATGTTCAAACAACACTTAAAGTGCTAGGGTTGTTTTTTTTTTTTTTGTCCTTTGGTTTACTCTCTGATATGCTCAAAAAATATCTGAAAACTAACCAGTGGTGGGCATCTACCAGTTCGCACCTGGTTGTTGGTTATTTCATTTTGATGTCTATTCTTTTGTGTGCAAACTAGCAAGAGTGAGAATGTCTCCCAGATGGGCAGTATAGAATATTAGATAGATAGATCTCCAATATACAGTATACACTGAGAGTAGAACTGCTTCTTTGAAAATTACATTATCAGTGGCATGGGAACTCTGAAGAAGTGGCTCCAATCCACAAAAATCATATCAAATAGTTTGCTGGCCTTAAAGATGCTTCAAGACTACTTTTGACAGGCCACTTGCCACCTGCTGTTCTGCTTCCCAAACGAGGAAGTGTTTCCCTCTTTGACAAAATGTATTGTGAATGTTAGGAAATTCTACCACATTTCTTTAGAACCTCTATATTATTTTCAAATAAATAGTTGTGTTAGTGCACCTTGGCATGTAGGAAAAATTAAACAGGGGAAAAGGCAGAATATTGTAGCACCTCAACAGATATTAAGAGATCTCATTATTTTACCTAAGAAAACATGATCCAGTGTTAATTCCTAACATTTGTACCTCATTTTGCACAAAGCAGAAATGTATTCCAGTCCCTAATATTGCTTCTATTTTTTTAAAAATATAATAGACTACTTGTTGTCTCGCCAACGTTAAGAAAATAGACAAGTAGCCAGAAATTTGAAAGGTGTTATGAATTTAGAAATTTGTAAATGGCATGCTGATGTTTGGGATATGGCATTAAATGAAAAACTTACATGGGAATTAAATATAAAAAGGAGGTTAATAAAACAAAATAGATTTTGGGACATTTGGAAACCTTTTTTGCAACACACATTGATGGATAATAAAGGAGAAAAACCTGCACCGAATACAATGTATTTTTGGCAGAATGATTGAATTGTAAAAGGAGTGGCTGGTAGACTCAAGGACTTTAGTGCACTGGGTGATAGGTACCATGTATAAAATAATAAAGTTGTAATATTGTGGTGAAAGAGGATAGTTGCTATAAAGGTGAAAATATATAGTATAGTAAATGTATAGAAAATAACTGAAGTAATACGTGATTATATTATATTGACATGTATTTTTTTTCTTTCCTCCTTATCTTTAACCCCGTAAGATGTACTTGGGAACTATTCTTTTTGTATGTAAATGTGTCTTTTTTCCTGTACCGTTGATTGTTTGTTTTGTTATCTTTTTAATATTGTTAAAAATTTAAAATAATAATAATAATAATAATAATAATAATAATAATAATAATAATAATAATAATAATAATAATAATAATAATAATAATAATAATAATAATAGACATAACCAGATCTGGTTGCTATTGATATATCCCATTTTATCACTATAAAAGTTGTTTCCAAACCAAGACGGAGGGAGGATTGATCTGGAAACAGTAAGCCTGTAGTGCAACTCCATATGCACCAAAAAATTAAGTAGATAAGAAATAAAAATTGCAGGACAATTAGCTTAAAAACTTTAGGGTACTGCAGGATTATATTTCCACGCACCCCAAAGTTCAAACCCTCTAAAATAAAACACCTCTAATTTTAGGACAACTACCAGTTTTCATCACAGTTGAAATTTTGTGTTAAGCCTCTGCATTTGCAAGCATATCAGAGAGTAAACAAAACACCGTTGTGGCATCTTAAATACAGGAATTAGTCTTTAAGGTGCCACGACGTTTTTATCTTGCTTTGTTTACTGTCTGATATATACTAGTCTCCAGAAGCCTTGCCAGCATTGTATTGGAAGCAAACTTTTGCCTTCTTAAATGGTTAAAAATTTAAAATCCTTAAACAATAATGATATTTTTTTCCACGCTTTCCTGCGGCATTTTTATTACACGGGGGGGGGGGGGTTAGCTATGGAGCAAACACAGTCATTGCTCAGCACTGCCGTTCTTTGTTGTTCCCTTTTGCGAAGCCTCTTTCTTTCTATCACTAGGAGCGGGGGTGGGTGGTTGGGAAATGGCGTCAAAAATATACCCGGAAGTTTACGTTTTATATGAGGGTTTGTCTTTCTTTTTTTTTTTTTTGCAGAGGTTTAATAATTGGCTCCTCGCTCTGCAGAGGCGTCTGGGTTCTAAATGGCGCAGGCAACTCCTCCGGCGCATGCGCTCTGGCGCCTCAGACGCGCGATGGCGTTCCCTAGCAACAAGGAAAGCGGAACCGTGGAGACGGGAAAGCGAGAATCACGGCAAGGTCTTGGGAACGTCTTCTTGAATGCAGGTACCGCAGAGCGAGTGGAGTCTCCCTGGGGCGGTGAGGGCTGGGAGGGAGAGGAAAGGGAGCTTATTATGCGAGGCCTCAGCCTGTGTGCCAAACATTTGCTTATTTAAAATATTAAATAAGACTGCGGTGGCTCAAGTGATTAAGAGTTCGAGACCAGTGGTGGGATGTCAAAAATTTTACTACCCCACCATGACGTCATCACAGTGTGGGTGGAGCTGACATCATGACATCACGACATGGGCGGAGCCAACATTATGACATGATGTTGTGGGCGGGGCCAAATAAAAATAAATAAATAATAATAATATAATAATAAAATAAAAATAAGTGCGTGTGAACACACACACACACACACACACACACACACCTGGGGAGCAGGCTGTAGGGAGCTTCAGGCTAGCAGCTTCTCTTCCTCCTCCCCACTTGGGAGGACAGCAAGGAGGCTGTGCATACGCACCAAGCACTGTCGGTGTGCATGCACACCAAGTGCTTGGCGCACCTGCCCAATGAGGAAACCAGTGAAAAGGTAAGCCCCAAAGGTGGTTCCCCCCCCAAAAAAAAAAATGCTACCGGTTCTCCGGGACACTGGGAAAAGTTACTACCGGTTCTGGAGAACTGGTGAGAACATGTTACATCCCATCACTATTCGAGACCCGAGTGCTGCACGACAGAGTGAGCTCCCGTCTGCTTCTACCTCCTGCCAACCTCCTGCCATCCGGGAGCAAGAATTTCCCAGTAGATAAATAGGGATCACTTTGGTAGGAAAGTAAACAGCGTTCCGTGCACACATGTGCCTAGTCATACCTACCACATGTCCATGGAAATCGTCTGCAGACGCAGACACCGCTGGCTCTTGGGCTTATAAACAGATGAGCACTGAACTCTTGAGTCGGGATACGACTGGCTTTCGAGCAAGGGTGACCTTTTACCTTACCCTGCTTTTCCCTTCTAGAGGCTTAACTTATTTGTTTGTTGCATTTTTATACCACCTATTTGGGATATTTCCCACTCTGGGCGGTGCACATACAAATAACATAAACAAACAACATAAACACCTGAATAAGTACATCCTAAAATAAAATACCTGGTGTCTGTGGGCACAGAAGATATTTAATATTAAAGTATTAATCTGCGGTGGTGGCTGCAACTCAAAGAGCAGGTGGCAGTTGTGGCTAGGGGGGCGGGGGGGCTTTGCACAATTTCATGTTATTCGCCAGTTACGCCCGCTCCTAGATTGGGACTCCTTGCTCACAATCACACAGGCCTTGGTTACCTCCAGACTTGATTACTGTAATGCGCTCTACATGGGGCTGCCCTTTTTGACCATTCGGAGGCTACAAATGGTCCAGAATGCAGTTGCTCAGGTAGTGATGGGATGCGGACATTATGCCCGTGCCTCACTGCTGCTGAGAGAGCTGCACTGGCTCCCAGTGTGCCTCCGGGTGCAATTCAAGGTGCTGGTTATCACCTTTAAAGCCCTACATGGTAGTGGACCAGGATACTTAAGAGACTGCATCACCCCGAAGACATCTGTCTGTCCCACCAGAGTGGACCAGAGAGGCTCTTTGGTTGTGCCATCGGCCAAAGAGGCGCACTTCTCTGGCACCAGAAGGAGGGCCTTCTCTGTGCCCACCCGACCCTATGGAACCTCCTGCCAGTTGAGTTACACATGCAGATAGAGCTGCTGTCCTTTAGGAAAGGAGTGAAAACCTGGCTGGCGGGTCGGGTCTGGGGGCAGGGTGGAACAATGACCCCAGCCGGTTGGCTAATCTGACCCCTTTGCCCTTGCCCTCGTCTTTTAGCTGTAACTCTTAGTTCTAACCGTTTAATCTTTTAATCTGTTTTAGTTTTAATTTTTGATTTAATAATTTTAAAAGTGGTTTTAATTGTTATTGATGTCTTGCTGTAAATCGCCCTGAGTCACTTCGGTGAGGAGGGTGATAAACAAGTGTGATTAATAAACAAACAAACAAACAAACTCATATCAAAGAATGCATTTTTTCCTGAAGCAGGAAACAAAAATAAGATATTAATATTGAGATATAAAAGGTCTCCCTTGCTTGAAAGCTACCGTAGTTGTATCTGACTCTAGAGTGAGATGTTAATCTGTTTACAGCCAAAGAGCCAGCACTATCTGCGTCTGCAGGCATTTCCAGGCTGTTACCTTTCCCGCCAAAGCAGCACCTATTTATCTGCGGTACTTACAATTTCTTACTTTTGACCTGCTAGGTTGGCAGGAGCTGGGGCAAACAATGTGAGTTCATTCTGTTGCTGCATACCACTCAAGTCTTGAACTGCTGACCTACCAACCTTCCAATCAACAAGCCCAGCTTCTTAACAACTAAGCCACTGCTTACGATATTACAACAGTGTAAAAACTGCAATGGAAGAGGTGGAAACCCCCAGAATAACAGCTTTACCTGCTTTATTGCCTTACTTTAGGTATGAGATTAGATGACCAAAAAAATCTTAGTTAATGAATGCTTTGATATTTTGTTGATGGTTATATAGTTGCATTTCTAGAAGTTTCATATGGATAAAATGATGACAGCAGTTTCTAAGGATTAGGTAGTGGGGTTTTTCTTTCTTTTTTTATGGAATGCATGCATTTAATTTATCACAGCAAGTGGTTCTGAGAAGTCTTCTTTTAAGAAAACATGTTTACCTCAAGGGGATCCACAAGTACAGTAAAACCTCATATAACTCTAAAACCTGGTTCCACAAGTCTTGGTGTTATATGATTTTTAGTGTTATCTGATGCATGTTAAAATCCTATGGGATCCATAGAGATACATTGTAACCACACAGGCTTTAGCGGTAGTTATCTGAAGCATCCCATAGGATCTTAATGTTATCTGATGCAATTCTTCCCCCCAGATTCCTTAATGTTATGCGATTTTAGTGTTATTCGATACTAATGTTATCTGAGGTATTACTGTAGTTACATGGCAAAACAGTTAAGAGAGAGAAAAAACTCCTGTCAGCGTTTTAGTTCATAAAATAAGTTTAACTGATCAATTAATCAACGAAATGCTGCAGTCTTTATGGTTATATAGTTGTCATTTCTAGAGACAGATCAAATATTTAATAATTAAGTATTATCTTGCCAGAATATTAGTACGAGTTGGAAGTCTACTGTTACGACATGCATAGATCAATGGATACTTAAGACTAATTAAAACGAATGATATAAAAGATACATATATTGTAGAAAGCATTTATGTCTTGTGTGCTGCCTCAGGCTGTCATGCCCATACTCCCACCTTTTTTCTGTAATAAACTTGTGCTGTAAATCCCATATTGTCCCACTTTTTATTCTGATCTAAGCTTGTTTTGTATATATACTTATTATTTGGCAAAGAAAGTAATCATTTGGCAAATTGGTTGACAAATGACATTTTAAAAGCTGAAGTAATTCTTGCCTAACATGCACTGGAAGGGAATTTCAGAGCTTTGTACCACCAGGAAGAAGGCCCTATTTCTAGTTGAAGTCTTCTGGGTTTCCCTTGGGGTGGGCACCTGCAGCCCCAAAACCTGGGAGGACCATGTTGTCCTATCCAAATTCCTCTGAGAGAGGTGTAGAAGGATTTCAGAGGATTTAGAAAGCAATATAGATATTCCGCTACAGTAATAGAGTAGACCGTACAGCCAGTGACTCAATGTCGAGTATTGGGCAGCGGTAAATAACCCGACTTGCTAAAGGGGCCAACAGCTATGGGTGGATGAGCCCCTTTGAGTGGGGTGATGGTCCCCTCAGTGGAGGAAATGCCACTGGAAACCATCACATTGGGCCCAATGGCAAAATGAGCGGAGGAGGAACTCTGATTCCCAACAGTCATGGAGGTGGAAGAGGCCCTGCCAGATGGACTGGCTGTGAAGGCAAACCTTGTTCATATCCTCAAGTCTGTGGCAGTCCATTGCAGTCCCGGTATTAAGTCCTGTATGTCTCGTTTCATACATGCCACAGGAGATGGCTCCGTGATCACAGTGTGTGGGTCACTTCATGGCAAGCTGGGATCCACCTTAAACACATCCACATCAATTGCATTTTTCCTGACACCTTCAGGAAAAAAATGAATTCTCGGATACAAGTAGCAGCCGATAAGGAGAAGGAGGAGAAAGCAATGCCTTTCTGAACTGTACATTTTCCCAGTTCCTAACATATCATTTGAGATCAGCAAGGCTATATCTCAAAAGGACACCCAAAGAGGACAAGATTGGTTTATGGAAAAGCACAGAAAGGAAGATACACACAAGAAAATATGCACAAGAGTGACTTTCTGCTTCAGCAAGGTTGCCCTATCAGGAACCTCAAGTTTACCAGTTTATACATATTGTCATTATAAATTGTCAGTTGTCAAACAATGAATCAAAAGTCTTTAAATTTTAAATCTGGAGACAAAAATCACCAAGAGAGAAAGTATACAGAGCAGTTTCATGCAGAGAATTATTAGAAGTCTATTTCATCTCCTTCTACTGTGATTAGTAAAGCCATCCAGGCAGAAAAGGATCTTTCCCAGCTCTGCAATCTGAATCCATTTGAAAGTGATTGAACTTGAGACCTTTGGAATACATAATATATGCTTTACCACTGAGCTATGGCTTCAGTCAGAAACACATATGCCTCAGTGTTGCTCTGATTACCTGAATATACTTGTTGCCATGCCAATGTCCACCTTGTTAAGATGAACCAATGTTTAATCATTTAACCAGCATCTGTCCCGATGAGATCAAATATATTGCACATGTGTGTATGCTAATGTTTCTGTAGAGTGCCATGAATATATACAATACTTTATAAAGCAACACAGAGAGATCTCTGCCTTGACAGCAGGGGAAAGAAGAGGGAGAAGCAGGGAAAAGGCAGGTGTGATAAAAGAAATACAGGCATGATGTATCTTAAGACACTTCATTAGAGAGCCAGCTAACTCTAAAACAGGATTGACAGATCAAATCAAAGTACAGACCAGAAAGTTATTTGTTACTGCACTGTACTGCATTGTGTTTTATACTTCCTTATCTTCTGGTATGTGGGGACACCAACTTAAATGCTTGTGTCTTCAGGCTGGGCACAAGTCAGAGTAAACTGGTGTTAGCATGGCTGAAGGCACACAACTTCACCAACAAACTGAGAGCAATCCACTTTAAGAGGGATTTCCCCTTGCTGGCTTTTCATAGGTCAGCGGGGAAAGGAATTCCCTTGCCATCAAGGCACTTCTTGGCAGGCAAATTCAAAACATGAAATCTTCAGGAAAAGAGATCTGGGAAAAGTCGTTTTCACTCTAGTTTGCTCACCCAGGATATAACAGGAGCACTCAAGTGAGCGCTGAGCAATTGCAGTTCACTCATTTTCCCTCCCCCTTCCTTATTTATGATGACTGAGTGGTGTTTACTTGGATACAGAACAAATTTTCTGTGAAATTCAATCAGTGCAGAATTTATGGCTCACCAATGCACCAAAGAAGCTCTGGTAAATGGCTAAGATAATGCCATTGAATTAGGCTTCTGGTCAAAAGTTGTCTAGTTGTGCAATGCTCTGATATGAACAGAGAAAGAAAGACTGCGCAGGTATTGTGGTCACTGCTTGGGTATAACAGGCAATATTGATTGTGTACTTTGGTCCCAAACTTGTTTGTGGTTAGGGCATTGGGATTGGAAGCAGGTGGCATGAGGGCAGCAGATAGCAGCCTACTTACCTGGGATGGTAAACAAATCTATAGGGAGTGAGGGACAGGACTATTTTCTGGCCCACCCCTTAGATGGCTGAGAGTCATGGAATAGCATATGCCCATGTAGTCTCCAGCAACTGCTGGAGTGGATGGTGAATTACCCTCTGAACGGATATGAGCCTCAAGTCTGCCAGCTCAGATCTAGGAAGAGCTTTATGGCAAGAGCAAACATTCTTGAGGGTACACAAGAGCAAACCCAAATTAGAAGATGGAGGAAAGAGCTTACTGGAAAAGGAACATCATTGAAGGAGGATATAGCTGAAGATCTCAACCTTCCCTACATCACTTGGAGGACCCTGAATAGGTTGAGGGTTGGAGTCTCTAAATGCAAGTCTAACATGCTCAAGTGGGGACTTCTGGTGGACAACAACATACTGTGTGAATATGAAGAGACACAGAATCCAGCTCATTTATTGCTCTGTCGGTTTGATCGGGACATGAAAGAAGACTCAGAAGGCATTTGGTAGATCCAATTCCCCAATGCTGTGCCAGGGACCACTGCTGTAACTGATAAAATTGTGGTCTGTATATTCTTTGTATGTACTGTATGTTTAGTCCGCCCCACGGGCCTTGCTTAGAATAAGCCAGCAACTGAAAATGTGAGGTTTTTCTCTCTCACAGTGTTCTAACTGTGTGTGGTTGCCTGTGTTTTGTTTAGATCTAAATTCTATATGCAATCTCTGCTAAAGTTGCTGGTGCATGTTAAATAGACATTAAGAGCAGGTAAAAGCAATCTTATGTGGCTGATGAAGGTTTTTAAAATCTAAATACCAAAGTTGTAGGTTTTTTGTTAAATAATCCCTATTGACAAAGTGAAGAAGCTTGCTAGTTGTGGTACCTCAAATCTGAAATTACCATTTTTATTATTTTCTTATACTGTACTTTTATTTTCAATAAAAATGCTTTTACTCTTTATTTTACTTTGCCACCCACAATAAAGTAGGCTTACATATGCACCAAAGCACTACACTGACATACACTCATTCACAACACTTTGCAGGTAAGATAACTGCAAGGGTTGATTTTTAATAAATTTATAAAGATCTCAAACTGCTATTTAAAAAGAGCATGGGCAAGGGTCACCCCCTTCTCTCTCTCTGTTTTAAGGCTCTGGGAACTGCAGTTTTAAAATGCATTTTTCCTTTCTGCCAAACAGACACAGCAGGCTTGGCCCTTTGACTTCTGATTAATTTTATTTCATTAGCAGTTATACCTAGGATGTCAAATAAATTAATAAAAATGTTTTCATGTAAACTGTTCAATTCAAACTGGAATCTTTTAACTTCCTCTTCATACCACATTTGGGCAAGCAGGAAGCTTTATTCATTACTACAGCTTCCCAGACTGTCCTGGGATTGTTTGCCTTGAGGCCTAAATTCTGTTGTTTTAGGGGTCAGTGATAGACTAGAAATTAACATACCGGTATGTACATAGAGCTGAGTGGGGCAACTTTACTAACACTCCTGCCTTTCTTGCAATCCTGAATGGAGCTATTAAATTCCCCTTTTTACATACTTTAATAAAAGGTAATGAAGGTTCTTTTTAATATTTCCCTTGCTTTGTAATATTTCAGTAAGCATTGGTTCTTCCTTACATGATTCTTCCTTATAAACTGCTATATTAAAAGGTAATTCTAACATGTTCTATTTTTCCTTAAAACTCAAGCCTACCTCAATGCTCCAAAGGACATTATTGCACTCTCACCCAGAAACAATTAACGCCAATCCCCAGGGGGTCTCATACCCAAACATCAGAATTCATGAAAATCAACAACAAAAGAGCCACAACCCAGATTGCCTTAAGGACTATTCCCTTCCATGTATCTTTCACCTTTTGTTTCCAGGGATCTGTAATTACCCTATGTACACTGTTAGTTAGTTTCACGGGTAGATTATTATACCAGGCAAGGTTGAGAAATGTATCAGTGTCAAGCCGTCTGTTGATTAAATGCATGGTCAATAAACCATTTTGTATTTGTCTGAAATCCAAGTTTCTGTGGTTCTTGGGGGGGGGGGGGAGGCTGTGCCAGTAGACAATTTTTTAAATTTTAAAACTCATCTCTGTTTAAAAAAAAAGAGGGGGATAGCAATTTTTAGGTAACAGTTGGAGATTTGTGGCACTGGATTTACACTTCAACAGAAGAGGAGTTGAAGAAAGCATTGCCCATTTGTATGTATTAACTTATATAATTGCATCAAATTTTAATTTCATGCTGCCCATCATAGAGGCTGTGCTTTAAAAAACAAAATGGAATGTCCTGTTTTAATAACTGTCAGATCCTAAAATAGCTAACCCATAACCTCTTACATTATCCTGCTTTTTAAATTGCATCGGGAGTAGGTATCATTCTGTTTCTTATTGCAGTAAACATGAACTAAAACCAACAATTAGAACACAGAGACATTTTTTACTTGAGAGATGGGATACAGGGCTTAATATAATTACACTGACACTTCTTCAAGAAGCTTTTTAGTTTATGTGACCCTTTAATATGATTTGCTTTTGAGGCAAGCTTTCCTAATTTTCTTGATAAAATTGCCCTGCTGTTAATTTAAAGTAACTGATTGAATAGCTGCCATGTTCCATTTCTTTAAGGTTCATATTAAAGCCTTTTTTCTTAAAGCTTTTCCCTCTTGGGAGGCAGGATTTTGCTGTGCTTCTCAGCAAGACATTTGAAATCTCACACATCATTTTCCTTTTCAGATTGTTTGTCACAGCTTGCCTTCTCTTCCACGACTGTTGGTATCTCTTCCTCTAGAAATCTGGAATCTGCCTTAAGTACCCTGTGACTAGAGTTTAGGTTAGGATATACGGTACATTAGCACACATGATCATTTGTCTATTTTTAATTTGTTACACAAATGGATGATTACTGTACTTAGAGCTGCATCATAATACAGTATAATGAAAATATACTGTATTTCCTTTTTGAAGATGCTTACAATAACACAAGACTTGGTTTCACACTTTTCAACAAAGGAATAGTCCCACATTCTCTGTGTCTTCACTTTAGATGAAACATAGGACATAATGGCAAATTGAAGCATAGTTAAAGGATTGAGAGTGAACTGTTGGGGTTATATGACTAGATGCTGTCTCTTCCCAAACTACTAAATCTCTGATGGGATCTTACCTGGCCACTGTTAACCACTTAGATGGATAGGGCATGTCTGCCGTGTGGATGGTTCCAGGCTTCCTCACAGAGCTCCATTGAAGCATTATAAGGACCAGCTGAAACAAACCATAAAGGTGTCAGGTATAAACCCACAAACCTGGGAAGCAGTGGCCGTAGATGATCATGAAGAGGCTAAGCAACATAAGGCTAAGTGACAAACACAAAAGCTTCATCAAACTCAACTGTGCCTTCCACCATCTATTCAGTGTAATGTGTTTGGCCGCATGTTTCATGCCAGGATCGGTTTATTGAGTCACCAGAGACACATCCATCAACTAAAAATGACTTCCAGAAAAAATGTATACTCGGATACAAGTAGCATCTGACAATGATGACCAGCCAAATAATAGAAGCATTACCTTATTTCTGAATAATCATACTATAACAATATCTGAGCCAATTTAAGGAAAAGCTTTGAGCAGTAGTTGGTGAAACTTTGTGAACCTAGAGCTGTGGTAAATTGGACCAAAGGTTTATCTACTCTGGCATTCTGTAACCACAGGAGTCAGCATAAAATAAATCTGGCCTTATTAAATCTAATTTAGAAAAAGGTTGTTGTTGTGGTGGTGGTGTGCTATCAAGTCAGAACCAAATTATAGCAACCCTAATTAGGCTTTCAAAATAAGAGAGATATTTAAGAAGTGATTTTGCAAGTTTCACACCCCAAGTTAGTTTCAGTACCCTAGAGCTGCACTTGGGGACATGAAAGGAGCCTCATTTGGGTGTCCCCTAAAAATCCTTTCAACCCACAGTAATCTCTGACATGAGATTATTATTATCACCCCCAAGTTAGCTTCTATGGTTGTGCAGGGATTCAAACTCGGGCCTCCTGAATCCTACTCCATCACTCTATCTATTATACCACACCTGGTATCAAAGCCCCTGCTAGGTGAGAGCCTTGTCTGGATGCAGGGGCTTTAGCAGTCTAACTAGGCAGTGTTGCCCATTTCTTGTCAATGATGTTAGGCCAGGACTAAAACTCACAAAACCATCCTCTGTTGGATCCCTTGGGCAAGGTGAAAGCTGAGGGCACACGCCATGGTCCACCTAGCCAGGTGGTGATGTGATAACCAAATGGCTGAAAAAACACCATGCAAATGGACTTGATTTCTCAGGTCCATTTGCATGTGCGGAATGTCATTGTGGAGATGTTTACCAATCCATGGACTCCTCGCTGAATAACAACTCCAAGGTATCTAAGAAAAAGATAGATGAAAAAATATATATATAACCAATTAGCTAATGTGTTGGCTATTTCTTTGTCAAAGAATTTCTAATGTTTCCTGAAAAGGATTCATAGCAGTCAAAGGTTCTAAAAATACAACCTTGATTTCTCTCAAGGAAAGGTAATGTTGACACCATAAGTGAATAAGACAATGAATTATTACTCAGTAACTTATCTTAAATCCTTGTTTTTACAGGACTTTTCTGTAGAGGAGGTAATTGCTCTCAGAACTGATCTCTGATTTCTTGACAGATTTGCCAAAGCTTTCACTTTAATACAGGGATTCTCAAACTGTGGCCCATGGGCTGCAAGCGGCCCACAGCAGCATTTCATGTGGCCCACCACCACCTCAACCACACCAGGAAGTGCCATGTGGTGGATGAAGGGCAAATGGCTGTCCGGCCTTCAAAGCTGTCTGAGGGAGCATGACCAAGCCCCCGGCTTAAAAAGGTTGAGAGCTTCAACTTTAATGTTTTGTTGGCAGCTGTTTCTTGAGCTCTAGTTTCCCCCTCTGTCACATGTGTTTTCAAAACTGGGAAGGAATAGGAAGTACAGTAATTCTTTTTTAATATTTTTTACAAGTACTGTATGTATCTTGAGACTGGCCGTAATTTGTGAGTTTGCTTTTACTGTGAATATTGAAGGTCAGCTCCTTGAATTGTTGAACACACATTAATGGGATGTATAATGTGATATAGTCTGTGCCTATGAAACAACAAGGGAGCTGAAAATTGCCCCTTTCCATTGATGATAAAGTTTTGTATGGAAAGATACCCCAAAACTGCTACAAAATTGCTAAAACATGGTCATGCCTTAACATATAAAAGTTGTGGAGAGCCTTGAAGTTTATAGTCCAGTGATGGCGAAACTGCTGATCAGGGCTTCTAGGAACTGAAGTTCAAGAACAGCTGGAGTGGCAAGGTTTGCCATCACTGCTATAGTATATCCCCGTGATGTTGAACCTTAGCACTCCAGATGTTCTTGGACTTCAATTCCAAGAAGCCCAAGCACCCTTGCACATTTTACTTCTGCTTTGGGGAGCGACGAGGGAAGTGTGGGCCGGATACATCGCAGTAAACCCATTTCTGTAGATTCACAGGGTGTTTGGGCTTCTGGGAATTGAAGTCCAAGAACATCTGGAGTGCCCAAGGTTCGCCATCACTGCTATAGTCAATCAATCAAACTTTATTGTGGTCGATGACCAATACAGTAAAAATGGTTTAAGTGCATGAAATGCCATCAAAATGCACCCCTGTAAACACATTCATTTGAATTAAAACAGAATAGCATAAAATCAGTTTTTAAATTTATGCTACATTTGGGACAGGTATCTGGTTTAAAATAATAAAACAGCACATAAAACAGTTTAAAAGTTATACTTGCAATTATAAAATAAGGATAAAAATGTCTTTTTAAAAATGCACATAGTAGATACCAATTGCATTAGTAGGATATAAACAGAATTATTGGTGCAAAATTAAAATTGTTATTGTTGGTTTTTAACCTGACCCCGCTGTAGCAAGTTCTGCCTAATGCTACGTACCCTGGTGGCACTCCAGGCAAATCTAGCAAGAGCAGCCGTTAGGTCAGTGATTCTATCTGAAAACATGACTCTAAACATGTGGTTATTCAACTCAGTCTGAGGGAAGGCAGCAATAAGGTCACGTCTGAGGTTGTCATAAAACTGGCAGTCTAAGAGCACATGTTCAGATGTCTCCACCTTCCCAACCCTGACAAATACATAAGAGCTTCTGAACAGGAATTTTCTTAAATAACCCTTCTCTAAATGCTGATGGTAACATGTAAAAATGCAAACTAGTGTATGATCTCCTATGTTCTGGGTTACTTAAGCTGGATAAGTAAGATAAGGGCCTCATTGGGGGGGGGGGGATTTCAAAGAGTGGACTATTTATTTTAAATCGTTTTGCCAGTGGATATCCAGTATCCTTTGTTTTATTGTCTCCTTTGCTCGAGCAGAACCAAGAGAAACAACAAACTGCTTTGAAAGGCCATATGAAGCCAGTTTTCCTTCAAGAATAGATATCCACGGAGCTGCTGTGGTATCTGACAACAATAGTTTCAGTAGTCTGTTTGGGGAAAATAACAATTTTAGCCAGTACATTGACGAACGTATCCATAATCTGGACTGAACAGTATACATTCCAGTTCCAGCCTGACTGAAGCATTAGAGATACTAAGTGGAACCTAAAGTATAGATCTCAAGAATTTTGATTGGATTTTCTCTAAGCTGGCGATGTTAGTGCCGATGCAAAATGGAACCCCATATGACATCTGTGCAAGAGGTTTTGCCAGATAAAGTTTAAAAGCTGACACAATATTGTGCCCGCCCTTTTTCCAGTAAAAATTCTGGATTGCTCCTGCACTTTTCTGGGCATTCATTGCTATATGCACAATGTGGGAATTTCTGCGACCATTAGATTGGAAAATCACTCCAAGATATTTGTAGTGTTGAACCTGTTCTATGCGCTGATAGTTTAAGCGCCAGACATATGATTTGGGATTATTAGCAAAATAATAAGTAATTGACCTCCAACTGGTTCAGTTGGCAATAAGTGGTCAAAGAACGCAAGGCCCTACGCATCCCGATGGGAGTTCTTGATAACAACACTGCTATAGTCTATCCTCATCCACCCTTCAATATCCCCCATGATGGGTTCCACAAATGTTTACATTGATTTCAACGGCTGTGAAAACCACAGCTTGACATTGTGTCCAATAGCATTGAACAGTAGGCTGTGCCCACATTCAGACACAACAGCAAACTGTATTTTGCCAACTGTAGGATTTCAAGTTTAAATTGTGTGATTTAAAAGGAGGGAAGAATGCTGAGCTCAAAGCTCAGTATTCCTAGTGCACAAAATGCCAAACCACAGCTTGGAGTTACAGCCCAAAACTTTTGTTGAGTGAGTTATTCTGATTTGTCCTGTCAGATGACATAGCCGCCTAGAGTCAGGTTCGCCTGATTGGGGCAGAATAATAAATCTAAATAAATAAAAAATAAAAATAATCAGCCATCATGTTTTTCAGAAATTAAAATTTTCTGGTCCCTCCTGCCCTAGATTCCAAAACTTCTGACGGCCACTGAGATGATTTTACTAGTGGCAGCAATTTTTGGTAATAAAAAATCATTCCTATCTAATGGCCTCCATTGGGTCCTCAACAACGAAAGTAGCCTCAGATCCTTTGGGGGTAGAAATCAGAAAAGCTTTATTTTAAGAAAAAACTGCCACTGATGCTGATGTCACCAGCTTTGTATGGTGTAACTTACACAACAGGATTCTAACGAATATATCAGCTCCATATTTGATGGAACCTTTGAAACACTTCCTCTTTTTTGTCCCACCCCCCAAGACAATTTAAGATCCAATTTTTGGTTTGAGGGATCCTGCCATTGTGTGTCTTTGAAACTGGAAAATGTTATGCAATCAGTTCAGTGTACAAGCTTTTTGTTTATCTATTAGATCCACTTGATACTATGAATTCAGTGATTATGCTTAATTGGGTTCAGGCCTGGATGTGAGAACATCGCCCCCTCCTCCGGGCCCACAACAATGTCCTGAGGAGAAGACTCCATGGCCTAGCAGTGGCTGAGAACATCGCCCCTTCCTCTGGGCCCACAACAACGGCTTGAGGGGAGTTACTCTGTGTTCTGGTTTGGTTGTATTTTGTGAGGTTATATTTTATATTGTACTGTTGCTGTTTTGACTAAGCCGCCCTGAGTCGCCTCGGCGAGTGGGCGGCAATATAAATCTGAATAAATAAATAAATGTGGAGCACAGGTGTGCACATGGGTGATTGCTTGATTCTTATCATCCATGTAGGTGTTTGAAATGTGTATCTGTGTAATTAACAGAAATAATTCTACCATAGTATCACATATTCACTTTATATGTCTCCCCACCTCTCCCAGATTTGACTGATAAAAGGAAATCGAGTGAACTAGCAAGAAAGGGGAAGAAATTTGTTTTGATTCTGGCTGTAGGCACTGCAGCAAAAGAGGTAATTAAATTCCTAAAGACAGGCCAAGAGGCTGTTAACTCTATGGCTTCATTAATAATTTAACTGTTTTGTATCACCTCCTGTTCATACATTTCTTACTGCATATAATTGTTGCCTTAAAACTCATAAGCATACTGTACATATTCCTTGAGAATGAATACTACTGGCTTTTTTCTCTGCTGCTGGGGGGGCGGGCGAGGGCTTTGATTTATTAAAAAGCTGGAATTATTTGAACAGGTCCCCCCCCCCCCCATGTGTTTAGCTGTGATTCTTCTTGCAAAGATGAGGCGGGTGGTTGTCTGTAGGTGGTGTTTGGTGATGTAGGCAGGATGGGGCCAGAGGGTGGGGGAAGATGAGTCTGCATTCCTTCCTCTCCCCTGCCTGTCTTTCTTTTCTTTTTAATGTCTCACATATATGAGATAAATGTTAGATCACCCTTGTTGCTGGGTCGTCATCATTATTTCCCACCTTTATTCTCCAATAAAAGATCAGCAGAGGTGGGACCAGAGGAAGGAAGGAAAGAAGGGGGCTGGAATACAAATCGAATTGTGTCCAGAGTGAACAGTGAATTGTGAAATCAATTCTGATTGACATTTCACTGACCGAGTACTGGCGGTGAATGAAATCACAGCAAATCAAAGCTTTCCAGTGTAGTTACACATTCAGTGAATTAGGATTAATCCCTATGCTGTGGTGTTTCAAGTGGTTAAGATGCTGAACTCCTGAACTCCACAACGGGAAGGTTAGAGTTTGATTCCCGAGTACTGCACAATGGAGTGAGCTCCTGTAGTCTGTCCCAGCTCCTGCCAACCTAGAAGTTAGAAAGCAAGAAGTTGCAAGTAGATAAATAGGTACCACTGAACGTAAACAGCATTCCATGCACTCCTGTGTTGAGCCATGCCTGCAGACACAGAGAGCACTGGCTCTTTGGCTATAAACAGAGATGAGCACTGAACCCTGGAGTCGGATATGACTGGCTTTCGAGCAAGGGCAACCTTTACCTTTACCTAAATTGTGTCTTCTCAACATTCATTGTCTGCTTATCATCTTTTGTTTCTTTTCAGAATGGGTAAAAAAATAAAAAAGGAAGTGGAGCCTCCTCCCAAGGATGTGGTAAGTTTATAAAATGCTGTTTCCTGTAAAAATGAAGTTTCACAATTAAAACCTCCAAATTGCTCTTCTTGTTTGCTCTTTTACTCCTACTTACTTCCTTTTATGGTTCTAAAAATATCTTAGAAAGATAACTACATTTTTCCTGGAATTTTTTGGAATAGTATCCATGTTAGTCTGTGTTTCAAATATATCAGAGAGTAAACAGACAAAAAAGCCAGAAAGGTCTCTGTACTTGATGTGTATAAATTTATGCCATGAAGTCTCACTCCCATGGGTGCTAAAGTGGACTTGATCCATGAAAGCTCACATTGAAATATAGCAATTAGCTTTTAAAGTGCTTCATTTTTTTTGGTTTTTGGTTTGTTTTGCTTACTCTCATACATGTTTCCTATAAGGTGGTATGTGTAAACAGAAAGACCAACCACATTGATTTCTGTAAAGAACCTTGCCTTTTGGTAGGCTTCAATGATTTATACCAGGGGTGGTCAACCTGTGGCCCGCAGCACCATTTCATGTGGCCTGCCACCGCCCTTGCCACTATCGGACATCGGACACAGACACAGACACGTTTATGACAACTGTAAATGCGCCTGTGCATGTGTAAATACACCTGTGCCTGCCATAAATGCTGCCGTAAATGTACCCACAGCTGTCATAATCTTGATTACGACAGCTGTGGACACATTTTACGGCAGCATTTATGGTGGGGGAAACCACATGACTGGGCTGCTTGACTGTCTGGGGGGCATGGTCAGGCTCATGGTGTAAAAAGTTTGGGAACATGGGTGACCTTTAGCTTTACCTAAACAAAACACCTACAGTTCACATGGTTTTCCCCAACAGGTAAAAAAAAGCCTCAGCAATTCTACCTTTTCCTAGAAAAGAATTGCACTGAAATCAATCAAGCTTAATTCTTGAGTGTATTTTTTGATCTAAACATAGTGAGTGTTTAGAATCAGAATATGACAGCCAATTTTTTTCTACTGAATATTGATGCTGTTATTTCAGTTTTCAGTCATATGACTCCAGGAGTTACAGCTAACCCCTGTCCCCTTAACACTGTCTCCCTGCCATCTTATGCCTGCTCCAAATTTTATGAAGAGGTTTAAGTAACCGGCTGCTCAAATTTTCATCACTGCAAAACAATAGAAAGAAGTAATCTGGTGTTGCAATAATGATGCCATCTTCTCCACTATATGAAGCAGATCATGTGTTAGAAAGCCAAAAGAACCTTTTGCTGGCCACTTGGTTATTTCCATTTGAGGAGAAGAATATATATTGATTTTGGAAAATCTGCCTTAAAAAAAAAAGTTTGTTGAGTCCAATATTCTTTACCTCTTAAAAACTTTCAGAAATGCTTACACTTTTCTTCTCATATCCTGTTGTGATTTGTGTCTGAATAATTGGAATTACATTAATTCTCCATGAGAAAAAATGACATGTACGCACAAATTTGTATTTTGCATTTGTATTTTGGATTTGTATGCTGCTCTATTTGCCGAAGTGACTCAAATGAAAAAGGAAGCCTTTAATTAGCAATGCACAAGCACTCTGGAATGATATATAAGTGCAATTGCTATTGTTATAATGTCACATTAATTAAATGAGAATGGTGACATTATTCCCATTGCACAGGGGGAAATCTGACCAATAGGATTTTGGCCATTGTTTGAAACTAAATAAAATATACTGTTAAAATAAAACATTAGTTTTAATTCTACAAACAAGGCAATTATCCTACCAGTCTTGGAGTTTGTAATACAGCATAACCTTCTCTAATAGGATTGCCATTCTCTTAAAATTTAGCCTAGTGTGCTCTGGTCCATGGGATCACAAAAGGTCAGACTCAGCTGTGCAATTGAACAACAACAACCCTGATGCTTTTGTTTATAGTACAGTATGAAGAAAAATTCTAGTTGTAGCAGTAGAAATTGCCAGTTTTACCCTACATGCTATGCACATCAGGACTAATATAAGCCTGAATCAGGACTAACATAAGTACATGGAACTGGTATTTAAGGTTATAAATGCTTTGGTGTGCATCTTAAATAACATACTCTGCACATCTGGCCATTTCTACATAAGGATAAGTTCCACTGGGCTCAGCCACTTGCATAGGAGACAACATGCATGGTGTTCATCTGTTAGATAAACTATTGAAGCAAGTAACAGAAAAGCTTATACAGTATTTCTAAAAGCATGAATTTTTCAAAAACTGTTCCTGTTTTATCTCTGGAATATAGCTGATGACATATAGGCAAAAAAGAATTTTTTCCAGATTCAAAACAGTGTTTCAAAAGAGGTACAGTAAAAGTACTCAGTTTTGTCAGTGTTCAAATGTAAAGCCTTCCACAATTTTTGATTCTAAATAAAGGAGAGTCTTTTGCAAGATTTGCCCTTTCTTCAATCCATGTCAGTTTCAAACAATCTATTAAACAGAGAGCAGCTGGATCTCATCATGTAGCTCTCTTTCTTTGAGAAAGGTCAGAAATGGAAATGAACATTTTGTGTTGCTTCCAGATGGCTGAATGGGAAATCATGTCATGACAGTGCTTTGACCATCCTGGCCTCATGGAGAGCTGCCCTTTGAGATCTGAACCAATGTGAAGTTAACACAAGAAGAGCTATTCTATTTTTAAAATCCACTATAGCAGTGGAGAATCTGCCACCCATGGCCAAAATGTGCTACTTTCTTTGAATGCATTGGCTGTACAGAGGAGTTGCTTTTCTGGGATTATTTTCTAGAGAGAGAGAGTGGGCAGAAAGGCAAACTGAACTTGCCAGACATTTCTTGGACTGTTGGCTTCCGCAGAACAATTAAGTCATTTCTGTTCTTGCTTGAAGAATTCTTTTGATCCATTTGGGAATTACAAAGCTTTTCTAGCTTTATTCAAAATGTATGACTATGTCTTAATGTCTGTCTGATACTAGGAGCACAGTCCATCGGGAGCTTATGCTGTGTGTTTTCAGGCCAGAGATTACTCTGAAAGAATTTTTGCAGGGGACGCCTGAATGAGACTCCTTTCATGTCCCCTATCTAATGTCCCCTATCATGCAGCTCTCAGGGAATCAAACCCCATCCTTTCAGTCTCCAAGCACAGTGCTTTTACCCACTGAGCCACCAGGGAGCTGCCGCTTAAGCTGTATAGCAGGGGTCCCCAACCAGTGATGGGATGTAACAGGTTCGCACCAGTTCGCCAGAATGGGTAGTAACTTTCCCCAGTGTCCCGGAGAACTGGTAGCAGCTTTTGGGGGGGAACCACCTTCGGGGCTTACCTTTTCAATGGTTCCCCCACTATGCATGCACACCAAGCACTTGGTGTGCATGCATGCCTACAGTGCTTGGCGCGTATGCACGGCCTCCTTGCTGTCCTCCCAAGTGGGGAGGAGGAAGAGAAGCTGCTAGCCTGAAGCTCCCTGTAGCCTGCTCCCCAGGGTAAGTGACTCACCTTTGGATGTGGTGTGTCTGTGTGTATTTCAATCTGTATTTAATACCTTTACCTATATTGCGTACTACCACAGTTCCTAAAAAGGCCTGGTGGCCTGGCTTGGGGTTTTTAAGCAAAGTCTTGGAGTTACCTCATCAATAAGCTACACCTGTGCTGTTCCAATTGCTGTTCCAATTGGAGAATCCTTAAGGATGTACAGCTGTTTTACATTTACATTAAGGCATATTATCCTAGAGAACTGGTTAGGCAAAGACTTAGTACCTAACTTTTTTAACTGTTGAAAAGTTGAAAAGTGCCAAAATGAAGCCATCTTGTGGTGAATTCATTCTTTAGTTCCTTCCATCTGACCTAGTGTGAGAAAGATTAGCCAGAATAAGCTTTAAGCTCTGGTTTAAAAGCTGTGGTTGATTTGTGTTTGGGGTGGGTAGGTGTATTTTTATTTATTTTTATTTTATTTATTTATTTTATTTATTTAATTTATGTACGGGTTTGTGTTGTGTGTGCGGGGGCTGCAGTGTGTGTGTGTGTGTGTGCGCTTATTTTTATTTTATTTATTTTATTTCTTCTTCGGCCCCAACCACAAGATCATGACATCATGATGTTAGCTCCGCCCACACTGATGACATCACAGTGGGGTAGTAAAATTTTTGATATCCTACCACTGTCCCCAACCTTTGGGTTTTGGACTTGAATTCCCAGAAGCCTAAGTCAATTTCCCAAAGCACTAATCAGCCAGTGTACTGACTTAGGATTTTGGGAATTGAAGTCCAAAACCCAAAGGTTGGGGAACATTTCAAGATGTCCATGTGGGGGGGACATGCAAATGTTCCTGCTGAAATGACCAAATTGGCCAAGAGGAACAATATAGTTTAAGCTCCTGGAGAACTTTGGATGGGTGACAATGTGATGGTCGTTTTAAAAGCAGAAGAAATATTCAGAAGACAGAGTGGGGTAAATTCAGAGAAGTGTCAATCATCTTGAAGTCCAAAAGCTAAGCCAGAAAAAAAAGGCAAATTTGTTCAATTCTGTGGCCTTGAAAGCAATGACATATGGCATTGAAACATGGACTTTAACAGCTGTGGAAGTAAAACAGCTGCAAGTAACATGAGCAATGGAGAGATCAATGCTTGGAATCTCAGTTCGTAATACTGTAAAGTGAAAAATGAAGATATCAGGCAAAGATCACTGCTAAAAGATGTAGTAACAGAATACCTGATGAACAAATTAAGGTAGGCTGATCATGTTGGATGCACAAGTGACAATAGATGTAGCACCAAAATAATGAATTGGTGTCTGAGAGATCACAAAAGACCTAGGGGAGACCACCTCGCAGATGGGAATATTTTCTCAAGAAAAATGTTGAACCAACATGAAGAAGAACTGCCAGGGACAGATTGTTATGGACAGAAGTTGTGTGGAATTTCATCATGGAGACATCTACTGATACAAGGACTCCTCGCTGAATAATGACTCCAAAGTATCCAAGGACATTCACTTTATACTCTAATGTCTACAAACATTTTTCGTAGAAGAATGGGTCATTCTCACAGTAGATGAGCTGATTTTATTGAACTTTGCTCAGCAACCACATCTATTGCAAAAGCTTCCACCAATATATAACTAAATGAAAGAAATGGTCTACCATCCTGGCTACATTTTCATATTAGAATTCTTTTATTATTAAAAAAAATACTTTTCCTAGTCTTGTCATTATATTTATTTATTTAATTAATTATTGCTTGTATTAAGGCTGCTTCTATTTATGAACATACCAATTCCTTACACAAGAGTTTATAAGCTACCCGGTAATCTTAGAAGTGGGGTAGCCATGTTAGTCTGTGCAAGCATATCAGAGAGTAAACATAACAAAACAAAAAAGACAAAAATGTTGTGTCACCTTAAATACTACCGTATTTTAATGTTAGCTTTTGTGGATCAAGTCCACTTTGTCAGACATAAGAGTGGATATCATGGTATACTTTTATACATATCTGTTATAGGGGCCCAGAGTAGCTGAGCAGAGTTGGTTGGTTCAAGAGATGGATATGAGTGATTTACAACCAGTAATAACATGCAATCAGTTTGGCTATTTACAGCAGTAAATCTCTGATGGGAGTCAGTTTGAGGAGTTAGGTTCTGTTTTTGCAAAATAAACATTCTGACATTACACATCTGCTAAAGCAATGGCTATTCCCGGTGGGAATGTATGGTTGTGAGAGCTGGACCATTAGGAAAGCTGAGCGCAGAAGAATAGATGCCTTTGAGATGTGGTGTTGGAGGAGAGTTTTGAGAGTCCCCTGGACAGCAAGGAGAACAAATAGGTCAATCTTAGAAGAAATCAACCCAGAATGCTCCTTAGAAAGTCAAATTGTAAAGATGAAGCTAAAGTACTTTGGACATCAAATGAGAAGAGAGGATTCACTTGAGAAAGCCTTGATGCTGGGAAAGGTGGAGGGCAAAAGAAAAAGGTGGCGGCCAAAAATGAGATGGCTATATGGTATTGTAGAGACAATGGGCACAGAACTGAGTGAGTTGAGGAGGATGGTGGAGGACAGAAGTGCCTGGCGGTCAGTGGTCCATAGGGTCGCAAAGGGTCGGAATCAACTGTGCGACTGAACCACAAAAAATGGGTTAATTGAGGAAGCTTTATGGGAGAGGCACAGCCAGAGTTCAGCTGTCTTGAGAATCATCTCCTTCCCCCTTCACCACATTTTTAAGTCTGTTCTCCAAGGAGAACAACTAAGGAGTTGCATTTACCTTGCAAAACCAACTTAAAATGTGGGGAGGGGGGAGGTGATTCTCAGGACAGTTGTAAGATTCCAGATAAAAGTGAATTATTGGTTTGTGGAATAACATTTTTCCTCCTACATTGCTTTTTCTCCCTCTTTTTCATCCCTTTGTATCTTCAGTAACTTGTTTGCTTTGTGCCTATACCTGTGCACTCAACAAAGTTTGTTATTTAATAATTTACAGTGATCGCCGTCCATGTCTTTCCTGACCCTTTTGTGTAGGACCTTCTGAGCTGGTTGAGTAAAATGTATTTTAATTTAAATTACCAATGCACATATTAGTTTATGTTTGACTTCACACAACTTGATCAGCTCCAGTTTGATAAGATCCTTATGTTGTTTGCTGCCAAATTAACATGTGATTATTGTCCATAGCCGTGGACTAGCAAGCAAACGTTATTTCACTTAAAAGCCCATTAAGATTAAGAGCTGTCCAGAGGCACTAATGCTCCATCAATTAGCAATTTCATTACCATCTGTTTCTTTCTCATTGAATTATGTATCAAATAGCCACTTTTTTCAATGTTATATATATTTGTCATACTTGAGCAGCATCATATAATAATAGTCTTAGAACTACAGTGTGCTCAGATAATCGTTCTGTTTTTTAAAGGTTGAATGTATAAGTTAACATTCCTCATGCACCTCTATATACTAACTCTTCAACAGCTCTATCCATTGTAAGGATGATGTTATAGGCTTGTTATCTCCAAGAAAAGGCAGCCTTAATAGTAAGATGTGGTTTGCTCTTTGTCAACTAGCACCTAGCACTCAAACTAGCAGTTAAGTATCTATGATTAACTCCAATGATTAACTTCAAAAACTCTGACCAGGTTATCCTGCTATGGTCATAGAGTAGACCCTACTGCCAGTGACTCAATGCTGAGTGTCAGGCAGTGGTTAACTAACCTGACCACTCTGAGGACTAACGGCTTGGGTGCCAAAGTCTACAAGAAAGAGTGATGGTTCCCAAGTGGATCAAATACCACTTGAATTCATCTTGATGAAGGGCAGCAGCTTTATCAATACTGACCTAGGGCTGAGGACTTTGTGTGCCAAAAGGGCTCAGGACCAGAAGATCAGTAGTATGAATGTCATTCTGTGATGCAAAGAGCAGATGAAAGGTCACTGCATTATATTCTCAGGATGCAAAGAGTAGATGAAAGGCCACTGCATTATATTCTTAGGACAGTCTTCATGGCTGATCATCACGGCAAAAGAAGAAGATTAACTCAATGTTACCGTTGTTTCTAATAGTGGAAGCAGATGGAGGAGAGATGAAGAAAGAGATACAAGGAGAAAGCTCTCTCTTCTTCTGCTCCATTGCTGTTAAGAGAAGATGTCAAGTAGGGTGAGGAATAAGTTTGGACACCAGGCACATAATTAGAATGTCTCAGAGGATGAGATGGGAGAGTGAAGGAAACAGAAGTGTAGAGGACTTTTAATACTAGTTGCTGGGGAATTGCTGTGCCCTGTTTTGTGGACCTACCATTGAATACCTGGTTGGTTCTTATGGAAACAAGATCCTGGACTAAATAGGGCTTTGATCTTATCTAGCATGGTTCTTTGTATGAGTATTCGGGGACTGGAAAAGCTTGCATTTCATTTCATTTGGATTTGGAGCTTTCAAATCTCTTGAGTTTGAGTTTAAATAGCAGTGGTTGGATTCTTGGGTCAGAAGACCCTTTGGGAGCTGGTTCCAGAGCAGCAAAAAGAATTTCTACAATTTTCTGTTGACAGACAATGGGCCTGTTTAGATGGACATTTGTCCCGGTGTTTGATGCATAATGGGATGAGTTGATCAGTTCTTTCTCACAGCATCCACATGTGGTAGTAGTTGGATCAGACCAATTTACCTCATCCCACAATTCTTTGAGTCCTTGTCATTTTAGTTCATGATGGTGGGCTCTAGTTTAGTCTGTTTCTACTGCTTGTGGTTGCTGGTAATGGACTAAACTGAACCTTGCAGTTGTCAAAGTTTACTTCCAATGCCAGTTTCTGGCATGGGCAAGGTCAGGCAGGACCCCTCCTTCACCCATGGCAGGCCAGTAATCAGGGAAGCACTGCCACTGTGGGGGTAGGGAGTATTTGTGGGCTGGACTGGTGGTGTGGGGAGGAGTGTTGGAGGTGGTGGTGGTGTGTGTGGGAGTTTTGGTGGTGCTGCTGGCATGAATGGAAGTGTTAGTGAGCCGGACTGGTGGCGTGAGGGGGAGTGTTGGTATTGTAGTCATAGTGAAGAATGGCAGCATGGGGGACAGCAGTCCAGCCCACAAACAATCAGGGGGGAGTTGAGTGGTCCCTGGCTTAAAAGATCTAGCAAATGCTGCTGCTGCTACTACTACTGGATAAAAATCTACCATTTGCTTCACAGTTGGGAACTGGAATAAAATTAATAGTTCAAGCCCTAACCAAGGACCTAAGAACTGTTAAGGTAACATTTGAATATATATGCAGCAGCAGCAGTTGTCCTTCTTCTTCTTCTTCTTCTTCTTCTTCTTCTTCTTCTTCTTCTTCTTCGTAGTTAGTTAGTTAGTTAGTTAGTTAGTTAGTTAGTTAGTTAGTTAGTTAGTTAGTTAGTTAGTTAGTTAGTTAGTTAGTTAGTTAGTTAGTTTCCATGCTCCTGTCCTTTGCAAGTTTGCTGGGGAACTGCTCAATTGACAGCAGAAGTAGCCAGAGGGTTGCTTGGGGGTTATATACCATTTAGCTGCAAAGATTAAACTAAATGACACATCCCTATTCCCTGTCCCAACTGAACCTACTCTATTTATAACACATCAGTCCACACAAAAATGGCCAATTTAGACAGGCCCAACATTTCATGAAAAAGTGTCTTCAATATTTTGTTTTATTTGTGTTTTGGCCAAGAGACACAGATCTGTACTGAATTTTATTGAAACGCCAGTGAAAAAGAAGCAAAAGCCAAAAACATTGGTTGGGGTTTAAGATTTGGAAATAGATCTATTGATTTGGGAATTTTTAATATAATATCTTCACTATATGGTTTTTGGGTGTCTGTGATTATGCAAGAGGTAAAAGAGGAGAATTAATTGCTAAAAAGTGTATATGTTTTCTGAAGAAAAAATATCTTAATCACTTGCTGTGTTTAAGGGACATTGGCATTCATAGTGGGAATGATGGGGATTGTCATCGATTAGAAGACATCTGGAGGGAAGCAGATTGGAGGAGGCTGTCTTAGGTTATTATCGTTTTCTGTGAGTGAGCTTTGATATCACAACATAGAATCACATCGCCTTGCCATATTGCATGCAATGTCTTGGATGCTTACCAAATATGAAGAATTCAGACAACCAGGTTTGAGGGATTCTTAATATATATATATAATGAGCAGCAAGAAGGAAACAAAGCCTAAAAGATTTTGATGAATATAAACATTTTATTCTGTAAGGCTAATCATATGAATAAAAATTGACTAAAACTGCAGCGGTAACTTTGAAACTTTGTATGCTTTTGATTTATGTTAATTGATTCCTGAGTTTTGTTTTCTAGCCACTTTTTTTCGAGAAGGAGCTGCCAGTATAAAACAAAATGGTCTGAGAGTTGAGACCTTTCTTTGATGAGTAGTCAGCCATCTCTTTTATTAACTCATGCTGCTTTTAAATTTGTGCTCCTGGACAAGTGGTGGAATAATTACTCAATGGAGGATAAAGTTGGAAAGAGATACAGAGATCTCTTTGAATTGTGAAAGCCATTTTCTTCGCCCCAACCATAGCTAAGACAAGGGAGTTATGGACTGCGGAGAAGAGAACATAAAGAGATTAAAAGCATTGTTAAACTAGGCAGAGATAGAGAGAAGGTTTGCTGAAAGCTAGCTGTAAATTCTGATGGAACCCTTTGATACACAATTATGTCTTCTGAGGTTCTAATAACAAGGTTTTTCTGCCTACCAGGAGTATGTTAAAGTTGGTTACTACCAGCTGTGCTCTAGCCCAGGTGTTCCCAACCTCTGGTCCATGATGCCATTCCAACCGGCCCGTTGCCATCTTCCCCACACCCGGAGGTAGAAGAGGGTGCATTTACATCAGTTATAAAACGTGCCCGCTCATGCATAAATGTGCCCACAGCTGACGTAAATGTGTAAATGGGCACATTTATGTCAGCCATAAATGCATCCGCTTCCAGGGGCGTGGTCCAGCTCACTCAGCTGTTCCAGGGGCGTGATCAGGTCTGCAGCACAAAAGGGTTGGCCACCCCTGCTCTAGCCCTTCTTCAAGTGCTACATCCAATTCCAAATATTGGCTAACAGCATGGTGATCAGCCATTTATTTATTTAATTATTTAATTTATGTATTTAATAGATTTATATACTGCCCTAATCCGATAGACTCTGGGTGGTGTATACAAGGTAAAATCAATATAAAACAATATGGCCATATTACCCACCACTGTGCCATTTAACTATCTAAAATCGGCATACTGTAACCTTAATGTTAAAATTAATTTCAGGAGGGGGCAAACCTCAGATGAGCCAGAAAGGGGAGCTTGTTGACAATCTCAGCCCCCAGACCCATTTTGCCAACCATGTCTTCAATTCTTTCCTAAATGGTAGCAACTGGGCCTGGAGGCATAGTTCTACTGGGAGGCGGTTCCATAATGTGGCGGCTACGACTGAGAAGGCCCTTTTCCTTGTGCTGGAGAGGTGAGCCTCCCCAACAGATGGTACCTGAAGGGTGCCCTCTCGGTTTGCTCTTGTGGGATGGGTTGATGTCCTAAGGACGATGTGGTCCCTGTGGTATCCTGGTCTGCTACCATGAATGGCTTTAAAGGTGACAACAAGCACCTTGAATTGCACTCAGAGACACACAGGCAGCCTGTGCAGCTCCTGCAGCAGTGGTGAGGCGTGGGTGAAATGACTACTCCCCATCACTGCATGGGCCGCCGCATTCTGGACCAACTGCAGCCTCTGGATGGTCATCAAGGGCAGCCCCATGTAGAGTGTATTTACAATAGTCCAAATGGGAGGTGACCAGGGCATGGGTGACTGTGAGCAGGGCCTCCCGGTCCAGGAGTGGAAACAATTGATTAATAACACACACTTGCCTGAAGGCCCTCCTGGCCATGGCCATAACCTGCTCCTGGAGCAGAAGCTGTGAGTCCAGGAGGGCCCCCAGTGGTCCAGGGGGACCCATCCCAAACCAGTGGTGATAAATACTTAGGAGGACCGGGTCCCCTCACCCACAGCCACTCAGTGTTGCTGAGATTCAGCTGCAATCCATTGTCCCCCATCCAGACCCTAGCTGCCTCCAGGCAACTGGTCAGGGCCTTGACTGCATCACTGGGATCACTATGGGCAGAGATATACAATCGAGTATCATCAGCATACTGATGATATCTCACCCCGTGGGATCGGATGATCTCACCCAGCGGTTTCATGTAGATGTTAAAGAGAAGGGGCGAGAGGACCAAGCCCTTTGGCACCCAGCATCTGAGATGCTTTGGACTCGACTCCCAGCACCCCCCCTTGGGTCCGGCCACTCAGTAAGGAGGAAAACCAGGCCAACACAGTGCCCTGGATTCCCATTACCTGTAGCCGGTCCAAAAGGATACCATGGTTTACAGTATCGAAAGCCACTGAGAGGTCAAGAAGAGTGAGAATGGAGGGGTACCCTCTATCTCACTGTCGCTAGATCATCGAACAGCGTGACCAATCCAGTCTTCGTATCATGCCCCAGCCTGAAGCCTGACTGGAAAGGGTCCAGATAATCCACTTCCTCCAGGATCTCATGGAGCTGCCATGTCACCGCTTTCTCGACAACCTTCCCCAAAAAGGGGAGGTTTGAGACAGGGTGGAAATTGGATGTATATTCGGATCGAGCAATGGTCTTTTTAGGAGGGGGAGCACCATTGCATGTTGGAGTTGTGGTGGGAGCACCCCCTCCCTCACCAAAGCATTGAAGCTCAATCCAGCTACCCGTCACAGTCCTGCCCACTTTCATGAGCCAGGCCAGACATGGGTCTAATTCACAGGTGGTTGAGCATACACTCCCAAAGATCCTGTCCACTTCATCAAGTCAATCAGACCAAACTAATCCCAGATATCCTGGCAAGACTGGCTCCTGGCCAACTTCCGTGACACTTTGTTAAACCTGGAGTTTAACCCTGAGTTTTATATTGCTTATACAGTAAAACCTTGCATAAAGAGCACCTCACTTAGAGACTAACTAATGAAGGCTGCCCTGAGAATATCATGCAATGGCCTTCCATTTACCTTCCATATTGTGGCGTGACACCCATATGACACCACTGATCCAGTTCCATGAGTCTCTTTCTGATTCGGAGCCCTTTTGACACACCAAGTCCTCATCAGCCCCTGGCAGGATTGATGAAGATGCTGCCCTCCATCAAGATGGATTCAAGTGGGATTTAATCCATTTGGGGACCATCCTCCTTCCCTGTGGACTTCGGCACCCAAGGCCGTTAGTCCTCAAGATTGTCAGATTAGTTAACTGCCACTTGACAATTGGCATTGAGTTGCTGGCTATATAGTCTACTCTATTACAGTACCATAGCAGGATAACCTGACCAGACTAACTCTAGCCCACTTTTTTAAAAAAAATGTCATAAACTGCAAGTGATCTCTCATTTGAAAAGAAAGCAAGTTATCTTATTGCTGTTCCTGGATCCCTTACTGTTTAGGAAACTAGAAAAACATGGACACATTCATATTTTTAGTAATATTTTGACAGGCTTTTGTGAATGCCAAAATGACAGAAAGGCAATTGACCTTTTAAAGAAAGCAAATGTGTGTGTTTTCATGTCGGAGATTACTCTGGGTTGAAAGGATTTTTGTGGGGGACACCCAAATGAGGCTCCCCTGATGTCCCCCATCATGCAGCTCTCAGGGAGTCAAACCCTATCCTTCCGGTCTCCAAGCACAGTGCTTTTACCCACTGAGCCACCAGGGAGCTGTAGAAAGCAAATAAAGAATGAAGATGTATACAGAACATTTTGGCTTTTTGATTAGATAACATCAGTGCCTTATCCAGGAAAGGCAAACGCCTATGGTCTCAGGTGAAAATTGATTTCGACACTTGCCTTTCTTGGATAAGGCACTGATGTTATCTAAGAGATTTTAAAGCACCACATTTTAACTCTCAATATTTGTGAACACATAGTTATATTTTTCACTTCTCTCAAGAATATTAAATTACTATCAAAGTAAGGGTCAAAATTTCATAGCACAGTCTTTCTCCAATGACAGGAGTCCTTTGGAGCCTGTACAATTCAGCAATGAAAATGTCAAATTATTTCTTTATTAAGTTCCTAAAGTCAATCGCACAGTAATGCATGCTAATTTGTAAAATACAATGTTTAGGAAAGCTTATATTAGGACAAACAGATGTCATTTATCACTAAGGAGAGCTTTGCTTCTAAATATGGAGCTCAATATCTTTGATCTCAATAAACCAGCAGCTGAACTCTTACAGATGGAAACCTCATCCTCAGATTTCTGTCCTAATTTGAGATATCAGATTTATGTTTCCAGTGTTATATTTCTTTATCATTGATGATAGACTGTCATAATGAAAATCTGGGATGTTTATAATTCACATTTCTTAATGGTTCTTCTTCTTCTTCTTTTAGTTTGATCCTTTATCAGTTGAAAGCAAGAAAGCTGCAACAGTAGTGCTAATGCTTAATTCTCCTGAAGAGGAAGTTTTGTCTAAAGCATGTGAAGCTCTTTATAAATTTGCAATAAAAGGTTTGTTTCTTGGTCATGACATCTCTATTCATGTCTTATATTTCCTTGGTTTAATCAATTTACCTAATGGAAATGCAGCCATTAATAATTACTTCTACTATTTAATATTTAAATGGTGGTAGTTTGAAAGATACTATACAGAGTTCAGAGTGATATAGTTCCATCAGACTAGATACATATTATGGCTGGTTGGCAGAGTGATATAGCTGCCTTGGGGAACTATTTCTTAGTGCCATGAAATTGTTAATATTTAATTACTCTTTTTGCTACCAATAGCAAAAGAGTATTATTTGTAAGATTTTGTGTCTTATGTGTCAGGATAAGCTGCTTAGCAATTAGTAAAATGTGATTAAACTGCTGTACAATGGATTTATAGAGGGGTAGCCATGTTTAGAATGGTGTCTACGATTTGAAGAGCTGCTAGAGGACAGTCCTTCCTTTGAGAGTGTCCTCTGTTTTAAGGGTTGCCTAGTCCAAGTCTGATTTAAATGGCCATAAAGAGGTCATACAGGGCTGCAGTGGCTTCATGGTTAAAATGCTGAGCTTGAGGACCAGAAGTTCAGAAGGTCAGCAGTTTGAGACCCGAGTGCTGTGTAACGGAATGAGTGCCCACCATCTCTCCCAGCTCCTGCCAACCTAGTAGTTCGAAAGCAAGAAATTACAAGTAGATAAATGGGTACTGCTTCAGTGGGAAAGGTAGCAGTGCTCTGTGTGCTCTGGTGTCTAGTCATGCCCACCACAGGACCATGGAATTGTCTAGATGCAGACAGCATTGTCTCTTTGGCTGTAAATGGAGATGAGCACTGCACCGCAGAGTAGGTCACAATTGGCTTTTGAGTGAGGGAGACCTTTACCTTTAAAGAGGCAGAGCAACCAAGGCCTTAAAGGTACCCATCAACACTTAGTATCTCTGCTCCTTGTAAATTCTGAGACAAGCTGATTTGGCTCATAAATCCTGTTTCTAAAACAAGGGTTAAAATATTATCTGTTGGGTTTTTCACTTCCTAACTGTTTCAGTGCAAAACTTGCCTCAAGAAACATCAATTCAGAAATTCATATTTTGAGAGCAAAATAAATTTTTGTACTTCTTGAAATCGACATTTTAATCCAGGTTGAAGTAAAAAATTAAAAATGCATATTTAATATGTGTTTTTAAAAGCAAATGTGAAAAAAGTACTGGCTATTTTTTTAAAAAAAAGTTAGGTTGGATGTGTGAGTAAATATACATAAAAGGAATGGAACAGAAATGGACTGAGTTCTATAGCCTTATCTTTTAATTAGTGTTCATTTCTGTCGGAATAATTAGTATTTATTATAGCAAATTGTAACATGCTGAGGTTGAATTTATGACCATCAAATAGGAGTAAATACATTGTACAGTTTTATTTAAATAAACAACATTATAAAATATATTTTATATACTTCCATATAATTTTAGTAATTTAATGGTACTACTCTAACCAAGTAAAGGAGGAATACCTTATACTTGGTTACAGAAGTCCTATAAATTATTTTTTACATCAAGGTATGTTAATAGCCATTGTGGTAGAGAATCACGTATGTCATCTTTCTGACAAAGGGAAACTTGAGCTGTCTCCCAAGAAGAAATAAAAAGCATTTTGTATCTTAATAAATCATCACTTGCCAGAAACAAGAAGGTACAAGATGTCCATCTCCATCTGCCTTTCTAATTATTACCTCTACTTGTTACATGTGTTGACAATCTTTTTCATTTCCAACAGTGTTGAGGTCATTATTCATCATGCGGTTTGTCATTAAAGAGCACTAACATTTGGTTATTTAGGTGATGAAAATAAGCTGACACTTCTTGAGCTTGGAGCCGTAGAACCTTTATTTAAATTAGTTACGCACGAAGACCCTATTGTCCGCAGAAATGCCACCATGGTTGTTGGGATCATGGCATCTCATAGTAAGACTTTTTTTATATACATATGCAATTCAATCTGCTTTTCAACATGGTAATAGAGTAGTCCCAACAGCTAGCTAATCTGAAGGTAGCCTGACTCTTGCAGATGGAAAAGAAAAATAGGGGTCTAGACAGAGAATGTTAATTCAAGAATTAAGAGGGATGATTCATATTTTACTTATGCCTACATAGCTTGTTGGGACTGCAGTGGCTTAGTAGTTAAGACACTGAACTTCATGACTGGCAGGTTGGCAGTTTGAGACCTGAGTGCTGCATGATGTAGTGAGCTTCAGTCTCTGTCCCAGCTCCTGCCAACCTAGCAGTTCAAAATGAGTTGCAAATAGATAAATAGGTACCAATTTTGTGGGAAGGTAAACAGTGTTCTGTGCACTTCAGCATCTAGGCATGCCTGCCATATGTCCACGGAAACATCTGAGATGCAGACAGTGCTGTCTCTTTGTCTATGAACAGAGATGAGCACTGAACCCTAGAATCAGATATGACTGGCTTTCAAGCAAGGACAACCTTTACCTATATATCTTGTTGCTCATCAAGCCAAAAGCAGTTCAAGGGCCAAATATGCCAGGCTTCTATTTCCGTCACCAGCCTGAGACTGACTGTGCAAATATGACAGGTAACAAAATACAGAAGTCAGGTGCCAGTCTAGTGCCATTGTATATATAACACAGAGGCTCCATGTTTGCTCACTTCTCTCAGTCTAGGCATCATGTTACCTAAGGCCCATCAGGTCAGCCTTGGCATCACCAATTTACCGGCCTGTAGCCAATAGCTCAAGGTTCTGAAAATCTTGAGGCACATCTGTTTAACTTACTCCAGCAGCACTTGATGTCAAGCTGAATTAATACCATCAGCCATGTTTGCTGTAGTGGTAAATCAGAAGATGCAGGTACAGTACTCATCATGATAGTCCTCATAGATAGCTCAGCCTCACAAGGGGAGTCTTAAATGAAGGTTTCTCCATCTGTCCATATCAACAATTGGGGAACAGAGTTTTTGTGAATAGCTCTTAATTGCTTTTTTGAAAGGTCAAACCACAATCTGATACTCTGAATGGAAACAGAAGTATTTTG
Organism: Furcifer pardalis; assembly: GCA_030440675.1. Lineage (NCBI taxonomy): Eukaryota > Metazoa > Chordata > Lepidosauria > Squamata > Chamaeleonidae > Furcifer > Furcifer pardalis. Next base: position 91,630,449 of record CP126897.1, read on the forward strand.
CAGTCAGGTACTATTCCTAGGAAAAGCCTTTTCTATCCTAGCTGTTGTGAGGACTGCAGCTAAGCTCAGAGGGAAGTCTGGAGCTAATTACCAGGATCCCATGACCCTTCTCTTACCACACCTTAACTGGCTCTGGCTGTCAGTTACTTTGGGGTCTATCCAGAGAGCTGGTCATGATTTCTAAAGGCTCAGGTCAAGACTATCTGAAAGAACATACAGTATCTCCCTGTAGAAAACCCCATCAATATCAAGATCCTTCTCTATCCCATCACTCTCATAAGCATGTCTGGTATGGTCTCTATGGTGTTTTTTCCTCCTGAGAGTATTCTTACATTATGGAGCTTCTTTCCTTCAGAGGTGTAGTTAGCCCAGGGGTGTCCAAACTACAGCTTGTGAGGTGGATCCAGCCAGTGGTGCCAAATCATCCAGCCCCTCTCACCACTCCCACTCTCGCCGCGCATGCATTTTACTTCAGCTTTCGGTGGGAGGAACCGCGTGACCAGCACATTCAACCACATGACTGGCCCGCAGCCTAAAAAGTTTGGGCACCCGAGTTAGCCCAATCACTTCCTTCCATTGGTAACTGCAAACTTACTTCTTCAATTAGTCTTGGGGGCATTCAGCAAGCAACTGAGATGTAGTGGGGTTCTTTGCCTAGTAAAGTGAGAGATGGTATAGTGACATGATGACATTCCATAATTAGACGTTTAGGATTGAGATGTGTATAAGTGTCATTAAGGCAGTACTCTTCTCTACTTTCTTCTGACATATGGTCAGGTAGTGAGATAGTATACCTGGTGTCCCTCTCTTGCCTGGACATTGCTGTACAATGGCTTAGTATTTAAGTAGGATGGATTCATCAAGGCTAACTTGTTCAATTAACTCCTAGGTTTAGTGTATGTGTGTGACAGAGGTTAACTTATATAGGATTTTTAATGAGTTTATCATGTTCAAATGTTCTATTAATGTGTGGTATTAAAGGAGGAACAAGTGTTTGCAATTAGCTGACCTTCCTTGCTTTATGTAAAGAGAAAGTAATAAAGAATTGGCTGAGAAAACATGGACCTGCAATTCTGTCATGCCCAGTTCTGATAAATTGTTTAATAAATTATGAAATCATTGCTGAAACAATAATGTGGCATTTGATATTATCTTTATCAGTGGGCTTAAGTCTTCTGCATACATACATGTATTATTATTTAAAATGGAAACAATCCATAAAGGTTTCAAGAAATTTTTTAAAAAGCAAACTTCAGAACAAAATCTGTTGCTACTTATGGGCTTTTTTTGTAGGAATACTTTTATGTATAGGATATTGTATGGCAAAAGAAGGATATGAAAGTCTATTTTGACAGTTGTTTGCTCTTTATTTTTATTTTTCTCATTTCTTGGAATATACTCTCTGTGTTACATCCCAGAGAAATAACATGTGCCTTTGATGTTGCTCTTAAACGAGGGTTTGCTAACCTTGGTGCTCCATCTGTTCTTGGACTTCAGTTACCAGAAGCCCAAGTCAGTACACCTGTTGATCAGGGCTTCTGGGCATTGAAGTCCAAGAACAGCTTGAACACCAAGGTTGGTCACCCCTGTCTTAAACCAATGTGTTTATTTCACCCTCTTGTAGATTCAAACAATAGTATTAAGTCTGCATCATCAGTTTTGATTGCACAGAATTCTCCTTCACCTCACAGAATATAGTTCTTCATATTGATATTTGTTTTCATTGCAGATGATGTGAAAAAATCATTAAGGCAGTTCAATGCCACTAGTGCATTTATTGCTCGCTTGGCGCCAGAAGGTAACTTGTAGGGTTCCTTTGTGTAAATGTTTATTTGCTTCTGTCACTTGATAACCACCCTTTGTAGGGTTGTAGTTCATTGAAGCCTTTTAAATAACATTTATTTGCTTTTTAAAATATAGCAAATTGGGATGAGACTGGATTAAGAGCTACTGTTTACTGATTTTTTTGATAATTTTTTTGCTAACAGAAAATCACTGTTTACTGTGGGGGTTAATGTCCAACTGCGCTGTTTTACTTTTATGCTCTAGAAGATGTAGTGATCCATGAGTTTGCCAGCCTTTGTCTGGTCCATATGGCAATTGAATATAACAATAAAGTTCAAATATTTGAGCAAGGTGGATTGGAGCCGCTGATCAGATTGCTCGGAAGTCCTGACCCCGATGTTAAGAAGAATTGTGTTGAATGCATCCATAGCATGGTACAGGTGATGATCCTCCCCTTATTTTTTAATTACAAAATTATATACCCTTTCCTCTAAACTAATATCCAGTTGGTGATTAAAAACTAAGTGGGGCTTGGTTGTTATTTCATTATTTACGTATTGTATGATGAACTTCAGTTGTCTATATTAATGTTGATATATACAGTAAGCACAAATTGTCCTTCTCAATTTCCTAGCTAGAGTTCCACATTCAGGTTTGAAAGCCATTGAAGGGCTTCATCTGTGGCACCATGCAAGTCCTCCAATGTGCCTCCAAATGCAAGTAAAGGACACCTAAATATAATGTGGTCCATGGTTTGGTCTTCTTCTACAAAGCCATTACTATTAACTCATTAACATGAGTTGTTCTTGCTATCCCATTCTCAATCACATTCAATTCTCCATATTCTATAAACATGGGTAGCCTTTTCCAGCCTGACACCTTCTACCTTTGATTGCGAACCTTGGCACCCCAGATGTTCTTGGACTTCAATTCCCAGAAGCCCAAGTGTCTGCAGAACACCCATTTGTATGGATTCACAGAGACTTGGACTTCTGGGAATTGAAGTTCAAGAACCCCTGGAGTGCCAAGGTTCACCATCACTATTCTATATGTTTTGGACTGCAACACTCATCATGCCAACTCATAAAGCCAATAGTTGTTTGGCTTGTGGGTGATGAAAGCTATAATCCAACACACTTGGAAAGGCCCAAGCCGGAGACGGTTCATATAGGAATTGGAAAACCCACTGCTTTGGTTATAAATGTCTCCTATTCTGCCCTTCCTTTTCAAATCTAACTGATGGTCAGCATTGTCACCTGCTACTAGGGATGTAAAAGTCTATCAATCTCAGTTACATTGTATTTCTCTGAATTACCTCTTGCATTTTCTTTCAATTAGTTTAAATGTTGAGTTATGCAACTTTGTTCTTTCTCCCTGTGTTCCAATTTGTATACATTGTTGCTTATTTATCCCACAGTGTGTATTTAATTAGGCATTCCACTTCATGCATACAAATTTTCACTACTGAGTAAGAGGTATTTCTCCAATTCTTTGCATTTTAGGTACTGTATTTGTATTTTTAACTTTCTAACATAGTTTTGAATGGATTGTCCTTTCCCAAAAACCTTGTAAGCTTTGCACACTTTCTGAAACTGGAGTGCGTTTCATTTTGGAACATGTCTTGGGACAGATGAAAACACTGCTTTTCCTGAGACTGATGACTCCAAAAATTCTTTTCTGTCAGTACCTCTCATACTGCTGATCACATTAAGAGGGAACTGAGAGGTTTGTCATCCCCATTTCACTCTCTGCCTAAAGCAGGAGTAAGTGTTGTTATTACACTTGCATGTCAAGTCCTAAACACTGTCCAGCTGTTGGCACAAGAGTAGGGTAGTGAATTTCATCAACACAAATATGGGGATCTCTCTTGGTTTGGGCTGGAGTGAGTTATTTAATGGTAAATCCCACTAATGCCAGTGGAATTCACTTCCAATTAAATGTGCTTAGCAGTTGAAATGGCATTTGCATATGCATAAAGGAAAGCATTTTCAAGACAGAAATGCATAAAGATCCATCATCTCTTCATTTTGTGGAAGAATTATTTGACTCTCTCAAGGAGGTTATAAAACTGGCTGTCTTTGGGAGATGGATAGATAAGAAATCAATTTTTGCCTTTTTCTTGTATAGCATATCATGCTCATACACATCTTCTTAACTGATAGTAAATGCTTTTGACAGCTCCCATTCATATGGGAAGGGAGTTTATTGTAATTTGGTTACTTTCACAATCAATGTTAATGTCACTGTATGCTGCTTAGCAAAAGAATAGTGCGTTTGTATGGGGGGCTCTTTTCAGAGTCTAATAGCCTGATCCATAATCCAATGAAGCTGAAACACTAGGGTTTAAGCTGATATAACACCATTGACTTCAATGGTACCCAATTGGCTTAAGTCCAAGCACTCCAACTGACTTGTGCTATGACTCAGCCTAGACGTGAATCAACTCATTCACGGCTTGATCTTTTCTAGGTCATCAGAGCATGTCCTTATTCTGCATCACATTTCACTGTTTCCCTTTTGCTATCTAGTCATCTTTGTTGTAAGATATCTCTGGACAACTTGCACTCGGTCCTTGCAAAGACTGAGAGGGAATATTGCACAGAGGCATACTTGGTGTGGTGTATTTTTAACTTAATTTTTTTAATTATCATTTTAATATTGCATAGCAAGCAGCCCTTATTTTGGGATGATATATTGCTAGAATGGATCAAAATATTTAAATGACATAGTGTTCAACATTTAATTGTTAAAAAAAAGGAATCATAGCTATGAAGAAGCTGCAGAGAAGCATGTACGTAATTATTTCCTTCTCACTCCAATAGAATGATCAAACTGCATTGCATTTACTGTCTTCAACAATCTATAATTTTTTTCAGTTTCTTGCTGAAAAATATGTAAAATATTAAATGAGAATAACATTGAAAATGCATATTAAATTACAAGTGAGGCTTGCTGAGAATTGTTCTGCTTAATGTATAATTTTTTGACATTGGAAACATCATAATGGACAACATCAAGATTAAAATGTCATTTCATAGCATTTGTGCTTAAATGTTCATTTTATAAAAGCCACAATATGTTGAGTATTATTGTCACTTCTGCTTGGTATTTAACTACAGGAGTTTCAGAGTCGCATTGCAGTTCGTGAACTAAATGCAATTCCTCCTTTGCTGGACCTTCTCAAGTCTGACTATCCAATTATTCAATTATTGGCTCTCAAAACCTTAGGTATAATTACCATTGATAAAGAAACTAGAATAATGCTGAGAGAAAATCAAGGACTAGATCATCTTTTCAAGATACTAGAAACTAAGGTACCATGTACTTTAAATTAGAACTTGTCCCCTAGCTAGTAGAATTGTATTTTAGTAAATTAATCATTACAATCTGTAGAAATTCAAGCACGAAAAATGAAATATTAGAGAAAAACCTTCTTTGTTTTTAGATGATCCATAAATATAGCACCATACATATAATTTAAGGTGATATTTCCTACTTGCAATTTCTATAAGTACTGTACTTATATTTTAAAACATAGTATAGAAACTTTTCACTAATCAGCAATGTATCATTACTAGAACAAAATTAACTTAGTCTATTTATATCTTATTATATTTTATATTTATATTTTCACTTCACTTCACTTAAATAAAACCAACCAAAAATTCACTTAACAAATAAATCAGGGTTCACAATCCCCCTCCCCCAAGTCACAATTGGTCACTTAGAATGGTGTTTCACTTAAAGAGCAAACTCGCTTAAAGAGCAACCCTGTGGAACACATTATGCTCTTTAAGTGAGGTACAACTGTATATATCTATATATCTTTCTATCTATATCTATATATTCTCATAATTAAGAAAAAGAATCAAGCTAAAGATTCTCAGTATATGTCTTGCATGCAGAACATTCTGTTGACTGCATAGCTTTTTAAATTTAGGTTGTATATTTTAATGAGAGCTAAAATATATAGCTGAATAACCAGAGAATAGACTAAGTTAATTTTGTTCCAGTAATGATGATGCGTGTGTGTGTGTGTGTGTGTGTGTGTGTGTGTGTGTGTGAGAGAGAGAGAGAGAGAGAGAGAGAGAGAGAGAGAGAGAGAGAATGACCATGTGAGGTGGGTTGACAGCACTCAAGACCACTTGCTGGAAAAGGTACAATGGCAATCACTCCTATGCAGCCTACACTCAGGCATCACCTTAGTAGACCAGTATTTTCCAACCTTTGGTTTTTGGACTTCAGTTCCCTGAAGCCTAAGTCAACTCCCCAAAGTGCTGATCAGCCATTGTACTGGCTTAGGCTTCTGAAAATCGAAGTCCCCCTGTGGGGTATGGGCCCCCACTTTGGGAACCACTGCAGTGGACATAAAGCATGGCCATACTGGGGAATGTTGAATCGCTAATGTGATCAACTTTATCTTTCACTGAGGATCACTTGAACATTCTTAGCATTCACACTCCAGATGTTTACTTTTCCTGTGCCAGTCTTCCAATAGCTTTACCTTGTCCACCTATTTGCTTATTGTCACTCCCTTTTCAACCACCTCCCCCACCTTTACTCATGGGTTTTACCATTTTAATGTCACAACTCATTACAAAATCACAGCGTTTATCGCCCTGTGTGTCTTTCTGGGGGAAAGAGTAGAGAGCTAAAGTCAAAGGTGGTTGTGGTGATTGCTGCTAGGTTTACTCACAAGTAAGGAGTCAGCCACAACAGCAATGGAGGAAAAACACAACTTCCTTTTTTCTTGCTAAGTAAATTGACATGGCGATAGTACAATGCATTTGCCCAGCAATCTATATTCTTTTATATCTAGAGTTGCAGTGCATCAGGGAAATATTTTTTAAATAGATGAAAATAGAAGGGCTTTTTCTGTTGTCCATTTTAATGTCACAAGAAATAAATGTGAATGCTTTAACTTTGAGTGAGTCCACAGAGTTACAACTAACAAGCTGTATACCCTGTCTCGACATGCTTTCCATTAACCCTTTATCTGGCTATATACAGAACCGAATCCAATACAGTTCTGTGGTCTTAAGTGCACATATGCGGAACGTGGAAGGGTAGGTCAGGATAGATTACCTGAGAGATAGTATATACCACATGAGGTGTCACGTACCAGCCGGCCCCCTCACTTCTGGAAAAAACCTCCTAAAACCAAACCAAACCTACACAGGGCGAGCTGGATGGCAATAAGAACTTTTCAGCTGCTTATCAGCTACAAGGAGGTTTTAATTGGGTAGCGTGTTCAAATTGTTTGTGTGTGGGATGCAATGCTGCTCTTACCCTTTTAGTCCAATGAAGACAAGTTGTTCAGGAAAATGATGAAGATTTATTGATCAGGTTCATAAAGCATAAAAGTCAGTAGCACAGGTCAGTCCAATAAAGTCCACAGGTAAATCTAGGTAACCATTTTTAAGGAGCAAAAATGCATAGCTCCTAGGCTAAAGATTGCTAGCCCATTGAGAGCCAAAAGAAAGGCTCTCTAATCAAAAACAAGTCTTAACTCATGGAGAAGCAGAGACGAACTCTTTTCTTCTCTCCAAAATGGAGAATTTGCCATCAGGTGGGATAGCTTTAGCCAATCACGTAACAGCAAGCAACAGAGAAAACTTTCTCAAAACAATAGTTGTTTACACACGTGCACTGGCACTAGCCAAAACATGGCTCTTAGCTAGCTTACAAAAGATAAGAAATACTGAAAAACAGGCTGTCTGTAACACAGCCTTGAGGCTCAGAGAAGACAAAGGATTTTTTCTGAGGCCTATTTCAAACTAGTATTTAATCAAGCTTTGTGAGCATTAGGAAGATGATGCCATTATTATGCTTGGGTTTTATTTAATGACATAATAATTTTGATATGGAAAAAAAGATGCTATATCTGGTTGCAATTGTGATTTTAGAAAATTTAACCTGTTTGATAAGCTATGTTCATTCACCAAGTTCATCTCAAAGTTAATCCATGCATCCTTTTCCCCTTTAGTACTGGTGGCAATTTTAAGATGTCTTCATTAAAATATGATTCCTATTCTTTCTGGGTCTATGAAATTATTTCCCTTCTTTTTTATTGATATCTTATTACCTGCTCAGTAGATACATAAGAACATTTCCTTTCTTTTTTTACCAACTGGATTCACCATAAACAAATAGTTTTGTCAAAGCTGATATTAATAGGGTTACAGCAAGCCATATTATACAATTTGGCAGTCTTTTCATTAGGGAAAGTAGTAAAACATTTTAAAAGTGAGTGCCAATGAATGGGATACTGTTGTACTATCCAATTTGATCAGAAATGGCAGTAGGAGGGTAATAGTTTGTAAACCTTATAATCTTAATAAAAAGTCAGTATCTTTTTACCTTTTAGGAATTTACTGATCTACACGTGGAAGCTCTTGGAGTTGTGGCAAATTGTATTGAGGATATGGATACTATGCAATTGATACAGGAGACAGGGGGTCTCAGAAAACTACTGGCCTTCACTGAAGTTTCCACTCTTCCTGAATTTCAGAAGAATGCAGCAAAAGCCATTGCTAAAGCAGCAGCTGACCGTATGTCACTTCTGAGATTCATATAGTATTTATTAAGAAAAGTCTTCAGAATGTATTTGTGGCTAACATTTCCATTTCATGATTAAAAGATAAATTGGATTTGTGAATTGAAGGAGCAGAGAATGGGAGGTGCCCTGCCTTTACCCTGGACAGACTATATTACAGGCTGGATGCTAGCACTGGATATATTTGAGCAGGTGCCAGGACTCTTGTGGCTCAACAACACCCATTAATGATTTTCTGCTCAGATCCCTCATTAAAAAGCATTCCAGCCTGGAGCTATGAGCAGTAGTTGGGTTTCTAGGCTTATCTGCCAGAATAATAGCCCACAGTTCTCCTGATTTAGCATTAGTATTGGATATTGGGGGAAGTAAAAATGGTGGCAAGGCTTAGTTATGGAATGCTGCTTGTAGCTCTGCTTAAGAGTGGTGACTCCTCCAGGTTTCACTCTGTACAGGTGCCTCTCTAATGTGGAACCAGTTTTGTCAGATCTCTTCCAATGCTTTGCAGTTGTATAGTTCTGTCAAGGAAATGTTATCATTTGAAAAGAACTATAGCTCAATGGAGGGACTTTGGTGGCTTAGCGGTTAAGATGCTGAACTTAACGACTGGAAGGTTAGCAGGTCAGTAGACCTGATTGTTGAACAATGGAGTGAGCTTCCATCTCTGTCCCAGCTCCTGCCAGCCTAGCAGTTTGAAAGGAAGAGATTGCAAGTAGATAAATAGGTATTGCTTTGGTGGGAAGGTACCAACATTCTGTGTGCTCTGTTGTCTAATCATACCTGCCACATGACCATGGAAACATATGCAAACACAGACAGTGCTAGCTCTTTGGCTGTAAATGGAGATGAGCACCATACCCTAGCATTGGATATGACTGGCTTTCAAGCAAGGGCAACCTATTATTATTATTATTATTATTATTATTATTATTATTATTATTATTATTATTATTATTATTATTATTATTATTATTATTATTATTATTATTATTATTATTATTATTATTATTATTATTATTATACATTTATATCCTATTGCTCAATGGAAGGGTATTGTCCCATGAATATGGCCTACATTCAACTTCCAGCATTTCTAGGTAAATTTGGAAAAGAATCTTGCCTAAACCTAGAGAGTCACTGGTAGTCAATGTTGACAGTACTGGCCTAGATACATTAAAATAATGGTCCAGTGCTTGAAATTCTGTCACTTGTTATAGTAAGTTGCAACTAAAGTAGACCCATTTAATCAGTGAGTTCCTGTGACCAAGCTACTCTGTAAGTTCCATTGATTCAATGGTTGCAATTTGCTATAATAAGCAACAGAATTTCAGCCAATAAAAGGTAGCTTCCTATTTTTTGGTGGCGCTAAGCCTACAGTGTGTAAGTCTATTTAAGGCAAGGGTCCTCAAACTAAGGCCAATAGTCCGAATCCAGCCCACAGCATCAAATCAACCTGCGTCCTCACCATCACCTCATCCTCCATCCTTGTCCCCTCTGCTTGGCTTGGCATATCCCTGCCCGTGCACTGTAGCAGGGCTAATATTGTAAGGCGCTGATGCTGGAAGGGCTGGGCAAGTGAGGCAGGCATTTGTACAGCAGCTCCTTAAAACATCCACCCTGCTATGGAGCACCAGTAGGAACATGCCAAGCCAAGCAGAGGGGACAAGGATTGAGGTGGTTGAAGCAGCAGTCGGAGTGGCCAGATGCAGCATTTCCAGCAGCCCTAGTGGCCGAGCCCAACTTGTCTGGTGGCCGGAACGGCCTCCGCCGAGGCTGAACCACCCGAGAACAAGTACCTGCCTGAGCTCATGTCTGAGAAGGACAGCCTGGGCCCCACCTTCATCCATACCACACAGCTCCTCTAGGCCTGTAAGCAGAGAAGCAGTGGAGAGGAGTGGCGGCGGCGACAGGACCACCAGTCCCACCCCTCAACAGTCCGCGGGGCTATGAACTGGCCCCTGGCTTAAAAAGTTGGAGGATCCTTGATTTAAGGGATAGGACACAATTCCTCTGCCTCATAATATAGAACCAATGAGATTGTTTATTAGGAGGATCTGTATACAATACTGTACGTTAAATCAGCCTCAGCAACTGAAGCTGAGTTGTGGTTTTTATTTTTAGATACGCAGTCTGATTCTATGGAAATTGGTTGGAATTAAGCCCTGGATAAATGTGCATAGGACTGCTCCTTGGCAGTACAATCACTCAGTGGCCACATAAGTGTAATTATTTAAATCATGATGCTAAGAACCATGGTGGTGCAGTGGTTAAACTGCTGTACTGCAGCCAGAACATTGTGAGTTTGATCCTGAAGGGATCAAGGTTGACTTAACCTGCCATCCTTCTGAGGTCAGTAAAATGAGTACCCAGCATGTTGGGGACAAAAGGCTAATTTGTGAAGTGTTGAGAGAGTGCACTAAGTGCTATGCTGCAGTATATAAGTGTAATTGCTATTGCTAATTAGCAAATTGCAATTTGTGTTCTTGGTGTGTGCTTGTTATGCAATTTGGCACATGACTGGGAATTCAAGCTGCAGCTTGTTAATTTGTTTGTTTCCATGTCAGAGATCACCCTGGGTTGAAAGGATTTTTGCAGGGGACGCCCGAATGAGGCTCCTTTCATGTCCCCTATCATGCAGCTCTTGGGTATCGAACCCGTGTTTCTGGTCTCCAAGCCTAGTGCCTTAACCACTATGACACTGGGGTAGCTAGCTTGTTAATTAGCAGTGATTCACTCCTGTGATTTATGCAGTTATACTTACACTAGTATAAATCCTAAATAGAATTCTGGTCCATGTGGCTTACGTCTGAATAGATGAATTAGGAATTTGCTACATATTTTTAAAACACTGACAATCAGAACTTTCAGTCATATGTATGCTACTTCTACAAACTGACACCCATGTGTGTACTCCATGCACCTCTAATTGAATTCTGAAGTGGTGCACTGTAATGAAGCCATTATTAAATTTTTGCTCTTTCATTCATCTGCATGTGTGTTAAAAATTTCACAAGATTAAAATAGTTGCCTCAGGTCCCAAACTTGTGTGTGTTTTATGTAAATGTACAACCGTAATTTCAAGGTGGGTTTGCTCCTAACAATTATTTTTCATTCACAAAATTAAGGTCTTCTCATAATCCTAGAATTTGCCATATAAGGGAACTCAGAAGACCACCTGCCTGCTTTCTTGATGCACTCCTCCCGAGGGCAGGATGAGGACCCCGCCGCCCCTCCCCCTGTGCCTATACCAACTGCCAGGGGAGGAAGAAGCCGGGGCAGGATGAGGACCTTGCCTCCCCTCCCCCTGTGCCTATACCAACTGCCAGGGGAGGAAGAAGCCGGGACAGGATGAGGACCCTGTTGCCCCTCCCCCTGTGCCTATACCAACTGCCAGGGGAGGAAGAAGCCGGGGCAGGATGAGGACCTTGCCGCCCCTCCCCCTGTCCCCATACCAACTGCCAGGGGAGGAGGAAGCCGGGGCAGGATGAGGACCTTGCCGCCCCTCCCCCTGTGCCTATACCAACTGCCAGGGGAAGAAGAAGCCGGGGCAGGATGAGGACCTTGCCGCCCCTCCCCCTGTCCCCATACCAACTGCCAGGGGAGGAAGAAGCCGGGGCAGGATGAGGACCTTGCCGCCCCTCCCCCTGTGCCTATACCAACTGCCAGGGGAAGAAGAAGCCGGGGCAGGATGAGGACCTTGCCGCCCCTCCCCCTGTCCCCATACCAACTGCCAGGGGAGGAAGAAGCCGGGGCAGGATGAGGACCTTGCCGCCCCTCCCCCTGTGCCTATACCAACTGCTAGGGGAAGAAGAAGCCAGGGCAGGATGAGGACCTTGCCGCCCCTCCCCCTGTGCCTATACCAACTGCCAGGGGAGGAAGAAGCCGGGACAGGATGAGGACCCTGTTGCCCCTCCCCCTGTGCCTATACCAACTGCCAGGGGAGGAAGAAGCCGGGGCAGGATGAGGACCTTGCCGCCCCTCCCCCTGTCCCCATACCAACTGCCAGGGGAGGAAGAAGCCGGGGCAGGATGAGGACCTTGCCGCCCCTCCCCCTGTCCCCATACCAACTGCCAGGGGAGGAGGAAGCCGGGGCAGGATGAGGACCGTGCCGCCCCTCCCCCTGTGCCTATACCAACTGCCAGGGGAAGAAGAAGCCGGGGCAGGATGAGGACCTTGCCGCCCCTCCCCCTGTCCCCATACCAACTGCCAGGGGAGGAAGAAGCCGGGGCAGGATGAGGACCTTGCCGCCCCTCCCCCTGTGCCTATACCAACTGCCAGGGGAGGAAGAAGCCGGGGCAGGATGAGGACCTTGCCGCCCCTCCCCCTGTCCCCATACCAACTGCCAGGGGAGGAAGAAGCCGGGGCAGGATGAGGACCTTGCCGCCCCTCCCCCTGTCCCCATACCAACTGCCAGGGGAGGAGGAAGCCGGGGCAGGATGAGGACCGTGCCGCCCCTCCCCCTGTGCCTATACCAACTGCCAGGGGAAGAAGAAGCCGGGGCAGGATGAGGACCTTGCCGCCCCTCCCCCTGTCCCCATACCAACTGCCAGGGGAGGAAGAAGCCGGGGCAGGATGAGGACCTTGCCGCCCCTCCCCCTGTGCCTATACCAACTGCCAGGGGAGGAAGAAGCCGGGGCAGGATGAGGACCTTGCCGCCCCTCCCCCTGTCCCCATACCAACTGCCAGGGGAGGAAGAAGCCGGGGCAGGATGAGGACCTTGCCGCCCCTCCCCCTGTCCCCATACCAACTGCCAGGGGAGGAGGAAGCCGGGGCAGGATGAGGACCGTGCCGCCCCTCCCCCTGTGCCTATACCAACTGCCAGGGGAAGAAGAAGCCGGGGCAGGATGAGGACCTTGCCGCCCCTCCCCCTGTCCCCATACCAACTGCCAGGGGAGGAAGAAGCCGGGGCAGGATGAGGACCTTGCCGCCCCTCCCCCTGTGCCTATACCAACTGCCAGGGGAAGAAGAAGCCAGGGCAGGATGAGGACCTTGCCGCTCCTCCCCCTGTCCCCATACCAACTGCTAGGGGAAGAAGAAGCCAGGGCAGGATGAGGACCTTGCTGCCCCTCCCCCTGTGCCCACCCCAACATATTATAATGTAATGTAATGTATTGTCTGTAAGCCGCCCTGTGTCGCCACGGCAAGTGGGCGGCAATATAAATTTGAACTAATAAATAAATAAATAAACTGTGGGACTGACTTTTCTCTCTCACAAAGATATAAGAACTTTAAAATGGCATTATAGATCAATGTCCCCACTGGGCTGGATTAACCACTTTGTTTTATCTTTTTGTAATTAATAATTCTACAATTCTTTGTTTATATAAATGGTTCACTGCTTTTGAATTCACCATGGCGTCCTGAAACAAACACACTCATCTCCTAGTTTGTACTCAGCATGACAATACAGTTTAAATATGTCACTGAACTGCATCTATATTGTGATTTGTCAAGATGCCATCAAAGCACAGCAGTGTCATATAACAAAATGTAATGATATAAAGAATAATGTATTCCTCATTGTCCATAATAGGATTCTGGGTCCCTCAAGGGCCTCTGGTGACATAAGCTGTGACAGACATAGATGATTCTTATTTCTACCATCCATGGGTTATCAGTTATTTCTATCATCTCCAGCATTCTTACTTTAATTTATGTATATTCACTGTACACAGCTTCTCATATAGGAAAGTGTCTAATGCTGTGCTATAGATTAGCTTTACAGATTTTTACATTATTTTTCTGTGTTTCCCTGTTCAACAGATTGAGGTTTCAGATTTATTTGTAGGAGGTAATGAAACCATGGGTAGATTAGAAATGATGTCAGTGGGATAAAATACGATTCTTGCTGTTAAATTTGTCACACAAGAATCTTAGCAACAGATCTCTGTAACACGATTCTGAGCACCATAGAGCAGAGACTTGGAATCAGTCATAAAATTATATATATATTCAGGTTCCCTATTGTTAAAAACACAAACGATGACAATATGTATGCACATAATAGCCATGTGAGTGTGTTAATTGATGAAAAGTCTCATGACCTTTAAAGACAAACAGATTTTACTTGGCACAAGCTTTCATGTGCTTCAGCTGCTTTTGCAGGTGTATCATCCATCTAATAAAGTAGGCTAGAGTGCAGAGTATGTAAAATACAACTTGTTCATCTCAAGTGTGATGTAAAACATCCATGGCTTGCCTTTACTTTCTACATGTAGCTGTTGTTTTTCTTCTGTGTCTTGGCCAGAAGTGAAACTGCCAAAATGAAGCCACCTTTTGGTAAGTTCATTCTGCAGTTCCTTTTGCCTGACCTAGCATGAGAAAAATTAGCTAGCAACACAAGGTCGCTGTTACCAGGGTATGTCCGATTGTGGTTCAAAAATACCACAATCTTTGAGGAGGTTCTTTCTGTGCACCCCATGTGGCTGTTTAAAATCCAACAGAACCCACCCCATCTTCTCATTTTCTAGTGCCCCTAAATTATAATAAGTGCTTTGTAAAGAAGTCCATCCCAATCCAATACCTTCTGAAACTCGTTTGAGACGGTTGGTTAAGATATCTAGTCTAGGAAGCTTTCCATTCTCTCTCTCTCTGTATGATTTTGTACTGTTTTGTGCTTACAAGTGTAAATTTGACACCACTATTTCTGCTATCTTTTATAGATTTTATGCAAGGAGTAGAGAGTACATAGCCCTCAAGATGTTGTTGAACTGGATTTTCCATCAGCCTTAACCACCATAGTCAGTAGTGAGGGATATTGGGATTTACAGTCCAGCAATGTCCAGAGGACTCCATCTTCCCATTTCTATTTGTGCTCATTCCTAAGGATATTCTTTGGCCAGAATCACATTATTTATGAAATCACACAATGACAATCATGTAACTGTTCACCCTACTCTGGCAGGCAAAACTGGTCACATGATTGGTTGTGTGACTTAATGCACAAGGTGGAGACCATAGGAGGGGGGAAATATTACATGATTACCCCACCGTGCATGGTTTTTCACCATGTGGATTTTGGCCCATAAAACAAAATGCTCAGAATCCTATTAACAGTCACAGGTCATAAATGTGCCACAGATAATGTGCTCTGTGATTGTTCCAGAGATTTGCACAAGCCAAAGATCACCCATTATGCATGCATAAGGAGATGTCAACTGTACAAATAATTTTGACCCAAGGAAATGTGCTTAAGGATTGAACTGTGCACTGCATATAAAGAAATCAAACTTACTGTACAGCCCTATGTAAGCTTGCAGACTGTAAGTACTGTACCTTCCTTTTATACTGAAAGCTGCCTGAGGGCTCACGAAGAAATCCAGACTTCTGGGTGGTAGTGATAAATCATTTTATTTGGCTCTTTTGAAAAAACGTGTTACCCCTACTGTCAAATTCACTAGGGAAAGAAACATGTGCTCCCCCTTCCCTTCCATTTTATTTTACTTTGCTGTGTCCTTTAGGCATTGTTAAAAATATGAATGAATACTGCAGGTTACAACAGATTTCTGACAAGAATGTCTCAAGTAAAGATTCTATTGCCTATGATCCTGTAGTCTGGTTATAATTGTCAATACCTATGAAGGGACTGTGGTGGCTTAGTGGTTAAGATGCTGAACTTCATGACTGGAAGGTCAGCAGGTCAGCAGTTCAAGACCTGAGTGCTGCATGATGGAGTGAGCTCCCATCTCAGTCCCAGCTCCTGCCAACTTAGCAGTTCGAAAGCAAGCAGTTGCAAGTAGATAAATAGGTACCACCAGTGATGGGATGTCAAAAATTCTACTACCACGCCATGACGTCACGGACGTCATGGGCGTGGCCAATGTCATGACGTCATGACGTCATGGGCGGAGCCAACGTCATGATGTCATGACGTTGTGGGCAAGGCCAAAAATAAAAAATAAATAAATAAACATGCACACAGACCCGTATATAACTTAAAGAAATAAAATAAAGAAATAAATAAAATAAAATTTAAATTAAAGTACAACCACCCACCGAAAACACAAATAAATCACCCACCCACCCTAAATATAAAAGCCTCACTTACCTTCCTTGGCACTGACGAACCTTCATGTGGCCCGGGGCCACCCGGCAAGGCACGCTGCCCCTGACTGCCACGGCCGCCACAGCCGCCTGCAGCCCCTGCCTGGCCACCGAACTCCCACGGGCACGTTGGTGCCTGCCCGCGCCGTCCGCCCACGCTGCGCCGTCCTAGGGACTTGGGCCGGACAAACCCCCATGCCCTGGGTAAGCGCGGCGGGGCTCGCCACCGCCGCATCATCTTCCGCCGGCCGCCGGCAGCTTCCTCGGGCATGGGGGTTTCTCGGGCCCAAGTCCCTAGGACGGCGCGGGCGGGCGGCGCGGCGCAGGCGGACGGCACGGGCGGCGCGGCGCAGGCGGACGGCACGGCGCAGGCGGACGGCACGGGCGGCGCGGCGCAGGCGGACGGCACGGGCGGCGCGGCGCAGGCGGACGGCGCGGCCAGGCACCAACGTCCCCGTGGGAGCTCGGTGGCCGGCTAGGGGAGGTGCCCTTCTCTTAGGGCTGCCGCCGCTGCTGCCGGAGCCACTCTAAAAAGAGGCGGCTCCAGCTTCGGAAGATTTTTTTTTTTTTTTAAATTGGATCCATTTGGCTCCAATTGACTGCGCATGTCCAGAAACTCAATTTGACGCATGCGCAATGCGTCAGATTGAGTTTCTGGACATGCGCAGTCAATTGGAGCCATTTTATCTCTGATTTTATTTTTATTTTTTCCTTTCGGTCAGGCGTCCGGAACCGGACGCCCCAAAAGTGGACTTCCCCTCACGGAGAACCCTCCGGGATTCATCTTACCGGTTCCAGAGATCCGTCTGGAACCGGTGACATCCCATCACTGGGTACCACTTTGGTGGGAAGGTAAACAGCATTCTATGAACTCCGGTGTCTGGTCATGCCTGCCACATGTTCACGGAAATGTCTGCAGATACGGACAGCACTGGCTCTTTGGCTATAAACAGAGAAGAGCATTGAACCCTAGAGTTGGATACGACTGGCTTTCAAGCAAGGGCAACCTATGATGCATTTTCTCGTCTCCTTCTTTTACACATGAAATCACTGTAGTTCCACTATAAAAGTTTCTCTTCACCTCTGTGACAAGATAGCACGCATATAGCTGCCTGACAAAAGAGAAGTGAGAAGTATCAGGTCGTGATATGAAGGTGTTTTTTGATCCTTCCCCTCAGTCACCATGGAGCAAAGGTTTTAAACATCTAGAAAACTGTAACCTAATATAGCAGTACTTAAAATATTCTGGCAATTGCATTCTGCAGCTGCTTCAGTTTCCAAGAAAACATTGGAAGAAATCCCATACACTCTTACTTTGAAAAAAGTACCATTGTTGGAAAAGGGACTTATCTCTGAATATAAATGTATATAACTCTACTATCAGTAACTTTTAAGGGCTCGGATTTTCTTCCTTTCACCTTATATCTGCAGGTCGTGATGTAATAGAGGTGACTTTGAGTATATGTAGGTGAAGTATTTTATACCTGCCTCTCTGGAAGTACCATTCAACACCTTAAATTAAGCAGCATAGTTGCTGAATGGTAATTGATTGCTAAATAATCCAGTTTCAAACCTGGGGAGAGAGTTATAGTTTGTTTAACTAACCAATGTGTGTAGTTTGTAAATAGATTTAAACCAAGTCTTGTCATAACTGGATGCAAATTTTGCCCACATTTTCTTCCTCAAAAGTGTTTCTTACTGTTGTAATCCACAGGATTTCAACTAATCTGTCTGTGTACATTAAAACAATAAATGCATTTTATTTATTTATTTATCTTTTATTTAGATTTGTATTAGATTTAGAATTCAGGGTGGTGGTGGTGAACTTCTCTTAACCACCATTATCCCTGAGCATTCTCATGCCCTACTATATTGAAATAGACTTGTTCTAGTGCAGTTCTAATTGTCATCTATCGAACTGATGTAGCATGGCATTGCAGCGTAATGAACATTCAAATAGTTCTTATTATTTTCTTTTTCAACAATCAAAGCAACAGTTGGTGTTATTTCCCGTTATATACAACTAAAACAGGTATTAAATTTTGGAAACAATTTTTAGAACAGGGGTGCTCAAACTACAGCCCATGGGCCAGATCCAGCCCCTGACATAAATTCATCTGGCCCACGCTGCCCTCTTCACTTCCAGAAGCGGAAGTAAAATGTGGCCATATGAGGGTGGCGTGGGCTGGATGAATTGACATCAGGGGCTGGATCTGGCCCACGGGCCGCAGTTTGGGCACCCCTGGTTTAAGCAGAGAAAATGGCAGTTTAAAATCTATCTCATCCTGTTGCAAAACAGATTGCAAGCCGTGTTTTACTTCCGCTTCTGGTGGGAGGAACCACGTGATGGGCCCGCTGAACCACGTGACTGGCCCAAGGTCTGAAAAGTTTGGGCACCCCTGTTTTAGAAGAACAGAGAGACTGAAAAAACAGTTTTGTTCTAGTTCCCAAGAAACAAATACTGTAAAGCACTGTATCAAAAACTATTTGCTGTACTAAAGAATGGAGATCCCCTAGAGACCATTTCCAGGGATTACACACAACTTTGCCAAGTGTCAAGCTGGAGGCAAAGTCCATTAAATGTCAAGCCAATCTGTAATCCCAGTTAATGCCATCTCCAGAGTGTTTATAGTTACACACCACTGATGTGGCAAATCTTATTTCTATTTCAGACATCTCCCAGAACCATTTAGGAGATGTTCAGAACCATTTGACCTCACGTAAAACAAAACCAGGCAACCAAACAAAACAGAAACATTAAAAGGCTTGAATTTTTTGGAGTTAGTTTTTAAAGTGCTACAGTGTTTTTTATTTTATTTTATTTTATTTTGTTTTGTTTTCTGATATACATTAAAAGGTTTGTCTTTGATAAGGTGTTTGTTTTTTGAAATATTTCTTTATTTATTTGTGTCAGATGCACCATCCAGCATACAATAACATACAAAGCTAAAATTAACACATCTAAAAACAAAATAGAATTTAAAAAGGGCTAGATGACATCTGTCCAATATCAGGCCACATCAACAGCATTTCCTCCTGCCAACATAAGGGGCTTGTGTGCATTGTTGAGGGGCATTGTGTGCATTGTATCATATGGGAGATAGGTTGTACTTCTCCGCATTCACACAGGCTGTTGTCTACAGGGAAACCCTACTTTCTCAGATTAGCGCTTGATCCTCCTACCCCTGTACACAGTCTATTTAAAGCTTTCCACACAGGCCATGGTTGTTTTTGGCCAGGCGGTAGAGAGTTATGTGGTTCTGCTCAGTTATCTGGTAGCTCCTTGTTATTTTTGTTGAAATATAAAAGAAGTGTATAAAGTGAAATAGCTAGGCATCTAACACCTATTTCTATTTAAAACCTATTTTTTCTAGAACAGTTAATCCAAATTATCTATATGTTTTTGAATTTTTCAGAAATATGTCAAGTACACAAATATATACAGAATGCCCCTAATGGTTCAATGCAATAGGTTTAAGAAGAGGAAAAGGTTATGTTTGTTTACTTAAAGCCTCGTTCAGTTCATTACTGATGCTAGGCACTAATTTAGAACCAAAAAGCTTCCCTGGATTTGAATGGAAAGGAAAAATAGAGTCCGGTGTCCTCTGCATAATGCTAATCCCAGACCCCAACCCTCTGGCTCATATCTTTCAGATGCTTTATGTATGTATTACAGAGCATGGGGAACAAAGGAGAACCAGATAGGATTTCACAGGGCAAATGTCAACATTTTGAACAGGAGTCTCCCAGCATCACTTTCTTTTCTCATTCCTTTAGGAAAGACCAAAAGCACTGTAAAAAAATTGCCTCCAAGAAACATTCTAGAGTTGTGATGGTGAACCTTGGCACTTCAGGTTTTCTTGGAGTTCAATTCCCAGAAGCCCAAGTCTCTGTGAACCCACACAAATGGGTTTACTGTGTACACGCAGTAAACCCATCTATGTGGATTCACAGAGACTTGGGCTTCTGGGAATTGAAGACCAAGAACACCTGGAGAGCCAAGTTTCACCATCACGGCTCTAGAGCAATGGCTAAGAAAGAGAACTAAGGTCAATGCTGTCAAAAATGCTGAGAGGTCTAGGAGAAGCAACCAGGCATATTCCCTGGATCCAGTTTCTAGAGAAGGTCATCTATTAAGGTGACCAAAGCTATCTACCATAGCAGCTGAACATTCTCTGAGCATCATGAAACCATTTGGATTTATTAAGTTCCACTTCCCCAGAAAAGACTATGCGTTCTAATGAGCTTAAACCCCAGGAGAGCATGATGTCCATGACAGCAGAACTACAGAGACTTCCTCCACACCCAGATCAATGTTTTCCTATCCAACACACAACACGAGGTCCAGAGTGTCCACATATTATTCCATGTAAATAATGATGAGTAACCTGTAGTCTTTCACATTGGCTTTCTTAAATTCTGACAATATGGGATTATTTGGGCAGAAGAGAAAGCAAATTTATGCACATTCTTATTGACCATATGATGGGGGGGGGGGAATGAAACTAATCCTATATTTTTGCTTAAACTTAGCAATAGCAAGCACACTTATATATCACCCCATAGTGCTTAGTACACTCTCTAGGTGGTTTACAGGTAATTAGCATTTTGCCCCCAACATCCTGGGTACTAATTTTACTGACTTCGGAAGGAAGGGAGGCTGAGTCAACCTGGATACCCATCAGAATCAATCTCACAATGTTTTAGCTGCAGTACAGCACTTTAACCACTGCACCACCGGGACTCTCGTACACCCTTGTAACATTAGGCAGATCTATGGAAGGGTAAATTACAATGTGTAATGGCATTCAAAGTATAATAATTTGTTCAGTTATCACCAGGTTCTAAAGGAGAACGGGGGGGGGGATCTGTGAGCATACCTTTGCAGATAGCATTTAGGTACGTGTTTACAATAGCCATGGACGTGTTTTACGGCAGCCTTTATGGTGGGGGGAATACGTGTCCAGCCCGCTTAGGTGCCTGAGGGCATGGTCTGGCCCGCATCAGGAAACCTTTGAGAACCCCTGATATAGCAAGATATCTGCAGACTCTTCTTTCTGTTGGTCTGGACTCTGGACCATTCATCAGAAATAGAGGAAACTATGCAAGAGGCAACACATAGGCATTTTAACTAGCATGCCCTGGTAGCTAGGTCATGCTTTAATTTGATTTGTACAGTACCTGTCAAATATACAGCAACTCTTCTGGAAAAGTGACCTTTTAATTTTCATGTACATGGCACCTATTAGCACTAATTGAGGGAAGGCATTACATTGTACTGAGGACGGATCTGGTGGGTGAGGAAAGGCATATGTGTTTCTGATTCTGCATAAATTCAGTCTTTTTTTTATTGTAAATGGTGTTGATGTAATTATAGCTGGTAATTGGGATGCATCCTTTTGACCTGTTGTTAAGGCTCCAATATTTCTGAAAACATTGTCATGGTTGCATCTGGATATGTATGAAGTTTAAGGTCTCATGTGAGATGAGTGTATGTTAGCACACCCTATTTTTTAATGTAACGCCAAATAAAAATAAACCTTTGCTAGCAACATCATGTGTATGGAGACCAATACCTTAATTTTCTTTTATCTGTTTTCCATCATATTCAAGTGCATGTCGGTGTTGATAATTACTTTGTATTGTTGTTTGTTCTCTACATATAGCTGAAAACAGAAAGATTTTGAACGAACAAGAAGTTGAAAAATGTCTCGTTACGCTTTTGGGAACAGATAATGAGGGAACTAAAATTGCTGCTTCACAAGCCATTTCCATAATGTGTGAGAATCTGGCTAGCAAACAAGCCATTGGAACTCTAGGTAAATCATTAGTCCCGGAGATGGAATTATGATGCAAAGGAAAATATTTACTGATCTGCCGTTTTGCCATTGCTAATTTGAAACAGCATGGATACGATATTTTTCCTCTCTCTCCAAAGGAATTCCCCAGCTAGTTCAGTTGCTAAGCAGCGACAATGAAGAGGTGAAAGAAGCAGCAGCTATAGCTTTGGTTAATCTGACAACAGCTCATCTTGGCAATGCAAGGTAAGCTGGCGATAAATAAAGTAAATGATAAATACGGGGTGGATGGAAACTTTAATCAAGACATATATTTTACTTTCATGTCGTTCTGGCATACTGTGGCACGATTGCCATGTTACTTTGCATTATATCTCATCTTTGTGCTATTCAGCAAGTCAACCCTTATTAAAGTTCTTTACTATAAATATGTAAATTCAGTATAATTAACCTAGGTAGATTTTTCTCATTGACCTAGGAGCAAATGCATAGGTTTCCAGCCATATAATAAAACATAATGTAGATTCCCGGGAGAGGGAAGCTATTATTGGTGCTTTCATCTACTGTCAAAGAATCTTGGAGAAAGCCTGCATAGATTTATTGAAGTTACTGAGAGTATGTATAACTATGATGTCTATCAGTAGAGTACCCAGAAAGAGCCTCCTTGAAGATAGTGGTATTTTTGAACCATAGTCAGGGGTACCCGGGCAACTGCAGCCCTGTGTTGCCAGCTAATCTTTCTCACACTAGATCAGGCAAAAGACACTGCACAATGAACTCACCAAAAAAGTGCCTTTATTTTGGCAGTTTAACGCCTGACCTAGACATGGAGGAAGAAGAACAATGTCTATTCGTGACATACAGTACAACCCTGTATAATGAAAAAACACAGTTCCACTGAGCTCTTCGCTATGCATTTTTTTCGCTATGCGGTTCCCTATGGGAGATGCCCCGCATAACCGGGAAGGGGGGGAGAGTTCGTTAACTAGGGTTCCCATTAAGCAGGTATACCCCGATTACCAAAACCTCGCATAATTGATTTTTTTTTTTTTGGTTATGTGAGGTATTGCCATAACAAACGCTTCATTGTGTGAATTTTTCGTTTACGATGCATTTGTTATGTGAGGTACCACTGTATCTTGATAGTGCATGTTTTACCATAAAACAGCGCTGGAAATTGAATTCAATACTACTACTATACATATTAGTTACTTCAGAACCATATTCTTCATTATTCTGTTTCTGGTTCCACTTTGAACAATGGTAAACATTTCCCCAATCTTGCAGAAGAGAAAAAGAGACCAGTGTTGTAGATTTTTGCTTTCCTATAAATAAGAATTTTTGACTGGCATTTGGAGAAATTTATTTGGGGAGCCAATATTTATTCTTGCATACAACCACCACAACTTGTGTACAGTATAATATTTTTGGGTTCATTTCACTGTGCTGTTGGTAAAATTGATAAGATTAAGCAGGAAAGTTCATAAAATTATTATGTATACTCACATGTGCCTACACAGAAGCATTTCTCCCACATTTATTTCTGTCTGTATTCACCTTATAAGGGCCTCATTCCTTCATTCAGAACATCACAAAGAATGGCAGCTCAGCTCTTCAAGAACTCCAGGCAAAGAAATCTGGGGAAATGCAATGATTGATTATTAGATATTCCACAGAGAAAAAGAAATTCAATTTCTCAGATGCATTATAGCCCACAAATGAACTTGGCTTTAATAGTCACTGATGTTCATTTAACATTGCCAGATGAAGCAGTATTCATCATGTGTGGACTTCATTCCATTTGCTGTTCTTTTCTTTGAAAGAATTCAGTAGGTACTGCATCTTGATATTTTTTCTGACTCTTCAGTTAATGTCAGCTGTACCTAGATTCATATATTTAAAAAATCAGCTATTGGCTTGTTGCTCCCAGTCTGCTTGAATTGTTTTGCTCTTTTCTCTAGTTGGAAAACAACTTCAATGTTGATTGGTATAACCCTTTGAGGATTTTCTAACTCTTGAGTGGGCGGGCTGTTGCAGTTTCTTTTTTGTTCCACCTTTTACAAGAATCCAGCGCAGAAAAATGATTTATTAGATGCTGGGCTCCAAAGATCTCTAATTGCCTGATGCTTGAGGCATGTTTCCCATTTAATCTAGAACTCTTCTTTCTGTTGTTTAGCCAGCCCAAAATGTAAGAAAATGTGATGTTGTAGTAAATCCATTTTAATCTTGATAATTCAATTTGTATATGCTGATCTCTAGGCTTTACCTTACCATATGGGACAGGAGTTCTCAATGTTTTCAGGTCACAGGCCTTACCACACACCCCAGACAGGTGATCAGGTTGGTCATGTGGTTCCTCCTACAGGAAGCAGAAGTAAAACGCACTCATGGATGCACAGAACGCTGCTGTAAATGTGTTTTGTGCATGCGTGGATGTGTTTATTTCCACTTCTGGGAGTGATGAGGGTAGCGGGGCCGGATGAACTGGCATTGGGGGCCAGGGCCAACGTGCGGCTCGTAGGCTGTGAATGCTTGATATGGGTAACAGATTAACATGATTGATTTAATTCAATGTACTAACTGAACTGTTAAGCTTGTGATATTGACAGAACTCTCAGGATAATACTGGTTCTTGCTCTGGTCTCTTGAGTGGTCGTCTATGAACTCACATAGCTTAGCAGTCTTGCCTCTTGGTTACAAGGTTGAGAATGGAATTTCCTGTCTGTACCACACAGTTCTAGACGTTCCAACTCTGCACAGGCACAAAAGTCTGTTTATGTGAGTTTGCAGATGACCACTCAAAGAATCTGAGTCACCACTAGCAAACTGTGGTTGTTAGGTTTTATGATGGTGGTACCTTATCTTGGGTACCTTGGAGTTGTTGTTCAGCGAGGAGTCTGTGCATTAGTAGACATCTCCACGATGACATTCCACACATGAAAATGGACTTCATGGTCGTACACCACTTAAAAATATTTCTCAGTATTACAACAAAGCTATTAACTATACTGCGGTTTGGTCTCTTCTCCCATATCAGCTCTATACTATTGCTATGTCAGATTTATAGTCATTCACAGGGAAATGATGACAGCTCTTTTCCAGCTTATAACAATGAGACAATGATATTTTTAAAAAGAAGTGGGAAAATGTAATAGGTTACTCTTTTCATTCATTTTCCAAACAGTCTCCAGCCTCCTGAAGATGTTAAAAAATTCTTCCCATCTTTCTCAAAAAACCAGGGTTTTTTCTACTTCACATTTCAATGCCCCCTTCACTTTTCTAATGAAATGGTTCATCGTAGTTCCAGTGTAAAAATGCAGGGGGGAAATCCCACTATGAACATTTTGCCTAAATTAGATTTAATCTACAAAAGCCTTGGAATAATGATTGAGTTAACCTATAGCTTTATAATGGTTCAAAATTTGTTCCTAAAATGATGCTGAGGATATTTTATTCTTGAATAGGCACAGTGATAGCAGAAAGATTTTATCATAAACGTATTAGATCTTTCATTCAATAAAATTCTGCACTGATAGCTGAAGAGTCAATGACACTGGATAAATCTTTTCCAACGAGAGGGATATAATTGCTAATTTAATTAAGGATAACAGTTTCATTTTTTGTTATAAGTTATCTTGGCGGGTCACCTACTTGCTTGACCCCAATATGTGGTCTCATTAGAAATTATGTCCAGTTCAAAACATTCTAACACATTAGACTTGAAAGGATTAAAATGCATACCATGCCATTTCAATTTTGTAAAATGCTTTTTATACGCTGTAACTAGCAGTTGTGACAACGGTTTCACAGTGCTTTGTGGCAGTTTTGATTAGGGAGCTACTGTGATTATTCAGACATGTACAGAAGCACGTGTCTCAAAATGATTAAATTATCATTTCAGTTAAACATATCCAATATTCTATTTAGCTTCTGAACTATCCATAAGGAAAATATAGCATAAAGAAAAGGCAGTGTTGTTCTATCATTCCGTGCTGCCAGTAACTTTTCTCTCCAATCAGAAGTGGCCTCTGTAAAGGGAATCAAATGCGTATCAAATATAGTTAAGATAAGTTCAAATTTAAATGTTGCCCGCTTGGAAATATGCCAGTTTGTTTCTCAGATATCTTTCCCTTGAGTTATAATGATATGTGCCATGGTGTATTTTCATTTTTAGGGATAGCTCATTTGATATTTTAAGCATCTGTAAAATAGCATGGATTTTGTTTTGCACTGGATTGTGTTTACACAGAGAAGTGTGTTCTGTCTGCAACAAACTTGCACAGACTTAGTAGCCAATATACACTATTATTTGGCTGTAGCAACTTCTTTTAGTTGCTATTGTTGCTAATGGCTGTGTGAAGCTGTACTGTTGTGCTTGCTTGTCTGTCATCTTGTTTGAGCACACCCTTCTCTCTTTGACCCCCTGAATTTGGTGTATAAAAAACATGCCTGTAAGTTTCACTCTTTGTCTGAAGAAGTGAACTTGGTCCACGAAAGCTAACAATAAAAATATAGCAGTTAGTCTTTAAAGTGCTACAGTGCTATTGTTTTAATTATTATTATTAGTTTGTTTTGTTTTGTTTTCTGATATTCCTGAACCACAGATTAACATGGCTACCATTCCAAAATATTATTTTAGTTTGTTACTCATTAGCTAAAATTAGTGAAGAGCATTGGACTAAACTCCTACAACCAGATTTTTATGGAAAGTGGGCCAGATGTTGTGCCTTCAAAATAAAGGACAGATTTCTAGAAAGCCAAGAAGTAGTACAAGTAAATATGAGCTATATTCTTTGGTACTCTTTTCCAAACTTAAATGTAAGTTTGTCTGCATTGCATTTCAGTTACTGCTACATAATCAATGGGTGCCTTTTCAGTATTTGTACATGTGTTGGTTCATTCACTGCCAGTCAAATTATGACATAATTAAAACTATACTAGTACAGTGGTACCTCGCTCAAAGAGCATAATGCGTTCCACAGGATTGTTCTTTAAGCAAGTTTGCTCTTTAAGTGAAATACCATTGTAAGTGACCAGTTGTGACTTCTGGTGCGTGGGGGGGGGGATTGTGAACCCCAATTTAGTTGTTAAGCAAGTTTTTGGTTGTTTTTAGTTGTTAAGCGAGGTGAAAATTCTGCTCTCTAAGCGAGTTAGTCTCTAAGCAAGGTGCTCTTTATGCGAGATTTTACTGTACTTAAATCTAGATTTAAATCACTTAATAGATAAACCTCCTCTTTTGTATGGATATTGTATTTTAATTTGCACCATGACTGCCATCTATTGGTCATTATGCCGTTCTCTTTCACTGGTGTCACATTGTATTGAAGTTGAGTCATATATTGACTATTTACTTTTATTAATGCAGGATAAATATATTATAAAAGCTGTTAAATATATTTACCTTATTAAAGCTATTTATATTTTAACAAGCTCCCAAACTCTGTTAACATAAACAATTTAATGTGTGGTGAAGATTAAAGTAACTATATTGGGTTCAAGTTATCTTCATAAATATTAATTATGCTTGGTAAAGTTAACAACCACAGTTCAGCTTTCAGTACACAGAAATTATTTAGGTAGATTAATTTGATTAGTTTATTGTGTTAGTGTTGTGGTTTTTAAATGTCTTTAGTCTTTTGGAAGTTTTTAGGTGGAACCCAAACCTGCTCTAAACTAGTAATTGATCATTATTTATTATTTGTATTTATTTGATGTACATAGGTTTACAGGGTTTCATAACCAAATGTGGCTGCTTACAAAATTGATATTTCCCAAGTATGCACCCTGGAGGGTGGCTGATCTTTTCAACTACAACACCCAACAGTCCCAGCCAGCATAATCAATCTTTGACAGCAGGAAGGAATAAAAGACAAAACCTGAATAGTGCATTTTGTTTAAACCAGGTGTACCCAAACTTTTCGGCATGCAGGCCGCTCACGTGGTTCCTCCCACTGGAAGCGGAAGTAAAATGTGCATGTGCAAAATGCTGCCATAAATGCACCCGCACCTGTCATAAACGTTTTACAACAGCCGCAAGTGCTTTACGGCAATGCTGTGTGCATGCACATGCACATTTAATTTCCACTTCCAGGAGCGGCGTGGGCAGCAGAGGCTGGATTAATTATTAGGCACTGTGGGCCGGATCCAGCCCATGGGCCATAGTGTGGGCACCCCTGGTTTAACCACTCATTAGAAGAGGGAAGTCTTCCAGTGATGAAAGAGGTATAATTATAATATTAGAAATGTTTCACAGCCCCTGCAGTTAACAAGTATATCAGACAGTAAACAAACAAACAAAAACTGGCCCTTTAAATACTAACTGCTGCATTTTAATGTTAGCTTTTGTGGTTCAGGTCCATTTCATCATACATGGGAGTCAGACTTCATGGCATAAATTTATACATATCAGGTACAGAGGTTCATAATAATTAGCATAACAGATAGGTATGTGGGTTTGTTTGTTTTTTACAACTGGTAATACCCTGTTACGTATTTAGATTAATGGTGAAGTGGTACTTCGGTTTACGAACACCTCAAGTTATGTCATTTTCGCAATACAAAAGGAAATCCATTGAAAATAACATCTTGTGATACGAATTTTTTAAAGATACGAAAAAGTTTTCCTATTAAATTACATGGTATACAGTGGCCTCTAGTGGCCACTTCTGGTAATGCATTGCATTTCTGCATTGTGCTTCGAGTTACTTTTTTTTTTTTGGTAATACGAAGTGTCCTGGGGAACGCATTAATTTTGTAACTCAAGGTACTGCTGTACTTACATTTTTGAAGTTTGGAACAAAACTGAAATGTTTGAAGTGGTAGCCATGCTAGTCTTGCAAGCATAGGTAAAGGTAAAAGTCGTCCTTGCTTGAAAGCCAGTTGTATCCAACTCTGGGGTTCAATGCTATTCTCTGTTTATAGCTAAAGAGCCAGTGCTGTCCATATCTGCAGACATTTCCGTGAACATGTGGCAGTCATGACTAGACACCGGAGTTCATAGAATGCTGTTTACCTTCCCACCAAAGTGGTACCTATTTATCTACTTGCAATTGCTTGGTTTTGAACTGCTAGGTTGGCAGAATCTGCGACAGAGATGGGAGCTCACCCCATCATGCAGTACTCGGGTCTTGAACTGCTGACCTGCCAACTTTCCATCCATCAAGTTCAGTGTCGTTAAGGTGCCACAACATTTTTTGTCGTTTTGTTTTGTTTTGTTTTCTCTCTGATATGGACCAAAATTGTTGTTCTTTGTTATTTTTATGTGACTCAACACTGACCCCTAGTGTTATGCTGAAAAATTGACAGTAGTAACTAGCATGCCTTTACAACAGGACACCATAGAAGACAATAGGCTTAGGATAGTGGACATAGAGTCCTTTTATGTTTGTGGGACTTTGGGCAGAGGTTGGAAAGATCTAGATTTAAATTTTACTATTTGCAAAGCTCCTGGGAAGTTTCTATTCTGGCCTGGACATAAGGAGCCTACAATGTAGATATATAAAAAGGCCACAGGACAAAAAAAGGTTATTCCAACTCTAAACAATTTTTGTCAATGATTAAGAACCAAGAATCGGGATCCTTTAAAAATGTGAATCTCCTAGCATGGGTTATGAATATCAGTATCCTAATAAGAGTAGGGATGTACTCAGTGATACAGTGTGTGATCTGTATCTGAAAAGTTTCAGGTTTTGTTTCTGGCATCTCCAAGTGGAGTGTTAAGTGTCTGAATCCCTGAGGAGGTAACGCTGGTCAGTGCAGACAACAATGAACATAGACTGGCCATTCATTTCTATGAAATGCCAATGCTGGCTTCTCAAAACTCTCCCACCTAAAGTTACTATCATAACAACTAAAAGCAGCTCTCTTACTGCACAAATGCCTCACTGGACTTCCTGCACAAAAAAAAGAGAGCAGAAACTTTCCTCCTTATTTATAAAGTAAGGGTCACCCTTGCTCGAAAGCCAGTCGTATCCTACTCTAGGGTTCAGTGCTCATCTCTATTTACAGCCAAAGAGCCAGCACTGTCTGTGTTAGCAGATGTTTCTGTGGACATGTGGCAGGCACAACTAGACACCGGAGTGGTCCCACCAGAGTGGTCCCACCGAAGTGGTCCCTATTTATCTACTTGTAATTTTTTGCTATCAAACTGCTAGGTTGGCAGGAGCTGGGACAGAGATGGGTGCTCAAACCATCATGCAGTACCTGGTTCTTGAACTGCTGACCTGCCAACCTTCCAGTTGTCAAGTTCATAATCTTAACCACTTGAGCCACTGCAGTCCCCTCCCCATACTTATACCCTGTATTAATTGAGGTTTATCAACAGGAGAAAGTAGTTTGTCTCTACTATATAATGATTATTTATAAATTTGTTTTAGTTCAATTATCTCTCTGATAACACAAGTCTGCAAAAAAAAAAATCAGCTGCATAGGATATTTTTGGTAAGGTAAACTTTATGTTTTCTAGTGTGCTGAATCAAAAAATGACTGTGATTTCCCCAATCACATGCAGTTTTTTTGCAAAATATGAGGGTTTTACATTTAAAAATCATAAGAGTGGTGAGAAAATCACTATTTTATTACAATGAACTAAACATTTTCTTATAATTAAACAAACAATTTCTTCATAATATATACTTAACATTCCATGTTCACTCTTTTTGTCTGTGAAACCTTTTCTTCTTCTCTTTTATGCTCCTTTTAACACGCTTTCACTTTCCATTTTCTGTTTCCTGTTTGAGCATCCAACAGTAGTCAGCTAGCATATTGACGTTCCATCTTCCTTGGTAGCATTTCTTGATATCATGGACATCCTGGTGAAATCTTTCATCCTGCTCTTCACTATAGGCTCCCATGTTTTCAGGAAAATAGTCAACATGGGAGTGTAAGAAATGAACTTTTAAGCTCATCGTGCATCCTTGAGCTTTATACGCATTCAACATGTGTTGTACAATGGTTTTGCAGTGAGGTCTTTAGTATTCATTTCATTCATTTATTCGTTTTGTATACCGCCCTGCTTGGTACAACCGACTCAGGCAGAAGCGTAGCGTGCCTTGGCGGGGCCCCGTATAAAAATTTGTTTGGGGGCCCTTAGGAAGGGTAAAGATTTGTTTTGCTTACGCACGTTGGGGGCCCCCGTGGCCCGGGGCCCCCGTATAATTGATACGGCAGATACGGCGGTAGCTACGCCCCTGGACTCAGGGCAGTATACAGAAACCATACATATAAGACAAACAAAAGTAATATAAAAGTAGTATCCCCTAAAAACTTATGGACTATGTCTTTTAATGAGTCCCATGCTTCCTTTTCTTTTTCTTCCATAGTTTCTAAAAAGAGGGGATCAGATAACAGTTTCCATATGTCGGGGCCAGTAAAAACTCCCTCTTTCAATTTGGCTTCAGACAGTTTTGGAAGCTTGGAACACAGATATCTGAAACATTCCCCATCTTTTGGCAGTGATTTAGCAAACTGCTTCATAAGCCCTAATTTAATATGAAGAGGTGGCAATAAAACCTTTTCTGTTGGAACCAAGGTTGTATTAATGAAGGTTTTTGCCGAGGAGTAAGGCATCTTGAAGTGGCCAGTCAGTTTTTGTCCAGTGGAAGACTCTGGCTCGACTGTCCCACAAACATAGGTAGCAGGGATATTTTGTATAACCTGCCTGCTGGCCTAACAACATGGTTAGTATTTTAAAGTCTCCACAAACCACCCAGCGATGTTCTTGATATTTGATTTTGTCAAGAATCACAGTTAAATCATTATAGTTTTCATCCAAATGCACTGAGTGAATGCAGATGTATTTCCATTCTGCAACAAGACTGCTTTGAGGCTTGTTTTAGATGAATCAATGAATAGGCGCCACTCAGATGAATCATATTCTATTTCAAAGCACTTCATTAGCCCTTGAACATCACTACAATAAACGAGATTTCCATATTTGGAGAAAAACTGAATGGATTCTTTCTCTCAGTGCCTGTACCACGAAAATGATGTTCCAGGTGACAGCAGGTTTTTATTTGATAGTCTTGACCCCAGCAATTTGGCTGAATCTTTGGAAAGGCCTAAATCTCTAACTAGGTCATTGAGCTCGTTCTGAGAAAAAAGTTGAGGTACTTCATCAATAGAAAAATCTGAGCTAGATTCATCCTAGGAAGGCAATGTGTCTCCGTCCTCCAAATCACTCAGAATATTATCCATACTGGAAGGTAGGTGTGGAACTGGTATTTCAGAGCTATGAAGCACTGGACGAATAGCTGAACTAAGGTTTGGGTAAGATATCTTCTTTTTATTATTATTTTTATTAAAGCCTTTCACATCTACCAAACAGAAATAGCAGCTGGTAGTGTGGTTTTGCTGTTCATGCCACATCATAGGAATGCCAAAACGGAATGAGGTTTTCTTACCTTTAAACCACAAACAAAGATCTTCTTCACACCTTCTACACACCTTATGAAGAGCCCATGCTTTGTCTCAATCCTCAAGTTTCAACTTGAAGTAAGCAAAATACACTTTCTTCACAAAATCACTTATGTTTCTTTGTTGACTTTTAATAGTGTATTCACCACAAATAAAACAAAAGTTGTCCAGAGAAATAACATAACCTCTTGGAGCCATAATGCAGAACTAAAAAGGAGCACAGTCATGTTTGAATGCAGGATGTAAACTGAGTGTGGCTCATACAGTAACCAAGATCCTGAACTTATTTAGCATGTTGAAACATGATCAAATCTGACAGTAGGTGTGTTTATACTCATTTAGAATACCCCAGAGAACATGTTGAAACATGCTCAACCCAGCCAGTAAGATTCCTGGCTATGTTCACCTTTTGCTACAAACAAAATAAACCTGTTGGGACATGATCATCTGAGCTTCCTCACATCACTAAACCTACACTACGACCAGTGGTGAGGTCCAAAATTTTTTAGTACCACACTCTGGGCATGGTATGGTGGGAGTGGCCAGGGGAAAAGCCCTGCGTTGCACCCGAATTAGGACTACAGTACTTTATTTCAAAACTTGATTTTCTCTTTGCATTATTTTTTATTCTAGCTATAATAAATATTAAATGAAAGTAAGAAAAAAATTTGAATAGGGTTTTTAGAATCAAGAATAGGATATCAGGTTTTGGGTTAAAGGCAAACTTCATGCTAAATTAAACTAAAAACATGAGTTTTGCAAGAAAACTTGACGAGATGGATTTTTTAAAAATTATTTTTCTTGGTTCCACTAAGTAAAAGTCTTTTGTCAAACCTGTCCTTCCAAATTTACTAACTCTTGAACTATTGGATTTTTCGTTAGGCTCGTGAAAGGAGTTTAACAGTTGTAAAGTTTCTGCACAGGTTTCTGAATGCTTATGTTCTTCTACATATTGCTTTCGAATACTGTGCCTCCCATGTATAACTTGTATCTTATTTTCTCCAGCTGTGCTCCTGTCAGTTATCCAGCTGCATGCATTTTCTCTCCAGCTCATCTTCTGTGTTCACTTACAAGCAAAAAGAAAAATGTGACCCCTCATAACCACAGCCAGAATTATAATACTTATGTCGATGTAATTCCAATAGCATACATTTTAGTAGCAAATTGCCACCAGTTAAGAGGTTAAAGCTTATATTTCTTGCCATAGACCTAGTTGTGTGACTAGTATGCAACAAGAAATACAAGCACTGACTTCTTAGTGGACAAAATCCTGTTACTTAAAGGTAAAGGTCTCTCTTGCTCAAAAGCCAGTTGTGTCTGGTTCTAGGGGGCAGTGCTCATCTCCATTTACAGCCAAAGAGCCAGGGTTGTCTGCGTATGCACATGTTTCCATGATCATGTGGCAGGCATGACTATACACCTAAGCATACAGAACGCTGTTACCTTTTCAAACGAAGTGGTATCTATTTACTTGCAATTTCTTGCGTTTTTGCTTAGTGTCAGCCAAATTTTAACCTTTGCTCCATTCCTCCCCAGTAGACAAACCATGATTCAAGCGGCACACATATACATATGTGCCTACTCCCTGAGAATTGCAGCAGGCACAAATGAACTGAAAGTTATGATTTGGTTTGTACTACATAATAACAGGATTTTGGCCAATTCCTTACTGAAATCTACTCTATCTAACATATGCTGATGGATGTAAAAATAGGATTCAGGCCCAGAAATTGTTTAATAAGCAGAATGGAGTTTTTCTTTATAAATGAAGATGAACAAAACATTACATTCTGTATCTCCTTATTTGGGAGTAAGCTTCATTTAGCCCAAGGACAGTTAGCCTTCCTGCAGAAGATTACATTCTAATATTTTTTAAAAAATAAATATACTGATTAAAGAATAAGTTTTATTTAATACCTAAGGCTTACTTTTGAGTAAACATGCATAGATTACTGCTGCACGACTAGGAAGTAGATAAGAGAACACAGTGATAATTAAATTTTCCATCTGTATATTTCCTATCTCAATATCTCTGCCAAGTTTTGTTGAAGAAACAGATGAGTCTAGTGTAAAATGACTATGAAATGATAGTCAGTTGGGCATATGCCTTATGTTGTTTACAGAAATAATATTGTGAAGCTGTATAAGAGGGAAAAATCGATTGCTTATACTACAGTAAGCTCATTCATTGTGAAGTAAATTTAGATCTACTGTCTATAACAGAATGCTGGTGACATTTACACAAGCATAAGGTTTGGAAAAATTACATAGTATTGTTTTGAGCAACCAAGAAAACAGAGTTGATTTTGTATTTTCCCCACCATTATCAGTTTAATAATATAGGAAATATGCTTTCAGTGTACATGACTCATAACTTTGAGACAAGAATAGCATTTCCTATTCTGTTTGACATAAATGCTTACTTGAGTAAGCTAATACTTTACAATTAAACAGTTTTAAAGAGGTCATGGCACAAAGTCACAGTATTTTATTTCCTCTCTTGACATGTTTATGGTTGTTTTCTGGATTTTTCTTTCTGTAAGACATGTCTCAAACCATATTAAATCTCTGCTTTCTCTGGGAAAGTAATAAACAAGCGTAGCTCCTATCATTAATTTTTTCCCTTTTGCTTCGTTAACGTAGCTTTATCAAGTTACAGGAAAGGAATTGTAACATCACAAAAAGCATATTATGATTTATTCGGAATAAAAAAAATGTTCTTAAGATGCTATGGAACAATGTGTGTTGCCTTTTAAAGGCCCATGCTGAACTACAGTATGTCTTCTGTATGTGGGTTCAAGCTGAACCTTTTCCAGTTCCAACTATCTTATTTCAAATATAGACAACTCCTATTTATTTTTGTCTGTTCCATCCCGGATCAGATCATCACAAACTCTCTTGTTTCTAAAACTCCAGTTTAAGAAGTTATGTGACTAAGTGCTGTGCATGTTACAGAGAGTTTCTCACTATGCTAGAACATAGTCTTTGCAGGCTGAATCCATGGCCCTCTGCCTTTAACATCACAGTATGGCCGGGACTTCAGTAATGGACCAATGAATCATTATAAGGCAGCATACTTGTTTATGCAGACATTAGTCTTCCTAGGCATCATAGAATATATTTTTGGAGAAATGTGCATATGTAATCTAATAGCTTGGTATCATCTGCTCATTTCAAGAAACTGCTCACACAAGTACTGAGTTTTAGTTATCTCCTAGGACAGTGATGACAAACCTTTTAGTGACTTAGTGCCAAATTCAACAGGCTGCTGTTCATGCTGCAGAGGTGCAGGGCGAACTCTGTGCTTGGGAGAGGAAGGAAGTGCTTCCATTGGGCTGCAGGGCAGAGGGGTGGGGCGAACTGGGGAGGGCACACATGCCAACAGAGTGGAGTCTGAGTATCCTTTCTGGCACATATGCCATAGATTCACCAATACTATCCTATGGCATGGTAACATGTTTCTTCTTCCATATCTAGGCAAGACGTGAAACTGCCAAAAGGAAGCCACCTTTTGGTGAGTTCATTCTGCAGTTCCCTCTGCCTGACCTAGTGTGAGAAAGATTAGCCGACAAGGTTGCTGTTACCAGGGTACACCTGATTGTGGTAAAAAATACCACAATCTGCAAGGAGGCTTTTTCTGTGTACCCCATGGTTATTTGCTGAAAAAGACATACATTTGTGTCAGGGGTGACATGGGTGAAATGAACTAAAAGATCAAAGATTACATGACCCATAGATTATATTGCATTACAAGGGCCGAAACACCATTTGTCTGAAATGGCCTGGAGTGGGTTGTTTGTTTTAAACTAATATTCATATCAAGATACATTGCACTGATTGGGTATGTGTACCCATGTGATTTGGTACATAATTTTCCTCTGGGGTTTCCACTGTTAAGCTGAAAGACAGCAGGCTGCAGGGTATCTTTAGATTGAAGGAACATATGTTTTTTACATGTTTCCATTTTTTTGCACAACGTTGCTGAAGAATGGAGTGAAATGGATGGCATTCGATTACCCATCTTGTACATAGTGTGTCATAGTTCCTGAATACTGTTCCTTTCCGACCGTGAAATGACGAAAAATGGCATGAAAAATCAGCTATTTTAAATCTTCTGTTCATTTCAAAATCCATAAGCAATAAAACAGTACATATTCAGACACCAGTGGTGCTTATGAATATATGAAAAATTGCTGCTGCACTATGTTAGGGTGAATATTTTTTTTAAAAATGCACCAGAACAAGATTGACAAGAAGAATACAAGATCTTTCAAAACAGTATAAAAAGAAATGGTTTGCTAAGTCGGCGTATTCATACCTATTAATTTGCACAGAGTTGCAGTCTTATAGAACAAATCTTACGCATCTCTACTCAGGAATGAGCAACTTGTGGCTCTCAAATGTTGAGCTCAGCTCCCATCAGGCCAGGCAGAAAAGTCAGTAACAAGGGCTCTAGCTTCCATGCACAGTGAATATTTCATCTCTAACATATGGAACTATTCATTTTCTGAAGTTGCAGCAGTCAGTGTGGATTACACTGTACAACAACGATTTTCCTACTGGGAATAACACTTTGATTTACATGATATTGAGTGTGCTGAGTCCTATCAGGTACATATTTTAAGGCATGCTATATAGCTGGTCAAATGGTCAGTAATTGGGTAATGTATTTTTACATGGGAACATTGTAACAGTTGCAGCTATCACTATGCCTGCTGCTACTTCAGCTGAATCACGTCCCCTGGTGGCATGCATGTTCCAGCAGCGGCCAGGCATGTCTGGGCAAGTCATTTAGCTGACGTCAGAAATAGGTATATAAGGCAAGATGGACCAAGGGCTTGCCCCAATGCAAAACCATCTTATTGGCTAGTACAGCTAGAAAGTAGTGCATCTGTTTTGAGCTATTTATAAACTGGACAGTTTTTGCTACATTTGTAGCAAATATATACCCCATGTGATCAATGCAAGAACCTAACCAAGAGGGTGAGATCTGCTAACTTAAGATCCTGACACCCTAGGCAGAATTGGACTTCAGATTTGGATTTAGCA
The DNA here is from genome assembly GCA_030440675.1 of Furcifer pardalis. Classification (NCBI taxonomy): domain Eukaryota; kingdom Metazoa; phylum Chordata; class Lepidosauria; order Squamata; family Chamaeleonidae; genus Furcifer; species Furcifer pardalis. Next base: position 91,668,090 of record CP126897.1, read on the forward strand.
CACGTGTGTGTGTGTGTGATGGAGTGCTATGTACGTCCACTCTAAGCAGGGTCTCATTCCTGAACTTCAAATCTAACCCTATCTCTGGCCTGACCCCCTTTTAACTATCTTCCTAGTGCTGTTGCTGAAGCCTATGGCATTGAACCACTGATCAACGTCTTGTATGCTAAGAGAGATGGGGCCGTGGCTAATGCTGCAACTGTTCTCACAAACTTGGCCATGCAGGAGCCATTGCGTCTCAGTATTCAGAACCACGGTATGATGACTGCAATTGTAGAACCGCTGCATTCCAGTAACAACGTTGTCCAGAGCAGAGCAGCTTTGGCTGTGGCTGCAGTTGCTTGTGATGCTGAGGCCAGAGCTGAGGTGAGGCATGTACTTTTATGTCAGGTGGTACTTCTATGTTTGTAACTGTGGGGAGTCTTGGTCTCTTTTGTTGCATGACTTACAAGAAATTCCTGTGCTGTTTTTTGCATGATTTCCATTCCTTTGATTAACAGCAATAAATGTCTGAGGAAGGTCCAGCACAGTCACAGCCTTACTTGTTTGGCCTCAGTTGAGTAGAAGACATTGAGGTCACCCTTGCTCGAAAGCCAGTTGTAGCCGAATCTAGGGTGCAGTGCTCATCTCCATTTACAGCAGGAGTTATCAACCTTTTTAAGCTGAGGGGTGGGTCATGTTCCCTCAGACAGCTTTGGGGGGCAAGCAGCAGTTTTGCCTTTGCTCCACCACATGGTACTTCCTGGTGTGGTGTAGGTGGTGGGGCGGCATATGAAATGATGCTGTGGGCCGCATCTAGCCCACAAGCCACAGGTTGAGAATCCTTGGTTTACAGCCAAAGAGCCAGCGCTGTCTGTGTCTGCAGATATTTCTGTGGTCATGTCACAGGAATGACTAGATGCTGGAGCACATGGAATGCTGTTGCCTTTCCCACAGAAGCAGTACTTGCAATTTCTTGCTTTTAGACTGCTAGGTTGGCAGGAGTTGGGAAAGAGACGGGAGCTTATTTAATAGCAGTCTTAAAAGAATGCTGCCTTTGCCATGCATGTAGAATATGTGTTTTGTGTGCACCCATGGAAATGTGCAGGTGTGTGAATATTACATCTCTCACTTTGTCTTCTATAGTTAATGAATTCAGGTGGTCTAGATCCACTTGTGAAGCTTTTACATTCTAAATATGATGAAGTCCGAAGAAATGCCTGCTGGGCTGTTATGGTCTGTGCAGGGGACGAGCTAACAGCAGCAGAAATGACCAGGCTAGGGTGAGTAGAAAGGCTGCAGACATTGCTGAGAACAGGGGATTGCTTTGCAGGCATACTTTACTTTGCTTGGACACTCCCTGGTGAATTCATAAATAGGAGCATATTTATATATTTACAAGAGAGTATCAAAGTAAAACGTTGAGTGTATAGGCTGAACACCTAACTCTATACAGTAGTATAGAGTTAGGAGTTCAGTCTACTATACACTCAACATTCTATGTGTAGCTTCCGCAACCCCACATGGGCCAACTCTTCTCCCATGAGGCACAGGGAGGAACTGAACTCCTAACTCTGCATCCAGATACAGGTATATATCTCACTAAGCTATTGAGCCAGGCAGTTATTCTAGACTAGATCAGAAGCATGGCACTACATGAAAGTAAAATCTTTTTCTGAGGATGATTTCTCATCTCTCCAAAACAGCACCATCCCTGCATAGGAGGGAGCAGGTATGGTTTGCAGAGGTACCAAAAGTTTTAGGGGAGAAAACAATGAAGGTGATGTGGAATTTTACAAAACTGATTGAGCCTGTTTAGGGGCCACAGAATGCTGACTTATGGCTGAGGAAAGATGTGACATAAAACTAGAGAGCAGTGGTAGTAAACCTATGGCACGCGTGCCTATGGAGTACTCCCAGCCTTCTCTGTGAGCATGTGCGCCATCAGCCTAGCACAGAGTTTGGTCCACCCCTCTGCCCAGCAGGCCAATGGGATCGCTCCCTCCCCCCAGCACAGAGTTCACACCGCCCCTCTGTTCGGGTACTCGGTCTCTAAAAGGTTTGCTATCACTGCTATAGAGTGTACTGGTTGATATGTCAAATTTCCAGAACTCTGCATTTTATGCTCAGCTCTCTAGTTTTATGTCATGTCTTTCCTTGGCCGTAAGTCAGTGTTCCGTGGCCCCTAAACATGCTCAATCAGCTTAAAAAAAAAAATTCCACCCCACCTCTATTGTTTTTACCCCTAAAACTTTTGGTACCTCTGCAAACCTAACCTGCTCACTCCTATACACAGATGGTGCTGTTTTGGTGAGATGAGAATTCATCCTCAGAAAAAGATTTTACTTTTGTGTAGTGCCATGCTGTCTCGTCTGATCTAGTCTAGACTGCACCCGGGTCATTTATGGCAGTGTTTTGCATGTGCATGTGTGCATTTTATTTCCGCTTCCGAGAACGGTGCCAGCCGGATGATTTGATGCTGCAGGCCATAGTTTGGATGCCCCTGCGTTATAGTATATTAAATTGTATATTTGTATGTAATTTATGGAGATGAATATTTCCTGTTTTCCAATGAATGCAAACAGCATGGAGAGAAACTTTCCAAATTAAGTTTGAAAGCAACACTATCCTAGTTATCTGCGTGTTCCTACTCTTGCATCACTGAAGCTATTATGCAAGGATCTTAGTATTATAAGCAATACCAAGAGAATGTGATAGAGGTAATTAATCCCGTGGTAGCCAACCTTGGCACTCCAGCTGTTCTTGGACTTCAATTCCAGAAGCCCTGATCAGCAGGTGTACTGACTTGGGCTTCTGGTAATTGAAGTCCAAGAACAGCTGGAGTGCCAAGGTTGGCCACCCCTGATTTAGACCATACTACTAATATAGGCCAAGCCTTTATGTAGAAGGATGAAAAGGGAGTTGTCATGTTTCAAACAGGAACAGCTATTAAGAAATGTGTCTGTTTGTTTTTGGCACAGTGCTTTGGATATTCTTCAAGAAATTAACCTGTCTATTGGCCGAAAAAACAATTTTAGTGAAGCTGCTTTCTACAAAATACTGGATTACAACCTTCCCCAGAAATACAGTGAAATGGGCTATTTGACCTCAAGTAACATAATTAAGGATGGGTTCTATGACTATGGACAGGTAGATTTCCTTTTGGTGTCTTAAAAATTGGATCATGTAAAAATGATACATCCACAGTACAGTATCTGCAAAGCTCATAGCTAGACAAGACTATGTCTCCGAAATGATTCCTTGTCTTTTCTATATTTTTCATAAAAAATCACGGATTGTGGTTTACTGTTATGGAAATGAGCCCAAAGGAGCTTGGAATCATAATGCAATCTGTCTTCTACTTCTCTGCTGTACAAGAAAGAGATCAGCAACTTTAAAAAGTAATTTCAGTTTTGCAATATGTTGAAACCCTGGAAAGGTCACTTTTTTTGTACTACAGTTACCAGAATCCACAGTCAACCTGGTTCCTGGCCATGCAGGCTGGGTGGATTCTAGGTGCTTCAGTCTGGAAAAGTTACTTTCCCAAGTATTTACTATGTGCAAACTTGAACAAACCAAGCCTACATTTAAGTATAGTTTACTAAATGAAACTGCAAATCATTGTTATGATAACCCACAGGTTAAAGATCAGCAAACTATAGCTGATTGAAAATGAAAGCAAATTGTGGTGAATCTCAAATGCCTAGATCAGGGGTTCTTAACCTAAGGCCTGTGGGCCAGATCTGGCCATAGCACCATTTCATATGCCCCCCACCCCTCCAAGGATATTCAAGAAAAAAATGGCCACCCCTTTGAAGATGTTGGGACAAAATGGTCACCCCATCATGCAGGTGACTATCTGGCCCTCAAAGCTGACTGAAAGCGCATGACCCAGCCCCTCCCCCGGCTTGAAAAGGTTGGGAACTCCCAGCCTAGAAGGCGAGGAGAGGGAGCATCCAAGCTGAAGATCCCAAGGGCCTTTCCATCAAACCATTGCTCACTCTCACCCATACATAGCCATGGGTATGCTTGGATAGTAATGAGCAGTGCTATAATTGCTTATTAATATCTAAGCACACCCATGATGCAGCTTTGCATTATCACTGGCTCAAAGTTAAGATATCACTCATGCTGTCTTTAAATTCTCTGTTCTCTTCACTGTATATGCACAAGAAAGAATTAGCGAATGAAGGCTGAATGCATCTTCAGGTGCAGGATGTTTCTTTCTGGGGATTGGATATCAGCTAAAACAAAATGGAAATCAGATCTATTCTTCCTCCAGAGCAAGTGGGAAGAGGTGGAGTGAAGTCCATGTGCTACTTTAAGCTTCGCATGGGCTCATCTTATGGTGGAGCATTATGTTCAAGGGATGCAGTGCTAAATATCTCAATTCCACTGTGTGTGTGTGAACACGCATGAATGCGCTTAATTGAATTTTTTTTCATTCTACTCTTCCAATAGGTAAAACCTGGTGTAAAACTGTTGACATTGGAAGAACTCAGCGCTCAGGAGCTTAACGATCGCCGTGCTATAATCTTAATAAATGCTAAATTACCTGAACCGTGAGTCTGCTAAGCACTGTCCTGACACAGATTGTGAATTGGATGAAACTGAGGATTATTTATGTTTCAAATTTATTTTACAACATATCCCAAAGTATGTTCCAGCTATACAACCTTGTCTTGTTTGTTCTCTTTGCCCTCTGCTGACAAGTCCATTTTCAGTCTCAGTCTCTACGTTGAGCTTCCCAAGCCCTATAGAAGATTTTTGCCTAAAAAATTTTTGTACTTCTGTAAAATTCAGGGTCCCTTCAAATAAACCAGTAGGGTACACAGAAGATTGTGATATTTTTGAACCACAAACAGGTATACCCTGGTGACAGCAACCTTGTCCCGCTGGCTAATCTCACTCACACTAGGTCAGGCAAAAGGAACTGCAGAATGAACTCACCCAAATGTGCCTTTATTCTAGTGGTTTCATGGCTAGCCTAGACATGAAAGAAGAACACCCCAGTAATGCCTACCTTGATTGGCAACAGTTTTTTATATCTTAGACAGGAAACAGAATAACCTTAAATTGCCTGTACACAAAAACAACCTACTCCTAACATATGAGAAAGCAAAAACAACAAAACAAAATCATTTTATTTCTTGTGTTTATATTCTTCTCATAATGTGAAGATACTTTATGAGAAAGCTGTGGTCTTAAAAAGATGTTGTCTGTTATAGCTCCCATGTATCTGTATACCCAAATAGGTGAGAGAATGCTTCATTTCTATGTCTCTAGAGGAGATCAAAATATTCTTGGGGAAGGCAGGCATGTTGTACTCTAGTTCCATTAAACATTCAATCTCTCTCACTTTTGAACCCCAATATAGTTAGCAGAGGGATTTCTAACACCTGCAATTATTCCCTCTCTATATTATAGTAGGGGCCAGATGTAATCTGTTCTAGCCTGAATTACTCTAGAGCAGTGGTGGTGAACCTATGGCACGCCCTCACTTCCTCCCTCCCCCCAGCACAGAGCTTGCCCCATCTCTCTGCCCAGCAGCCCAATGGGAGCACTTCCTCCTCACCCCCAGCACAGAGTTCGCCCCACCCCTCTGTTTGGACACTTGGTCTCTAATGGCGATTTTGGCACTTCCAATGACGTTGAGGCACTTCCAGCGTTGGTGGCAATTCAGCCTAGGTGTCTGGATGAAATCGGCCTGGGGGCCGGATCAGGCCTATGGGCTGTAGGTTGGGAACCTCTGCTCTAGAGGAAGCCTTGCCACTGGGAATCAGTGAATCACTTTGATCGCTCTCTTCCACTGTTTATCTAACATAGCCATATGGAGAGCTGCCTGAGATACCTTTGTATACCAGTTTATTGCTGTCCTGCCCATTTATTGCAGTAAATAAAAGGGAATGTCCAAAGAAAGTATAGCCATTGGTACTCTTATCAGCCAATGGCTAGCTTTTGTGCTTCTGTCCAGAACATCTGATTATAAACGGATCCTGCTCTCCCATTGGGAGAGAATAAAGTTGTGGGGAAAGAACAACGCTGGTTTCTAGCAGAGGTGTACTGTATAGGCAAAAGTCCTCCAAATATCTTCTAATGTCTGCCAGTTTCTAGTAGATTTGGGCTGGGGTACACAGACAGAGCTTTCTTGAAGATTGTGGTATTTTTGAGCCACAATCAGGCATATCCTGGGCAATGGCAACTTTGTGCCAGCTAATCTTTCTCACACTAGGTCAGGCAAACGGAACTACGGAATGAATTCACCAAAAAGTGGCTTCATTTTGGTAGTTTCACCTCTGGCCTAGTCACAGAAAAAGAATAAGAAGAAGATTTGGCCTTGGGGAACTATTGACACATACTTATTCTAAACCTCCATGCTATGACAAAGGACTTCTACATGACATTACATCACTTAGCATGTCTTCAGTAGTGAAGCTCTCTGAGCTGGGAAAGTAAAATATGTGATTGTATTTATGTTAGTTCTGTGGACATATGTTATTCTTTTGTGAAAACAAGGTTTGACAGATATGATAATGTGCAGTACTTTACAGTGGAGCCACTAAAAGCAGCTGTTAAATATCAAATGGAGAGAAGGAAAGAGAAACATCTGTTGCCTATTTTACAACTGAACTCATATACATAGCCATGTACAACTTCTTAGTTGCACTACTGGTGATATAGTATCCTTTATTGTTCCAGTGAACCCTCAATTATTCCTGTTCTAGCGGAGGAAAAGCAAACACAAGAGCCAGTGACCCCTCGAACTGGGTCTTCTTCTGGCAGTACTATGAGAAAAACTAGTAAAGAAAGAACCAGGTATGTCTTTGACTGTTATAGAAGATCCCCCACCCTCTCTGAATATGATTTATTCTGTACTTGAAGGAAAGTGTAAACTTTCAGATAAAAGAAATGTAATTCATTCCTACAAAACATTTTCTTTCTGTTCCTTAATTTCACTTCCCCTGACCATCCCCAAATGATCAGGGGAAGTCTTCCATTTGCCATTATGGCTCAATAGCTGCTTCACCATACTGGCAAATAGGCTGCTCTTTGGACAGGTGGAGCAGGGTAAATGCACTAACCGCCTCCCATATCATCAAGTAACCTCAGCCAAGGTGATTTCAGCCCACACCACAAGGAGTGGCCCTAATTAAATTATTATGTAGTTAAAGCTGTAGAAGCTTATTTTCAGCATTTGCTTCAGCATGCTGGGGGGGGGGGGTACAGTGTTCCAATGTGAGCAATATATTTTTCTTTTGCTTTTGGCCTTCCTTGGGAGGTATCCAGGAGTTCTTCACATCCCTTCCAACTGCCTTCTGTGTGATGTGTATGCATTACCTTAAGAATTGCTTTTCAATTTTTATAGCTCTTCGGATGACAAGCCAGAATCTCCAGCACGGTCTCCTTCAATCAATAAAGGAAGTAGTAGAGAGAAAGGCTCAAGGTACTTTTATTTAGAAGTACAAACTGTTTTAAAAGGTTATTCTTTTTATTTTAGTAAGCAAAAGTAAGCCATGTGACCATGTATAAAATCAAACAATAGCAGGGGAAAGGAGATACCTCTTACAGGGCACTTTTAAAAAATCAAAAATTTGCAAGCTTTTGTAACTCATGGTTACTTTTTCAGGCACTAGGTACCCTCATGCATGGTCTCCAAGCCAGGCTCCATTCTTAGATGTTTTATGGGACGATAAGCAGCAGATTGTATCCTTTTACAGCCCCAAAAACAGGAAGCTAGGGAGCTACATATTACAGAGATGCATGCCATGAGGGCGGCTAGTGCCTGAAGAGCCACCCTTTCCAAAGAGAAGCGTTAAACAGAACTGTATTACCTTTTTCAAAAGAAAAGGGAAAGGGAAAAAAGAAGAAGAAAAGCCAAAGGAGGAAGAAATGGAGCCAACTATGCCTAAAATTGTTGAAGAGGTTCCTGTAAAGATTATATGGCTTCCCCCTATTGACTTTATCTTGGTGGATTACATCGCTGAAGTCTCTAGCATGATTCTACCTTTACCGACCACTAAAGAACAGGTGGTCGCCCTCGCACAGTGAGTACCAGGCTGCATTTGCCATAAATTCAAAGTTAAATTGTTAAAGTGTTTAATTCTTAATTTATGGAGCAGAGTTCCCCTTGTGACTTGCCTTGTAATTGCTCCAGAAAGCTCACCCCTGTTTACTCAGTATTGTGAGGAGTTTTTATTTTTGCAGAACACACACAAAGGTTTCAATTGTATATAAAAAATTAAAGTTAAGACTTTTGTTGTTGTTCAGTCGCACAGTCGATTCCAACCCTCTGCAACCCCATGGACCACTGTCCACCAGGCACTCCTGTCCTCCACCATCCCCCTCAACTCGCTCAGTTCTGTGCCCATTGTGTCCACAATACCATCTAGCCATCTCATCTTGGGCTGTCCCCTTCTTTTTTTGCCCTCAACCCTTCCAAGCATCAAGGCTTTCTCAAGTGAATCCTCTCTTCTCATTTGATGTCCAAAGTACTTTAGCTTCATCTTTATTATTTGACCTTCTAAGGAGCAGTCAGGGTTGATTTCTTCTAAGATTGACCTATTTGTTCTCCTCGCTGTCCATGGGACTCTCAAAACTCTCCTCCAACACCACATCTCAAAGGCGTCTATTCTTCTGCCCTCAGCTTTCCTAATGGTCCAGCTCTCAAAACCATACATTGCCACAGGGAATACCATTGCTTTGACTATGTGAATTTTTGTTTTCAATGTGATGTCTCTACTTTTCACTATGTTCCCCAGGTTTCTCATCGCTTGCCTCCCAAGAATCAGTCGCCTTTTTATTTCATGGCTGCAATCACCATCTGCAGTGAGCTTTGATCCTAAGAAAGTAAAATCTGTCACTGCTTCTACTTCTTCCCCATCTATTTTCCAGGGACTGATAGGGCCTGTTCCCATTATCTTGGTTTTCTTGATATTGAGTCTCAAGCCAGCTTTTTCACTTTCTTCTTTCAACCTAATCAGGAGCTTCTTTAGGTCCTCCTCACTTTCTGTAAACCATAAATCATTTGGGCATTTTTCCTGACTATCACTTCCACTTTGTCAGTCTGGCCAGGTCATTCTGCTATGGTAAAAACGTAAGCCACGCTGAGTGTCAAGTAACCTGACAATCCTGAGGACTAACGGCCTTGGGTGTCGAAGTCCACAGAGAAGGGTGATGGTCTCTAAGTAGATTAAATCCCACTGGAATCCATCTTGATGAAGGGCAGCAGCTTCATCAATACTGGTCTGGTGCTGATGAGGACTTTGTGTGCCAAAAGGGCTCAGGATCAGAAAATGACTTGCGGAACTGAATCAGTGGTACGGGTGTCATGCTGCAATGCGGAAGGCAGATGAAAGGCCACGTCATTATATTCTCAAGACAGTCTTCATGGTATGGGTACACAGAAAGAGCCTCCTCGAAGACTGGTATTTCTGAACCACAATCAGGCGTACCCTGGTAACGGTAACCTTGTGTTGCCAGCTAATCTTTCTCACACTAGGTCAAGCAAAAGAAACTGCAGAATGGACTTGCCAAAAGGTGGCTTCATTTTGGCAGTTCCATGTCTGGCCTAGACACAGAAGAAAAAAAAACTTCCACTTTGGTGCAGTGAATACCACTGGATGTATAACTTTGAGTAGTTACCGAGCAGGATTGCAGCCCTTGCCTCATTGCAGTTTTGCACAGGAAAGCAATTTGGGCCAAAGCTTAGCACTTATGTGCAAAACACTGTTCTTTCCATTGCAAAAACTCTTTCTCAAGAATGCCAGGAAATTGCTTGTCATTGAGTTGAAGAACATTGTAAATCCTCATCTTCCTGCATGAGGATCAGAAAAAGTAGAGATTTATAACCTTTGTGTAGGCAGGAGCAGTATTAGCAAGCAGTATTTCCCTTTTTCCCTGGTGGCCCCTTTATGGCCAATCCTTTCCTACTTGCCAAGTTCCCCATCCATTTCTTTCTTTCTTTCCTTTGGAAAGGGTGCCTCTTACACATGCCCAACACCATCCCACCTTGTAGCAGCCATGTGATATCTTTGTAATCCCTTCTTCTTCTGCCTTGCCAAATCCAAGTATTGCCGATCCTCATGGTGATCAGCCATGAAGACTGCCCTGAGAATATAATGCAGTGGCCTTTCATCTGCCTTCCGCATTGCAGCATGACACCCGTACCACTGATCCAGTTCTGCTAGTCACTTTCTGGTCCTGGGCCTTTTTGGCACACAAAATCTTCATCAGTCCCAGGTCAGCATTGATGAAGCTGCTGCCCTCCATCAAGATGGATTCAAGTGGGATTTAATCCACTTGGGGACCGTCACCTTTTCCTGTGGACTTCAGCCGTTAGTCCTCAGGGATGTCAGTTTAGTTAACCGCTGCCTGACACTCGGTGTTGATTCACTGGCAGTAGGATCTCCTCTGTTACCATAGCTGGATCACCTGGCTGATGTAATCCCAAACAAATTTAAAAGGGAAATCTTTGGTGATATTCAGTGGAGACAGGACAATGGTTTCGGAACTTAACAGGTGGGTACCTACCAGGAAAGGCGTGGTATGTGTGCCTCTTGTAAAATATATATTTCTGTTTTGCATACATTTTCCGTGCCACTTTAGGCAGCAGAGGAGCACCAGTTGGTGGCTAGTGTTCCTGCACAATATCTCTTTGGGAATAATGCACAGTTGCTTTGATTCCATACTAGGATCGTGAAACTGAGTCGTCAGAACTGAAATAATATTGTAGGAGCCGTATTAATCCTGATGAAAAGGCTCCGTTTAATTCAACTTGTCATGTTCTAAATAGGTTTGTTGCTGACAAGATGGGTGGTCCAATTGAAAAAGACAGGTTGCATGACTTCAGCTGGGAACTTCATATAAGTGAAATTAAATTTGAACTTAAATGCAACGTTGTGCCTGTTGGGAAGATCAACAAAGGGACCTTCTACCACAGGGCTTTGCTTTTCAAGGTAAAGCAAATTCCTCAACTGTGTTATCTAATTACAGAACTGTTGTAACAGCACATGTTCAGGTTTCAATAAGCAGAGAGCACATGTTAATATACTGTACACCAATTTCAATAGGAACTTGCCGTATTGTTCAAACCGTATTTGTATATCCAGATTGTTTTGAGATTAGTCAGTATTGATTTCCCATCAAATAAAAAAAAATCATTCTGTAAGTATGATCACCATCTAAAACCATTAGTGAAAAGAAGAGAAGAGAGCTAATAGGAGGGTCCACTCTAAGCAAAAAAGACAAATGACTGTGACTGTGACTGAGAACACATATAGTGCCATGACTTGCAGTAATTTTGTGATATCTCACCTTAAAAGGGGCTGCCATGGCTCAGTGGTTAAAAAGCTCTCCTTGTCAGCTGGAGGCCAGCAAGTCAGCAGTTCAAGACCCAGGTATTGTGTGATGGTTTGAGTGCACGTCTCTGTCCCAGCTCCTGCCAACCTAGCAGTTCAAAAGCAAGAAATTGCAAGTAGATAAATAGGGACCACTTTGGTGGGAAAAGATGTGGGGACATGAAAGGAGCCTCATTTTGGGCATCCCCTGAGTGGAGTTTCTCCAGCAAAATCCTTTCAACACAGAATAATTTCTGACACAAAATTATTATTATCTCCCTGTAATATGGACCCATTGAAAGACTAGCTATTGTCTCACAGCCTGTTTGGAATATAGAGACCCATCCAATTTCCTGGTTTGTTCTGAGGGTTATTAAGATAACCTTTCGGAAGCATTTTAGAACATGAATTGCATATATCTAAATGGGTAAACAAAATCCTTTTCTCCTGCGTTGCTAGTTTCTCCTAGGCAAAGAATATCTGGCACAGATCAACAATTGGCTACCACCACCTGCTTTTTGATGTGGTAGAGGTCCACTTTGGACATTAAAGTCAAATACTGTACAGTGATATCACAGTTTACCATTTAAAATTGCCAGGAAACATATGTAAGAAATGGACTACAGTGGCTTAGTGGTTAAGACGCTGAGCTTGATGACTGGAAGGTCAGCAGGTGGGCAGTTCGAGACTCAAATGCTGCGTAATGGAGTGAGCTCTCATCATCTGCTCCAGTTCCTGCCAACCTAGCAGTTGGAAAGCAAGAAATTGCAAGTACATAAATTGGTATCGCTTTGGCAGGAAAGGTAACAGCAATCCTTGCACTCCAGCATCTAGTCATGCCTGCAATATGGCCACAGAAACCTCTGCAGATGCAGACAGAAATTGGAAATGAGCACCATCTCCTAGAGCAAGGGAGACCTTTAGTCTTTACCCGATATATAAGCAGGAAATAATGTTCTCATCTCAGTAAAAACATGCACTTTTCCTCAACAAATGAAAAAAAACTATGTAAAGGAAAGCGATAGGCATTCATCTTAAGTTCCAGTTCATGATGCACAGCATTTTTGTATTGTTTAGATTAAGGGCATATAAAAGTGAATTCCCCATCTGCAGTTGAAGGTAGTAGGTAGTACAGTACAGGGGTGGGGGGGTTACTGCCCATTTGGATGAATGGATTGACCCTTGGGACTATGCCACATGCATTTTCTGTGCACCTGGATTAGCCCGTGGAAGCTCAGCCTGCACCACTCCACCCTATGGCACTATCTTTATCTTTACCAGTTTTTTCCAGATAGTGGTGTATTTTTGTTCTGCTTTGCTCTATTGCAGGTTCTACTCATGTGAACTGTTGTTCCATGCTGATCCATGCATTTTGTGGCTGTGTGTCACTTAATGTCTTTATTGAAGTTTTTCTGCTGGTTACTCTCCATGCCCTGTGAATGTGTAAAACAAGGAGAGGAGAGATGAAAGAGGAGAATGTGGAGAAGATAGGCAAAAGGGGAGAGCAATTTGTTGGGAGTGAGTGACATTCCAAGAGTAATCCCAGATGTGTGGACAGGTAGTAGCAGTTTGACCAATAACAAAGCCAAGAAAGTGACTTCATTTTGGCACTCTGGGGTTTGATCACATGTCTGGCCAGGTTATCCTGCCACGGTAATAGAGTAGACCATACTGCCAGCAACTCAATGCCGAGTGTCAGGCAGAGGTTAACTAACCTGAAAACCCTAAGAATTAACGACTTGGGTTACGACATCCACAGGAAAGGGTGATGGTTCCCAAGAGGATTAAATCCCACTTGAATCCATCTTGATGGAGGGCAGCAGGTTCATCAATACTGGCCAGTAGTAAGGCAGATGAAAGGCCACAGCATTATATTCTCAGGACAGTCTTCATGGCTGATTGCCACGAGGATTACCAATACTGTATTTGGATTTGGATACGGCAGAAGCAGCAGCAATGGCAAGAGGAGCAGCAGCAGTTATAAAAATTCAGTCAATCAATAAGCAGCAGCAGCAGGATGACTCAGTGTATGGATGCAGTTATCAGAATGATTTATTCAAATCACCAACAAAATGATCCAGAACAACTGGAGAATGACTGGAGAGAACACCACTCTGTGGTTGGGTACTTATTTTCTTTTCCCTTTCTTCTACCATTTTCATTTTTTTTGTTTTGGTCCATTAAAGAGCAACGCTTAAACTGTGAAATGCCTTGAGATCATTGACAAAAGGATACTTCTGATAACAGTAGACAAATATTCTAGCATATACTCAAACCTGGTTCCTTTCTTCCTTAGAGTCTGGCAGATCGGATTGGAATTGCTTGCAGCTTAGTCCGTGGCGAGTATAACAGAGCATGGAATGAGGTGAAATTAGTGGATGACTCTCCTGTGGGAATACCTGGACTTCTGCTGCCTCCTCGAGTATTTATTGTAGATCTCATGTACCAGCCGGGCAACCTGATGAAAGAAGACACCCCAGAAGCAGATCACTATCAACGTATTTAATCCACTTTCCAGAGTTTTTCTAAACTAAAAGCAGCATTTCAATCAGTTGTATTACGTTTGTTCAGAAAAAAATTGCCAGGGCTTATTTTCAGAGCTAGTCTGGGTGCCAAGCACAGGAACTTCATATGCACACAGACCAGGTCTGGATGGAACTTTGGGGCCTCTGTTTTCCTATGGGATGTTCTTACAATCTAATTCCTGCATCTCAGAAACCTCATTAGGCATCATACAGAATTTGAGGATGAGCCTTATTCTTGTTTTCAATCCATTCTTCAAAATAAAAGGCAGTTCTCAGGTATATAAAGAGGGGGATCAACATTTTGTAACATATACTGCAACATTTCACAGTCTACCAGGACATTTGCTTTTACTTAAGAGTTATATGTTCACATATAAATGTGGTCATAAAAAAGGGATGGACACAGAGAGGTTCCTTTTCTAGATTACAATGCCTGAATACCCAGTTAGAGTCCTAAAATATACATTATCAAGATGTTCACTGAAACAAAGAAGTAAAGCCATCCCTGATGTACTACTTGTGATGTCACAGTGCTCCATTGGTACAAATGTCTTTCTTCCAGTCAATCTCTCACACTAGAAGTGAGCTGATAGATGAAGAGAATCAGGTAGCTTGAAATGGTTTGATAAAATAAGGTGAATGGGAAGGGAGAGGGGGCGTTGGTAAGGCTTAGCTCAAAGGTGCCCAAGGTTTGTTTTGCGCTGCATGCTCCCCGGTCACGGGGCTGGCCACTATGGCCCATTTTACTTCCACTTCTGGGAGCAACGAGGAGTCCCCGGGCCAGATGAATTGGTGTCGTGGTCTGGATCCAGTCCCCGGGCCGTAGTTTGGGCATCCCTGGCTTAGCTTCTCATACCCTTTTCTAGCTTCTCATACTTTTTAATTTATTTTTTAAAGCAGACTCACATCTAAATACCTTATATGACAGCTGATCAGGCACAGGAATAAAGATGGCTGATCTATTCTATCTAAATCATCTCTTTGCATTCCTACCGGAGTGGAAACCAAGAGCACACAAAACTATACAATATTATGTGTGCTGGATCTAGCACTCAGATCTGTGTGTAACCCTGAAATGGGAAGTGTGTGAAGAGATGGTACAGTTAACAATACAGTACTGTTCATGAGGACACTGTGGTGGCTTAGTGGTTAAGATGCTGAACGTGAGGACTGGATGGTCAGCAGATCAGCAGTTCAAGACCTGAGTGCTCCATAATGGAGTGAGCTTCTGTCTCTGTCCCAGCTCCTGCCAACCTAGCAGTTCAAATGCAAGAAATTGCAAGTAGATAAATAGGGACCACTTTGGCAGGAAGGTAAACAGTGTTCTGTGCACTCCAGTGTCTAGGCATGCCTGCCACATGTCCACAGAAACCTCTGCGGACGTGGACAGTGCTGGCTCTTTAGCTATAAACAGAGATGAGCACTGAACCCTAGAGTCAGATATGATTGGCTTTTGAGCAAGGGCAACCTTTACTGGTCATGAGATATATAGGGAGAGCAAAGTGTACAAGCACTCGCTGCTTGGTTGGGGTGGTGGTAGGGTGGGGAACGGGACAGGACTTCTCCATCCTCCCAAGCATAGTTCTCCTTTCACCTTAATAACTTTAAAAACATTTAGTAAAAAGCCCATCAGTATCAATGAACCATGGTGGCTATATACAGTATATGCAACCTCTAGGTGCCAGAAGCAGTTATTCCTTTTGTATTGTAATAAACAGGATTTTGCTTTTCTCAAGCTCTAAAGGGGATTTGCATTCTGGTGAAAAATCCCTTCCATAAAGATCAATGAACAGCAATGTGAGTATTAAGTAACAGAAGTTATCATTAATACTTTTGCTGCATTCTGTTCTCTTCTAAGCCATTTCCTTCTGTTGACAATTTAAATTTAGCAGCACACCAGTAGCCTATACATTTTGCCTTAAAATGACAATTTCCTTAACAGAATTACATTTCTAACTTCCAGCTTCCTTGCAAAATTTTCATTATCCTATGAAAGGGGGAAACCTCATTATAGATCCAATGAATATTTCCAGAAGGAAAAATGTGATCATAATTCTTTTTGATATCTTTTTATTTGATCCTAAATAGTGAAATCAGTTACTAATTCAGAGCTGTATAGGGTTTAAATTTGTAGTTTGAGTGTTTTTAAAGTTTGCATGTTTCATTTGAGATGATATAATTTCCTTAAAGATTAGTTGCTTTTACAATCAGATAAAGCAATTTGAGCATGTGTCTTCCTTTGAGATAAGTACAGTACATACAAAAGAAAGGACACTAAATGCAAGATAGGAAGGCGAGAAAAATCTAGACTGTATAGGACAACGGTTCGCAACCTATGGCCTGTGGACTGGCTGTAGCCTCCAGTGCTGTTCTATCTGGCCCACAGCGACGACCCTGGAAGTGGACATGCATGTGCATGCACAAAGGCACCTGCCGCCATTGCATCCAACCTGCTTAGCTGTCTGAGGGTGAGTAGTCTGGGCCATGGCACAAAAACCTCGAGAACCCCTGATGTAGGATGTCTTTCAACTTTTTAAAATATGGGATCAAATGGCACCTCTTTAAAAATGGTATCCAAGCATATTTCGTTTGACTCCCTAGATCTCAACTTTTGAGAATCTCTAAATTAACAGAAGTGCAGGCGGGGTTCAGAAGAGGCAGGGGAACTAGAGACCACATGGCCAACATATGTTGGATCATGGAAAAAACAAAGGAATATCAGAAACAAGTCTACTTCTGTTTCATTGATTACACTAAAGCCTTTGACTGTGTGGACCGCAACAAAATGTGGCAAGTAATTAAAGAGATGGGAATACCAGAGCACCGTATATGCCTCATGAGAAATCTGTACATGACTCAAGAAGCAACAGTTAGGACAGAATATGGAATGACGGAGTGGTTTGGAATAGGAAAAGGAGTAAGACAAGGCTGCATTTTGTCACCCTGCTTATTCAACTTATACACAGAGCACATAATGCGCAATGCAGGGATGGAGGAATCACAATTTGGGATCAAAATTGCTGGGAGAAACATCAATAATTTGAGATATGCAGATGATACCACCGTAATGGCAGACAGTGAGGAGGACCTAAAGAAGCTGTTGATTAGGTTGAAAGAAGAAAGTAAAAAAGCTGGTTTGAGACTCAATATAAAGAAAACCAAGATCATGGCAACAGGCCCTATCAGTCCCTGGAAAATAGATGGGGAAGAAGTAGAAGCAGTGATAGATTTTACTTTCTTAGGATCAAAGCTCACTGCAGATGGTGATTGCAGCCATGAATTAAAAAGGTGACTGATTCTTGGGAGGCAAGCGATGAGAAACCTGGGGAACATAGTGAAAAGTAGAGACATCACATTGCAAACAAAAATTCATATAGTCAAAGCAATGGTATTTCCGGTGGCAATGTATGGTTGTGAGAGCTGGACCGTTAGGAATGCTGAGCGCAGAAGAATAGATGCCTTTGAGATGTGGTGTTGGAGGAGAGTTTTGAGAGTCCCCTGGACAGCAAGGAGAACAAATAGGTCAATCTTCGAAGAAACCAACCCTGACTGTTCCTTAGAAGGGCAAATAGTAAAGATGAAGCTAAAGTACTTTGGACTTGATTCTTGGAAAGCTTGAGGGCAAAAGAAGAAGGGGGTGGCCAAAAATGAGTTGGCTAGATGGTATTGTGGACACAATGGGCACAGAGCTGAGTAAGTTGAGCAGGATGGTGGAGGACAGAAGTGCCTGGCGGACAGTGGTCCTTGGGGTCGCAAAGGGTCGGAATCGACTGTGCGACTGAACAACAACAAAAAAGCAGGAAATTTCACAAGTACAGTTTACTAAACCTGCCAGGTGCAGTTCTAAGACATGGAGGAGATGCCTGGACCACATTTATCACTTACACTTCCCCCCACGTGACTATAGCAGCTTGTCTTGGACAATGAAGCTGCCTCCCTTGTTCAGTTGGACTCTCATGCATCATCTTTGATTGGCTGGCTATATTTGAAAACTCAGGGCAAAGAGGATGTTTGAGATGGCAGGATCTAATCTAGAAAAAAGAGTGGGCTTCTGAATCCATCTTTTATGAAATACGTATTTACCCTCTAAGCTTGACCTCTCTAGATATATTGACGTTTTAAATGAGGGAATCTCAGGAGAGAGTCAAGACAAGCAATTGGATTAAATATTTCATGTGTGCCTGACTCAGCTCAGAGATATAAAAGGGGGAAAGATGAAATGCAAATGGGAATCTAAAATCATTACCAAAATGCTGCAGCCCCTATTTCATCAAATATTGTCAGTTCAAAGTGATTTGAAAATGGGTTTTGAAATATCACCGTAGATTTATATCATAAATACTCTGGTTCTTTTTTTTTTCTTTTGGACTTCTATGCCCCTGGAGAAAGGCCTGCAAAAGAGAAAAGGGGGTGAAAGTTGCTTTAATGAAAGTGCTTCAACTCTACCAAGGAATCAGCAACCCCATGACAAAGAAAAATCAGGAGAATAATAATGCAGGGTTTTATTATTGCTCCCCTCCCCATTTTTAGCAAATATGCAGCTCAGCATATCACATTGTCTGCTGCTGCGGGAAAGATTCCAGACTGATTCCCTCGTTGCAAGAAACTGGATACTTTTAGCACAGAAATCAGTCTATTGGGAGGAAGAGCCATTTAACTCTGATTGCTGCGTGACATACGCTTGTCCTTAAATCATTTATATTTTACTTTTTTATGATGCAGTTGTGAATTACCTCTCTCTGCATTTGTAATTACGGGGTGTAACAGATGGCCTGGTCCCAGTTTAGAGTGATAAATCCATTCATATAATGTACAGGGAAGCTGCTGGTGGACAAATAATTTTTTGCCCACTGCTTTGTTCCAGATTTTGTGTTCTTTGAAAACATACAGAAGGTGAAAATTATTTGGATATAGGCTTGTATCAAAGAGTAGTGGTTCCAGCCCTCTGAAAGTGTTTATCTTGCTGCTTGTAATAATAATGAATATTTATTCCCTGATTCTTTTTGTAACAGGAGGCTTAGCGCAAGATTGTTTCACATACTAGTCTCCTACAATTCTTGACAGATTGAATACATTTTTGGAGGGAAACCAGAGAAATTTTCATTGCCTTTAGTGGAGTTGTAGTGTGGGACTGTGGTGGCTCAAGTGGTTAAGACACTGAACTTGATGACTGGAAGGTCGGAGTCCGATACCCAAGTACTGCATGACGGAGTGAGCTCCCGTCTCTATCGCAGCTCCTGCCAACCTAGCAGTTCTAAAAAGCAAGAAAATGCAAGTAGATAAATAGGTACCACTTCGGAGAGAAGGTAAGTAGTGTCCCGTGCACTCCGGTGTCTAGGCATGCCTGCCACAAGTTCACAGAAGCGTCTGCAAATGCAGACAGTGCTGGCTCTTTGTCTATAAACAGAAATGAGCACTGAATTCTAGAGTCAGATACGTGCAGTAAACTCATTTGTGTAGATTCACAGAGACTTGGGCTTTTGGGAATTGAAGTCCAAGAACAGCGGGAATGCCAAGGTTTGCTGTCACTGGGATAGGGCCTCATGGATCACAACCAGCACTTCAAATTGTGCCAAGAAATGAATCAGTACTCTGCTCAGGTGTTGTAGGAAGGCATTTTTACTCTCCCTGTAGTATATACGGTACATTCTGTCTTCTGTTTCAAGGACTGAAAACCTCTGTACAGTATATTCTTTAAAATTAAACCATGATTCTTAGAATACTGGATTTTGTGCATGTTGTGCTATTGCCCACATACATGGTGTGATATAATTTGTATAGGCAGATGAGATACATATCTTCCTATACAGTCAAACCTTGCATAAAGAGTGCCTCGCTTAAAGAATAACTCGCTTAAAGAGCAGAATTTTCTCTGAATGTTCGCTTTGCTTAACAAATAAAACCAACCAAAAACCCACTTAACAAATAAATCGGGGTTCACAATCCCCCCCACCCACCAGAAATCACAATTGGTCACTTACAATGGTGTTTCGCTTAAAGAGCAATTCTGTGGAACACATTATGCTCTTTAAGTGAGGTACAGTACAACTATACAAGCTTTATTACCTGGCTTTGACTGATTTCCAATGTTTCTCGTTGGTGGACTGAATGGGTCACTATGAAGTAGGAAATGTCAGAACCATAAGGTGGCTACAGGCCAATTGATTGCAGATATTAAATAGCTGCTCTGTCCTCCTAGACCAGTTCGTTCATCTGACACATGCCTTCTGCCATGTTTAATCCAGTGCCTGACACTGGCTGGCTGCTGACACTCATCTTTTTGGACAATAATCAACTGGCAAGAAGCCAGCAGTTAGCTGCCAATCACAAATTCCATTCGTTCTCTTGTATACCACTGAAAAACATTTTGGCAGTTTCACTTAAATCAAATGTTTTTCTTGTGGTTGTAGAAGTGTAAACCTACACATCAGATAATAATTGCAGAGCTGTCTATATATATAAAGAGCCATCGTGGTGGACATTGGGGACGTCTTTTTCTTTAAATTATTCCCTCTTGTTAGCAGGGTATGAGATAGGAAATCAAACAACTGCACATAGATAAACATGGAGACATTAGCTCAGGGTGCATCTTGATTAGCAAAAAGTACTTCCATTTGTGTCGGTTTTCCCAGGTTCCAAATTGATTCAAAGGCCAAGGCATATACAATGTACAGCTGCGCATCAACCTGTTGAAGTGCAGATTACTTTAAACTATCTGTTGGGGTTGTTTGTTTTGCACTGATTTCTGAACTGCTGTATTCTTCTGCATGCACACATGTGTCACTGCAGCTTTGTCTCAGAAAGTCTGCTTGATTCCCCACAGCCAAAAAATGTGTCGTCCCCCCCCCCCCATCTTTACAGTTAGAATGCTATGACAGTCCAGTGGTTCATTTGCTGTCATGCCAAAGAACTCTTGCAGTGTTATAACACTTAAATATAACTTACCTGTACTTGGTAAACAATTCAGTCTCTTTCCACATGGCTCACTCATTTGAGCTGAATGGTACATCTCATCACCTTCTGTTATAAATGTGTGTGACCATGAGATATATTTTATCTCATTTTAATTTAATAAATCACCTGAAGGCTCCAAAGGTATTAAATGGTATTTTCACACTGAAATTACTATTTTGCTTTCATATTGATGCTTACATTTTCATATTTATGCTTTCAAGCTTGGTTATATTACTTTGAAGGTGATGTCAAATTAATTATAAACAATGATGCGCAGTGCCACGAGTTTCCATTGTCCATTTCAGAGCTAATAAATAGTCTGCAAACGTGTCTTAAAATAGCAATAGTTCTACCATGCTGACCTGTCTCAGACCTACCAACTCATGCAATTGTGCTTTCTATTCTGTTTCAAGGTTGGTTGAATCTATGTTTTCAATAACTGTTCAAAAGCAGAATGTAGATCCACTCCATCTGTGTATTGTAAAACCATTGCATCTATAATTAACAGCTTGCTCTATGAGTGTTGAAACACTCATATTTAATCATTAATTAAGCTTAGTGCTAGCCCTCTTTCACTGCAAAGTTTTCATGAACTTTGACTCAAGATTGGACGGCAATAGATGGGTCTAATAATTTGATTTGCTGAGTGCCTTCAGTTTCCTTTGAACTTAGCACCTATTCTCAGCTTGCAAGTGATTTATGTTGAGTGCAAATGATACAGCAGCCTTTTAACAAAAATGATAGGGTTAAATTGCTCCACAAGAAGATATAGATTTGGTCGAGACAGTAGCCATCTTTATAAATCACTTGCCAAATAAAATATGATGATTGCTATTCTCCTCATTTTCAAATGTAAGTATTAACAGTGATTTCCATTATATTGGGTGATGCTCATTGACTACCTGATGAAAAATGCTGCTGCCAAAATATATATTATACATTCAGGAAAGGTTTGATGCCACAATTATAAAATCATAGAACCCGTCTGTTTGCACTGATCAATTTGCCACCCACTTGGAACTCAAAAGATCCTAGTTTGATTAGTCAATGTCTGAAATACAGAAGTCTAAGAAACCTCCTGATTTTGAGGGGTTTTAAAAACAGAAGCTTTAGTAGCTGTAAATATTGCATGATTTGAAATCCTGCCATTTCTAAATAGGTTCTGCTCAAGATATTTCGTTATCCGAAGCTTGGCAGTAAATTACTTTTTTCCACCAACCTAAGTCAAAACAGCATCTGAAACCAGCCAAGATAATTTGGATTATGAAGCAGAATATCCCTTAAGGATATTTCTCTCGCATTTCTTCTTCTTCCGCATCTAGGCCAGACGTAAAACTGCTAAAATGAAGCCACATTTTAATGAGTCCATTCTGCAGTTCCTTTGGTCTGACCTAGTGTGAGAAAGATTAGCCAGCAACACAAGGTTACCGTTACCAGTGTACGCTCGTTTGTGGTTCAAAATTAACAATCTTCGAGGAGCCTCTTTCTGTGTATGTACCTGCACCATGAAGACTGTCCTGAGAATATAATGCAGTGCCCTTTCATCTGCCTTCCACATTACAGCATGACCACTGATCCAGTTCCGCGAGTCACTTTTTGATCTTGAGCCCGTTTGGCGCGCAAAGACCTGATAAAGTCCCCAGGCCATCAGCCCCAGGGCACTATTGATGAAAGTGCTGTCCTCCGTCAAGATGGATTCAGGTGGGATTTAATCCACTTGTGGATCATCACCCTTCCCTGTGGACTTGGGCACCCAAGGCCATTAGTCCTAAGAGTGGTCAGGTTAGTTAACCACCGCTTGACATTCGACGTTGAGTTGCTAGCAGTATGGTCTACTCTATTACCATAGCAGGATAACTAGGCCAGACAGTCATTTATCTGGCATGAAAAATACAGTACAGTACTTACAAATAAGTAACATATCTAAAGTCCTCCAATAATATCCTGTGTCTGAGGCCACTGCCTCATTATACTGTATGGTACTAGAGACTGTCTTCTCTCTAGCCAAGGGGTTCAGATATGCTGTAAAGTTTGACCCTGTTGAGTAGCAAATGATTAGTAGATGGCTGCAAAATAAATATTGTGGCATTTGTAAATGTCTCCCTTGCTCAAAAGCGAGTCGTGAGTGACTCTATGGGTTAGTGTTCATCTCCACTTACAGCCAAAGAGCCAGCGTTAGCTGTGTCTGCAGACGTTTCTGTGGCCATGTGGCAGGCATGACTAGATGCCAGAATGCAGGGAACATTGTTACATTTCCTGCCAAAGCAGTACCTATTAATCTACTTGCAATTTCTTGCTTTTGAACTGCTAGGCTGGCAGGAGCTGGGGTTGTCAAGCTCAGGGGTCTTAACCACTAAACCACCGCCGCCCTTAAGTAATTAGTAGATGCAAAATAAACATTGAGGCATTAGACATTTGCTAATGAGTATACCCTTCAGACCTAGCCTCTGCTGACCATGCTGTGTGAACATTGACAATGGTATGAGTGTCCCAGTCCTTTCTTTGTTCTGTGAAGTGGCCTGAAGCTATGGATGAGAGCCACTGAGCATTGTTCTCTAGTTTGTTCTGTAAAGGTAGTGCGGGTAAATCAGGGGGTAAATCAGGTAAATCGCAGCATATAACAACCTGTTAGTTGTTGTGTTTGAGGTGTTTGTCTGTGGAAGCATATCAAAGAGTAAACAAAACAAAAGCAGCAAAAAACGACAAAAATGCTGTGGCACCTTAAAGACTAATTCCTGTATTTAAATGTGAGCTTTTGTGGACCAAGTGCACTTCATTAGACATAAGAGTGAGGCCTCATGGCATCAATTAATGCATATCGGGTACACAGGAACACAATGATTGGCCAGCCTAACAGAAAAGCAACATGGTAGCTTTTTACAACTGACAATAATGAAAAATCCCTGATTGTTCTTGAAACCTATTGCAAGTGGCTGCAAAACAAACTTCTCTTGGAAGCATATCAGAAAATAAAAACAAACAAAACCAAATAAAAAACACTGTAGCACTTTAAAGACTAACTGCTGTATTTTAATTGTTAGCTTTCGTGGAACAAGGACGAAAGCTAACAATAAAAATGTAGCAGTTAGTCTTTGAAGTGCTACAGTGTTTTTTTGTTTTATTTTGTTTTCTGATGTGCCTGAAGAACCACAAATTAACACGGCTTCTATTCCAAAAGATTATCTTGCAAGTTGACAGCTCATACCCAAAGGGTGGACGACCTATAACTTGGGGCGTATATCACATTGGATCACGCCCCAGGAATCAAGAGGCGGCTCCCGGGAGCCCTTCCCAGGCGTCCACTCCGCACTTTAGCCAAGACGGAGGGAGGAGGGAGAGGCAAAGGCAGGGCGGCGCTTGGCTGGACCAGGCCGAAGGGAGAACTCATGGCGACGCGGCTGCTCCGAGGGCTTCCCGGCTTCTTCAGGGCGCTCCGGCAAGCAGCGCCCCTCTGTCAGCCAGCAGGTCCGCGGGGCTGGCGGAGGAGGAGCGCTTGGCTCGTCTTCCGCGCGGAGCACACGGGTAGCTGCTTGCAGGGGGGGGGGGGGGCTTGGTTGGTGTTGTTCAGTTGCACAGTCGAGCCCGACCCTTCGCGACCCCCATGGACCGCCGCACGCTGTCACCCGCCACCCTCCGTAGCCCGTCTAGCGGCTAGCCAGATCTATTCCCACTGCGTCCATGATGCCATCTCATGCTCTGCCTCCCCCCTTCTCCTTTTGCCTTCCTCGCTCACCAGGGCCTTCCCCAGTGAGTCCTCTCTTCTCATTGGGTGCCCAAAGTACTTGAGCTTCAGCTTCAGCATTTGACCTTCCAAGGGTCAGCCAGGGTTGATTTCCTTTAGGATGGACTGATTTGCAGTCCAGGGGAACCTCAAGAGTCTTCCCCAGCACCACAGTTCAAAGGCGTTTATTTTTCTGCACTCAGCCTTCCTTATGGTCCAGCTCTCACAGCCATACATTACTACTGGGAAGACCACTGTTTTAACTATGCAGACTTTCGTTGGCAGGGTGATGTCTCTATTTTTTATTATGCTGCCTAGGTTTGCCATAGCTTGCCTCCCAAGGAGTAATTGTCTTTTTATTTCATGGCTGCAGTCACCGTCTGTAGTTACCTTAGATCCCAAGAAGGTAGCATATATCACTGCTTGCATTTCTTCTCCTTCTATTTGCCTGGGAGTGATGGGGCCAGATGCCATGATCCTGGTGGTTGTTGTTGTTTTTAAGTTGAGCTTCAAGCCTGCTTTTGCATTCTCCTCTTTCACCCTCATCAACAGGCTCTTTAGGTCTTCTTCACTTTCTGCCATTAGGGTAGTGTCATCTGCGTATCTCAGGTTATTGCTATTTCTCCCAGCAATCTTCCAGCTTGTGCTTCATCCAGCCCTGCATTACACATGATGTACTCTGCATATAAGTTAAATAAGTAGGGTGACAATATACAGCCTTGTCATACTCCTTTTCCTATTCTAGACCAATCAGTTGCTCCATATCCAGGCCTCTAATTGTTGCTTCTTGCCCCATTCTTGGAAGAGGTGAAATCTTAGCTTGTGTTGGAGGTTTTATGGGGTATGGGGGGATACACTACCCCAGTTTATCTTCCTGAAACCTTTTTATTATAGAAGCAAATTTGTTCTGCAACTGAATGAAATATATTTTTATGTCAAAGGCAATAATGTTGGCAAATGTGGAAGGCAGCAGGAGCAGAGGAAGTTCAAACATGAGATGGAGTGACTTTGTGAAGGAAAACACAGGCTTGTGTTTGCAAGAGCTGAGCGGGGTTGTTGACAGGATATTGAAGATCTCTCGTTCATAGGGTTGCCATAAGCAGAATGCAACTTGATGGCATGTAACAACAATAACAAGGTCCCTATTAAATACCTGCTATGTGAAAATGAGCTTTTAACAATTTGGTAGTAAATTCCACTACCATTACAGTGAAGATCATCTCCTTGGAGCTGTTCCAAAGGCATCTTTTTTTCATCCTGTCAACTGGAATTGGAGCCCTCTGTGTACTATCTTCTCATTTTTTGGATGCAATGTGACATATATGGGCACCTGTTTAACATACGATGACCTGGTTGCATTTCAACACATCTAGAGGTCCCTCTTATTCTTCCTTCTTTCCAGATAAAGATTCAGGCTCTCCAACAAGATGTGATGAATCAAGCGTAACAACCGACTGGCGAAAGAAATTGACACCTGAGCAGTTTTATGTCGCTAGAGACAAAGGAACAGAATTGGTAAGTTGGAAGATGTGTTTTTAAAGCGATGAGATATACATGTTATGTGCAAATCTGAGATAACTTTGAAAAAGTTACTGTGAAGAGAGTACAGTTCTGGAAATCCTCCAGCAAGTAACTTTTCCATACTCTGGACAGAGAGGCATAATTACTTGTTTCTTGGCAACTGAGACACAGTTTTATTAGAAACAAACCATAAATGATCAGAGCATCCCACATGTGTTTCAGTCACATATAAAGAGCTGAGTAGAAGGATGGCATGAAATCTGTGCACCACTTTGCCAGCTCCAGTTTATCTTTGCACTGCTTTTTCCCCCCTATTCAGGCTGTCTAGATGGTGAGGGTGGGGTATGGGGAAATAAGTGATGATCTCTGAGTAGGACCTTGGGCCACAAGTCTAGGTTCTCAAACAGGAGCAGAGCCTGTACAATACTGTGCAAAAGTTTTAGGCCATCAGCGGCTGGTTTGGGGAAAATGAAGTGAGTGGTTTAGAGGGCATACCCAGCCCCTGAGCCACCTAGTCACACCAAACTTAGAGAAAGTTTTCTGCTGCCTCTTCTTTCAATCCTCTCCAGGTTTGGTGAAGTTTGGAGTTAAGGTATATGAGTTATCCCCACCCACACCCACCCCAAATCACTCATTGTATTTTCCCCAAACCAGTTGGTGGTGGCCTAAGACTTTTGCACAGTGTTTTAGGATGGCCCCACAAATGAAGGAAGGCAATCTTCCTGCCTTTGGAAGTAAAGTAAGATAAGTAATTACTTATTACCATTGCCATTTTAGAGCCCTGCTTTCCCAATAATGCTCAGTGGATTGGTGCATGGCATTTGAGTCCCTACTCTGGAAGAGGGGCCAGCCAATATCACCGAATACATGTGTACCCAATAGCATAGCATTCTCTGTGACCTGTGTTGGCCTTGGACAAGCAGCATATTATTTATTTATTTATTTATTTATTTATTTATTCAAATTTCTGTTCCGCCCTACTCGCACAGGCGACTCAGGGCAGATTACAAAAAGTCATAAAAATCACAATACATAAAAAACCAGATTCAAATCTAAGAAACAATTAAAATACCAATTAAAATAGGCTAAAACAGTTCCTTAACATTAAACATTAAAAGGGAGAGAATGGGTATGAGGTATTAGATAAACCACCGGGGTGGAGTCAGTGAACCATAATCTCAGAGCATCATAAAAAACAGTACTGGTAAACCGCATCTGATTACTTCAGAATCAGACATTTAACTGTTTTTTTCCTCCAGTAAAGCAAATCTGAGCTTTAAATCTATGAAATTAACCTGTTAAATCAGGGTTTCTTAATCTTGGACCCCTGGTGTTCTTGGACTTCAATTCTCAGAAACCCAAGTCACCATACCTTTTGATCAGGGGTACTGGGAATTGAAGTCCAAGAACATCTGGGAACCCAAGATTAGGAAACCCTGTGTTAGATAATGAATGTGGTGGCCAAATTAGCAGAAGTTGTGTGGGGGGGAGAGATAAGTAACAGAGAGAAGGAGCAATATCTGTCTAAAATATCAACATATCTGTTTGAAGCCTTTCAGTGGGATCCATCTGGCTAACACAGAGGCTGGGACGTATCACTGCCTATGCTGTGGTGCCCTTCTGTTTAGGTAGGAATTCAACTACAACTTTTACAAATTACACTGCATCACACACACAAAATGTTGTTTGCTACTTGGCCTAATCCTTTTGTCCTATACTAAATCAAGTGCACTGAATCCAAATCTGAAGTCCGATTCTGCCTTGGACATCAGGATCTTAAGTTAGCAAATATCACGTGAGGTATATCTGCCACGAATGTAGCAAAAATTGTCTAGTTTATTAACACAGCTGTGCTTACACATCTTTAGCACAAAACAGAATCACTGTGGCCTAGCTGTACTATGCAATAAGATGGTTTCTGTCAGAGCCTGGCAGCAGCAGAGCTCTATAGCTGGTTACAGCTACAATGGGAGAAGTGGAGCTTCTCCTTACTTCAGGTTTCAGAAGGAGAAGAGTAGAGTCTTTGTTGCCAAAGGTTAGGAGCCAGTGGAGTCATACTAGAGGTGCAGGGGTCATCCAAGAGGGTGGTCAAGGTCACAGTCCGATGTTCAGGATCCAGGGAATCAAGATCAGGAAGCCAGGAGCACCATGGCAGGTTAACCCAACTGATGAATTGGCCCAACAAGGGCATTTAAGGGGAGTCAGACCCCACAGCTGAGGGTCTGTTCAGCTGACATGCCCGGGCCCTCCTCCTTCTCAGCTGCATCTGATGCCTCAATGAAACCCTGTAACAAGCAGGCGTGCCGGCCTGCTTCTGCCTCCTGGCACCCAACCTAGCTGTCAAACTCCGATCCTCCGGCCCAGCTTGGGAGTGACAGCTGGCTGCGAGGCCGGGGCCATGTCCATCTCCTCCGACTCGGTCTCCTGATCTGAGCTGGCCGTGGCTTGGGGGACTGGCAAGGGGTCCTCCTTAGGCTCAGATTCCAAGTCAGAGCAGGCAGCTGGGCCAGCTGAAAGTCCTGCTCCCCGCACCCAGGACCCCAGGTCACAACAATTTCGCACTAGAGACAAGCCCTTGGTCCATCTTGCCTTATATACCTTTTTATGACGTCAGCTCACTGACTTGCCCAGACATGCCCAGCCGCTGCTGGAACATGCGTGTCACCAGGCTATGTGATTCAGCTGAGACGGTAGCAGGCATAGTGATAGCTGCAGCTGTTATAATGTTCCCATGTAAAAATACATTACCCAATTGCTGACCATTTGAACAGCTATAGCATGCCTTGAAATCTGTACCTGATAGGCAAATTCTGAGTTCGGATTTTGAATCGGCACACTTGATATCATGTAAATCATGTGGGTGGGTCGGGGAGGAGGGGGTCTTCAGTGATTTACACACTGGGTTCTGTGCTTCTTCGATACATGCATATGGCACATTCTGGAGCTGTGAGCCTAGGGAGAGATTTGGCTGCAGAATCTACACAGTTCAATTGTATATTACATGAGAGATCTGGGATTAGCACTTCCCTGTTGGTTAGCAGCTGTGAGTAGGCACAGAATCAGATCAGAGCCAGTGGGGGGTATGCAGATTAATCCTTCCCCATGCGTCATTTTTGTAATTTAAAAAATCCATGCTGTGTGCTAGAGATGGGGAAGGGGAGATGACCGTTACACATGTGATAGCTGTTTACTTGTTTTGCCCCTGTTAAAATAGCAGCTACAAGTGGCAGTTTTAATTAAGAAAACCAGTATAGAGAGAAGACATTAATTTCCTTCTCCTTTAGTACAATAGTATTGGTCCAGAGTCCAAGGTAGCTCCTGTGTTTTTTTAATTACACTTGTTTGTTTCAATGCAAATACTGTACTCTTAATCAAGAATATCACACATTCCAGGTTTTTGTCCAAAGTCCAATGTTCTATCCTATATACCTTGCACATATACCGCCCCATAGTGCTTAGTGCACTCTCTGGGTGGTTCATGCATCATATAGCAATTGTTTCATACAACAACGAGCCCCGTGGAATGGATTAAAATCATTGTATGAGGTACTACTGTACAGTCAAACCTTGCATAAAGAGCACCTCACTTAACGAGTAACTCACTTAAAGAGCAGAATTTACTCTGAATGTTTGCTTCACTTAACAAATAAAACCAACCAAAAACTGACTTAACAAATAAATCGGGGTTTGCAATCCCCCTCCCCCATCAGAAGTCACAACTGGTCACTCATAATGGTGTTTCGCTTAAAGAGCAAACTCGCTTAAAGAGCAATCCTGTGGAACACATTATGCTCTTTAAGTGAGGTACAACTGTATTTGAAAGAACGCTTCATTTCACTTTCAGTGAGATTTCCATAATACACTTGAAGAGCAGTTTTTCTCTTGCCCTTCATACAAAATCAAGAACTGCAGTGATTGTAGTTTGCTGCTTTCTGCTACAGTATGCTCAATGAAAATTAGAGATACATGGAACATAAAGCTTAGACTTTATAGATGACCAGTTACAGAATTTTAATAAAACATTGAACTTCAGCTGAGTCTTAAAATTACAACCAAGGGTCATGTTTCTTTATAAAGTATCTGAACTGTATTCAGGACAGCTAAAATGGAGATCAAAGCAAATAGCATGTGTTGAAGGTATGATGTATTCAAAGGTAATGTAATGCACATGTTTGGGGGATGTCCAATTATCCATAAATATGCTGGTAAGCTACTTCAAAGGATAAATAGAATTTTGAACAGGAGTATTTTGGTGGTCACTTGGATATTTCCAGTAGAATGTCTTAAGTAATGAACCTATAAATAAACCCTAAAGGGACAGTTGTGGAAAGCTATTTTAATAGGAAAGAAAACTGGTAAAAGAGGTTTTGACAGCAAGTCTAAAAGTAGCCTTGATGTAGATGATAACAACAAGTGAACTATGCAGATTTAAGATTCCATTTGAAAATACAGTAATACCCCGGATAACGATTGCATCAGATAACGCTAGAATCGGATAACGATGCAAGTTTTTTTGGGGAAAAACTTGCATCGGATAACAATTCTGGATAATGATTCTTAGCATTATCCGAGGCAATGGTCTGCGGGTGTGGGGTGGTTTGGGTAGAACTACCCAATCCACCCCCCACCCGCGACGGTCTCTGCGACTGCAGTAGGGTCGGGGGAAAGCACGCGCCTTTCCCCTGACCCTATTGCAGTTGCAGAGACTGCTTGTGTCTCTTTCCCTCCCTGTATTTAAACTACAGGGAGGGGGAAATAGAGAGACATGATTGGGTCTCTAGAGAACCAATCACGTCTCTCTGTTTCCCCCTCCCTGTAGTTTAAATACAGGGAGGGAAAGAAAGAGACACAAGCAGTCTCTCTCTCCCTGTAGTTTAAAAACAGGGAAGAAAAGAGTAAGACGTGATCGTGTCTTACTCTTTTCCTCCCTGTATTTAAACTACAGGGAGGGGGAAAGAGAGAGACGTGATTGGTTCTCAAGAGACCCAATCACGTCTCTCTCTTTCCCCCTCCCTGTAGTTTAAATACAGGGAGGGAAAGACACACAAGCAGTCTCTGCGACTGCAGTAGGGTTGGGGGAAAGGCGTGCCTTTCCCCGACCCTACTGCAGTCGCAGAGACTGCTGCGGGTGGTGTGTGGCTTTAAAGGCAGGGAGGAAAAGAAAGAGACCCGATTGGGTCTCTTTCTTTCCCTGCCTGCCTTTAAAGCGGTTTGTCAACGCTAAAAATCGGATAACGTCATGACTTGTGGAACCAAGTCATAATGTTATCCAGGGTATTACTGTATAGCCTAAGTCAGAAGGGTGAAATGTTTAAATTGTGTGGCCCTAATACAGCAGGGATTCTCAGTCTGCGGCCCGTGGGTCAGATATGGCCCCTGGTGCCCCCCCTGCCTCCATGTGGTGGATGAAGGGCGAAATGACCATCTGGCCCCCAAAGCTGCCTAAGGGAAACATGATCCGGCCCCCAGCTTAAAAAGGTTGAGAACTCCTACATTACAGTGTTGTTCCCAAGAAACAACTGGATTGCATCTGTCTACAGCCCAAATCTTGACCGTGGCCGAACAAAACATCATCCATACAGTGACGCATGCACACACCATGTCTCTGGATGCATTTTATTGCTTTAAGTTGTTTTCTGATGGAATACCAAAAACACAGTGATCCAAAATAAAATTGATCTTTTAAAAAGTGGCAGAGTTCTTCTTCCATGTCTAGGCCAGACATCAAACTACCAAAATGAAGGAACCTTTGGGTGAGTTCATTCTACAGTTCCTGTCCCCTGACCTAGTGTGAAAAGAAAGGTTTAATCTTGCCCTTCCATGGGTCATTGCTTTTTCACACACCCTTCGCTGCTTCCCCATTTTAGCCAAACCGGATACTAGGATAAACTATATAGCCTTTGGTCTGCCCACCGACATGACTATGGCCTGTCATCATCATATGTTGAGTGGCTTGTAAGCAGTTGTATGTGTGATGGTGCAGGATGGCTGAATAAGCCAGTTCAAATGTTAGAGGCAGAACATTTCTCCATT
Organism: Furcifer pardalis; assembly: GCA_030440675.1. NCBI lineage: Eukaryota > Metazoa > Chordata > Lepidosauria > Squamata > Chamaeleonidae > Furcifer > Furcifer pardalis. Next base: position 91,700,159 of record CP126897.1, read on the forward strand.
CTCTATGCCCAGCAGAAGCCATGGCAGCTTGCATGTTAGTAAGCAAAAGTGTGATATGGGCATAGGATAAACTAAGATCTACCGACAAATCTTAGAATCTGCAGTAGATCAGTAGTGGACTCCCAGTGTCGGTAGTCCAAAAAATGAAATGTTTTCCTCTCTCAATGCAAAGATGCTGCTGTAGCTAAGAAAATCTGGAGGAAAACTTGGTGTGTGAAGTGAATGTAAGATCATTTCTGATACTGAAAGTCAGTTGCTGATAAAGGCTTATTTTTTAAAATAAAATTTTTAATAAAAAATGTAAAACATAAAAAGAGACATACAAATAATACAAAAAATCATATACATATAACATTTACATACAATACCATCTAGAGACCCATCACTCGGGGAACATTAGTTCTTATAAAACATTTACTTAAACCAACAGTAGATATTTCATATGTCTTTTCCCCTATTTCCAAAATAGCATGTATTCATTGCTAGGTTTAACACCTTTAAATTTTTCCAATGTATATTCAATAAATTATCCCCAATTATCCACAAACTCACTTTTCTTAGCAAGACATTTTTTCAATTTCAATTCACACATTAATTTATCATTAATTGCCATATTCCAGATCTCCTTATACCATTCCTCCAAGCCAGAGGCGTAGCTACCGCCGTATCTGCCGTATCAATTATACGGGGCCCCCGGGCCATAGGGGCCCCCAATGTGCGTAAGCAAAACAAATCTTTACCCTTCCTAAGGGCCCCCAAACAAATTTTATACGGGGCCCCGCCAAGGCACGCTACTCTTCTGCTCCAAGCCTAAATGTCTATACACTTTCCAATTTCTAGCAATTAAAATTCTTGCAGCTTTAATCATGATAATAATCATAATGGATATTTCTTAAAATCTTCAAGCCTGCATGTGCTTAAATCACTGGTTGAGATCAACAGAACTCCAAAGAGCCAAGCAGTATCTTAAAAAAAAAAAACAACTTGGCACTAGAAGTAAACTTGGTTGTTTCTTCATTACAGAATGCTTACAAACATTATTCTGTTCAAAAGCAAAAACTTATTTTTATTTTTATTTTACTTTCAATATAGCAGCATATGCTCTGTGTAGCAAGGCTATTGTTTTTAAAAAAAGCTATAATGGAGGTTGTCAGCATTTTTACCCACCACTAGGTGCCTCTAGAGAGCACTGATTCTACAATGCTAAAACACACAACAATAAAGATGAAGCTAAAGTACTTTGGACATCAAATGAGAAGAGAGGATTCACTTGAGAAAGCCTTGATGCTTGGAAGGGTCAAGGGCAAAAGAAGAAGGGGACAGCCCAAGATGAGATGGCTAGATGGTATTGTAGAGACAATGGGCACAAAGCTGAGCGAGTTGAGGAGGATGGTGAAGGACAGAAGTGCCTGGCAGACAGTGGTCCATGGGGTCGCAGAGGGTCGGAATCGACTGTGCGACTGAACAACAACAAAAATTTCTATTTCCCTTTGCAAATAATGATGCAAAAAAAAAAAAAAAGCAAAATACATTCAGCCACTCCAAAATAAATTCACTCCCAACTTTCACATTCTTTAAAAGGAAACAATTTAATTAAAACATGTAAGCCTTTGGCTATAAACACAGATGAGCACTGAACCTTAGAGTTAGATATGACTGGCTTCCAAGCAAGGGCAACCTTAAGCCTTTGTTCATAGCTTTTGTTGCTGTTGCTGAAAGCATTGATGCAGATCCTTATGTTCAAATGGTTAAAGTTTGACTGGTTTGGAAACAAAATGATTGATAGCTAGAAATTACCCTTGCTGAGTCAATAAGATTTTCTTTGATGTGGAAGTAGGTGTATTATTTATGTGGACAGATGCATACTCTCTGAGGGTCTCCAGGCAAACATTGCATACAGAAAACCAAAGAGGACAGGTTGTGTAGGAGACTGGAAATCCTGTGATTATTTTGCTCTTGATGGGTTTGTGGAGTTGAAGGATAGCCTTGGAAGCCTGAAGGGAACAACAAAAGCTATAGAAGAGGAGGTAGTTAACCCTTTTGACATGGGCTGCTTTTTGCAATCACAATTGCCCTGCTCCAAATTTCCTACTTATGGAGAAGTGTCATGTATTATAGTCGCAAAGTTTCTTAGTAATGTATAATAACATTTTCTTAATCTATTTTGCTGTTGTTATTAGTTCAGAAGCTAAGTATGATTCTGGAACAGGTTGGCCATCGTTTTCAGAAGCCTATGGGTCAAGGGGCACAGATGAAAGTAATACCAACATCTTGAGACGGCCTGATCATTCATCTGGATTTAGCCGCACAGAAGTTGTTTGCAAAAAGGTATCTCTGTCTTGAAGGAAAAATAGAAGGTGCTTAAATGCAAGTGCTGTGTTTCATTCTGTTATGATCATGTGAAATGGTTCCCTATTTGATTTACAGCTACATGAATCTATCTAGATGTATGAAATTGATCCCAGGTAAACTTGGTGAGTTAAAGCCCATGGTGTCTTAGTGGTTAAGACAGGAATTCTCAACCTGTGGTGCCATTTCATGTGGGGCCCCCACCACCTATACCACACCCGGAAGTGTGGTGGAGGAAAGGCAAAATGGCTATCTGACCTCCAAAGCTGTCTGAGGGAGCGTGACCCAGCCCCTAGCTTAAAAAGGTTGAGAACTCCTGGGTTAAGACGTTGAGCTTGACAAGCAGCAGGTCAGCAGTTTGAAACTCAAGTGAGCGCCTGTTATCTTTCTCAGCTCCTGCTAATAAGAATTTTGTGTCAGAAATTATTCTGGGTTGAAAGGATTTTTGCTGGAGAAATCCCGCTTGCTCAGGGGATGCCTGAATGAGGCTCCTTTCATCTTCCCAAGATCATTTCCCATTGCAGTAGTCCCTGTTTATCTACTTGCAATTTGTTGCTTTTGAGCTGGGACAGATGGGCGCTCAATCCATCATGCAATATTCAGGTCTTGAACTGCTGACTTGCCAGCCTTCCAGGTAACAAGGTGAACTTCTTAACCACTGAGCCACCACAGCCTTCTGCTAACCTAGCAGTTCAAAAGCAAAAAAAAAAAAAAGCAGCAAGTAGATAAATAAGTACTGCTTCAGCAGGAAAGGTAACAGCATTCCGTGCACTTTCATGTCTAGTCATCTGTGTCACATGACCACAGAAACATCTGAAGACCCAGACAGCACTGGCTCTTTGGCTGTAAACAGAGATGAGCACCATGCCCTAGAGTCAGACACAACTGTTTTTTGAGCAAGGGAGACCTTTAGCTGTAAACTTGAAGGCATGTATGGGACCAATCTTGTGAGAAGGAGGAAATGGAGTTAAGGCTTCTCTCACAATCCTCTACACACAGAGATAGGTTGTATTAACATCAGAGTAGATGTACATAAGGTTAAATCACAGTTCCATTTTTAATTGGAAATAGGTTCCATTGAAAATAACAGGATTTACCTCCAATCAGATGTTCATAGGTTCAGGTTCGACAGGTGAAGCAGCCATTGCAATAAATTGTTGCAATGCTGTCATTTCTACGACTAATGGAAAATATACTCTCCGAGGGTGCAATCAGCAGTGGAAGTCCTGGTGGATATTTTGCCTGACTAATAGAAGTAGTCAATTTTAAGAGTGAGGTGGTTGTAAGAATGAAGACTACTAGATAGCTCTACGGTTTATGGATCTGGCTGCAGAGCCAACAGCTAGGAGTTTTATCCCACACTGTGTCTCTTTGACAAGGGTTGGATGTGATCCATTCCAGGTCTACATTTTTATTATTGTCGCTTTGCTCTCCTTATTGTTATTTTATTAACTGACTCTGAGACAATGTGCTCAGCAAGTCCAATTATTGATCTAGAAGGCCATCCTATTGGAGAGGGTCTTATTGTTTCCTGGGATAGCTGGATTTGTGCACAAACGTGGAGATTTGAATAGCTAAGTTTTAGAACACAGCAGGTATTAGTTATATGGCTATTGCAGGTTTAATTGGCCCCTTTGGCTATGAAATCAGTCTGTATAATTCATGTAGAGTTGCTTTAATTTAAAAAAACTGGCATTGCATTCAAGTCTTTTCCTCTTTTTGCAGTGTGATGCCCATCTGGGCCATGTGTTCAGTGACGGTCCCAAGCCATCTGGGCAGAGGTTCTGCATCAACAGCATTTCATTAACATTTAAACCAAGCTCAAGCGAGTGAGGCTTGCATCTTTATGTCCTGTGTGGATGGCGCTTTAATGCTCAAAACTCTCTTGCCAAAGAGGGCTATTTTAAAAATGTACTGGGAACCATGTGCCTGTAGTTAATCTTTCTATTTTATGTAAATATAGTGAAGACAATAATTAATTAGCATGCGTGTAGCTGATGCCAAGCCATTGATGTGAGATGTGCCTTTCTCCTTATTCTCCCCGTTTCAGATGTGGGCTTTTCCATTAAACCCAGAACATAGTAGAGCCTTACATACAAAGGAATGCACATTTTCAATTAATCAAATGTTTTTTCCTGTTGATTATATTGGTGTGAGCAGGCTCAATAGTCACATGTATACAAATGAATATATTTCTAAAGTTTGCACTTATAATGTCTTATACTAAAATATAAATGTAATTATATAATAATACAGTATATAACAAATATAGTAACACATCAGCTTCATTAACACATGGCAACCTTTCATCGCAATAAGTTGTACATCTACAGATCTTCAGGATAGGGTTCCAAGTAACAACTTGTACCATATTACATCTGATCTCCACATGGAACCTTTAATAACTGGAATCCATCAAGAAGAGATCAAACTTTTTGTATAAGCAGTAACATTTATTGCAGCATCTATGAGAGGAAGTAATATACACACACTGTTTATCATTTGCACTGATTTTTTTGGAGGGGGGGGCTCATTTCATAATATTTTATATAATTTATTTTATTTCTATGCCATATTTCTGCCAATTAAAGGACCTAAGGCAGTGACGGTGAACCTTGGCACTCAAGCTGTTCTTGAACTTCAATTCCCAGAAGCCATGATCAGCAGAACTGCTAATCAGGGCTTCTGGGAATTGAAGTTCAAGAACAGCTGGAGTGTCAAGGTTCACCATAACTGATCTAAGGAAACTCACACATTATTAAAATACTAAACTAGTTAAAAACACTTTTCAGTTGTACCTCGCTTAAAGAGCATAATACGTTCCACAGGATTGCTCTTTAAGCAAATTTGCTCTTTAAGTGAAACACCATTGAAAGTGACCAAATGTGGAGGGGATTGAGAACCCCGATTTATTTGTTAAGTGAGTTTTTAGCTGGTTTTATTTGTTAAGCGAAGCGAACATTCAGAGAAAATTTTGCTCTTTAAGCGAGTTACTCTTTAAGCGAGTCACTCTTTATGCGAGGTTTGACTGTATTATAGAAAAAGGAATTAAATATAGGTAAAGATTAAAATTCAGTTGCTTTAAAATACATTAAAAGCAAGTCAAAATATAGATAAAATAATATGCAGCAACCAATCACTCCTCAAGTAGCTGTTAAAAGCTGGCCTCCAAAGTGTTGAGTTATATATACAGTGTGAGAAAGATTAGCTGGCCCAATTGTGGTTCAAAATTACCACAATCTTTGAGGATGCTCTTTCTGTGTACCTGATGCCTCCTACGATCTTTCAAACTTTTTGTTGTTTGAATGCAGAGGTGTGTGAAAATTCCTGAAATGAAGAGCCAGATGAAGTATCTACCAGGGTTCCAAAAGAAATGCCCTTGTCAGTCTGCTCAAAGGAAAGCACTTGTCATATAATCCGGTATTACTCAACCCAGTGGTTTCCAAAGTGGGGCCCATGACCCACAAAGAGACTTCAATTCCCAGAAGCCTAAGTCAGTACATTGGCTGATCAGTGCTTTGGGGAATTGATTTACGCTTCTGGAAATTTAAGTCCAAAAACCAAAGGTTCGGAAACACTGACTTAACCCAAGCAACTGTTACAAGTTGGACACTTTGGGCAGACAAGAGTGGCTGGAAAGAAAAATACAATAAAACACCGATTTACATAAAAAGTCAGTTCCGTAGCTTTTTACGTAACATGGTTGTTTACGTTAATCGATGCATTCCCAAAGGAATGCACTGGAAAAAAAAATCACAAAATGGTTCCAGCCGGACCAGAAATAATCCAGAAAATAATCAGCACAAAGGGAATGACAAAGAGATCTGCCTACCTTTTCCATGCTGCTGCTGCTGCTGCTTCCTCCTCAGTTGTTTGTCTGCCCATCAGGGGAGCAGGAATCGCCCGTCACCAGCACTGCTGCTGCCGCTGCAGCCCCTACTATTACTACCGGCACAGGTAGAAGCAGTGGGGACTCCGGAAAATGCGGCAAAAATGCTACAATCATCGGCGCTGCTTCTGCCACCTCCACCGCTGCCATGGTAAGTGATGTCTTGTGACTTCCAGCAGTGGGGGTGGGTCATGCTGGGTGGAATTTTTAATTCTAAAATGGTGCAGAGCTGCAATTTTAGAGTTTAAAATGGCAGCAGCAATTTTAGAATTACAAGACGCAAGTAAACCCCTTACGTAAAAATTTTTATTTGCATAAAATGGGACACGTTTTCCTGCAAAAAATCATTACATAAGTCGATTTTTACGTAAATCGATGTGTACGTGAATCGAGGTTTTACTGTAATGTCAACCAAGCCTTTCATATCCTACACTGGATCTGGAATGCGTCCAGGAAGCCCAGATTGGGCCCAATTTCCCAATATCATTAAGCAATCAAGCTCTCTGTTAAAGTAATGGTATTAGGAAATGGAAACATGCTAGGAAATTAAAAGCTGTGCTTTTATTCAATCCCAGGAATTGCACGTGCTGGAAAAGAAACAAAACAAAGCAATTTTACTCCTACCTAAAAAGGACTAGCCTCTTACGGGGACCCAGAAAAGTGTGTGGAGGAATCATCTGGTGACAGGCTGCTCACTCTAGCAATTGTATCATCTGATTGTCAGCCAAATGAGTAAACTACTCTGCCTAAAGTACTTTGGACACCACATGAGAAGAGAGGACTAACTTGAGAAGGCCTTGATGCTGGGAAAGATTGAAGGCAAAAGGAAAAGGGGGTGGCAGAAGATTAGATGGCATTGTTGATACAATGGGCGTAGAGCTTAGTGGAATGCGGATGATAGTGGAGGATAGGGGTGCCTGGTGTGCAGTGGTCCTTTGCGATTGAACAACAACAACAGTCTGTCCTTACAGCAGGCTGAACAACAGGTGAAATACCTGTTCAGTTGCTTTGTGTGTTTGGATTGTAATTAGATGTAGTCTCTATTTTCCAAGACATTTTATTTGGATCCTTTTCCCTGGGGCATTCATTCATTTGTGATTTACTAGTGGTTGACAGTATCTTAGTGTACTGTATTTTGAACAGATTTTTAGCCTGAGCATGTAACATTTGAGATACAATAGAAGAGAGGATTTTAATTTCCTCCCTGACTGAAGGACAGTGACAAAAGTGAGAGATGCATTGGTTTCATGGGCACCCTAAGGATGAACTGGTTTGATTTAGCATAAGCATTCACAGACTGCAGCAAGATACAAAATTCATAAATGTCCCTGCCATATAAACCTTTCTTGGCTTTAAGCTGCCACAACATTGTTTTTGCTGCAACAACTAACATGATTACCTTCTGGGAGGTTAATTCCATTTTAATACACAAGATGGCACTAAAGAACCAGTTTAGGCCTAGAGGCATTATTTTTCATGTTCCTCCTTGCCAACAGTGGAGTAATTTAGTTGTGAGGGAAACATTAGTTGTGTCAAGCTAGTGTCTTCTATTTTACTGATGGCTTGATAGACACACCTCTGAGTTACACAGCATTGTTTGGTACAGAAAAGATTAATTAATTGTTTATGCCTCCTGAGGTAACCTCTCATAAGCACTAACAATCCTGTCTTGATAGCCTTTCCTCTGGTTCTTTAATTCATTTTATACCAACTCCTATAATCTATGGCCACCCCATCTAAATATATCCCTAAACAGACCTTTTGACTCCAATACACTACAATAATAATATACAAATATTGTTATCTGCCCCTTTACACCCCCAAGTGATGAGGAATTCCAGTGAAAGGCTGCAAAGTTTACGTTTCTTCAGTTCTTTGAGACCAGAGAGATGTAGCACTTCTTTTTCATGTTTGAATTATTCTTAGAATTGAGTAAGCAAAGAGTGTTCCCAGTGTAGAGTAGTGGATAGAATAACACCTATAAAGGTAAAGGTCGCCCTTGCTCAAAATCCAGTCGTATCTGACTCGGGTTCTGTGCTCAACTCTGTTTATAGCCAAAGAGCTATTGCTGTCTGGGTTTGCAGATGTTTCCATGGACATGTGGCAGCCATGACTAGACACTGGAATGCACAGAATGCTATTTACCTTCCCACCAAAGTGGTACCTATTTATCTACTTGCAAGTTCTTGATTTTGAACTGTTAGGTTGGCAGGAGCTGGGACAGAGATGGGAGCCCACTCTATCATGCTGCACTCTGGGCTTGAACTCTGGAACAACCTTCCAGTCAAGTAGAGCATCTTAACCACCAAGCCACTATGACACCTGTACTGCACTAGTAAAGATTATGCCTCCCAGAGTAGCTCATGCTAGATGGGTAGGGTATAAATATAACAATGTAAGTGAGAATGGCTGGACTGTTTAACATACGATGGCATTATAATGTTGACATCATCAAAGCTTATATTTTATTTCTGTATGACTAACTATGTGTCAGATCAGAATGGAATGTTCTATAGCTAGTACAGTTTCCTGTATTCCTATGCACTGTTTCTAGATACACCCTCCCCCCCCCAAAAAAAAAATAGTATCAGGAACAGCACCTTCAAGAAAACTAATGATCAATGAAGCTTTGTGCAAATTATCACCATCACTGGATGTGATAATGAAAGGATATATCAATGGTTCAGTAAAGAGTAGCAAGGGGCTGTGGTGGCTTAGTGGTTAAGATGCTGAACTGGACAACTGGAAGGCTAGCAGGTCAGCAGGTCAAGATCCGAGTGCTGCATGACAGAGTGAGCTCCCATCTTTGTCCAAGCTCCTCCCAACCCAGCAATTCAAAATCAAGAAATTGCAAGTAGATAAATAGGTACTACTTCAGTGGGAAGGTAACAGCATTCTACCTAGTCATGCCTGCCACATGACCATGGAAACATCTGCAAATGTAGATAACATTGGCTCTTTGGCTGTAAATGGAGATGAGCTTCATCCCCTAGAGTCAGATACAACTGACCTTCGGGCAAGGGTGACCTTTACCTTTAAAGAGTAGCAAACAAGAAGTAGTAATGTGCATTATTTACGAATGATGTCACAATGAAGGCTATTCAGAGCATTCATTTGTAGCAGACGAACTGGCCTTTTTTATTTTATTTTGCAGAGGTGATTAAATTAAATCTCCATACAACCTATTTTGGATGGGTCGATCCAATTATAAAGAAAACGGACAGTTCCCTACCAAAAGGAGTTGATGTCCCTTACAGTTGTACATTTTAAAAGCATTTAAGATTATTAACAACTGAAACCCAAGGTAGCATTACAATCAAATGTTCTAACATTTCTGTTGTAGAGCAGGAAAGAGGGACCAGGGTCCATACTAGGAGGAAAGGATACATTCTTGCTATGAGTAGACTGTAAAGCATTGAACTGAATCCCCTTGCTATTCTCCAAAAGAGGAACCCATTGGATCAATGGAATTTAGACAAGTATTGACTTAACATGTCATTGGGACTAACAATTGGATTTAATAGCTCCTAGAAATTTGAAACCAGATCCACAGTTGATTGGCCTGCCCTAGTTCTTACTTAAAAACTTGAATCTGTGCCAATCCGACATCAAGCTGACTGAAACCCACACTAAACCGCTAGAAACACCCATTTCCTAAACGGTTTAATATTTACTATTCCATTATTAAATGGTGCAACATGTCCTTCAGCCTTGGGCGCATGTGTTTTGTGGTGAGGAATATAAATGCCAGCTTTATCAAATGACAATAATTTCCCTCCTAAGTAGGAAGAAACATGCCAAGCATGTAATCTGATGACGCCAAGCAGTGATGGCATCGTTCCAAGAGAGCAGAAAAACTCAATATGAGAAATACCCAGCAGAGGGATGGTAAATTAGGGCACAAGCTGTACAGACCCGCACAGCATCCCAGAGGAACCCTGGCACCGTACAAAGAGGGCACTGGATTCTCACCCGTCCCCTATGGCTTCATATGCCAGCTCACAAGGCTTGCCCCTGCTACTGGAGCTACATAGGTCAGATGAACAGGTGCAGCCCCACCCAAACAACAACAATAGAGGACAAAAGAGAACAAATAAGCATTAAATCCCATCACAGTTCTACTCATCCTAATAATCAGAGACAGGTGGCATGGGCTAATGCTTTTAACTGTAGGACCCTGACTTGCACATATTGGTGAAGCGCACAGTATGATTAAATTATTGTTCTTCACAGCAGCTTGTTACATATTGAAATGATTTATGTAGCACAACAAATCAAAACACAAGTGGAATAGACTGAATAAATACTGAGCAATGTCAATTACCAAACAAGAGACTAATCCACAATTCAGCTAAATCAAAAGGTTTCCATTTTAATAAGCTTAGGCTGAAAATCTGTATATATTTACCTGAGAGTAAGGCGTATATTTGAATGCACATGCATAGGATTTCATTTTTAATCCCATGGTTATGATTCTGCAAACTCTGTACATGTGTATAAGCCAAGGTGAAACCCTGTAAATCTCTACCTCCTCTGGACAATAAATTATGCACACATATGCATATGAGCATGTACAGGCACAGAGCATTAATTTTGGAACTTGAGTAACTATAAGGGGCTGTCTGGATGGCTCAGTGAGTTGGGGACCAGACTGCAGAGCCAGAAGGTCTAGAGGAGTGTGACTCGGCCCCCGGCTTAAAAAGGTTGAGACCTCCTGACCTAAACAATGTATATATTTGATTGCACCAGGAGTCACCTTTAGAAAACTTTCACTATTGCCCTCATATCAGTGGTAAGATTCAGCAGGTTCACCCCAGTTTGCCAGAACTGGTAGCAGAAATTCCGGCTGACCCCACCCATCCTAGTTTTGAAATAACGCAAGGCTTTCCCCCTGGCCATACCTACCATACCACGCATTATGTGTATAATTATTGTGATCTTGGAGACATGAGTATGCAACAGAACCTCCAACACTCCTAACAACTGCACACACTTATGAAGGCAATTTGAGTCATTAGCTAACCTCTGAACCTCTCTGAGTGCCCTCAGGATTTCCCAAAATCTATTTTGTGCAGCAAGATTGATTTAAAACGGGTTCCCAAACTTTTCATGCCATGGACCAGACCATGACCACCACCACCCCAGACTGCTGAGTGGGCTGGTCATGTGGTTCCATAAAACGCGTCCATGGCTGTCTTAACATGTTTATGGCAGCCACAGATGTATTTACAACAATGTTTACGGCAAGCGCATTTACGCAGGTATGGGTGCATTTTATGGTTGTCATAAACATGTCCACTTCCTCTTCCAGTAGCGGTGAGGGCGGTAGTGGGCCACATGTCGTGGTGCCACAAGCCGTAGGTTGGCCACCCATGATTTAAAAGCTGCAAAAGAATCTTCCAAACTTATGAGAAATCCTCTCTTTTGCCTTTCTGTCAATGTGAATCCCACCAATTTATAATTGTCTGTAATTCTTAAAAATTCAGAGATATGTTTTTCTGTTATTACCTAGAATAGATGAAATCTGGTCAGTTCTGTGATTAGGGCTATCTCAAATATTTGGCCTGCAACCTCGAATGCCTTTCTTAAATATTTAATCATGTCTATCACTGCCTCACATTCTATCATATCACTGAGCTACATATCCATCAGATTATAACAAATTACTGATTTTCTGCTCCCATTTCACTTGGGCCCCACCTGCAGGGTGTCTGACCTTATGTAAGCATCCAGAAGCTTCTAGCACTTCAAAATCAATTTTGTTCAAAATTATAACAAGTCAATTCTGGTGATTCCCCAGCCAATATTTATCTTTGAGGGACTGCTGTGGCTCAAGTGGTTATTGGAGTTCAGTTCCCGAGTACTGAAGAACAGAGTGAGCTTCTGTCTCTGTCCCAGCTCCTGCCAACCTAGCACCTTGAAAGCAAGAAATTGCAAGTAGATAAATAGGTACCACCTTGGTGGAAAGGTAAACAGCATTCTATTCACTCTGGTGTCTAGTCATGCCTGCCACATGTCCATGGAAACATCTGCAGATGCAGACAGCACTGGCTCTTTGGTTATTAACAGATGAGCACTGAACCCTATGACAGGCTTTTGAGCAAGGGTGATCTTTACCTTACTTTACCCTACTGTACTTATGTTTGATCTACAACCATTCTGTATCTATGCTGATCACATAAAAATTATCTATCTTTTTAGTTGGCTATAGATTTTGGTTGTGGGAGCAACATGCAAAAACATTCACTTCTATAAATAAAACATTTCCAAAAAACTTTTTAATTTTGTCATTAATATGCCTATTTTATTTTATTTTTTAAATTAAATTTTAATTTCTTGTTGATGTTTTTATATGATATGTCAAACCACCCTGGGTTGCCTTGGTAAGGAGGGCAGTATACAAATTTGAGTAAATAAATAATACTTGTTTAAACAATGTGCCTTTTTACTACCTTAGTTAGCTTGAGCCCATAACGTTTTGCAGTTTGGCACAGTTAGAGAACAAAAGCAGGGCAGAGATTAGGCTTCATAATGGACAACTTCATAAACTATTCCTCCAAGAGAGATAGTTAAGCTAAAGACTACTCAGACCAAAACTTAAGGTAAAAAGAAAAAATAATGTTTATTCACCACATGTGCTCAGATGTTACATAGGGTCAGAAGTCTTGATGAGGTACCATTGCATTTTTAGTATAGGTAGGGAAATTGAGGTGAGCTTATAAAAGTTAAAAATGGTTTTCTTCCTGGCCATATGGTCAAGAGGAAGCAGACACTGATAGAAACATCCATCCTCTTAGAAGGCAAACAAACAACTGACCAGAACAAGGAAAGGTCACTGGACACGCAAATTAGGGTGAAGAAACACTGGCAGGAAGGCAGGGACTTTTCTAATTAGATACAAACATACTAGTTTTGCCTAGAAGGGAACTTTTCCTGTCACATGACTAATTGTGTTATTCCTCTTTGCATGTTCAGATTGCATTACATGCCTAGCGTAAGGAGTAGTTTTACCAGTTCCTTTTCCCCAGTGAGTTTCCATGGCTGAGTCCTAGCCCATCACTCTATCCATTACACCAACATCAGTCACATATTACTATCGGACAATAGCAAATGTACACAACTTCAAAGACCCACCCTGGGTTAGATCCCTCTTGTGCATAACCAAGAAAAAAACCTTCCAAATTACAATCAGACAAAATATTCTGGGCTAATTAGAGAGAGATTCCAATCCACACCACCAAAGGTAAAATCTGAACTTCATACTTCTGGTCTTAGTCCGAAGGCCTGTTTCAAAACTAAATTTTAACTGAGGAGCCTGGTACACACTTATGGGGATGGTTTATTAAACTTCGTTTTTCCTGTGCTGTTCAAAATGCTGTGGTGCCTAGCCTAATGGAGATTTGTAATTGTTAGTTCTGTAATTTAGGCATCATCCACCCTTGTGTTTAAATTATATACAATGATGGTCCACAGCTGTTTTCCAAATAATAGCTAGCTCTTGAATGCTCCCTTTAGTCTATCTGAGAATGCTTTCTTTTCTTTTTCTTTTCTTTTTTGCTGAAGCAGGAAAAATGCCGTTGGTGTGAATTTGTTTAATGTGGATCCCAGCTTGCCATGAAGTGACCCGCACAGTATGATCACGGAACCATCTTCTGCGGCAAATATGAAATGAGACATGTAGGATCAGAGGTGTGGTGTAGCGGGGGTGGTGGGAGCGGATCACCCCGGGCAGCACTTTTGGGGGGCGGCAAAATTTCACAATAAATAATATTTTGTAATCTGAACTAAAAAATTGAACCATTTCATTTCATATTTTATTGTACCTACAATTCAGACCAGTTAAAATGAGCACAGAACATTTTATTGTTTAATCTGTGATGGAACCGGAGAATCCCCTTTCTTTAAATGAGTGTTGTCATCTTTCTCACTCTAGTGACTGGCAACACCATCTGTAGTAACCCGTTGCCTTGCAGTAATTACCCGTGTTTTATTTTGTGCTCGGATTATTCACGACGAATATTCAGCAAGAATTAATTCTTTCATATAAAGAATAGAGTTCAATGTTGTCTAATAACACCTCAAATTAGGATATGGTGCAGGTAAGTCCCTTCGGAGATGCCATGGGTTGCTTTGAAAAGGAAGTTTTATTCATTGCTCGATCATCAGTCATCCAATTCACATTGGCTCAATTAACTTGCTACAATTCATTATTTTCTTTAAGTGCGTACCTAAATAAGGGGACAGCAAATTTAACCTACCCCCTGGGCAGCTGACGCCTGAAACCCACGCAACCCCACTGTGTAGGATTTAACACCGGAACTGCAATGGACTGTCACAGCCTTGAGGATACTGGCAAGGTGCACATTCACAGCCAGTCCATCTGGCATGGCCTCTTCTGCCTCCATGATTTTTGGGAATCAGAGTTCCTTCTCCTCTCATTTTGCCATTGGCCAGAATATGATGGTTTCCAGTGGCATTTCCTCCACTGAGGGGGCCATCACCCCACCCAAGGGGGCTCATCCGTCCTTAGCCGTTGACTCCTTTAGGAAGTCAGGTTATTTACTGCTGCCTGACATTTTACATTGAGTTGCTGGCTGTACGGTCTACTCCATTACCATAGCAGGATGTCCAGCCAGACATTTCTCCCTATAAGGTAAAGACATTGGGTTTCATTCATCACACAACAGGTTTCCATGCAATCCTCACTTAATAATAATAATCATTTATCATTAAGTAAATTCTGACTTATGGAAACCCTTTCCAGGGCTTTCTCGGAAGAGAATACAGAGAAGTGGCTTACAGTTTCCTTTTTCTGGCTGTGTTCTGGCACTGTGCAACTTGCTCAAGGACACTCAGGCTGGCTCAACTCTCAGGAGGCACAGGGAGGAATTGAACCTCCAATCTCTGGCGCTGCAGCTTGAATCTGGAAGACTAGAAAGGAAGGTGTGGTGGCTAGGAAGGGAAGAGTTAAATGTGGATCTGGTGGTCAGCCACCTAGTATAGGCTTGCCAATTTTTAATCTTTGAGACCATCCCTTCCTGTATTCCAAAACACAACAAAATGATTGATGGGGCTGTTAGTAAAGGTAAATGTCACCCTTGCTCAAAAGCCAGTCATATCTGACTCTAGGGTCCAGTGCTCATCCCTGTTTGTAGCCAAAGACATTTCCATGGACATGTGGCAGACATGAACACTGTTTACCTTCCCACCAAAGTGGGAAGGTAAACAACTTCTTGCTTTTGAACTGCTAGATTGTCAGAAGCTGGGACAGATGGGAACTCACTCTGTCCTGCAGTACTCAGGTCTCAAACTGCTGACCTGCCAACCTTCCAGTCATTAAATTCAGCATTTTAACCACTAACCCACCACAAAATGTTACCATGCCCTTTTCTAAAGAAAGTAGATTATTGAACTGTGTGTGTTTATTTTCATGTTTGTTTGTCCTGTCCTCCCTCACACAGCAAACTTTTGTCAAAAACTTCAGTACCATTGCATACTGGTTCTTAGTATCCCAGAACTGTGATTGAAATGTGCAAAGAAAATGCCCACATTATTTTCAGAGTCCACATTCAAGAGACAGAAAGAACTGAGGCTGAGGAGGATAATATTGCTATGTCCAATCCTTGAATCCTGGAAGGGCTGCAGTAGGATTTTAAACTGAATCCAAGACCCTCTGCCTGGGATATGATGCCACGTCAGTTCAAAAAGAAGATGGGAGACTTAACTATTCAAATGTTCGATTTTGAAAGATTTAAAGTGTTATTCTTTTTTCTCCTCTGGAAAAGATGCAACATACTGTATCTCATTTTGTAGTCTACGTTTCTTGCAGGCTTAAATTGCTGCTGCTGAGGAAGCATGTAAGCTCTTGACTTACTCTGAAGGAAAGTCAGTTCCTTCAGAGGCATTATGTCCTATTTGGCAATGGCAATATTGTCCATGACAGACAAATAAGAATTCTTCATTGACCTAGTTTCCTTTGTACATTTTGTAATTCAGCGGTCTCTCCTCTGCTGATTCTCTCAGAAGTAAGTCCCTTGATCTTAAGTATGTGAACCTCGTCCATATTTCTTCTTGTGTATCCAATTTTGAATACAGTATTGGCTGTCTTCATAGCAACTGGCCATGAAGATTGTCCTGTGAACAACATAATACAGTGGCCTTCATTTGACTTCTGCATCACAGTGTGATCCCCTACCACTGATCCAGTTCCATGAGTCACTTTCTGGTCCTGAGCCCTTTTGGCACACGAAGTCCTTATTGGCCCCAGGCCAGTATTGATAAAGCTGCTGTCCTCCACCAAGATGGATTCAAGTGAGATTTAATTCACTTGGGGACATCATCCTTCCCTGTGGACTTTGGTACCCAAGGGCATTAGTCCTCAGGGTTGTCAGGTGGTGTTGAGTTGCTGACAGCATGGTCTACTCCAGTGATGGCAAACCTCTGCACTCTAGCTGTTCTTGGACTTCAAATCCCAGAAGCCCAAGTCTCTGTGAATCCACACGAATGGGCTTACAGTGAAGAGAACAAATAGGTCAATCTTAGAAGAAATCAACTAAAAAATGAGATGGCTAGATGCTATTGTAGACACAATGTGAACAGAGCTGGGTGGGTTGAGGAGGATGGTGGAGGACAGAGGTGCCTGGAGGGCAATGGTCCATGGGTCACAAAAGGTCAAAATCGACTGCGACTGAACAACAACAACAAATGCCCAGTAAACCCATTCATGTGGATTCACAGAGACTTGGGCTTCTGGGAACTGAAGTTCAAGAACACCTGGAGTGCCAAGGTTCACCATCATGAGTCTGTTACCATAACAGGATAGCCTGGTCAGACTTTTTCATCTGTATTTACTCAGTTGTAAATACCACTGCCCTAGCTTCTGCCAACCTAGCAGTTGGAAAGCAAGAAATTGCAAGTAGATAAATAGGAATCACTTCGGTGGGAAGGTAAACAACAAACAAACATGATAATGACTTTTGTAACAGTTCTGTGGCAAGGACTTCCTTGGGCTGGTTTTATGAAGTAGGACCTGACTTTTACATCTGCTACCTATCACGTTCGTTACATCTGGCTCCTATTTCTTCCATTATGAAGTCAATTGTGTCTCTAATCTCTCAATGCCTTCCCACACACACACTCACACATATCCAGTTTCTGACTGGCTAATCTTGTAACCATTTTTCTTTCGAACTGTCTGGGGCCAGCTGTATAACAAGTGTTTACAATCCTTTATCTTTGTGGTCATTATTGGATTTGGGCTCAGCCTTTGCACACCCCAATTAGTAGTTTATGTGGGAAGGGGGAATATGCGACAAGAATCGGAGATGAAGAAAATGGATAAAACCTTGCAGCTTGTAACCCAAATTTAGGAAACACTTCCCATTTCTGGATCGATTGGCTTATTATAGGAAAGTGGCGCTCAACTGTTTTTTACCTTGGAATTAGGGGCGTTTGCTGGGGAGCCAAACTCCTGGCAGGATTGTGGTGCGCCTCGGGGGCCGCTTTCACTGCGTCCTGGACGGGTCTCTTCCATCCATGTGCCTTGGCGCAGTGCTTAGAGAGCAGGATGCGTACTAACTAAGCCCCCGGGGTTTCAGCCTGCTCTCTCTATAGCTTCAAAATCTAGATGCCCCCTTTGGGGGTGGGGGTGGCAGTTATCCTCAAAGCCTTTCCCTGTCTCTTTGATGGAAACCTTCTTTAAAGTCCGTTTATTTAACACCATTCCCCTTTATGGAAATCTGGGCAACCCTTTTGCTCTTAGAGAGCAGGTGCCTGCGGGTTGGTTAAGCCAACTCTTGGTCAAACATACAAGAGGACACTGTAAAAGTGTCGACTTTCTCGCTTTCCATCCCTCCCCCTACGTCCTGTCCTGGTGTGAAATCCAGTCACTAACAAAGGTGGAGGGGGGAGTGTTGAGAAACGTGACTACTCAAAAGACCCTCTTTTCAAGCCTTCTGGGGGTGATTTTGTCTTTTTAAAAAAGCTTGTTTTGAAAATGTCTGGAGGGGAGGCGGTGGTTGTGTGAGAGAAGATGGAGAAGACAAATGCACAAAAAGATACCTGTTTGGATTGTAAAGCGCCTGGAGATCGCCCGTGGGGGGAACCATATATAATTTGATTTGCTAGGCAATCTGCGGAGCGATTGCCCATCATTTATAATGTTCATTGAGCATTTTGCTTAATTGTGTCTCTTTTTCTAAAGGAAGCACGGCCCCCCTCCCGGCTGCCAAGCGCACAAGTGGCCAGATTCCCATGGACCAGCCCGCTCTGCAGCTTTCCAAGCTTTCCCAAGCGCTCCCGGCGGGGAGGGGACGAGAAGAGCTCAGAGCGCTAATCGCTCCGGGGCCGGCTGGAAGTCAGAGGCGCGCAAGGAGGACGGCTGCACGCAGGGAGACGAGGCGGAGGGAGGCTGGGTTGGGGGCTCGAGCGAGGGGAAAGGTTGTGCAGGTACGAGGCTCGCTGCTTGAATTCGTCCCGCTCCTTCAGTCAGCGGCTCTCGCAGGTGGTGGTGCCTTTCCAAAAGCGCGCACCCTCCCCCCTTCCTCGAGGTTGCCAGGCGCAGTTCATTTCTTAGAAGAAGAGTAAAAATCAAGGGTCTCCCTTGCTCGAAAAGCACTCGTATCCAACTCTAGGGTTCGATGCTCATCTCCATTTATAGCCAAAGAGCCAGCGCTTTCTGCCTGTTCATGCGGCAGGCATGACAAGACGCCGGAGCGCATGGAGTCCGGTTACCTTTCCTGCCGAAGCGGTCCCTATTTATCTACTTGCAATTTCTTGCTTTCCAACTGCTAGGTTGGCAGGAGCTGGGGCAGACGGCAGGAGCTCACTCTGTTTCTCAATACTTGGGTCTCGAGCTGCTGACCTACGGACCTTTCAGTCAGGGGCGGGAGGGATGTGGCACGGTGAGAAACGATCCTTCTTGGTGAGGTGGGGACGATGGAGAGGTAGACGATTGCTCACATCTGCGCTAAAGACACCTGCAAGCTGGCCATCCCGGGATGGTGGCTCAGGTGTGGGGCGCAAGATCTCGTGGGTACCGAGAGGAGACACTCTCTGCATTGGACGGGAAGGAAAGGTTCCTGGCCGTCTGGACGGTCAAGAAAACCTGGGAGAATTGAAGCGACTTGACTTGGGTCTCGCAGCCTTTGGGTGCCTCTGCTGTTCTCCGCCCAAAGCGAATCAACCCTGTTTTAGGAAGAGCTTGGGATCTACCGTAAACCCGCTAACTGATTGGAAGACTTAGTCATCCCAACAGTTCGAGACCCAAGTGCTGAACGACGGAGAGAGCTCCAGTCTCTGTCCCAGCTCCTGCCAACCTAGCAGATGGAAAGCAAGAAATTGCAAGAAGAGAAATAGGTACCGCTTCAGCGGGAAAGGTAACAGTGTCCTGTGCACTCCGGCCACATGACCACGGGAACGTCTGCAAATGCAGACAGAGTTGGATATTTGTCTGTAAACGGAGATAAACACCGATAGGGCTGGTTTCGAGCAAGGGAGACCTTTATTCCCCACTCCTATAAGGCAACGGGTAACCAATGCCCCGTGATCCTGATCAATATCCCGTTTGTGGGTCGTACATCTCCTTGCGTAAAAGATCCCATGTACTCTGGTGATCCCGCTGTCGACTATGCAGTGCTGAAGGCAGGCAAATCGCAGTCAAGCAGTGGGGATCTTGTCCAATGAATATGGGCTCAAAGGAGACTCAAGAAGCTGTTGCCCTGAAGGAACGACTGCGAGCCACAACTGTTCCAGACCTCGAGTTTCCTCTCCTTCAGGTCTGTGAGGTTTAAGTCAAGAGGTGCAGGAGTCGGAGAACCCCCATAAAGGTAGCCATAGGCCAGGAATAAAACATCCCCGAATTACAGGCATTGCGCCTTCCCTAAACTTACTTTCTCAGGCTCCCCACTCCGCCTCTTACCGAGGATCACAAGCGTGACACGCAGAGTCAATACCAGTTTAAAAGTTCAGTCTCTCCCCACCCCCAACAAACCAGAAATCGTTTATGAAAAGAGGTGAAGCTGACACAAGCCTCCCTAACCCCCAACTTGTACGAAGCCCGAGAGGAGCTGCCTTCCTGTTTGACTGCTGATAGTGAAGGCGCCGAGTGGCCACCTGGGCGCGTTCCCTTCTACCGGTGGCTACTTTTGGTCCCACCTCTCGATGGTGGCATTGCCGAACCGGTTCTGAGGGACGAGCCCTGCTTCCAATGGGCTTGGGACCAGGGGTTGCCCCCTCAGGCCGACCCAGCGGCCATCTCTTGTGAAAGGAATGCTAATTAACTTGTGAACTGGCCAGAGGGTGCACTAAGCCCCATGAGGTGGTACAGAAGTGTAATTGCTATTGCTATAAATACTAATCTATTTCATGAACTACTGGTGGCGCTGGGGTAAAACTCAGTGGTGGGCAGCCAAAAATTTTGCTACCACACTGTGGGCGGAGCCTATGCCATGGGTGGAGCAAACATCATGGGCAGAGCCTACATCATGGGCAGAGCCTACATCGTGGGCGATCTAGTCATGCCTGCCATATGACCATGTATCCATCTGCAAACAGGCAACACTGGCTCTTTGGCTGTAAATGGTGATGAGCACTGCACCCTAGAGCAAGGGAGACCTTGAACCACTTGCAGGACCAAAACCTGACGGGGCAGGGCAGGGCAGGGCAGGGAGGTGGGTGTGGCTACCCAATTTCGCTTTCCCCCACCCGAAGGTCACCCCGCTGCCCAGAGGCCACCCAATTTTGCTACCGGGGGGGGGGGGGATGCGAACCTGTTGCTGCTCACCACTGGTTAAACTGCTGTACGGTAGCCAGAACGTTGTGAGTTCGAGCCTGACCAGGGATCAAGGTTGACTCAGCCTTCCATCCTTCAGAGGCCAGTAAAATGAGTACCCAACATGCTGGGTGCAAAAAGGCTAATTAACTTGTGAAGCGCCCAGAGAGTGCACTAAGCCCTATGGAGCGGCAAAGGTCGCCCTTGCTCGAAAGCCAGTCGTATCCGACTCTAGGGTTCAGTGCTCATCTCGGTTTACAGCCAAAGAGCCAGTGCTGTCTGCTTCTGCAGGAGTTTCCGTGGACATGTGGCAGGCATGCCTCAACACTGGAGTGCACGGAACGCTGTTTACCTTCCCACCAAAGTGGTCCCTATTTATCTACTCGCAATTTCTTGCTTTCCAACTGTTAGGTTGGCAGGAACTGGGACAGAGACGGAAGTTCACTCCCTCATGCAGTACCCGGGAATCGAACTCCGACCTTCCAGTCAGCGAGTTCAGCGTCTTAACCACCTGAGCCACCGCAGTACAGTACAGTATACAGGTATATACAACGATTACTATTGCTAAGCGCTCCTTTCTGTCTTAACGCTAAGCCTTTCCCCTCAGAATCAAGTGGTAAATGTTTCCTAGAAGGCCCTTTTTGCTCTCCCTCCCTTCCCCTCCCCTTCTCCTCCTGGGGATTCGGTTTGCGCCTCAGAGTCCGCGCCCACAAATCGATGGCGTCCCATTTGTTCCAGTCGTTCCAGGGTTCTGAGGAGAAAAGAGGCGGCCAAGTGCCTCTTTTTTTTCCCCCTTCCCCTTCCCCTGCCCCCCCTCCCGCGTCCCCAGGCGCACAAGTGGCGGGATTCCCATGGAGTCGACAGGCGCGGCAGCTTGGCACTTGGGTTGTAAAGAAGGCAGGCAGGAGACACGGTGACCCCGAGTTGAAAAGCCTTGAAAGGAGGCTCTTTACGGCGCATTACCAGCCGAGGGCCGCTCAGGTACCAGCTCCTCGCCAAGGGCGCGCCCGCGCCACGCTAGGCCCGTGTGCGGCTGCAGGTGCGCCCGCCCGCTCGCTCGCGCCCCCTTCGCGCCTTTTGTGGCGCTCCTTTATTTGTGGCGGGCTTTTGTATGCGCCCTCCCCCCCCACCCCACCCCTCTTCGGCTTGTTGCCCCATTAGTGGTGCTGGGCCCGAGGAGGTC
This sequence comes from Furcifer pardalis, assembly GCA_030440675.1. Taxonomy (NCBI): domain Eukaryota; kingdom Metazoa; phylum Chordata; class Lepidosauria; order Squamata; family Chamaeleonidae; genus Furcifer; species Furcifer pardalis. The sequence continues at coordinate 91,722,350 of CP126897.1, forward strand.
CTATTGTGTCGAGGGGATATATCTTCTTCTCCCCCTCACTGTGTCAGAGAAAGCTGGGACCAGTGGAAGGCACAGCATGGAAACAGTTTACGAGTGGCGCCATAGAAGACCCCCCAGACCTCCCTCTTTCCCAAAGGCTGGGAGTAAAGCGATGACTTTATTTGGCTCCTCAATGGAGTTTCAGAGAGAGCGCCAAATCCCCATTACTAAAGGTAAAGGTAAACGTTTCCCTTGCTCGAAAGCCAGTCGTATCCGACTCTAGGGTTTCAGTGCTCTTCTCTGTTTCAAAGCCGAAGAGCCAGCGCTGTTTGCTTCTGCAGACGTTTCCGAGGTCATGTGGTAGGCATGACTAGACACCAGAGCGCACGAACGCTGTTTACCTTCCCACCGAAGTGGTCCCTAATTATCTACTTGCAATTTCTTGCTTTCGAACTGCTAGGTTGGCAGGAGCTGGGACAAAGAACTGCCGACCTGCCACCTTCCAGTCGGCGTCTTAGCCACTTGAGTCATTGCCGTCTCTTAAAAAGTGGATCAGCAAGAGCTACTCAGATTGCCACAGGAAAAGCTGGACTTTAAATATTTTTAAATTACACTGTTTTTCCCCTTCTGTGTCTAGGCCAGACATGAAACTGCCAAAATAAAGCCACCTTTTGGTGAAGTCATTCCATAATTCCTTTTGCTTAACTTAGTGTGAGAAAGATTAGCTGACTCAAATTTGCTGTTGCCCAGAGAACACCCAATTGTGGTTCAAAAATTCCACAATTTTCAAGGAGGCTCTTTCTGTGTACAGTATCCCAGTTACCAGTTGGCTGAAATAAATATGTCCTCTGCCCAGTTTTGTGTCCTCCTTTGAACCTGTGGTTCAAGCAAGAGTACCAGGCCTTCAATCTTCTTCATTTAGAGAAGCTTGAGAGTTGGCTTTGACTATGTCATTGCATCACACTAACTATAGGCATAACTATAGCCATCACTGAATTCCATGGTGTACCACTGACTTTCATCAGTGCAGTGTGTGGCCATGAAACAAAACATCATTTTAATATTTAAGTGAGTCATACAGGCAACATGCCCTTTGCTTTATAAGGCAACTCTGCTTTTTTGGAAGCTTCAGAAAGCACTCCTCTTCTAAAACATGGTGCCTGCTTTTCCATTAGTGGTGAATGAAGTCCTGAAAGGTGGCTTCATTTTGACATTTCACATCTGGCCTAGACATGGAGGAAGAAGGAGGAGGAGCAGCAGTTAGCAAAAGTTCAAATAGCACAAACTATGGAGGTAATTTGCTACTAGTTAAGAAGTCACTGCTTACCAAGTCATACAGCTGATACACAGCAAGGACTAGAATTGCTAACTCCCTGACTAGATGTAGTTCATCACAGTGATTTATTCCACTGCATTTAATGCCAGCATAGATATGTAATAGGATTCTGGCTGCTGGCTGCAAAAATAAAATAACAATAAAGGGTAGCGTCTTCTTCACAAAACATGGAGATTAATGGGACACCTCAGAGTATCCTTCATTTACTCCAGCAATCAAACATAAACCAGCAATTGCCCCATTAATACATGGGTGGTGGTGGTTTGCTTATGCTAGAGATTAGTGGATCTTTCTCTTAAACAAGTGATATGGAAAGAGGAACCATGTGTAAAGCAAGTTGTTTGACACCAACAGGATACTGGCCAACGTAAATGGCAGTATGATGCCCTTTTTCTACCTCTGAGACAGCAGCAGCTTCACTTGGCTTTATGGTAGAGCCTGTACTTTGGCCAGAAGCCTGGTTAAGCATTCTGTGCTTTGCCTCTTTTTGAAAGAAAGGCAATTATCTTTAATGCTTCTGCAACTGGTGTTTAGAAATACAGTATGATGCTTCTGGTCCTGGAGAAAACAAACAGTTTTAATGAAGCAAGTTTAGTTACAGGTGAAATCCACTTGTTTGCCAGATCAAGGGGGCAAGCAGGTTATTAATCTGTAGGACAATTCCTTTAGGGATTCTCTTGGTTAGCTGCAGAAGTGTTCCCTGTCGATATATAAACCCAACTTTGTTTATCCATTCCTTGGAGAGATCTTAACCACTGAGCTATGGTTATATCTACTTTTGCAATCACAGTGGCTACAGAGAGCAAAAGTAGAGGATTGTCTCACCTCCACACTTTCCACGTTTATGTTTGGTAGCTAATTAGTCAAGGAGGGGGTCTTACTTTGAACCCAGAACCCTTATCTTCAACAAGGTGGTATGTGCTAGCCAGGTGGCTCAAGCAAGCAAGCCAAGCCTCGTTTCAACAATGCCTTGCTTGTGGAGCCATTTTAAAGACATTGACTAGTGTCGAGGGAGACCATCAGCTCTTCGCAAAATGTTCCACACTTCACACTGATAATAATCAGTGATGAATGAGTAAATCGATTCATAGCTCCTGATCAAACCAAGAAGGCATTTACTCTTAGTGTGGTTTTTTTAAAAGTTTCTGATCTGCTTTAGTAGTATTTGTTCCAAATCCCCGAACGTTCCAAGAATTAAGCCTTTGTTTGCTGCCAGTTTTTCCCTCTGGGTTAGCACCCCCGCCCACCGCCCTGCTCTGTGTTATCTTAGTTTGCAGCAGGCTTTGAAGTTTGGCAATTTATCACCCTTCTACCGCTGCATGATGATAGAAAAGTGTTGCCTTTGCGCTTCGGTTCTGACCTGCTCCAGAATGCACACGCGCCTGCCTGCCCGCCTCTCTACCTGTGAGCGCAGAATCCATATCCTAACTGCAATCCACAAGGGGCTGCGGTCGCTCAGTGGCTAAGAAGCTCTCCTTGTTAGCTGGAAGGTAGGGAAGTCAGCAGTTCGAGACCCGGGTACTGCATGACGGTTGTCCCAGCAACTGCCAACCCAGCAGTTCGAAAACAAGAAATTGCAAGTAGATAAATAGGGACCGTTTCGGTGGGGAAAAGATCTTGGGGACAGGAAAGGAACCACATTCGGACGTCCCCTGAGCGGAGTTTCTCTAGCAAAAAACAAAACAAACAAAAACATTTCAACCCAGAATAATTTCTGACAAGAAATTTATTAACTGCAGTTTACTAGTGGAGAAGTCACAGAGAAAGTTTAGTCCAGCCTTTCAACAGAGAAGTGAAATTGTATACAGTACTGTATTCTCAGTCAATTTAATATCCGAATTTGTGAAATATATGAGTATCGTCAAGAGTGCAGTGTTGCCTACTTCCTTGTTTTCCTTAGTCCACACGTACCCTCGCAGGCAGATCGTTATTAGCCCAAGTTGCAAGTTGGAAACGGAGAAAGAAGGACGTTGCTTTCTCTACTGTTTTAAGAGGATGGTGTATTCAACTATTGCAGTGCTAACAGGTCTAGGCTGTGACGTGAGATGATCGGGTTTTATTTCCACTGAATCATGAATATTCACTGTCAGTGCGAGGATAAAATGGAGAGGAGGGGAGCCATGCAGGCTGTTCTGAGCTCATCACAGAAAAGACAAAATATAAAAGAAACGTGTGACCTGAATAAATTCAGTCCCCCCCCCCCCAGCTGTATTAAACACAGAACTCTCGTTGCTGCTTCTGCTCTTTCGTGTCCAGATTAAATTTTGGGCTACCAAAGTGAAGCTTAAAAAGGTAAACCAGCATCCAGCCCAGTTTCCGTCCATGTGCTTAATTGCCTTAAAAGTTAGAGCGGAAATATTTCATGACTTAAGAATCCATCAATTCCTAAGATCACGGTTAATACATTTTACGGTTTCCAGCCCAGCTATTTCATCACTTCTCAGAAGATAAATAAGCTGTGCTTTCAACTAAAAGGCGTTTGGATTTTAGAGAAGGCAGATGACATTGGAGGGGAAAGAGTAAAATCCACTATCTTTGAAATCAATACACAGCCAATCACAAGAAGCTGATGTAATTTGGTCTGATGTATGGGAAAGGAAAAGATGTCGTTAACTTCAAATGTCACAGAAACATCCACCACATAGTCGATAAATCAACCCTTCGGATGGGAAAATCAAGGCACAGCCTTGCGCCTTCCAAACCTCAATGTAAGCTAGCCATAGGGATAAATATAGATAAGGATAGAGAACCAGTATCGTGTTGTGGATAAAGTGTCGGATTAAGACACAGGAGATCTGGAATCTATTATCTTCTGGGTTTAGAAATTCACTAGGAGGTGGTAAGGCATTCTTTATCCATGCCAAACCTTTATCCAAACCTTACTAAAGATGCCATAAGGTGGAAGCGATTTGACGGTCGCTCTGTCTTTGTCTTTATTCTCTGCCTCTGTGTTCACAAGACAAAAATTAACAGAAAGGAAAGCGGAATGGTCAAACAGGGGTGGGGGACATGTGACACTCCAGCTGTTGATGGAGTGAAGCTCCCTTTCAATTCCAGTCATCCACACGAGCTCCTCATCCCAGGTCGAAAAAAATGAAGCGCCCCTTTGCAGTTTAGTTTGCAAGCTTGCTCTAAGCACTTTCACCTGGAAGAGTGGGTCAAGTTTTCAAACTAATCTGTCATTTCTTCAATCTCTCTCGACACGGATTAGTTACTTCTCAACCCACTTCTTTCCATTTTATGAGGCACCTGCCCCAGATAACTCGGGCTGATTCTAACCTGTTTCGGATAGTTTGCAACATGCGCCAATCACAGTTTGGAAACGTTACTTTTTTGGACTGATATTCCCAAAAAGCCCCAACCAGCAAGTCTAGTGGAACACACAGAGAGTCTCGACAGGAGGGAGGGTTGACGTAACAACTGCTAAGAATCGAAGGTGTCCACAGGATATTTATTTTTTCCGCAGCAGAAAGCTGGTATGTTGGCATAGTTTGCACACCACTTCAAGATAGCGTTTCTGCTTGTGTGCAGGAAAACAAAAATAAATTTAGGGTGGGGAGGTAAGTACCCCCTTGCTCCCCCTCCATATCTATTCAAATACTGTATATCAGTTCGTTTTTAAGGGGCCACAACGCTTTTTAGTCTTTCTCTTCTCTTTTCTTTCTGATACAGTATTTTAAGACTGCCTCTCCTACAATCTCCACGTGGTCTGCAAACGTGATGCATCGTATCCTGCTAATCTTATTTGCCACACTCAGACCATCCTTCGCTTAATTTTTGGCAAGCAGGGATTCACTTCGGACCCTTCGTGTTTCGCTTCCTCACCACTTCCCCCAGCCGTAAATGAAGAGAAAACTAGAATCCCTGCAGTCACCGAAGGGGCAGGGAAGAAGAGGGATATTTTTGCTTCTGTTCTTTACAGGGGTGGGCGCAAAGCCTCGAGGTGGAGAAACAGCATCCCCGCGTCTCCTTACTGGGGAGTCCTTCCCCTCCTGACGCGCCAAGGCGACTGAGGCACGGGCGGTGTCAAACCCAGGGCTTAACATTTAGGGCTCCACCGAAATGCCTTGCGCAAAAGTCTGGCTAGTCTATCCTGCTATGGTAATAAAGTAGACACTACTGCCAGCGACTCAACGCCGCCGGTCAGGCAACGACAACGCTAAGGACCAACGGTCTTGGGTGCCAAAGTCCACAGGGAAGGATGATGGTCCCCAAGTGGATTAAATCCCACTTGGATCCATCTTGATGGAGGGCAACAGCTTCATTTGCGTGCCAAATGGGCTCAGGACCAGAAAGTGACTCAAGGAACTGGATTAGTGGTCCAGGTGTCACGCTGCAATGTGGAAGGCAGATGGAAGGCCACTGCCTTATATTCTCAGGGCAGTCTTCATGGCTAATCACCATGAGGATAAGCATTCGGCACTTGAAGAAGAAGAAGCCTTGGGCACCTGTTTCTCAACCAGCGCTTCACGGCGCCCAATAGGCCCCGCCGTAGGCAGGAGACCCTGGTCCCCCTCTCAGCAGGAAGCCCACAGGAGGACGGGGCGCGCGCAGCCCTCCTGGCTCCCCCCTCCCTCTCTGGGAGCCGCCTGAGGGGTGCATATTGACCTCACCCCACCCGCTAGTGAGTATGTGCGCGCGGGGTGCCTCTCTCTTTCTCTCTCTCCCCAGGGCTCCCTCCTCCCCCCCCCGCACGTTTCCCCGAGCCCTGATTGGCTGGCCCTGTGGGGTGGATGGCACGCGCCTGGGGTTGTTCTTATAAGGTTCCTCGCGTGCCAGCCCTCAGCCCCACCGGAGTCTCCCGGCCTCCCTCTGAGGAGAGCGAGCGAGACAGAGGAAGCGCGCGCAAACCCCGGCCCAGGCGAGGCGCGGCTGGAGCCCCAAGGCGCCGCCGCGAGAGGGGCTTCTCCGGCCACCCGGGCGCCTCCGCTCCGCTCTCCAGTCCCCCCCCCACACGCCCCCACCCGCGCACTGGAAAGGAGCCCGGCATGGAGGCGGTGCTGCTGGAGCACTTCCCCGCCGGGCTGGACGCCTTCCCCTCCGACGCCTACTTCGAGGACGAGGAGTTCTTCACCGACCACTCGTCCCGCGACCCGCTGGAAGGCGACGAGCTCCTGGAGGCCGACGAGGTGGGCTTCTTGGCGCCGCCTTTCCACCACCACCACCACCACCACCCGTGCGGCGGCGGGAGCGCGGGCGGAGGCGGCGGCCTGGGGGCCCACCCGGAGGGCGACCCGCCGTGCTGCGCGGCGGCCCCGGGCAGCTTCGCCTCGTCTTTCTCGTCGCCCTCGCCGCCGCTTTCCCCGCCGCCGGGGGGCTTCGCCTTCGAGTGCTTCGGGCTGGCGGCCTCGCCCGGCGGGAGCCTCAAGGCGCTGAGTGCGGCGGCGGCGGCGGCGGCAGCGGCGCGGCGGCGGCGCCGGGTGCGCTCGGAGGCGGAGCTGCAGCAGCTGAGGCAGGCGGCCAACGTGCGCGAGCGGCGGCGCATGCAGTCCATCAACGACGCCTTCGAGGGCCTGCGCTCGCACATCCCGACGCTGCCCTACGAGAAGCGCCTCTCCAAGGTGGACACGCTGCGCCTGGCCATCGGCTACATCAACTTCCTCAGCGAGCTGGTCCAGTCCGACCTGCCCCTGCGCAGCGCCGGCAGCCAAAGCCCCTGCCAGCCCAAGAAGGTCATCATCTGCCACCGGGGCACAAGTAAGTGGCGGGGAAGAACGCCGGCCTTCCCCACCCAGCAAGGCGCCCGCCGGCAGGAAGGAAGGAAGGAAGGACGCCCCATCCGCGCTGGCGCCCAGTGTCTAGAGCAGGGTCTCTCTCTCTCTCTCTTTGGGCACAAGGGCTGAACGTAGCTTGGGCAGTAGGGCGCACATCTCAACTCCATGCGGAGTAAGGTTGTCTAGGTAGGGGGAAAATCCACAGGTGGTTCACCATTCCCTTCTTCCCGGAGCGCCTTGCGACTATGCTCTGCCCTCCCCAAACTAGTTCATTCAGCCCTGCCCTCAGTCCAAACTAGACGACCGGAAGGTCGGCAGGGCAGCAGTTTGAGACCCGAGTGCTGCATGATGGAGTTGAGTCTCTGTCCCAGCTCCTGCCAACCTAGCAGTTCGAAATCAAGAAATTGCAAGTAGATAAATAGGTACTGCTTCGGTGGGAATGTAACAGCGTTCCATACACTCCTGTGTCTAGTCGTGCCTGCCGCATGACCACGGAAATGTCTGCAGACTCAGACAGCGCTGTCTCTTTGGCTGTAAAAGGAGATGAGCACCGCACCCTAGAGTCGGACATGACTGGCTTTTGTGCACGGGAGACCTTTACCTACCTTCCGGAGAGAGAAAGGCTACTGGCTTTTTCTGTCCGGCAGGCGCGTAAACAAACCCTGACGCACAAATTACCCAATAATTCTCGGTCCAGAACGAAGTTTCTGATAGGTACAAACGAATGTCATAGAGACACGGGATTGAGAGGACCGGGCGCAGCACTACCGTTTAAGTAAAAACAGGCACCTATGGATTCGAATGTGGTTCACTTCAGGTCTCCAGGAATCTCGAGTCCCTATACAGTACTCTTCACTTCTATGTTTCTGGAGATCTGAAGGGGAATCTTTTGGAGATGTGGTGATACTTGACCCTTAAACCTTTCAAACGACTCTAAAGATCCAGTTCTGTTCTCTAGGTAGCCTTAAAGAAAAGGCTTAAGTTCAGACTCAGCAGTCTTTTTGAATGAATTCGAACTTGCCCAAATAACGTGAATAGGAAGTTTAACAAATATAGTTTGGTACCAGTTCAGTTCAAGAAAAACTTGCGCATAACCATGCCAGAAGCTTTTACTAAGGGAAGATGAGGTGAAAGGAATGCATTTTGTCATGGCAAAACTCTGGTTTTTCTCCCGATAACAGGTGTGCAGTAAGTGTAGGGAAATACCTGGCTAGATGAAAATACTATATTCTTTCCTGAAACGGGATAGACAGATCTATAAAATATATAGATAGATCAAGGGACAGAGTGGGGTTAGTCCCTGGTATAATAAGAATGTTGTGTCAGAAATTATCCTGGGTTAAAAGGAAATGCCCAAATGAGGCTCCTTTCATGTCATCAAGAGCTGGGACAGAGATGGGCACCCTTTCCAGCCTTCCAGCTAACAAGGCAGCTTCCTAACCACTGAGTCACTGCAGCCCCAGTCCCTGGTGCCATATGTAACAGGCACTAAAGTTCTTGCATTGTGATAGACTGCATAGAAAGCAGGTGTCTTGGAATGAGAGCTGATTCTTTTTTATGCTTCCAGAGAATACAGTATTGAGTACTGTATATGACTCTTTCCCTCATCCTGTGTTTTTGTCTCTGTCTCCTCCTAGGATCACCTTCTCCCAGCGATCCAGATTATGGACTTCCTCCACTGGCTGGACATTCTCTTTCTTGGACTGATGAAAAACAACTCAAGGAACAAAACATTATTAGAACTGCTAAAGTATGGACCCCAGAGGACCCCAGAAAGCTAACCAACAAACCTTCTCTAAACAACATAGAAAATGAGCCACCCTTTGACTTCATATCATGAGATATGAATACAGTGCAGTATACTGAACTGTACATACCAATCTTTATACCATTGTACATTTGTATTTATGGACATTATTTTTCAAATGTACTTTGAAATGCAAAAAAAAGCATTCTAATGGCAATCAATTTTTATTTATCTATTTATTATTTGATTGAGATACATAAATAGAACGGTACTTTTGAATGTATAATTTATGTAATTTATCCTAATTTAAAAATATGCAATTACTTGAGATTCTTCCAACAGCACCTTTCAGGCTAAACATTTTTTTTAAAAAAAATAGACAACATTTCTCAAAAAATGTGAACATAATTTATTACCATTTGTTGAAAGTGTAAATTATATTATATAAATAATAAACTTTGATGAAAATTAAGGTGATTTTTTTTTAGAGTGATGATTGATATACAGTATAAAGGAGTAAGAACTCGTTTTTTGAAACTAATTGGGGTAACACTGAATAGTGTAGTCTCATGCATAGTGGGATAGATAATTTTCATATGAAATCTAAACACAATTGTGTGTTTAATACTCGTTGGTGTTTCTTGTAACCACTTAAAAGTGAGCATTTTACCCTTTTGCTGCACAATCCTAATCACAGTTAGGAGTACACTGGAGGATTGCCACCTTTCCTGTGAGAAGTTTCACCTACTAAATATCTCTGCCTACAGGCTGCTAAGATCATAGGCACAATGATTTTTAAGCATATGGCAATCCTGCTTCACAGAGATAAGGATGTTATGTGTTGGAAAAAAAAATAACGAATGAAAATTCTTCCAGAAATAATGAAATAATAACCCTGGTGGTGCAGTGGTTAAAAGCTGCTGTACTGCAACTAAAAGGTTATGAGTTTGATCCTGACCAGGGTGCAAAGTTGACTTAGCCTTCCATCCTTTGGTCGGTGAAATTAGTACCCCATGTTGGGGGCAAAATGCGAATTAACTTGTGAACCACCCAGAGAGTACACTAAGCGCTATGGGACGGTATATAAGTGTGTTTGCTTTGCTTTTTATGTTATGTGTTACCAATTTGGAACCAAATTATAGCAATCCAATAGATCTTTCAAAGTACAGTATGTAAGCTACTTAAGGAGTGATTTTTTCCAGGTCCACTCCAACACTCAGTGAGTTTCCATGGCTAAGCAAGGATTTGAACCTTTGTATATATACATACTGTATACATATACATATACTGTACAATATTTGGACCAGAAGGCAGTCTAGTAAATTAGGAACATAACATGTTAGGCTGTGCAGATTTACCTGTAAGCAAAATCAACATTGTCTAAAACCCAATAGAAAGCCACAGCTAAACTAGACTCTACTGAACCAAAGGAACTTAAAAAGGAGTTGACTCACCGAATAATTGATTCAGTGGGCTACTCTAGTAATAACTTACTACTGGATTTCAGCTAAGAAGTCTTGTGACCCATTAAAGACCAAGTTTTATTTGGCATAGATTTTCCATATACTTAAGCCTTTAAGAGAGTAAACAAAACAAAAAAGACAAAAAAGTTGTTAATCTTTAAGGTGCCACTTCAAAAATTTCAACTAAGCCTATAAGATGCAATGTAAGAAAGCTTATGCTAAATTATGCACCTCGCCTGTACTAGGAGGAGAGCCTTCTCCGTGTCCGCCCCGGCCCTCTGGAACCTCCTGCCCACCGAACTGCGCCTTCAGACAGAGCTCCTGCCCTTCCGAAAGGGTTTAAAAACCTGGCTGGCAGGACAGGTTTGGGGACCCGGGAACATGGGTTCCCATACCAAATGGCTCATATAAGGACTGCCCCCCTGGGTTGGATTCTGGGAACATTGGAATATAGCCCTGTGTTGTTTTTAACTTCTGATGGTTTTAACTCTGACGTTTTAGTGTTGGGTTTTATTTTTGTTTTTATTTTGGATGTAAGCCGCCCAGAGTCGGGTCCTCCCGATTGGGGTGGGGTATTTAATAAATAAATAAATAAATAAATAAATAAATAAATAAATAAATAAATAATAATAATAATAATAATAATAATAATAATAATAATAATAATAATAATAATAATAATAATAATAATAATAATAATAATAATAATAATAATAATAATAATAATAAAGCTTGTTAGTTTTTAAAGTGTTAACACTGTTGATTTTGCTGTAAGAGGCTAACACACCACCCCAAGAAACTACCTATTGGAAATCAGCTAGAGCAGTATTTCCCAACCTTTGGTTTTTGGCTTCAATTCCCAGAAGCCTAAGTCAATTGACTTAGGAAGTGAAGTCCTCTTGTGGGATGTGGAACCACTGAGCTAGAGATAAACCTCAATAAAGTCATTGGGGCTTGCTTAGAGGAGGTGTTGTTGTTATGTGCCATGGAGTCATCCATGACTTATGGAAACCCTATGAATGAGAGATTTAAAGTGTCCTGCAAGTTATAGTTTGTGGCTCCCCTTGCAGGGTTTCCCAACCTTGAGCCTCCAGGTGTTCTTGGACTTCAATTACCACAAGTCCAAGTCAGCACACCTGCTGATCAGGGCTTCCAGGAATTGTAGTTCAAGAGCACCTGGGAGCACAAGGTTGGGGAACCCAGCTAGGGAATCAGTCCACCTTGCTTTTGGTCTTCCTTGTTTCCTGCTGCCTTCCACCTTTCCCAGCATTATTGTCTTTTTCAGAGAGTCTTGACTTCTCATCCTGTGTCCAAAGTAGGACAGTTACAAGGTCATCATTTTTGCTTCCTGAAACAATTCAGGTTTGATTTGCTCTAGGACTCGCCTATCCAGGGTATCTGCAAAGTTCTCTTTCAGCACCACCTTTCAAATAAATCAAACTCCTAAAGGAAACATAATTAACATTCTTAGTATGCCCTAGTAGTGGTGGCAAACCTTGGCAATCCAGCTGTTCTTTGACTTCAATTACCAAAAGCCCAAGTCAGCATGCCATCTTAAGTAAGGCTAGAGTCAGCTTTGGTTCAATAACAGATAGCTATTTTGCACAAGATGTTTATTTGCACAATTCACATTTCCAGCTTCTCACTGTATAACATGGGATCCGTGCAGATCTACTTCAGAAGACCGACCAGGGGATGGTGAACCCTAAAAGTGATGGAGATGCTGTTAGCTAGGTTGCTACGGTAAGTTGGAGGTTGCCACCAGATTTAAGTTATACTTTGAGTAAACCAATTGGAGCTGATGGACCACACCTAATTGAACACCCATTTACTTCAATGGTCTGAAGAAGGGAGAAATACTGTACTAGAGCTCATCCAATGCAAACCCAGGGTCCTGGGATGGTGCCAAGGGCCATCGTTATCAGATTTAACTAACGTTGGATAAACTCCTTTTGGAGTAAAATCGAAAGGAAACTAACTGGAGACTAACCAGGAATCCTTCCTTGACTTGCTAAGGATTCTCAGCTTGTGTGGCCCGTGGGTCAGATGTGGCCCACGGTCCCATTTCATGTGCTCCTCCCATGTCTCCACCACACCAGGAAGTGCCATGTGGTAGAGCAGGGGTGCCCAAACTTTTGGGGCTGTGGGCTGATCATGTGGTTCAGGAAGCTGGTCACTAAGGCCTGGGGGCCAGGTGCGGCCCCTGATGCCAATTCATCCGGCTCACAAAGCCCTCGTTGCTCCTGGAAGTGGAAGTAAAACGTGCCCACTTCCAGGAGCGACGAGGGCTTTGCGGGCCAGATGAATTGGCATCAGGGGCCACACCCGGCCCCCCTGGCCTTAGTTTGGGCACCACTGTGGTAGAAGAAGGGCAAAATGGCCGTCCAGCCCCTCCCCAGGTGTCTGAAGGAGGGTGACCCAGCACCCAGCTTAAAAAAGGTTGAGAACTGCGCTACATCAAAAACGTACAGCATTTTTAAAGGAGGGGAGGAAAGGCATGCAAGTTTTTGAAATGGGAGACACTCTGTAGTCTGGCCAGGTTATCCTGCTATAGATCCTATTGCCAGCGACACAGTGCCAGTCGGTCAGGTACCCACGCTCCTGAAGACTAATAGCCTTGGGTGGCAGAGTCCACAGGGGAGGGTGATGGTCCCCAAGTGGATTAAAATCTCACTTGAATCCATCTTGATGGAGGGCAGCAGCTTGGTCAATACTGGCCTGGGGCTGAGGATGACTTTGTGTGTCTAAAGGGATCAGGACCAGAAAAAGAATGTTGGTACAGGGTCACGCAGGGATGTGGAAGACAAATGGAAGGCCACTGCACCATATTGTCCCCAGGACAGTCTTCATGGCTGATCACCATGACGAGAGGCAATGTTCAGAATCGTATGGGGCACAAGAAGAAGACACGAGTCGAGGACCCTTCCATCCTTGTGCAGAGAGAGGGTCTCGGCGCTGGAGGGGTTAATATGCAACTAACTCCAGCCGTCTCTCTCTCTCTCTCTCTCTCTCTCTCTCACACACACACACACACACACACACCCTCCCTCCCTCTGGAAGACGCAGGCTCCCCTGGGCCGGCCGGGCCTACCTAGAGGTGGCGGAAGGGTTTCCCCGGCTGGCTGCCCCGAGGGCTGCTTGGGCATCTTCGGCTCCTGCTGCGGGCTAGGGCCGCAGGTGCTGATTTTCCCGTGGTAGCCTCCGCTTGTTAGGCATGGCGGGCCGGGAGGGTCCCTCGGGAGAATCCCAGATGCCCAGCCCAGGCCGGGAGGCTGGACTCGGGCGTCGCTTTTGAGCTGCCCCCCGACCTGGGGTGTCGCCCAGTCAGGCGGATGGGAACCGGAGCGCTGACCTCCGAGCCCAGGTCCCTAATTACGCTAAATCCCCCTCCGGAATATGGTTGCCTGGCCAGCTCCGGCGGGCTAATTGCATTAATCTAGTTAGCCCAGAGATGGTTTCCGCCTGGCATGGATCTTTTCCAAGAGCAATTACCGAGGCTGTGCTGCTCCCGCGCTCCCCCCGCCCCCTTCGAAGGTCTAAGGTAGGACCAGAGGGGGAATAGCAATAACACCTATATTCCGCCCCATCGTGATTAGCTCTCTGGGCGGTTCACAAGGTAATTAGCATTTTGCCCCCAGCATGCTGGGTACTCATTTTACCGACCTCAGAAGAATGGAAGGCTGAGTCAACGCTGAGTTCTGGTCAGGATTGAACTCACAACCTTTTGGTTGAGTCAACCTTGAATCATGTCAGATTCGAACTCACAACATTCTGGCTGCAGTGCAGCAATTTAACCACAGCCCTCAACAGACTCCGAAGAAATCCATAGGGAATTAGTAAAGGTAAAGGTTTCCCTTGCTCGAAAGCCAGTCGTATCCGATTCTAAGGCTCAGTACTCTTCTCTGTTTCAAAGCCAAATAGCCAGCGCTGTCTGCTTTTGCAGACGTCTCCGTGATCATGTGGCAGGCATGACTAGACAACGGAGCGCATGGAATGCTGTTTACCTTCCCACCGAAGCGGTCCCTATTTATCTACTTGCAATTTCTTGCTTTCGAACTGCTAGGTTGGCAAGAGTTGGGACAGAGACAGAAGCTCACTCCGTCCTGCAGTACTCGGGAATCGAACTGCTGACCTCCCACCTTCCAGCCAGTGTCTTAGCCACTTGAGCCCTAGGGAATTACACAGGGACAGAACGTGGCTTGAAAGCCCCGCTCTTCAAAAGGACTTCAAGGCCCACCAGAGGTGGGGGGATTCTGGGAGTTGTGGTTCTAGGAAGCGACGCTTTCCAACCCTGAGACTCACCCGAGGTTTTGAAAGTAAAAGAAGAGAGAGAAATAGAGAAAGAGGGGAAACCGGAGCGAAAGGGGAGGGAGGGAGGGAAAAGTCACAACTATAATTCGATTTTGCCTTGTATTAGAACCTCATTAAACATAGAAAGTCTCCTTGGCACAAATGCTTCCATGAGGCATGTAATCTTATTACACTCGTTAGAAAGTCAAATGGTCCTCCGACTTGAGCGTCGTGAACTCCAAATTATTAGAAGACGGGCTCGTCCCGTTGGCCGAGCATATGCCTCTGAGTGTGTGTGTGTGTATGTGTGTGTGTTTATGCGTGTCTGGAAAGAGTCCTCCGCGTCGATTGGACATGCTACCGTGCCATACACAATTCAAACACTACATGCATTGTTAGGGAGCACCTTTTCTTCGGCCGTGCCACTTGTGTGTGCGTGTGTGTGTTTTGCAGTTCTTCATCACGTCCTTTAGTATGTTGCAGATCAAGCGGAAGAGCCGGGGCTGCTCCAGGGACGGAAGGGGGGCGGGGGGCGGACGGGCAGGCGATGGAGGAGAGGAACGCCAGAGTCTCTATCTTGTCAGTCTCTTGTCTTGACTTGGCAAGTGACTTTTTGAAACAGGAGAGCTTCAAAGAGGCTGACAAGATCTTTTTGGCTTATGCTCATTCAGAAGAATTGCAGCAATTTTGGAGAAGGGAGGGGAGTTAGCCAATAGCAACATTTGGGGGTGGGGTGGGGGCGGCGGCAAAGCAGAGCTTCCAGGCCCCCCAAGGGAGGTTAGAAGTCCATTCTCAAAAAGACTGAAGCTGCAAGAGAAAACTCTACCCATATTTGGAGTAGAACTTGACGGGGGAGTGGGGTGGAAATATTGCTTGGCACTAGAAGGAAATCAGCGTGTGGGCCCGCATGACTGACGGCTATTCAACTCTTTGAAATCAGCTTTCTCTCTTCTAATCCACACACCCCCCCTTACAAGAGCGACACTAACAATATTCATAGATCTGCCCCTCCCCTTGGACTGGTGAGTTTGTAATCAGATGCATTATGCATTCATTCTCCCCCCTCCCCTGTCTCTGATCGGAAGCGAGCAGTACCGAGAAGCGAAACGAACCAGATTGCTACTTATAACAATAACCCAAATGAAGATTTATTATTGTTATTATTATTATTCAGACGACAGAGAAATCTGATTGACAGACATGCCAGAGTTCTAATAATTCCGAAGGCCCAGTCGTTCAAAGGAAGTTTGCTAGTAGAAGAAAGAGACTGAAGGGAGAAACACCTCATTATATATACTGTGTCTGTCTGTCCTTATGATGCGGAATCACTTTGGAAGCTGTGTGTGAAACAGAATTGGGAAGACATACTTTATTTTTTGCTACAGCTGCCAGCTACCAAAATCTAACTTCTCCCAGCAGTTCCTGTGTGAAGTGATTGTATCAACACGAGCTGCTTTCTAGGACCGTCTGGCCTCAGGATGGCCCCAGCCTACCCCTCTCTTTCTCCAAGTGGAAAGAACCAGCGCTGGAGAATCGTTGATTTACGTGTTTGGTTTTGGTTTCTTTAAGGCAAAGCAAAAGCAACATCCCGAAAGGCTGCCGGCATCTTGCTAGAGAGAGAGAGAGGCTCCTAAACCTTTTTAAAAGTCAGATTGTCTTCGCCCTTGAGACCAATAGCATTTGTGATGCTCCTTAAATCCCATTCAAAGGACCCATTTCGTGGGACAAAAAACAGGCAAAAGGAGACCCATTAAAACCTCAAGGCATTAATCTCTTTCGGCCCCATATCCAAAGTGTAGGGAAGGAAGGTGTGGGAAAAGGGGAATTTCTCTCCTGTAAAGCCAAGGCAGGACGCAGAGAAAGACAGAGGCTGCCCCCGCCAAGGGATAATGAGAACCTGCCCCTTTGGGATTCCCAGGCCTTCTAATTTGCGGGTATTAGGATTAAGGTCCCTATAATATATGGGGTGTGAAACCTTGGCTAGGCATAAACTCATCCCATTTTCATTAAGGTCTCTTTTGCAGTGGCATCGAGGGACAGCTGCCAGGATGAACAAACACCAGTTGACTATCCTTGGTAAATCTCTCTCTGCCCCACTCTATTTTTTTATATTTTCCCCTTTCCTCCCTCCCCCCTTTTTTGGAGGGGAGGGGTCTCCTGTCTCTCACCCCTCCCTCCCTCCCCCAAAGCCTGTGGGAATGGGCCAGTGTTCATTCCACAACAAATTGCACTTTCGAGATCTGGAAGCACTGGGAAACTGCGATTCCCACGACGGGATGTGAGGTCTGGCCAACAGGTGTTCGGATTTGGCTGAGGGAGATAGGGAAGACCAAGGGGGGGGGGGAGAGAGAGCGAGCTTTGCTACCAGCGGGGGGGGGGGAGTAAAAAGGGGAGGCTGCCCGCGCGCCTCTTGGTTTCTTACATGGCGTGGAAGCCGCAGACAATCGAAATGATATCTTTATTGCTAGGTTCATGTCCTGGGCTATAACATATCAATCCCTGTCGGGTTTCTCTCGGATGCACCTGGTATTTCAAACTTGTTCTTTTTGTGTTTCTGGGTGCTGGGTTGCAGCTGCCTAAAACAAGCAAAAAAAAAAGAGCGAGAGAAAGAGAGAGAGAGAGACAGAGGCCCTTACAATGTCTCCAAGACGAGTTGGCATGGTTTGCTTGTCTTTAATGTACCATTAAGCATTGTCTTGACACAATATGGGGAACTGTAAAGCATGACATGTGTTATAATAAAACACATTTTCAATGATACACTTGCAGTGGGAACCGGAATGCAAGTAAACAAACAGGCCCAAGTCTTGTTTTTTTGTCTCCTTTTGCTTTAGCTTTCCACTGGCAATTAAACTTAAGACCACTACTTTCCCCCTCCCCGATCAGCCAATTAAATTTTATGTCTCCTAATTTTTCACACAGAAAAAAAATCTGCACGCTGGCCTCTAAAGACATTGATTTTCTTGCTATCACCTGGCGTTGAGACCTTAGTTCCATTTATCAAGAAGGGGAACGTCAGGCGGTTGCATAAAGTGACTCTGTTACCATAAGGCTCTCACCATCCTGGCCTATTGTTGTCCCTTGTTAATAACTCATTACCAGGATTTAACAAATCCACCATTACATATGTTTTGTGTCTCCATATTTTGATCCGTACGATTAAGCAGATGTTACGATTGAAAATTGAAAAGTCCAAGGCTACTCTCGGCTGAAAGAAAGAGGGCAGCCTCAAACAACGAGCTAACAATGAGATTCAGAAGATCTTCAGAAAAACATTTACGACCAATAAACAGACTCCAACCTGCTCCATTTCAACCATTGTGTGGCCTGGGAGGAATAATTAAGTTTAATAGGGAATAGGTCTGCGGGTCGTTTTCAATGCCAAGATCACAGGTGCGGGGTGGCATGCTGAATGATTCGCCTGATTTTTGCCAAGCTCAAGGGCCCTTCTTCTGGGACTTGCGAGCAAAAGGAAAACATTGTTATTTCTTTTAATTCGCAGCATTACTTTTAAGGCGAACAAAGGGGCGGAGGGAGGGGGGATGAGTGGCTGGAAGGGCGAATGAGGCGCGCGAGGCGGCCTGAAAGAGCCCCTCGCCTCAGCCGAGCGCGGCGCCAGCTTGGTGCGCAGAGGCCTTCTCGGGTGTCCTAAAATGTCCTGCCCTTCTCCCCCCCCCAAAAAACACCCCCGGCCTCAGTCCACACCCCCTGGCCAAGCAGGAGAGCCCCCCGGAGGCCTCAGAGAGACTCCGCAGTGCTGTAAATGCGTGGCTGGCGAGTCAGGCGTCTCTCTGGACAGGTTGGGCAAACTCTCCTCAAACTCTGAGGCGAGCGCCTGGGGAAGGGGACCCGGCTGGTTACGCGCACGCGCCCTCCTTCTCCCCCCAAAGCTATGGGCCCCGGGGAGTCGGCGAGGAGCCAGCTTGGGCGCCCCCAGAGAGGCAGAGACCCCCTGCTGCAACCCTAGAGCCCTTCCCGGCCCTCTCGAGGGCCTGAAGGCCTGGGGCAAGGCCTCCCAAGAAAGGCTCTCCGCCTGCCTCGGCCTCGTTACGCATGGAGGTCTCCAAGGGGGACCCCAGCCAGGAGAGCTTGGCCTGAAGAAGGGGCGCCTGGGTCGGAGGCGGCTCTGGGCCTGTGGAGACCCTGAGGGGACCGCCAAAGGGAGGGCGTCGACTCCGCACCAGGACTCGCCCCCCCAGGCCGCCAACAGCGGGGAGAAAATGGGTCCCCCTGACAGAGAAGAGAGTGTTTGGCGCCCTCCAAGAGCTCTGTGCCTAGCCGTGGCCCGGGGGATTCAGCTCGGGGTCCGGCGGTGCCCAAGAGGAGGGTCTCTCTCCGGCACCTCGGCGCCGACCTGGGCGTCCCGGCTGGGCTCCCTGAGCCTCTCGTTCGTCGTGCCGACAGCCACGTCCCCCTCTTTTTCCCGCGCGCCTGCTCTGAGGCAACTTGTTGCGCCAAGCG
The DNA here is from genome assembly GCA_030440675.1 of Furcifer pardalis. Taxonomy (NCBI): domain Eukaryota; kingdom Metazoa; phylum Chordata; class Lepidosauria; order Squamata; family Chamaeleonidae; genus Furcifer; species Furcifer pardalis. The sequence continues at coordinate 91,741,340 of CP126897.1, forward strand.
CCTCTCCGGCTGCCAGTGCCTGGATCTCTCCCGCTCTGTGCCTTCGTGAGGCGGGCAGCCCTGCCCATCCCCAGCCGAAGCTCCCGTTTCTAACCAGTTTATCTGGTGACAGAGTTTTGCGTGTGGGGAGAGAATGGCTCCCCCCTCATTGTTGAGGCAAATCACTCTCGCCTCTATGTGGTGCGCTGGTGTCCTTATGGGCACCAATGGCTTCTCCAGGTCCCTGCCGACAGAGATCTTGCGGGGAGAGTAACTGCAAACACGAGAAGGATTTGGTCCTAGTAAGGGAGGGATCTGGATGCGCCAGAGAACGAGGAGTTCCTTTGAACAGAGACCCAAGAACCCTTACTTCTTCATTCCTGGGATCCACCCCCCCCCCCCCAGACATTCGCTCCTAATTTGCTTGGGAGCTGCGCAATATCACTGGGCAAGAGACTGGCTTCTTCTCCAGGTCGTTAAATCACTTCCCTATTAAATCGATCCCTTTCTGTGACCTCTGAGCCATTCTGAGCCCACTCTCCCCTCGCCTCGGAGCGCTGGAGATCTGCTGTGCGTTTTCTCCCCTTTCCTCGAAAGAAAAAGGAAGGAAGAAAAACACACTTTTTTGTGGCTCTGGCTAAGTGGTAAAGAAAGGAGGACGAAAAAGAAGGAAAGCGCATAGCCATCTCTGAAGAAGAAGAGTGGCGTTTTCCTGGCCATCCATCCATCGCCCCCCCCCCCTTTCCAATCCCTTGCAGATCGAGTTTTGGTTAAAGGGCACTTCCATTAGCAACAGCTCGTTTCCACGTTGGTGCAAAGTATTTGAGACTTTGTCAAACTTTGTTTTGTGGCAGGCAGCTCCTTTGGCTAGGAGCTCAATGGGCACCCACCAGAAGCTTAGAAAGCGCCCCCCTTTCCCCGGGCGCTTTCAAGAAAAATGTGAATAGTTGTCAAAGTGGATGAGGCTAGAAAAAAAGAGAGGTTCCCGGGGAAAAAAAACCCTACACATAACACAACACAAAACAAAACAAAACACAAAACCCTTGAAAAGTCTTGGAATTGGGTAGATTTTGCAGGTGTAGAAAGACGTTAACAACCATGCCCAGCGTTGCGCTCCCCCAGTGCGGCGAGTGTGACAGGGACAGCTGGCTCTGTTTTCCGTGTGAAAACCCTCCCTTGGCGGACCATACACAACGACAGTGACCTTTCTGCAGGGGGAACCAGAGCCGGCCCTTTGACTGAATTAGTCACAAAGACGTCTCGCTATGACTTTTGTTCCTCGCCAAAGCCAAGAAATATTGCGTCTAATATGAGAAGGATTGTCCCCAGCTTTCTCGTGCCCCTCCAAGAAATATGACCAGCCTGACTTAAGGGAGGGGTCGTTTCTCTTCTCCGCTGCCCCTCTCTCGCCCCCTCCCTCCCTCCCCCTCCCCAACCTGGAGAGGAGAAGGCGCACTCTTTACAGCGTGTCTCCTTCCATAGAGAAGCGCTCTGTCTGGCTGTTACAGCGGAGAGACTTTATCAATCTTTTCACGATCTGACAATACTTGGAAATGCATCATTGTCACTGGAGGTGGCTTGATAGATTAGCCGGAGGCAAGCGGAGAGCTTTTTCTCCAAGGTCAAGTTGAAGATTCTTATTTGGTGTTTAACTGAAGTTTGGTTAAAGTCCCGCACAATGCCCGCCTGTTAATTTGCCTCTCTTGTTCAAGAAAGAAAAACCCTTCCCTTCCCGCTTGTTTTTACTGAAATCTCTTTAGGTTTATGGAGAGGGAGGGCCGGGGAGGGAGGGGGGAAGAGAAGAACGATTCTTTGCTCCATTAAAGCTCTCTAATAAAGGTGAATGCAACGAATTATCAGGAACGTCCAGAATTAAGGGACATATAAAGGGTAATTAAAAAAAAGTTTCCTACTCCCAAAAGCGACGGAGAGTCCTTCAAATTGCCATTTTTTCTTCTCCCCCCCCCCAACCTTCCATTCTGGAGTGTATATAGACAAAATCTTTCTTTCCACGTGCTTTGTGTGGATTTCTTTCCAGGAGCCGATTTCCCAAATCTGGTTTTGTGGCAGGACAGCAGTGGACGCCAACTGTTGTCAAAAGTCTTCACACACACACACCCCTTTCAAAACTAGCCTTGAACCTGTGACACAGGGACGCTTTGAACTTCCTTTTGCTACACTTTTCTGTCGCCTGTGCTGCACGATTTTCCAGCCAGGGTTCGTCTCCATCACACCGACTGTTTCCCCTTCTCTCCTTTGCTCTGAGATGATTAATATTTGTTATTCAGCTCAACTTTTATTTACCTTGCGAGTGGGGGGAAGGAACCCAATGTGATAAATTACAGATATGCAAATCACATTGAATGGTCTCGTAAGTGTGTCTCGCTGGAGCTGAATGCGGCCTTGCAAGTCGGTCGGTGAGCGCTGAGGACCCCAGGGCTTTGATCAAAGCAGCCATTCTCTTTCATCCCCTGTATTCTCTTCCAAACTATTTCGATACAATATGTTTCCATGATGCCCTTAATGGGCTTGGGATACAGAACTCATTACATCCTAGCTAGTTCTGCCGACCCTTTTGTTCAGAGAAAGAAAGTTAAAGAGAGAGAGGGGGGGGGGTTGTATGCGCACAGACGAAACACTGCCAGTTGCCAGCTTTCTGAAATGCTAAACTAGCATGCGTCATTTTTCACAAGATCTGGTCCTAATATCTTCAAAAGACCAACTATGAAACAGTCTTGGCTTTTTCTGGCATTCATTCCACTTCTATCCAGCCCCCCCCCCCCTTTATCTCAATTTCTCAGCAGGGACTTTTTTTCTCAGGACCTTAAAAAAAAAAATTTTTTTTTGCAGCTGCCAGTTAAACTATGAAAGCATTTTCATCACGATGGGGAGAAATAATAGCGAATGTGGCATATCTGTGTGGTGCACTTTCTTATTAAACCTGTCGTTGTGGAGATTCCAGATGTAGACAAGAATTTGTGATGCCTTTAAACCAGGGGTGTCCAAACTATGGCACAACTTCGTGTAATATGCCAGTTACGCCCGCTCCTAGTCCGGCACTCCTTGCTCATGACCAGACACGTTTTGGTCACCTCCAGACTTGATTACTGTAATGCGCTCTATATGGGGCTGCCTTTGGTGACCATTCGGAGGCTGCAACTAATCCAGACTGCAGCTGCCTGGGTCGTGATGGGGTGCGGGCATTATGCTCACGCCTCACCATTATTGTGGGAGCTGCACTGGTTGCCAGTGTGCCTCTGGGTCCAATTTGCTGGTCATTACTTTTAAAGCCCTATATGGTAGTGGGCCAAGATACTTAAGAGACCATATTGCTCTAAGGACATTTGTTCATCCGACCAGAGCCGACCAGAGAGGCTCTCTGGCTGTACCATTGACTAGAGAGGCACGCCCTTCTAGCACTAGAAGGAGAGCCTTCTCTGTGTCTGCTCCGGCCCCATGGAACCTCTTGTCAAGTGAGCAGCATCTCCAGATGGAGCTGCTGCCCTTTAGGAAGGGGGTTTAGACCTGGCTGGCAGAGCATGTGTGGGATATTGGCCAGACGGTTGCCTCAGTTTGTTGACTCGTTTTATTTTTTTTAAATCTTGAAAATTTAAATTTTTATAGTTGGGATCTTGGGATGATGGGATTGTATTGTATTGTGTGGTTTTTTTTAATGGTGTTGTACACCACCCTGGGTTGCCCTGACGAGGAGGGCAGTATAGAAGTATGAAAAATAAATAAATAAATAAATAAATAAATCCCTCCCTCTCTGTGTGTGACTTGTTTAATCTCTTTTAATTTTTGTAACTTTTTAATCCTGTTTAATGCTGTTTTTATATCATGTTTTTACTGTGTTTTAAGTGTTTTTAAAGTTTGTTAGCCACCCTGGGTCTTTGTGAGGAGGGCAGCATAAAAGTTTGATTAAATAAATAAATAATACATAAATAAATACATAAACAAACAAGGTGAGGTTCTTAACCACTGAGCCACTGCAGGCCTGCGACACTTCATAAACAATGCTTTCCTTTAGAGTTCGCACGCACTGAAACTAGTACAGTGCTGTGGGAGAACTCAGGTGGTACACACACACACACACACACACACACACACGCGCGTGTGTGTGTGTGTGTGTGTGTGTGTGTGTGTGTGTGTGTGTGTGTGTGTGTGTGTGTGTGTGTGTGTGTGTGTGTGTGTGTGTGTGTGTGTGTGTGTGTGTGTGTGAATCAGCATTAATTATGATCAAGGTCAGTGCACTGAACATGCCTAGATCAGATACGGTTTAGGTTGGGAGTTCGATTCCCCACTCTGAGTTTCTGGGAGAAGAGCCAGTCTGTGCAAGCTGAACAGTCCCAAAGCGCCTCCAGAAGACAGAAATGGTGAACCACTTCTGAATATTCATTCTCTACCTAGAAAACCATGTCCAGTGTTGTGTTCCCCCCTCAGAAACGATGGCCATAAGTCAGGATTGACTTGATGCATGCAATTATTAATTATATAAAACCTAGTTAATGCTTGGGTAAACTGCACTGTTGATGAGACTGCTAATCACAGTAATAGATCATGGCTTCTCAACCTTGGGCCCCCAGATGTTCTTGGACATCTGAACAGCCCTGATCAGCAGGTGTGAAGGCTTCTGGTAATTAAAATCCAAGAACACCTGGGGGTACCAAGGTTGAGAAATACTGTAGTAGACAATTTTACACCCTCATTTTAGAAATGAAAAAGCAACCAAGGAGGACTGGTCTCTGCTAGATGACTATAGTTTATATAGCTTCCCACAGCCAAAACTGTTAAGGAACTATTTCTCAATGATTGCCAGACTTTTTGATTGGGTGGGGAGGAGCACATAACAACTCCTATAGCCATATCGGTCTAAGCAAAAGGGCACAAAGCTAAATGTAAATTTTTGAGATTTCCATGTCTCTTTGCCATCTTACCAGATGTGTAACATCCTACAGTAAGAAGAGGTATAGAGTTCTTTAAAGCTGGCACATATTTTTGTGACCCTTTAATGGGCTTACTAAAAGTACTGCCCTAATTAGGCATTAATCTTTCTGTCAAACTGTTGCCCATCCTTGGATTAAAATTAAGCCAGGCAAAATGACTTGAATGCTCTTGTAGTACTTTTTTTTAAAGAACAGTCTTGCTGATGCCTCTCAGAGAAAACCTATTGGTTCCATTCCTTTGGCAGGTATTGCAATGGAGGCGTTTGTTTCTGGGTTGATTGGTTGAGGGGAAGTGGCTGGCAGCCAGTTCTGGGAAAGATTCCAGCCCTGACTCCGATTAACCCTCTCTGGTGAAACTCTGCTGGAAACCAACTCACCAGCCATTGCCATTAATCTACTTACTAATTAAGCCAATCCATTTCTAAAGGAGGAAAATTTCCATTCTTTGGCCCAAGTGATGGGAGGAAATTTAAAAGAAGCGCCAAACTGTGTAACTGTAATTCAACCAGGGGACTGCTAATACAAGCTTGTTGATATATAGCAGGAGATTGAAACCAAGTTTCTAGGGTAACAATCCTTTGGAAGTGCCTCTGTGGCACACAGAGCAGAAGGAACAGCAGAAGGAAGGCTGACAGGCTGGGGCTGCAATGGGCCTTTGTATGAATGGGCAGTAGTGTGGGGAGAAAATCTCTCTCCATCATCATGGAGGTTTTGATAGATTTATCTCCTACTTCCTTGCCAATGGCTACCAGTCTCAGGATGGTGGCAGCAAAGTTCACAGTGAAATCCATAATTGGCTAATACTGTACCTTGCAATTAAGTCAGAGGTGGGGAAAGTTACTTTTTCTTTTAAAAAATGCAAAATATTTCAGCCAGTATGGCCATGGATCAAACAAAAATAAACACAGTTTGGGAGCATTCTCCAGAGTTCATAGGCAAGGCAAGTGGTATAGAGAAAGGTAAATTTGCATGCCTTTGTCGCATGTTGGTCAGTCAGGCCCCTCCCCCTGAGCCCACACCAACATATTTTATTGTAATGTAATGTATTTTTTGTAAGCCACCCTGAGTGGGCGGCAATATAAATTTGAACTAATAATAATAAATAATAAGACATTCCTCAACTATGACTTTCACTGCTGCTGCTGTTGTTGCTACTTTCTCTTGGATCAACCTGTCTTTCTCTGTTGCTGATGACAAAGATGAGACATTCAAGGAAAACATGTTACTTGGAGCCCCAGAAGTCTCACAAGATTTTTTTTTAAAAAAAACTTTATGCAATCAGATCACATAGCATGTCATACAGTTGTCAAGAGTGACTCTAAATTACTTCTCTGTAACTGTGCCTGAGAAGCTTCAACTGGCCACCTCTAATCCCTATTCTCATTAATATTGGGAGGAAGAATGACAGTGGCAGAGGAGAAGTCACACCTTAGAGGTAACTCTCTGGGAAATCACTGCCCCAGAGGATCGTGTTGGGGGGGGTGGTGGCTCTTTGTGTTGGAGGGAACTTTCTAAAATAATCCATGGCACATCTTAAGTCGTACATGAAATTAAAATGCTACAGTCTACGTGTTATGATTTTAAAGCAGAGATTTCTACATCATCCACCCTTCACGTGTTGCTGAGCTGTAATACCCAATGGTTCCAAACCAGAAGGATTTATACTCAAATATTATGGAAGCTGGTGCTCAAACACTGAAATCCTGAGGATCACAGATTTGCCACTCTTATAGGAACTGGAAGCATGTGGTTTATGGACAGAGCATACATTTTATGGCAGAAAGACTCAGTTTAGTTCCTACTAAAGAACCTCTAGGTCAGCGATGGCGAACTTTGTAGAGACCGAGTGCCCAAACTGCAATCCCAAACCCCCTTATTTATCACAAAGTGCCGACACAGCAACAGGGGAGGAAGGAAATGTTTCCACTCTGCTGGGGAGATGGGTGGGGTGAACCCTGTACTGGGGAAGGGAGGCAGTGCTCCCATTGGGCTGCTGGGGAGAGGGGCGGGACAAACTCTGTGCTGGGGGTGACTGCACAGTGCCTACAGAGAGGGTTCCGAGTGCCACCTCTGGCATGCATGCCATAGGTTCACCGCCACTGCTCTAGGTTGAACCCTGGAATGACATCAGAATGGCCTGTTAGTTCCTTGTTGCCATACAGATGTTATTGGACTCCAAACCCATGTGAATGGTCAAATCTGGAGGTCAACAGATGGGGCTGGTAGCGGCATTGCTAAACTGCATAGATCAAAAGGCAGAAAACATCTGGCCCTCCTGATATTGATGCTCTCCAGTTGCCAAAATGTGCCATCACTGGCCATGCTGGTTGGGTTGATGGGACTAGGAGTCCAACAACATGTGGCAGGGCAGGGGTTCTTCATCTGTAATATATACACCAGTCATCTAACTATGTATAAAGCAGTTTTCCATGTCCCCAATAATGAAACACATCCTTGGGTCTTTACAGATAACTGTTAAACGAGATAATATGGTATGACCATATGTGAAGGAGTACGAAGAGAAGGGCTGGTTCATACAGTCATTCATCAGCTGATGAGTACTGTACATCAAATTTCTCAATAATGTGTATAATAGGTAATTGGGATCTCAGCTATGACACCTATGAGAGAATGTTCATATCAAGTTTTAATGGAGTCAGCTGAAATATTCAGTGGCACTAATAGTGAAAATCTATGTACTAAAAACTAATGGAAAAAATGATAATGACTTTATACTTATTTTCCACAGGTGTGTACCTTCTTAATAGCCAACACAGCATAGGATAAACTGTTCATTTAAAAATCCTAGTACAGTATAGTAAAGAAACATTACTGTACAATCTATTTCAAATACAGTAGTGAGTTTACTGACGACTTGAATTTCTTAGAAGAGGGAACTCTGTTTATTCTTTATTAAACACAATACGTTCCTTATTTGGATAGAAGGGGAGTAATTCCCATCTCATTTTCTGATGTATATAGAAAAATCAGCAAGCAAAGTGGACAGTGTAGAAACTAATGATCTTGATGTCTTGTCATAATTGGGAAGCTAGGTCAGAAAATTATATGTCCAGGAGGAAGGACTTCCTGTGGAACCTATTATTTTGTTCAGAGGGCCATCTCCCTAGCAGCCAGCAGGAGAACTGAAAAAGCAGTCACTCTTCCTAGATAGGAACGCTACTAAGAGAGAAGCAAAATATGGCACCAGATGTTGTGATGAATATCTGTTTTCTTCTTCCCACAGACACCTCTATCTTCATTGTCAGGGCTGAGAAGAAGAATGAGGTGAATGCATTGGATTAGATTCCTCAAACTCTTCCTCATCTGCAGACTCTGAAGATGATAAAACAACAATTGGATTTCATAAAACTTAAATCTGCAAGCAAATATTCATTGTGGCAAGCTTTGTGTCTTGAAATCTTTAGTGCATAGAGGCACAGATAGAACCATATAGCCTATGGGCCATTTTCTCTGCTTAAATCAGGGGTGCCCAAACTATGGCCCATGGGCCAGATAAGGCCCCTGATGCCAATTCATCCAGCCCACACCACCCTTGTTGCTCCCGGAAGCAGAAGTAAAATGCGCCAAGCCTGTTTTACTTCCGCTTCCGGGAGCGACAAGGGTGGCATGGGGTGGATGAATTAACATCAGGGGCAAATCCGGCCCACAGGCCATAGTATGGGCACCCGTTTTAGGCTAATGAGTGACAACAAAAAGGAGCAGCAACGTTCTTCTTAAATTCCTCAGTTGGAAGCTTCTCCTGCTAACTTGAGGGTATAGGATTTATGTATCTTCTTGTCAATGGTTGAAAGTTGTTTGGCACCAGGGTATTATTTTCATGGTTAGTGAACTGAGCATTGGGGCCTTAGAAGACCAAATTGGCAGGCACTTAGACCTTATGATGTTTTGCAGATTCATAAATCTAATTCAGACATAGGGGTAAATTCCATCCTTAATACCAACTAACATATATCCACTGGCTCCCTGACATAATTGTTCACAAAACAAGTCCCATTCAATTCCATGGATCTGTTCCAGTTGGGATTAGCAACTAGATTTTGCCTATACAGTACTGTATTTATCTCATATATTTAAACATTTTTGTGTGACTGACTACAGCATTTCTGATTACTGGCTTCTAGTCAGAGACCTCCACATGTCGATTCCCCGCTTATCTTTCTAAAATATATTTTGCTAATTTTATTACTAATTTAAAATAATCCTTACAAACTACTACATTTATTAGTAATTTAAAACACTACCATTTTCCTAGTAGCCAATGATATATACATAAGAATTTAAGGCTAAATCCAGTTGTTAATATGGGCTACAGTAAGCTGATGTAACAGCTTTCCTGATGACAAATACAATGGAATTAAGTTTTAAGCTCCCCCCCCCCCCGTGTCTCCATGTTGTTAAGAATTTGGTGAAAGGCAGATGTTCAGCAGATGCAGCCGCTTTTCTGTCAAAACACTGCCATGCTGGGGAAGTTACAGTGGCTGAACTTCTGCCATATACAGCTACATGAAGCACAGAAACATCTGTCAGAGGACGGAAAAGATAGCAACCCTATTCTGGATCCAGCTGTAAATTATGGGGCAGAAGAGGATGCTATAGAAAAGGAGATGGTGCTCTCTTTTCACATGCCATCTTAATTTACAGGTCAGTTCTTTTATTCCAGCTGCTGCACATACCCCTCCTTGCTCACCCACATGTTGCTGTTGATGTAGAGGGTAATGTCTTGAGGCTAGAGCAGTCAACTGGGCAGCATCACTTATGCAATTCTTTTGAGATACCTTTGTACTCCTATGATCCTTTAGGAAGCAGGGTTGTTTATCCCTACAAATAACCTACCTCAGTTTCCACTGAGAGGTGAGACAAGGAAGTCTCTTAATTATTCTTTGGCAAGGAAATAACAAAAGCTAGTGCACAACCTCCTTTTGGAAGTTCCTTGCTAACCACCTTCCTATCTTGCTCCCTCTTAGATAACTGTACCACTACTCCTCCAACCCAGTTCAGAAAAACAACCCAGACAATCTAACTATACCATACGTATGTTGCAACGCAGGGCTTTCCCCCTGGCCACGCCCACCATACCACACCCACAGTCTGGTAGTAAAAAGTTTTTGGAGCCCACCATGTTATGTAATTTAATTTTGAGTATTGTGTGTGTGAACAAAATTTGTAAATGAAGAATGAAGTCAAAGATGTGTTACATTATTTCATCACGTACAACTGCACTTTCCATAGGCACATCTCAATTTCTAAAATGAAATATTTTAAAATATAACAGGAATTCCACATTCAAATAATTATTTTTAAACAACTATTTTAAAAAACTTTTGAAGTGTGTGGGAAGGGGAGAGGAGCTCTCCAAATGCGTAAAGGATGAAACACTCATCTAGTTGTACTGTATTTGCAACAAACAGCACCTAAACAAATAACTGGAAATACATTAAAATATTAACTTTGTATAAGTTTGAAAGTATGTTTGCCATGCTTGTTTTGGAGAAACTACCGTCATGTGCAATTTTCACTCAAATGGGCAGCAATAAAACAGGATAATAATTTTTAAAAATCATGGAAATTCTGTCCCCATATAATTCAGATGACAATATTAAATTGAGAAATAACAAAAAGGACACTAAATGTTAATACAATAAAGAAAAATGCTGTTGTGTCCCCCTCCCCCACTGCCGAGTTTCATAGTCAGAACTGGATGCAAATATCCTAAAAGACTAATGACATTTCACAGGTAATGCAATTTAGAAAGAAACACTTCCATGTTTTCTTTTCCAACAATGTGCATTTTTGTAAACTGCTATAAATTGCAATTCAAAAGCACTGATCTCGCCATCCCCAATCATTTTTTATACTGATCAAATGAATGCAGATACTCCCATTTGGGAGGGGCGACATGACATTTCACTTGGCAGTTCTAAACAGGTCACGGACCTTTCACAGACCCTAAGGCAGTGGGAGGGAGCGCTTTACGAAACCGTGTAACCAAATCAAACCAATGGTTACCCCCTTTCAATACCACTGGAATGGGCTGCACAATGCTTATTCACATAGCAGCAGAGAAACTGAAAGGATGGTCATCCAATGGAAATGTCTTTCCCTTTGTTTGAACTTAACAGAGTTCTGAAAATACTAGAAAACAATTACATCTGGGAATGGTTTTTTTTTTTTAAAGAACAAGTCAATGCTGCAGACGCATATCTGTAGAGTGGTGTACATTACAGAATGAAGTGTGGTTAGAATCTTTAAAGCAGCTACTTCAGCAATATGGAATTATAAATGGACATTTATGGGAGATGTTGCTTTGTTTGAAGCCATAGACACAAAGACACATCATGGCTGCCCTGGAGATGACCTATTGCTTTCAAGTTGCTTGAACACATCAGAATTTCATTGTTAAAGTTGATTAATTGAAACTGATAAGTTACCATGAATAAAGATTGTTTTTCTGTTTAATGTGGTGGGCCTGATTTGGTAAATGCCTCATTCATGTAGCCTTGCAGCACAGCATATGGGCCAGATTCATTCAGAATTGCAAACATACACAATTTATTATGCTTGTATGGCCACAGCCAAAAGGCCTTTCTAGTTTAATGTCAAAGTCTGAATGAAAAATCCCATTTCAAGAGGCGCTAGTTATGTTACATGTGAGTCTTGCCATTCGATCTGCCTTTGAGCTCCTCTAATGGAGTCAAAACTCAGCTCCTACAGAAGCTAATTATTTCTCTGAAATGTTTGTAGATACCTACAACAAAGGCACAGGTTGTGGAATGGTCTCGCCACATGTCACAAACTGCTGATAAAGTTATCACTATAATGTTTCAATAAGATAGCTGCCACCCGACCTCTGGGATACGGCATTCCTATGCCTTTCACTGGAAGAAAGAGACCAGTTTTCAAAAGAAATAAATAACTGAAACCAAAGAAAAACAAAACTTTCAGGCTCAATGATATTGCCATGTCAGAAGGAAATGCTTATCTGGAGCTTAACTAAGGTTTTTCTAATTAACTGATGCTTGGCTTTCTAAGGACAACAACTCACACCAGCCAGCTTTTACAATACATAATATAGAAAAATAAATCATATGTGCTTTGAAATTACTATTTTTACACACTCAGAAAACTTTAGAATCTATTTCTTGACAATAGGCAACATGCATTTTTCCACAAGTTACTTTTTTCAGTAATGAAAGAGTAACATTTCTAACTTCCATCAGGAGAAAAATGATATAAACTTAAGGTAGATTGGCTATTTCTTAATATAGGTAAAGGTAAGGTTGCCCTTGCTCAAAAGTCAGTTGTATCCAACTCTAGGGGTGGTACTCATCTCCATTTTCAGCCAAAAAGCCAGCACTGCCTATGTCTGCAAACATTTCCATGGCCATATGACAGACATGACTAGACCCTGGAGTGCACAGAATGCTGTTACCTTTCCCTCCAAAGCTGTACCTATTTATATACAGTACTGTACTTGTAATTTCTTGCTTTCGAACTGCTAGGTTTGCAGGAGCTGGGACAGACAACAGGAGCCCGCTCTATTGTGTAGCACTTGGGTCTTGACCTGCTAACCTTTCAATCATCAAATTCAGTGTCTTAGCCACTGAGCTACCACAGTTCCCTTAAGATACTGTCATATAAATGGCCATTTTAACCATTGGCACTATTAAAACAAAGAGATACCTGTTCGTCACTTATTCTGTCATATACAACCTGTGACTTCTTATGTATCAGTCTACTAATGCTCCTAACATAAACTGAGGTCTCAAATACAGAATCCACTGGGTCTGTATTGATAGCTACTAATAGGAATAGTAAAAAATGTGGATAAAAACTTTGTGGTGTAGACTGCTTGTGTTCTGGGTACCAATAAGTATGTAATGTCATTTCCTAGGAGATCTTTAATCTGTCTTCCTCACCAATTGTTTTCTGACTTTGCACTCAAAATCATGCAACAGTTTGTGCTCACCAAGCATGCCTAGTCCACACTGGGTAATTTTTTGTTTTGTTTTCCACCTTACCTTTTAAGACTATTTCCTCCCAAAGATTAAGATGATGGTCATGCCTATGATGGAGCCACCATCAGAGGAAGTCTAGGTGATCATGATTATTCTTCTCCTTCAGCATCTCTTTAGATTCCATCAAGGCTTCCTTTGGTGGTACGTAGTTCCATTTTGCAGCATTTGGAATATACCATTACTCACTTAAAGGATGGATGCTGACATTCAGTCACATACCAGCATGATAATGAAACGGAACCATTGGTAAAGGTCACCCTTGCCCCAAAACCAGTTGTATCCAACTCTAGAGTTCAGTGCTCATCTCTGTTTATAGCCAAATAGCCAGTGCTGTCTATGTCTGCAAACGTTTCCATGGTCATGAAGCAAGCGTGACTTACAGGAGTGCACAGAATGATGTTTATCTTCCCCCCAAAGTGGTACCTATTTATCTACTAGCAATTTCTTGCTTCCAAACTGCTAGGTTGGGAAGAGCTGGGAAGTCATACAGTACTCGGGTCTTGTACTCCTGACCTGGCAATCTTCCAGTCCTCAAGTTCAGCATCTTAATCCATAAACCACTGCAGTCCCTGAACCATTGGTGTTGTTGTTGTTCAGTCGCACAGTCGATTCCGACCCTCTGCGACCCCATGGACCACTGTCCGCCAGGCACTCCTGTCCTCCACCATCCCCCTCAACTCACTCAGCTCTGTGCCCATTGTCTCCACGATACCATCAAGCCATCTCATCTTGGGCCGTCCCCTTCTTCTTTTGCCCTCGACCCTTCCAAACATCAAAGCTTTCTCAAGTGAATCCTCTCTTCTCATTTGATGTCCAAAGTACTTTAGCCTCATCTTTATTATTTGATCTTCTAAGGAACAGTCAGGGATGATTTCTTCTAAGATTGACCTATTTGTTCTCCTCGCTGTCCAGGGGACTCTCAAAACTCTCCTCCAACACCACATCTCAAAGGCGTCTATTCTTCTGCGTTCAGCTTTCCTAATGGTCCAACTCTCGCAACCATACATTGCCACCGGGAATACCATTGCCTTGACTATGCGAATTTTTGTTTTCAATGTGATGTCCCTAATTTTCACTATGCTCCCCAGGTTTCTCATCGCTTGCCTCCCAAGAATCAGTCGCCTTTTTATTTCATGGCTGCAGTCACCATCTGCAGTGAGCTTGATCCTAAGAAAGTAAAATCTGTCACTGCTTCTACTTCTTCCCCATCTATTTTCCATGGACTGATAGGGCCTGTTGCCATTATCTTGGTTTTCTTGATATTGAGTCTCAAGCCAGCTTTTTCACTTTCTTCTTTCAACCTAATTAGGAGCTTCTTTAGGTCCTCCTCACTTTCTGCCATTAGGGTGGTATCATCTGCATATCTCAAATTGTTGATGTTTCTTCCAGCAATTTTGATCCCAAATTGTGATTCCTTCATTAGGACTATGCAAATAGAAGTTGGTTGATTTCTACAGCTCACATTTAGTTCTATGGAATATACAACATATCTTACTGCACTCATATTTGGTTTTGCTTGCACTGACTATGGACCCTTTCCTAATGGGGTAGTAATCACTATTTCCTAAGTACAGTCAAACCTCGCATAAAGAGCGCCTCGCTTAAAGAGTGCCTCGCTTAAAGAGCAGAATTTTCTCTGAATGTTCGCTTCGCTTAACAAATAAAACCAAAAAAAACTCACTTATCAAATAAATCGGGGTTCACAATCCCCCTCCCTCCAAATTGGTCACTTACAATGGTGTCTCGCTTAAAGAGCAGACTCGCTTAAAGAGCAATCCTGTGGAACACATTATGCTCTTTAAGCGAGGTACAACTGTAGTTACCTACCATTCCACTCTGATTTATGTCTCTTGTGAATGCTAAGGTAGACAGACCTTTGGTCTACCTCAGTATTGCTTGTCCTACCAATATTATGTTTTAACTTCTCAAACCGCCCCCCCCAACAAAAACAAAAAAAACCACAGAGAATTTTAAATGCCTAACTGTGACTAGATCATGTGTTTCATTTCTTCTATTTCATTTAATCTATTTCTGGTAGGATCAAAGAAAGGCATTACCCATCAACTGACTAAAAGACCAAATGGTGATGTATACAATGATACGTTAAAGCAGGGGTTCGTATCCTACGGCCTGTGAGCCAGCCCCAGCCCCTGACACTATTCCACCCAACCCACAGCAATGACAAAGTGGAAGCAGAAGCAGACAGCCATAAACATGCCAACACATGTGCAAACACATCCACCATGGTTTATGGCAGCATTTGCAACAGGGGGAAACCACCTTTCCTGCCTGATCAGTTGTCTAAGAGGGAGTTGTCTGGTCCGTGGTGCAAAATGGTTGAGAATGGATTTCAAATTTATTAAAATGTCTTCACCCTGGCCTCTACTGAAACAGTCTGTTCCAGCTGACCTTCCTCTTAACCCCTTCTCTGTGGCTGACAAATACATTTGAAATAGGAACAAACAGTGTAATCTGTCAGAACAACCAGAGTTGCTTCTGTGCATCAGATATATCTGTTTGAGCTTTCTCTTTTTGACAAGCCACGCAAAAAGGCCCTGTTCCTCAACAGTTTTATCTTAGGGATTCGTGTCTCTTGGGTTCATTAGAACAGTCTCACAAGATTACACAGTAAATAGTGTTCCCCTACCAGACTGTGAGAAAAGTCTTTTTGAGTACACAAAAAGAAATCCATGGCTTATATATCACACAATAAGGGGCTTAGATGTTGTCTCTGCCATCCTATTTTATCTCTACTCTAGGATAGATAATGAAGGAGGAAAAACAGAAAATAACAAACCAACCCAGGTAGTTACTGCAGTTGTTATCTCATGCACATTTATCTGTGAATAAGTGGCGCTGCATACACTTTGCATACAAAAGCTGCATGGATGAACCTTTGGCATCTCTAATTTAAAAGATCAAGCAAGAGATGCTACAAATGGGTCTTTAGTGAGGAATCACCTAGAGTTGTGATGGCGAACCTTGGCACTCCAGGTGTTTTTGGACTTCAATCACCAAAAGCCCAAGTCAGCACTCCTTCTGGTCAGGGCTTTGGGAAATTCAAGTTTTGCCATCACCGATAGAGACTCACTGCCAGTCCAGGTAAACAGTAGAAACATTGGAGCTTTCCATTTTTTTCTTAATGAGATTTAATTCCAAGGAATTCTGAAGATGTACCAATTTGAATACAGCCAATGTAATGCCAAGTGCTGAGGAAACCTCCAGCCCTTGCTAAAATATCAGGTAAACAACAGAAACATGAGGTCCATCAAGCTTTTGGAGGGGGTAGCAGATTGTGTAGATTTTGGCAAATGCTAGCCCTCTTATTAGGAAGGGGAAGACAACCAACTCAGACAGCAGATGCTGGGGGTAAATAATGGAAGCCCCTCAGCATTCTTCCTGAGGCACATCACCAAACTCACCTACCCTGCATGATGGGGAAGTGGTGCCCTGCTCCAAACATTACACAGGGGTTCCACACAGACAGGTGTACTGTACACACAGTAGACTAGCCAGTCAAATGCTTTGAACTGGAATGCTGGGGGGGGGGGGAGCGCCTGCCCCACGTCCTTCAGAGGCTGTGCTAGCAGAGTTCTCTCCTGCTCAGCAAGTATTGGAAGTGTTTTAGTCTTGTCTTAGATTCTATTTTATGAATTTGACTTTTCATCTTCTTGTCTTTTTATACTCAAATTAACATCTCAATGTGTTCTATTACTCCTGTCCAATCACATCTACTCTGAAACATATCCAGTCAGAAGCATGTGATTTCACCCTCAAAGTGGTACTTACAACTCAGGTAAATTAAGGATTGCAGCCTTCATTGCTTTAATTTTTACAAATGCTGGCGTAGTTATATGGTTATTTGAATTTTACATACAGCTTCATGTCCTCTTTGTGGCATGGCAAGATGTATATTTAAGTTTAAGCTTATCCATTTCAGAATTGGCAGTAAGTCAATTTTGGACACCTTTTTTAAGTTAAGCATCTATGACACTATTTGTTAGCAAGGGGAAAGGGGTGAACTGTACTATTTAATGATAGTCACCAAGTATGTAAAATTAAATTTATACATACCACCTTCATATGCACTGGGAATTTCAATTGTAACTGAAATTTTGTCATCATCGGGTCCTCTTTCATTTTCTTCTTTGCTATCCTGTGGCACTATCTTTGGCTGAATATGAAATATGAAAGTCATTCAAAAGTCAGTGTTCTACAACTCAATGTAAAAAAAGGCTTTTAATTAAATTGCATCTATATACACTTATATACACTATATACACTT
Source organism: Furcifer pardalis (assembly GCA_030440675.1). Classification (NCBI taxonomy): domain Eukaryota; kingdom Metazoa; phylum Chordata; class Lepidosauria; order Squamata; family Chamaeleonidae; genus Furcifer; species Furcifer pardalis. Next base: position 91,758,586 of record CP126897.1, read on the forward strand.
ATGTTGGAAGGATCAAGACGATACCTTAGGCATTGGGAAGGATGGGACTGAAGAACAGGTAGGTAAAGGTTTCCTTTGCTTGAAAGCCAGTCATATCCAACTCTAGGGTTCAGTGCTCATCTGTGTTACAAAGCCAAAGAGCCAGCGCTGTCTGCTTCTGCAGACGTTCCCGTGGTCACATGGCAGGCATGACTAGATACCCGAGTGCACCAAACACTGTTTACCTTACCACCAAAGTGGTCCTTATTTATCTACCTGCAATTTCTTGCTTTTGAACTGCTAGGTTGGCAGGAGCTGGGACAAAGATGGGAGCTCATTCCATCCTGCAGTACACAGGAATCGAACTGCTGACCTCCCTCCTTCCAGTCAGTGTCTTAGTAAACCATAAAAGCAGTACATAAAATGCAGAGGGCTCCATCTGGCTCTTCTGTAGTTGAAGCACCAGAATTTAGATTCCTGTACAAAGTGTTGTACTGGTATGTGCTAAATGAGTTAGATCAACAATCTGATTCAGTACCTATGGGTTGGATCCAGGCTAAGTTAGGTATATAATGTTAGTCCCACTAGAATTAGCAGAGGTCCTTGAATTCAAAATGCACTAAGTTCAGCTTGGTCTCTGAATACAATCTAGTACAGTGGTTCTCAACCTATGGCCCATGAGCCGGCATCATTTCATGTGTCCACTGCTACAGCCACCAGAAGTGGATGCATTTATGACAGCCATAAATGCTCTCAAGGTTGTTGTAAACATGTTTACTACAGCCGCAGATGCGCTTTACATCAGCATTTATGGTGGGGGAGCCACCAGTCCGTCCCACTCAACTGTCTGAGGGGGTGTGGTCCAGACCACGGCTTGAAAAGGTTGAGAACTTGTGATCTAGTAAGTCATATCGAGATGAGCCATATGTTGAGTAATTCACTGAATGCAGTATTTACGTCTGTGCAATTTATGTCCTACCATGTGCACAAAAGAAGATCTAGGTAAATGGCCAAGACAACGCTATTGAAGTAGCTTCTGGTCAAAAAAGATCTAATAGTTGTAATGTTTTAATTTGTTTTAAATTTTACTTAAATTTTATATACATATAATTTTAAATTGTGTCATGCTATGATATGAAGAAAGAGAGAGAGAATGAAAAAGAAAGAAAGAAAGAAAGAAAGAAAGAAAGAGGCCCATTTGGTCCCACTGATTTTGCCTACTCCAATTTGTAGTCCCAAGTAGAGTAGACTCTTTGGTCCAGTAGGATCCGCAATGACACTGATTTATCAACTGATTCAGTGGGCCTTCTCTAGTAAGGACTAGCAAGTGAATTTAGCTCAGTATGTTTTTCTCTTACACCATAAACTTGTGCTTGCATACAAGGTACTGTTGCCTATCAAATAACCAGTTTTGCCATCTACTCAGCAGCAGCAGCAGCAACAGAAACAGAAACAAGAAAACTAAATCATATCATTATTGAAAGATATGCACCAGTTTAGTCATATTTCCTGAACTGGCAACAGTGTTTTCAAGACATTGTCACCTTTGAAAAGGCCAATTTTTTTGTTTGGAGTTTGTATGGGGAGAGGAACACTGACTTCATGCTATACACACATAGCAAATAATAAATTATGTACCAGAGGTGGATATTGCATATATAAACCCGTCAGAAATGAATCCTTTTTAGTAGCAGGATGTTGAGTATGTAAAGAGGTAGTTGGCTGGAAGGAAATAAAACACAGAAAACAGGTTAAGCACTTCAGCTGCTTACGAAGGTTCATCTATCAATATCATAGATTACTGTAGATACAACAACAACAACAACAACAATAGTAATAATAATACACCTCCTCACGTATGCATCCATCGCTCCACCACAGCTCCAACACCATAAAACCCAACCCCCCAAACACTAAAAAGACTCTGGATCTGTGTCTCTTCTTTTGCTGTATTTGAATCAAAACAGTGGCGTAGGGTGGGTTTCAACCTCCAGGGGCCCAGACCAAACTCGCCACACCCCCTAGGCTCGCTGCCCCCAGTCGAAATAAAACAAAAATCCTACCTCGGTGGGGACCAGGGGGCGCTTTTTCCTCCTCCGCTGCCTTCAGGCTTTCTTTTATAGCTAGCTCATGGTGCCAAGCGGTGCTGTGCCGGCCAGGCCTTGTGGGAGGGGTCCTCAGCCTGGCCGGTGCTGCTCCGGTTGTGACCACCGGCCTCGCTTCCCACCTGCCTGCACACTGTTGTCACAGAAGGTGGAGCTGCCGCTGCTGGGCTCGGAGATGGGGCAGCTGTGTGCCTGGGACACCGACAGCAGGCTCTTTGCTGGGCTTCCGCCACGCCACCTCAGCCTTTGGGCCTTGACCCGGGACCAAGGGCAGCCGCAGGCCCTGCGCAGCACTGCCCGGCACCATGAGCTGGCCATAAGAGGAAGCCTGAAGAAGAGGACAATGACGAAGGCGGCATCGGAGGAAAAAGCACCCCCTGGTCCCCACTGGGCCATCAGGCCCGCGCCCTCCAGCCTGGGGTGGGGTCCAAGGTGCAGTGGTGGCATAGGGTCCTAGCGTCTGTCCCCGCGGCGGACTCCCCGCCCCGGCCACCAGGAAGTCCAGGGTGGTGGCATCGCCATCCCCTGCAAAGTGCTGTCTGGGGCAGGGGGGCCCTCGCCCCCCCACTCTACACCAGTGATTCAGAATATAAATGATCATCATGGTGATTAGCCATGAAGACTGTCCTGTGAATATAATGCAGTTAGGGCCGTAGCCAGGATTTTATATTTGTGTGTGTGTGTGTGTGTGTGTGTGTGAATTTTTTTTCAGAAGGGGCAACAATGTCACACATATATATATATAACATTGGCATCCTGGTTTGAGTTGGGGCGGTGTGCTGTTAGCTCAGGAGGTTTTTGTCCCCCTTAGGCCCCCTCTTTATATTTGTGTGTGTGTGTGTGTGTGTGTGTGTGTGTGTGTGTGTGTGTGTGTGTGTGTGTGTGTGTGTGTGTGAATTTTTTTTCAGAAGGGGCAACAATGTCACACACATATATATATAACATTGGCATCCTGGTTTGAGTTGGGGCGGTGTGCTGTTAGCTCAGGAGGTTTTTGTCCCCCTTAGGCCCCCTCTTTATATTTGTGTGTGTGTGTGTGTGTGTGTGTGTGTGTGTGTGTGTGTGTGTGTGTGTGTGTGTGTGTGTGTGTGTGTGTGTGTGTGTGAGTGAATTTTTTTTCAGAAGGGGCAACAATGTCACACATATATATATATAACATTGGCATCCTGGTTTGAGTTGGGGCGGTGTGCTGTTAGCTCAGGAGGTTTTTGTCCCCCTTAGGCCCCCTCTTTATATTTGTGTGTGTGTGTGTGTGTGTGTGTGTGTGTGTGTGTGTGTGTGTGTGTGTGTGTGTGTGTGTGTGTGTGTGTGTGTGTGTGTGTGTGTGTGTGTGTGAATTTTTTTTCAGAAGGGGCAACAATGTCACACACATATATATATAACATTGGCATCCTGGTTTGAGTTGGGGCGGTGTGCTGTTAGCTCACGAGGTTTTTGTCCCCCTTAGGCCCCCTCTGGCTATGGCCCTGAATGCAGTGGCCTTTCTGGCTTCTGCATCACAGTGTGACACCCATACCACTGATCCAGTTCCGCGAGTCACTTTCTGGTCTTGAGCCCTTTTGGCACCCAAAGTCTTCCTCAGCTCCTGGTCAGGATTGATGAAGCCGCTACCCTCCATCAAGATGGATCTAAGTGGGATTTAATCCACTTGAGGACCATAACCCTTCCCTGTGGACTTTGGCACCCAAGCCATTAGTCCTCAGGGTGGCCAGGTTAGTTAACCACCGCTTGGCACTCAGAGTTGAGTCGCTGGCAGTATGGTCTACTCTATTACCATAGCAAGATAACCTGGCCAGAGTGGCCTGTGCCTCTTGGAATTTAATATTTGCAATAAACCTTGATATAGCTCTGTGGTATAAATAATGCACTTACCGCAACAAGCAAAACTAAACAGAAAAAAGCCAATCACAAAAATTCAGTCTTGGTTTCCAATTGGCTCAGTATTGTGTCTGCTCCAGACCAAAGAGATTTAAAACCCATCCAACAGAAACAAAGCAGTAAAGCCACTAAGCCTAATTTTCAGGTGCCTAGGAATTAATGGTGCCTTGAAACTGGTGCTGGAGCCCCCACAGAGATAAGGCAACAGATATCTCTTATCTGGTTCCAAGAAAACCTCTCTGGCCTTTCATCTTGCAAGTGTTCTCACAGCAGCCTTAATTAATTAAAATTAATTTATTTATGAAAGCTGGTGTGGGAACATTTGTAAAGCAAAATGCCAGGGAGATTTTCCTGGAATCAGATAAGAGAACCCGGCTGCCTTATTAATTAATTATTTCTTATTTAAATATAAATTAAAATACTTTCATCTAGCCTTTCTCCATATATCTCAAAGTAGCTAACAAATGATGACTTCTCTGTACATACCCTCTCAGCTAGTGATGTCCGTCTAAATTTTGCTGACTTACGTAAGGATTGCCGGAGAAACATCTCATCCTTAATGGCATGAAGACTGGCAAATAAATTGACATGAATTTGTTCAGTTCTTAAATGAAAGTCTGGCATATCCAACCCCAACCCCGCCTTTGTTTTTCAAAATGGTGGCACTGAAATCTAAACGAAAGGGTCAACATTTTTGGGCATCAAGCTTGCTTCCCACTGAAAAATAAAAGTAAATATACCATTACCTTTTCTTTAGAATTTCAAATTTCAATTTCCAAGATTGCTCTGACTGATATATATCCTGCTGAAGTCTAAAAGCAGTAAATAAAAGAGTATTATTATCTTTTGCAAATATGAAACGATGAATACATCCTAAGTACAGGAAATTCTTCTGAGTATACCTCTGGACTCGCATCTTTGCATTTTCTTCAGCATTTTTCAGCCTCTTTATCTCATCCTGGAATGCTTTTCTCTCCGCTGCTCTAACCTTTTCAAGTGCAGTTTGCATTACAAAAGGAAGTCATGCATTATTATCAGTATATGTAAAATACATAAAAACCATAACTATAATACTGAACAGGGGTTCCCAACCTAAGGCCCCCAAGGCCCTAACCCCTCCAAGGGCATTCAAGAAACAAAATGGATACCACTTTGAAGCTGATGGGACAAAATGGCCACCGCCATTGTGCAGGCAGTGCAAAATGGCCATCTGGCACTCAAATCTGACTGAGAGAGCATGACCTGGCCCCTAGCTTGAAAAGGTTGGGAACCTCTGCTATAATAGCTAAACAGGGAGGTAAACATTCATGGATGTACTCAATGAATTATGTTTCTCTTTTCTATAGACATGCATGTTTATCTCAGACACCTTACATTGCTAGAAATAATGTAACAACAAACTAAAACACAGATCAAGAATAAAATACAGCAGGGTAAAATACAATGAGAGACGGATTCCTTTAAATGCCTGCTGAAGTTTAAAAAAGTAAAAGAAAACGTAACCTTTGCTTATGGCCAGGTGTACCTTTGTCAGGATAAGTATGTATGAGAATGACAGTTAACATCACAAACAATAAAACCTTCTCTATGGTTTCTATCTGCTATACACTCTTCAGATGGGATGGGAAAAGAGAGGAATTAAGGACTTTTGAAGTTAAATAAATGTGTTTCCTGAAATATCCTAATCCAGGTTGCTTAAGGCCTTCAGTGTCAAATCCAGACTTTTCAACGGGGAACTGATGAAGCTAGTAAAGTATCATCATGGCATACAACAAACAGCTGACTATGGAAATTCTGGTAGCTGTATCCTAGGCAAGCTGAAGTTCCCTGACAGTCATCAAGGATATTGCCTGGTGTATATATGACAGAAATATTACCTGAACGTTACCTGTAATTTAAATAATTTGGATCATTAATAGTAGATGATTGTGAGAAAAGATGCCTTGTTGGTTTCTAGCTATTGGCAACGTATCTGCCTGTTATATCACTATAATATAATATAATGATGGCTGGGTAATTCAGCGGTTTACAATACATGGCTGCAGAGATTGGGAATTTGATCCCTGCTATATCTTCTAGGAAGCTAACCTGTATAGTCATGGGCAAACTACACAGTCTCTGGGCATCCTCAGAGATGTGTCTTCTCTACCTAGGTAACCAGTGATGGGCAGCAACAGGTTTGCACCAGTTCACCAGAACTGGTAGTAACTTTTCCCAGTGTCCCGGGGAACCATTTCGGGGGCTTACCTTTTCGCCGGTCCCCCCCTGCGCATGCACGCCAAGCGCTTGGTGTGCATGCGCACCTACAGCGCTTGGTGCACATGCGTAACCTCCTTGCTGTTCTCCCAAGCGGGGAAGAGGAAGAGAAGCTGCTAGCTTGAAGCTCCCTATAGCCTGCTCCCCAGGGTAAGTGACTCACCTTTGGGTGTGGGTGTGTATTTTAATGTGTATTTATTTTTAATGTGTATTTTTATCTGTTTTATGTGTATTTAATTTGTATTTTTATGTGTTTTTATGTCTATTTAATTTGTATTTTTATGTGTTTTTATGTCTATTTAATTTGTATTTTTATGTGTACTTATTTTATGGTTTTTTTACGTTGGCTGTGCCCACATCATTGGCTCCACCCATGAAATCATGACATTGGCTCCACCCATGACATCATGACATTGGCTCCACCCATGATGTTGGCTCCACCCACAGTGTGGTAGTAATTTTTTTTGGCTGCCCACCACTGTAGGTAACCCTGAAAATGGACACCATAAATCCAAAATGACTTGATTCTTCTTCTTCCATGTCTAGGACAGATATGAAACTGCCAAAATGGAGACAACTTTGGTGAGCTCATTCTGCAGTTCCTTTCACCTGACCCAGTGTGAGAAAGATTATCCAGCAACACAAGGTTGCCATTACCAGGGCATGCCCGATTGTGGTTGAAAAATACAACAATCTTCAAGGAGGATCTTTCTGTGCACACTATGATGACAATGATCTAACTACATTTTGCATTCCTGTAAGCCGCCCAGAGTCGCTGAATGCGAGTGGGGCGGGGTATAAATCTAAATCTAAATCTAAATCTAAATCTAAATAATAATAATAATAATAATAATAATAATAATAATAATAATAATAATAATAATAATAATAATAATAATAATAATAATAATAATAATAATAATAATAATAATAATAATAATAATAATAATAATACATGGGTTGTAAGGAAGGGCTGGACAGGTAAGATCCAAGGGACAAAAGTCCTCCAATCACATTTTTAGAGTGTTGGACCTGATAGGACCAAAGAGTCCTATATTCAAATCTTCATTCACTCCCCATGTTATTTATCAGCTAGAAGATGAATGGAGGTTCAAATTACACAGAACAGAAAGAACATGTTTTCGTCAACTCCCGTTATTTTTTTCCAGGCATGCAATTCTTTTTAAGCTCCATGGCCAAGCCATTGGGCTTTAAAATTAAGGTTGGAAAGGCAGTGGTGGACTCCAAACATTTTTACTACCACACTGTGGGCGTGGTATGGTGGGTGTGGCCAGGGGGAAAGCCCTGTGTTGCACCTGAATTAGGACTACTTTATTTCAAAACTTGGATGGGCAGGGGCAGCCGGAATTTCTGCTACCAGTTCTGGCGAACTGGTGCAAGCCTGCTGATGCTCACCACAGTGTAAAGGTAAAGGTCGCCCTTGCTCAAAACCCACTCATATCCGACTCTAGGGTTGAGTGCTCATCTCTGTTTCTAGCCAAAGAGCCAACTCTGTGTTTGCAAATTTTTCTGTGGGCAGACATGCTTCAACACCAGAGTGCACGGAATGCTGTTTACCTTCCGACCCAAGTGGTACCTATTTATCTACTTGCAATTTCTTGCTTTTGAACTGCTAGGTTGGCAGGAGCTGGGACAGAGACGGAAGCTCACTCCAGTGTGCAGTACTCGGGTCTCTAACTGCTGACTTGCCAACCTTCCAGTTGTCAAGTTCAGTGTCTTAATCAGTGAACCACCACAGTTCCTATGAAGGCTATATTTACCTCCTAACGGCTAACCATAAAACAAAAGCAAGCTGATCTGTAGCATGTGAAAAAAACCTCATGCTAAAGCAAATCCAGTAGGTGTCTTTTAGTTCTTAACAAAGTTCTACTTATAATGATACACTAACCATACCCTCTAGCTTGTCCCTAAAATACGTTTGCACATGGTGCCTCCTATGCTCTGGCCTCATATTTCAACATCCCATTATGTTCTGGTACATATGTCGAGGCATTCCAAGATATATGGAAGACACATTATGGTGTTTTTTTAAAAAAAACTGTTTAGCCTAATTATGGATGTTAATCGGATCAGATACAGGCCACGCAACCTGTTTTGGGAGCATTACCCACAAGATATGGCAGTTTTCCATTGCCCTTCTGTTGCAAAATGTCATTTTTTAAAAGGAGGTGTTCATCATTTTTTTTGCTATAGAAATACATTCAGTATAATTAATGTTGGTGGAAAATCATAACAGGGTACCGGATCAGAATCCGCTGAGAAATCTTCTCCAATTTTTATAACCACAACTTCTTCGGCAGCAGCTACGGGTACTTCTTTAATGGCCATCTCTGTGGCAGCAGCTTCTTTGTCAGGGACTTTCGCTGCCTTCTCTTTCAGTCCTTTTTTCCCCTTTTCTGCTAATGAAACCTGGTTTGGGGTGGATGGGAGAGAAATATATAAATAAATAAATAACTTGAGCTATCCTGAGTGATCCAGACTGATGGATGGCTCAGTAGTTTAGATATCTGGCTGTGGAACAAAAGGTTGGCAGTTCAATTTCCCACTGTGCCAGGGGCTGGGCTACAATGATCCAGAACAGGGGTCCCCAAACTATGGCACCAAATCCTGGCCTGCGCCCTCGCTTTGGCTGCTGCTTCTGATGCCGACGCCTCAATCCTTGTCCCCTCCTTGGCATGTCCCTAACAGCATTCTGTAGCAGGACAGATGTTGTAAGCAGCGGTGTGGGTGGAGTGGGGGGAGCTTTGGGTGGTCACCTGTCTGGCCCCTCAACAGTCTGAGTTTGAGACCCCTGATCCAGAGGGTCCATCATGATAAGATATTCACATACTGTATTAGTGTTCACCGTCAATTGGTATGGTTGAATGAGGAGTGTGACTTGAGCAGGAGCAAGATGGAATGACTTATTGGAGTTTCATGAAAGCTAAGCAAATTAAACAATAAAAATGTACAGCTATTGTTTCTGACAGATTAGTATACAGGAAGCTAGAGAATGAAGGCTAGTGACAGACAGATTTTGATATTTCATTTTAGACAGTTTAATGACACCGTCAAATTCAAAATACTGTACAGTCAAATTCATAGACCCCAAGTCAATTTTTCCAAAACATGGGAAATCACAGCATGGTACATTTTCTTAACATGTCATTGCATAATATTAAAACATCTCAACTTGCAGCAGATAAGCCTTGAAGAAAACCTACCTACCTATCCAGCCAGCATGCCAGCAATTTGACAAAGTGTAAAATGTCTATTTTGCATATAGATGCCACCTAAACAATTTTAAAATGTATAGATCTTCAGAAAGTTTTAGATATTTCTGAAAGGATAGGCTTGAATTGTATAGGGTAAATGGGTTAATCTTTTAATATATTTTCTAGTACATTTCTGATTGTTGGGATCTAAATTTGCATCATGAACAACTTTTGCATGAAATAAAAACAGCTAGTCTGTGGGTTTATTGATCTTCTAGGCCCATGATGGTGAACCTTGGCACTCCAGATGTTCTTGAACTTCATTTCCCAGAAGCCCAAGCACCCTACGGGCGCGTTTTACTTTCGCTTCCGGGAGTGATGAGGGCAGCGCGGGCCGGATGAGCTGCAGTAACCCCATTCGTGTGGATTCACAGGGTGCTTGGGCTTCTGGGAATTGAAGTCCAAGAACATCTGGAGTGCCAAGGTTTGCCATCACAGTTCTAGGCCATTATGTTGGGTATCAAATCTTAAAAGGATATCTTTTTCACAAATACATATTCCAGATAATACACTATTTATTAAAATAGATAACCTACTATGAGTCGGCAGTGCAAAACAGGACTTTTATCAGAATTGACTAAGCTTTCAACGAAACTCAGGAATCCTATTGTGTTTTTATATCTTTCTATAGCAAAACCCCCTCACAGATTTTCTTGTGCAAATACAACTCAGATATATCCAAATATAGGTGCTAGAAAAACCTTTTGAAATGGCTGCAGGTGCTCAACACTGTGTTTTTCCACCATTCAAGCTACTTCACTGAATTGGTGTCAGAGGACAAATATTGAACGAGGCATGTATGTACTTAACAGTAAATTGCAATCTATTATCTCTTGTGTTGCTTTATGAACTTCATTGTATGACTTGTAGTATGCCTCACAATACCAGCCAAAAACACCCAGATAGTTCTGTTTGCTGATCTATTCATAGAAAGTACAAAATGGGCCTTTGGATACTATGAAGAAGTTAGGGATAGTTGCCACACAGCAGTCTCTGAGTATGGCATAGTCCATATCCTGCCAAGACCTTTGTTCGTATTTGCAGTCACACACGAAGAATCACTTTCTTCACCCACCAGGCTCTCTGCTGTACCTTAGTTGTGCACTAGTTAGAACAGGGGTTCTTATCCTTTTTTCAGCTGTGGACTGGACCACGCCTCCTCAAACAGCTGAGAAGGCCAGAGTGGTAGTTCCCACTGCCATAAAATGCATCCGTGGCTGTTGTAAACATGTTTATGATGGCCATGGACTGATTTACAGCTGTAGTGAATGTGTTTACAAAGGCCATGGACTCATTTACAGTTGTCGTAAATGTGTGTGCGATAGCCATAAATTAGTCCATGGCCAATTCCGGTGGCAGCGGCTGGAGCAAGGTTGCGGACTGGATTACTTGGTGTTGTGGGCTGGATCTGGCCTGTGGGCCGAAGGTTGAGAACCCCTGAGTTAGAAAATTAACTGTTCAACCAGTTGCACAATCAATTACACAAAGGACAATCCATTGAAGGGAGAAAAACACTGCATAATGACCTTTCCACAAACAGTCTTCATTGAGAAGATTTTCACTTCTCTTTTTCATTTATTTTTATTTATGACTGGCAGTCCAGGGTATCTGCAGAGTCACCTCTACATATAGCATGGTAAAGGTTGACCTTGCTTGAAAGCCAGCCGGATACGGCTATAGGTTTAGGTACTCATCTCTGTTTACAGCCAAAGAGCCAGATAATACAATATACAATATACAATACACAATACACAGTAATACAATATACAAAATTCACTGTATATATACCTGAGGTTTTACACATTCAATGGATACTACAGAGTAATATTTTAGAGAACAGGGCTTTAAAAAGAAAAAAGAAAAAGACTAATGATTCTTGATACATGGCCTACTGGAATGCCAATATTGAATGTTGTAAACAGAGGAACTCCCCTCTCCCTGATAACACATAGCATTAAAAAAAACTCATTGTAAAAACTAGAGATATTTCAAAACTATTTCCATATTATAATTAACTGCTTGCACTTTCTTCTAGAACTGTTTTTAGGTTCAGCTAATCTCAGCATGTGTTGCTTTCCCACTGAATGTCACAGTTTTCTAAATATGTGTTTGATTAATAAAGTAAGTCAAATACCTCTTGCAGGCAATTCAGCTTCAAAGGGCCAGGAGAGTTACCGTACAAGTGAATTTAGACATTAACTTTGGAGTACTTGCTAGCTGTGTCCCATTATTTGACGTTTGAGGGAGACATAGGATAACAGTAACCTTTAGTCAAACAATGCTTTATCAACTCTAAATTCGGTCTGTGTTTGGAAAGGAATACACAAGCAATGCTTTATTATTGAAAAGCCACCTGGTTTGCACAAGATTTTGAGTAGGGTGATCTCCTGGAAAACATCAAGTTTTCCTGTACTGTTAAAATAAACATGTCCTTGTTTAGAAACAGTTCTCAAAAGTTTTAACAGCATTTCAGAACCTATTTTGCAGAGCCAGGGAGATCAGATTACGTAGTCAAAAAGTTACTTTCTTAGACCATAAGACCCAGAATCAGAAAACCGAGGAGTAAATATTTCTGCCTTTGGTCTAGAACAGCATTTCCCAACCTTTAGTTTTGGGACTTCAATTCCCAGAAAACTAAGAAAATTCCCCAAAGTACTTATCAGCTAGTGCTAGTGTATTGACTTAGGCTTTTGAGAATTGAAGTGCCCCTGTGGGGCATGTGCCCCACATTGGAAAACACTGGTCTAGAAGTTAGACAGATGCTGCAGTCTCAAAGTATATTAACATATTCAGAAAATGCTTGTAGTATGACTTTCTGGGGCCTGCACCATGTTCAAACGGTTCCTCTATTATAGTATATTTATTATACCATATGTCAGGAATTCTCAACCTTTTAAAGCCAGGGGCCAGATCATGCTCCCTCAGACAGCTTCAGGAGTCCGACGGCCATTTTTCCCTTCCTCCACCACATGTCACTTCTTGTTGTGGTGGAAGCAGTGTGTGTGTGTGTGGGGGGGGGGCACATGAAATTGTGCCGCAGGCCACATCCAGTCCACGGGCCGTAGGTTGAGAATTCCTGCTCTATGTGATTCATTAATATGCCCTGTTAAAGTACAGTAATCCGTATACCAATCTGACCTAAATTCAAAAGCCAATCTATAACAACAAAATATCATACTTCAATTTCTACATGTGGCATGGACATGTCCATTTGTCTATTTCTAGCAAAGTTCTATGTCTAGGAGGCGGGGGGGGAAGAACTCTGAAATTTGGTGTGCATAAAAATGGGACTTTGGAATGAGCATCTTGAGGATGTGGAGAAGGTGCTTCTCATAATAAAGAACAAAATAGCATATCACCTTTGGTACTGTTGAGCTTGCTGCTAATTTTTCCATTACATCTTGTGCTTCTTTCACTTCCTTGCAAATAAAGAGGGGAAAAATCAGCATGATTATGAGAACAAATGGTTTATAACGTTTCTAGCACTGGGAGGCATGTTTATTGACACCACAATCATATGCTTATTTGCTGAGTTGGGCTCACTTCCAGTTGCTCACAACCAAACAGTTGATGCCAAGAATCAGTCTCGGAGCCATTTTCAGTACTAAAGTTGTTGTGTTTTCTTTTGAAGCATGAAATAATGGTAAGATCAAGAGTGCCTTTGAGTATGAACAGAATTTTTCCCTTGGAATATACATAGGATTAAGGGTCACGTTTTAATTTAATTTAGTTTTCGCACTTGTATGCCAATCAAGGAACCCGACTCAGGGGGGCTCACATGATAATTAAACAATATACACAGTAAATACACAGTAATACAATATACAAAATTCAGTCTACAAAAACAGCATATAATAATATACAACAGCACAATACAATACTATAATGGCCTCTCCACCCTGGCCACAGGCAAATTCCATGGGCGGCGGGGGCAAGGTCCTGCCACCATAATTGCATTTTCAAGCCTGGAGAGGGGCGGGGACCAGGAGTGGCGGCAGGTGGAGGAGGAGGTCCTGGACTGGTGCCCATGGCTGGAGGGCCTCTTCAACCCAGCTGAAGCTAGAGTCTGGGGGCAGCGGGGGGATGCCTCCGTAGCAGCCTTTTCAAGCCCAGCCCAGGGCCCAGGAGCGCTGGCAGGTGGAGGAGTCCTGGCACCTATGGCTGGAGGGCCTCTTCAGCCCAGCTGAGGCCAGAGTATGAAATCATATGTTCCAGGTTGGCTTGCCGTTCCAAACTCAGCTGAGCCCCATTACTGGTAGGTTTTTCTCCATCAAGAGATATGCTTGCCTTTCTCTCTCATGTGTGCCAGGTTTCTGGTTTCTTGCAAAGAAGGATTTCTGCAGTGGCTTGCTCCATATATCAAATCAGAGGATATGGTTTTCAGATAGGCTTGATTTTAGCACTTCCTTTTTATCAGAGTTTATGCACAGGTTTGTTCCACTTCTTTTTATGACTCTAGGGCAGTGATGGTGAAACTTCTAGAGACCGAGTGCCCGAGGAGGAGGAGGAGGTGCACGGGCAGGCACCCGCGTGTCCACACACCCATGTGACATCACTGGTGCACCTCCAGAGAAATCAGATGGGTGTGTTCCCCGTGGGTACTTCCCATCCCTCCATAGGTGTTCCCCACCCATCCCATCTGTGCGCCTCCTCTTCCTCCTCCTCCTCCAAGGAAGGGTGGGTGGATGGGTGTCTGGTTGCCTCACCTCACCCTGCCTCCGTCTCTTGGGTGGGATTTCAGCCTTCCCTCTCCTCCCTATTGGCAGAGGGAGAGGGGTGTTGTTGTCCGGACCCGGGGGGGGGGATTTCCCCTTAACAGCACACATGCCAACAGAGAAGCCTCTGCATGCCACCTGTGGCATGTGTGCCATAGGTTCGCCACCAGTGTTCTAGGGTATTGAAAAATCACACATCAAAACATTTGGCTGAATGAGATGCATGCAATTCCTAAATTGTAATAAATGCTGTGATTAAGAATTATTTATTTATTTATTTATTTATTTATTTATTTATTTATTTATTTATTTATTTATTTATTTATTTATTTATTCTGTTTACCATTAATTTTGAAAGAATTTTTGAGAAGTTGCCAGTGGAAGTATTCCATATATATATGGGATACTGAAAAGGCATTTAAAATCAGTGAATATAATTTGTACCATTTTTAGCATTCTTGTTTCAATCATAAACACAAATGGAGACAGAAGCCAAGAAATCAGAAGGAGATTAAGAGTCAGAAGGGCAGCAATGGAAGAATTGGTAAGGATCATCAAGTGTAAGGATGAGTTACTGGAGACCAAGACCAAGACCATCCACACACTTCTATTTCTAGTTACCATATGTGAGAATTTCTCCAGCCATTTATCAGGAGGCAAAATTCATAAAATGCTGTAATGCTGACACCAAGGCAAGATTAAGTCAAAAACATTATTTAATAACAAAATATTTTTGTGCAGGATCTTACCCGAGCTTTAGACAGAACACGCTGCTTCTCCCTATCAAGTTCCAGCCTCAATATTTCTTGAGTGGACATTAGCTAGAATTTAGAGGATGAATGTGAGATCATATAAGAAGGCAGATCATTTCCTTTTCTTTTGTTTGAAAAATACAAATGTCTAATAAACACAGGCTGGATATAAAACAAGTGTAGGAAATGTACATCAGACTGGGGCAAAATTCAGTTTCATAGACATTCTGTTGCATTTCACAGCAAGCCACAGACAAGACATTGTCAATCAATGTACCAGTATAGTTTAAAGCTCTTATTGCCAGTACAGTACATGTACTGTGTCTAAGGTTTCTGGAGAGGCATTTTCACCTTTTAGAGAGGAAATAATCATACAAACACTGGGTAATCATGTGATGATAATATTAATGGAGAAGAGGAAGTGGCCACATATACCCAGAAGCCACTGGAGACCTGAATTCACTTCCACCCTCTTTGATTGCTAACAGAAGCAATAGTAGCAACGATGGGATGTAACAGGTTCTCACCAGTTCGCCAGAACCGGTAGTAACTTTTCCCAGTGTCCCAGAGAACTGGTAGCAGCTTTTGGGGGGAACCACCTTCGGGACTTACCTTTTCACTGGTTCCCCCACTGCACAATTGCCAAGCACTTGGTGTGCATGCACGCCTATTATCCTAGAGAACTGGTATGATGACCATATCCATCGTGCAACATGGTGCTGCCCAGGCACTTATACTAACAGGTAAGTGACGGTTTTGTATTTGGTGTCTGTGTGTGTGGGTTGATTTATGTTTGGGGTGGGTGGGTGTATTTTAATGTAATTTTTATTTATTTATTTATTTATGGGTTTGTGTTGTAGGTGGGTGGGTTGAGAGGGGTGTGTCTGTGTATGCTTATTTTTATTTTATTTTATAATTATTTTTATTTTTTCTTTGGCCCTGCCCACAACATTATGACATCATGACGTTAGCTCCGCCCACACTGTGATGACATCATGGTGGGGTAGTAAATTTTTTTACATCCCACCACTGAATAGTTGGCCTCGATTCCCTTCAGCACCCTGTCCTAGGGAAGCCCTGCTCTGAGACCCCCCCCCCCGACCAGGGATTCTTAACCTGCAGCCCATGGGCCGAATGCTGTCCATGGGTCACATGCAGCTCAGTGTCATTTCATGTGCCCCCCTCCACCACACCAGGAAGTGCCATGTGGTGGAGGAAGGGCAAAATGGCCATCCGGCCCCTGAAGCTGCCTGAGGGAGTGTGACCTGGCCCCTGGCTTGAAAAAAGTTGAGAACTCCTGCCTTAGACCTTTGAAAAGAAGGAATATTCATTTGTCTGAACTATGAAGACCATGACATTATATTTTAAAAACTTAAATTGAAGAACATATCTACCATGGTAAATCTATAGCAGTTTGATATTGCTTTGAATGTCATGGTCTCAACCTATGGAGTCTTGGGAATTTTTAAAGCTTGGTTTCCTGCTGTGTGCCATCAAGCCATTTCCTGCTTAAGGTGGCCATTATAGTAACTTTCAGTGTGTAAGTTGTTCAAGGAATAGTTTGACATTAAACATCACCACTACTCATGAATAAGGATTTGAACCAGGCCTCTTGCATCCTAGTCCAACATCCTATCCATTACAACACACTGATTCTCATACCACATAAGCTGCTGTGGTTTGGTAAGGTGTTTAGATCTGTCTCTGGTAGTTTAGGGAAGGGCACAGGAGACAATTCCAAATAGATCAGGAGACAATTCCAAATAGATCAGCAGACCCCCAGGCATCCATAGAATGGAGCCTCAGCACTTAAAGGGGTACCAATATAGTATGAATTCATAGTATAAATGCAGTGATAGTCTTGGAGGCACTAGGAAGGATGGCCAGGCGCGGAA
This sequence comes from Furcifer pardalis, assembly GCA_030440675.1. Lineage (NCBI taxonomy): Eukaryota > Metazoa > Chordata > Lepidosauria > Squamata > Chamaeleonidae > Furcifer > Furcifer pardalis. The sequence continues at coordinate 91,775,441 of CP126897.1, forward strand.
CATTCTTCCCACTATATGTAATGAATACTCCTAGTCCCTGGTGTCTTTGTGCTGGTTAATCCATCACTGTCAATAAATAAATAAAGAATACAGTACCTTTTCAATTGTCTTTGCATCTCTTTCTTTTCTTTCCTGCATTTGTTTCATTTCAGTCTCTGAAAGGAGAGGGTAGGGAGTGGATGGGTGAGGAAAATAAAGCAGACCATGAAATTACATGGCTATTTAAAGAGATCCATGTTGCCCGCTACAGGTCAGTCTGTAAGCCCCCGGGAATGCATGGCGGATGAAGGCGGTGGCAGACTGGTGACCTTCACAACTGCCCTTGACCTTCACAGCGTTCCCCCTGCTGTTCAGCTGGCTGGCCAGAGAGAGAAAGAGTAAGAGTAAGAAATAAGTTCAAGAGTCAAGTGTGTCCAAGGACCCACTGCTTTTCATTAATATACACTTGCACATCCTTGCTTTTAGTCACAGCTCATACAAAATGTTTTAGCAGGTGGTTCGTTATTGTCCAAATCAAGTTTCTGAAGATGGGATAAGGTAGAGACGGGGAAGACACCATGATGTGAGGTGATACAACTTTCTTATTACAAGACTGGCCTCATGTTAAATTCATATTCTTGTCCAACAATGCTGCTATGTCTTTATTAGTTCTTCCATCCTAGATGCTGCCATACTTATTTCATGGCTCAGTTGTTATGGATAGTAATTTTGAAAAATTGTTTTAATAATGACTACATCTCTATAAAGCTTGCAAGCTAATCTGGGAATTCCTAAAGGCCACAATATAGTACTTAAGGAGAACAAGCACTACATCTATTCTTTAGAAATGGGGAAAGTTCCATTGATGGGCTCAAACTCCCAAGAACACTCCAGGCAATGCCATCACCACTGCTGGCCTTCTTGCCTGGGGTAATTTTGGAAGTTTGAGTAATAAAAAGGATTTCCTCCATTATTGTCTCTGTCCCTGTGTAGAGAGAAAGAAATCTAATTTATCTACAAATGTCTAACTTTCCACGTTTAACTGTATATCAGTCATATACTGATAACCTGTACATAGATACATCTTTTTGTTCATGCCAGCATTTGTTGCACACACTTGTAGCATGATGTCATAAATGGCCAATGGTTTTGAAAGAACTTGAAAATGTATAAACAATTAAACATCTAGCCTGCTTAAAATTATGCAGCACAAAACAGCATTTTTGCCCAATGGCTTTTATGCCTTTTTGTCTTTATACATACTGTATTTCTTCTTCTAAGTCAGCACCAAATGCTTATTAACAAATATCTTGATAAAAGCTGACACTGCACTATATATTAAAATGTAGAGTTAGGATAAATTTGGAATGCATATACAATACAGTCAAACCTCGCATAAAGAGTGCCTTGCTTAAAGAGTAACTTGCTTAAAGGGCAGAATTTTCTCTGAATGTTCGCTTCACTTAACAAATAAAACCAACCAAAAACTCGCTTAACAAATTAATTGGGGTTCGCAATCCCCCCCCACACACACAGTTGGTCATTTACAATGGTGTTTCGCTTAAAGAGCAAACTCGCTTAAAGAGCAATCCTGTGGAACGCATTATGCTCTTTAAGCGAGGTAAAACTGTACTTACATTAAGATACCATCTTCACTTTGAACTATACATCTCAGAAGAGATAATTTGAGTCAGCAAATATGAGGGACATGAACATATGTTGAAACATTAATTTCTGCTAAATTTGAGAAAATTTTGGGACAGAGGGTTGTTTTGGGGTTTTTATTTAAGTCAAATAACCATGGCATACTTTATTGTTGTTGCTAAATTCTGGTCTTGAATGCCAGTTCCCTACATATCTCCGTATATACGAAAATCAATTCCATTTCTTGTTCTGGTGAAAAAGTTTACCTAAGTTAGCACGCTCTTTCTCTCTGGTCTTCACAGTTTCTTGGAGGCGCATATTTTTTTCAACCAGGTTTGCCATTTGGTCTTTTAGTTCCTGATTTTCTTGTAGAAACAACTGCCTTTCGATGTCTCTCTCAGGTGGAACCTGAAAGATTAAGAAGCTCTCTTATTTCTAAAGCATGAGATGGAAAAGTGAAGAGGAGAGAGGGGGAATGTAAATCTGCTGCTGGGGCACACAACGGTGACACAATACAGCTATCATAAAACTTTCTGAATCCTGTCATATGAGTTGTAATATGAATGGGGCGGCGAGTTCGCAGACTACACAGACCTTGCTGGAAGAAAAGCCTTTGGTACCCCCTATGAGCAAAAAAAGGACCATCACACATGAGGAAGAGTAACTGACAGGAATAATGCATATCATACTGTTTGTTTGCCCTCATCATTCAGGACAGTTTATTGTGGAGCCCGCGTCTAAGGAGGCAGCTGGGGCCTACATATCCACCCACGCTTCTCTCTCTGTGTTTATGAAGTGCTGTCCGTAACTAGGCAGGCAGGAGTGAAACCATGGGTAGGTAACTCCAGGGGGCTGCAAAGTGGAAGAAGGAAGGCAGTGTGTGTGTGTCTCTCTCTTTTGTATCATTTCTCAGTGACAGCACTGCCATCGCCATGAGGCACACATCACACATCAAACCAGTGAAACGTCCAGGCTGGGAGCCACACGGAGTCCATCAGGCAGTCTGATACCAACACAGTCAGTCTTCTGCTTAGTGCCTGAGCCACCCAGAGGCAATTCATATTCTGAAAACTGAGGTGGCTTTTACATGCACATCACACAGGGCCGGTTCATGGTCTTCCCTCACCACGCTCCTTACTTCTTCTTTTTCTAAAAATGCCATTGAGGACTTTTGGTTTAAATCTCCATGCGAACAGTGATAACCTTGTAGGAAAGTTCCATGACAGCATGCAACAAAAGACTTTAAAGTTATACTTTTAGTAAAGCAAACTCATTTACATTTTTATTATGCATGCCCTTTGTTAAAATCTGGCCACATTCATTATGGAAAAAGACTTTGTACGCATCCAAGCTTATTTGGAAGAGTCACCCTTTCTTCTTTTCTGCTTCAAAGCTATTTAACACATTTGCATATATTGTCAAATGGCTGTTGAGATTTTACTGCTGCATATTTCTTTTAATGAAACAGAAAAGCTCCCATAAGAAAGTGGAAATACAACCTTATAAGTATAGCAGACTATTATAATGAATTTTGAAATCTATCCTCCAACTTAAAAAAAACCCCTAATACTGTTGTGGTTATTCATTCCCACAATTGCTTAAAGGAAATATTAGCTATTATTGGCTCTAATGGAAAGCTGAAAGCAGGTTTCCCTTGTTTTTCAGATCATGGAAAAATAAAGAAAAGAAAGAACTAGTAGTGTGAAGTCGTAATTTGATGAGCTAGAAGTACACATAAACCAGGTGGTACGCAGAAAATATTTATGCTTAAATGACCTTTATCTCAATCATTTTTAGAATGTCTTGATGTGAGAGAGAATGGAGTGCTGACATTTCATGGTTACATAGAAGAAGTAATTTCAATAGCTGTAATATGTATAATTAATATTTCAGATATCTCTTCCACATCATTTTAAAAGGTGCTGCAGCAAGGCTCCTTTTGTATCTAGATGCCTAGCTGTTTTTAAGTCACCCACCTAAAACACATGTTATAGTATGGTTAAAGTGGTGAACCAAAATTAGGGAGACCTTAGTTCAAATCTTGCCTCAGCTATGAATGCTACTAGATGACCGTGGATTGATCACTATTTCACAGCTCAATGGTGGCTCATGGACTAAGTGGTGATGGTGGGACTTTTACACTCACATGGCATCTTAGACTCAGCCTAACCTTTTCCAGAGCCAGCTGCATAGTTCAATGAGTTGAAACAGATGGAGCCACAGGTCCCAAGTTCAATTTCTCACTGTCCCTCTTGGAAGAACAGTCAACCTGTGTTAACTTGTTCTTTTGCATGCAGTGAAAAATGCTGTTCCATTTCCAGTGCTGATGACACATTCACCTGTCAGTCTAGTCTGCTTTTCAGCATGGTCTGAGATGGGGTTGTCCTTTCTTCAGGCAGCAAAAGATCTTGAATCCTCAGACACACCATGGATCATATCTGCCTGCTTTGTACACTACTACCATAATGGTGTGGCGGCTTAGTGGTTAAGACGCTGAGCTTGATGACTGGAAGGTCAGCAGGCCAGTAATTTGAGACCTGAGTACGGCACGACAGAGTGAGCTCCCATCTCTGTCCCAGCTCCTGCCAACCTAGCGGTTCGAAAGCAAGAAATTGCAAATAGATAAATAGGTACCACTTAGGTTGGAAGGTAAACAGTGTTCCATGCACTCCAGCATCTAGTCATGTCTGCCACATTCCACAGAAACGCCTGCAGATGCAGACAGTGCTGGCTCTTTGGTTATAAACAGAGATGAGGGCTGAACCCTAGAGTCAGATATGACTAGCTTTCAAGCAGTGATGGGATGTCAAAAATTCTACTACCACGCCATGACGTCATGGACGTCATGGGCGTGGCCAATGTCATGGCGTCACGACGTCATGGGCGGACCCAACGTCATGACATCATGACGTTGTGGGCAAGGCCAAAAATAAGTACAACCACCCACCCAAAACACAAATAAATCACCCACCCACCCTAAATATAAAAGCCTCACTTACCTTCCTTGGCGCCGACGAACCTCCATGTGGCCCGGGGCCACCCGGCAAAACACGCTGCCCCCGACTGCGGCTGTTTCCTCCTACGAAGGCCGCGGCCGGCCCTGCAGCTGCCAGCCACAGCCGCCTACACCCTCTGGCCAGCCACCGAGCTCCCACGGGCACGTTGGTGTCTGCGCGGGCCATCCGCCGCTGCCGCGCCCTCCTAGGGACTGGGGCCCGACAAACCCCCATGCCCTGGGTAAGCCCGGCGGGGCTCGCCACCGCCACATCCTCCTCCGCCGGGCGCCTGCATCTTCCTCGGGGCGGAGCCTTTTCGGCCCGGCTCTGGCGGCGGCCACGGGCGGCCAGGGCCTGCGGGCAGCAGTGGGTATGGTGGCGGCTGCCGTCCTCATGCCACACCGCCTCCAGCTTCCTCCTCCGCCAGGCGCCGCAGCCGGGCTAAAAAGGGACCGGCCCAAGGAGGAGGCCACAGGGATGCAGGCAGGTCCGGCGGCGGCGGCGTGGGGCGGCAGCTGCAGGCACCCAGTCCACAGGCACCCGGTGGAGGAGGAGGCGGCAGCGGTGCGCCGCGCGTCCCCAGGGCATGGGGCTTGTCGGCAGCGGACGGCCCAGGCAGCCCTCAACGTGCCGCGGGGGAGGTGCCCTCCTCAGAGGGCTGGTGCCGCTGCCGCCACCGCCGTCCTGAAAGCAGTAAAACATTTTTTTTAAATTGGAGCTAAAATGGCTCCAATTGACTGCGCATGCGCAGAAACTCAATCTGACACATGCGCAATGCGTCAGATTGAGTTTCTGCACATGCGCAGTCAATTGGAGCCATTTTAGCTCCGATTTAAAAAAAAAATTTCTTTCGGTGAGGTGTCCGGAACCGGACGCCTCAAAAGTGGACTCCCCTCACGGAGAACCCTCTGGAATTGGTCCTACCGGTTCCAGGGAACCGTCTGGAACCGGGGACATCCCATCACTGCTTTCAAGGAAGGCAAGTGTGACCTTTACCCTTTACCATAATGGTACCACTGTTTGTAATCAGGGCAGGTGATAATCCTGAAATTTCAGCTTGATACCCATTTACAAATACTGTATAGCAAACAGTGAATGGCAAAGCAAAGCAAAGCAAAGCACTCACATTTATATACCACCCCATAGCGCTTAGTACACTATCTGTGCAGTTCACAAGTTAATTAGCATTTCCCCCCCAACATGCTGGGTACTCATTTTACCGACCTTGGAAGGATAGAAAGCTGATTCAACCTTGAGTCCTGGTCAGGATCAAACTCACTTTTGGTTGCAGGACAGCAGTTTAACTACTGTGCTCCATGCAGTTGGGAGCCACGAATAGTTGTCTTCCATATTAAATTTTTGATTTCCCCCCAATAAGTGATTATACACAAAATTAATTAGAAAGATTAATGACTAATTTTTGAAACTATATGAAAAGAACAATAACATAATATAATATAAATAACCTTTCAATAATCACATACAATGGAATCTCGCTTAATGTAATTAATGTGTTCTCTGGGATGTTTCTTACAGCAAAAAATTATTCTAACTGAATTTCCCATAGGAATGCATTTAATGCAATTTCCTATAGGAATGCATTGAAAACCAAAATGCATTAACCAAAATGCAGTTTCCCATAGGAATGCACTGAAAACCAATTGATCCGTTCTGAAAAAAAATCTATAAACCAAGCCACTATTTTCTATGGATTTCCTTTTGTTATGTGATTTTTATGTTAACCAAGACATTTGTTAACCAAAGTTCCACTGTATACTGATTGAGTACCTTCCAGTCAACGTAAGTTGCCTTAAACACAAATGTTAAAAATGTATTCGTAATAGAATTTCACTGGACTAGGCATACATTTCTTCTTGTTTGAGGAAATGATCAAAACCCTGCAATCCTCTAGGATTACTCCAAAAAAGATCTGCCAGAGGGCTTGAATAAATATTAAACAGTACAAAGAAGCGATTAGTTAATATTCCCCTGTTATATTGTTCCACTCTGTGTGGTACATAACAAATCCGCAGTTTCAAAGAATATCATAAAGAACCATTCCAAGAGTTAATAGGCTTAAACGTTAGCTCTTTAGCTGTGTCAGAAATAGGGTTTCATCCACCAGGAGCTGCCATTATTATAAATGAAAGTGGGTAATCATGTTTTTGTCTGAAAGTATTTTAACCCGTTGTTCTTTGCCTTAGAGTGTTTGCGAGTTAAAGAGTATGAAAATTATTAATGCTATTATTAATTATGATTAATTCTGACAAATTGTTGCTGTTGTTATTGTTAATGTTGTTGATTATAACACTTTAAGAAGTATTTTGCAAGGTAATCCTCCAGGAAATCAACATAGGATGGGTCAAGATAAGATAGATGAACTTGGGGAAACTTTACAAAATGAGGATGGAATAAATTATGCAAATTGAAGTAAAAAGGTTTAAAATTCACAGAATCTAATCATCACTACTTCACTTAACTCTTTTTAAAAATTACTGTACAGTATCTTATTGTTAATGTGGTAGGGGAGTATGGTTAAACTTTAACTCTAGCTCCACCATCTGTTACAAACAAGAACCGCAAATAAAATCATTAACTATTTGTATTTCACAACAATGCACTTGCTAATTTAGCAAAACAAAAGGAAAGATTTCCAATTACCAAATGAGAAAATAAATAACCATCAAAAGACTTGTAATTAACCCTGGAAGACTTTTATGCCATATCATTCAGGTTATCATTCATCTTTTAGCATCTTTAACTTGTTAAAATTTATCATTCATTCATTCATTCATTCCTTTTTATACCACCCATATGGGATATTTCCTTCTCTGGGCGGTGCACAAACAAGTAACAAAACAACATAATAAAACAAACAACAAAATAAAATAAACAACAGAATAAGTACATCAAAAACTAAAAAATAAAATACCTGGTGTATTTTAAAATACAGTACCTGGCATTAACATCATTCCCCTCCCTGGAGTCATATACCTTGGTTGTTGTTTTTTAAATGTTCTTTTAAGTAGAGAGTGTTCCATTAGCTCATTCTGCCTCTCTTTGGTATGCTGATGACTTCAACTGGAAAATGTTCCTTGAATTGGTGCTAACACCCAGCACACACAAATGTTGAAGTCCTTTGATGGAATTTTTGAATTACTGTATTGCTAAATTATTTACAGATTCATCATTTAACAACAATGAGGAAAACAAACCTCATCACTACAGAATACACTAACAAACTTTCTGTGATGTCTCTCCTAATAGCTAAGTTAATGCAATATGCCTTCTCAAATTGGGCCTAATGTAGTTCATGTCATACCCAGATTCTGATCTGAAACAACCGCAGGTCTATGATGGAGATCTACCTCTCTATCCACATTCAATGTGGTAGTTCAGGCATAGGGCCTGGATTTAGCTTGTGACTCAGCCATTCATGCATGGTGTGGTTTCTTTGAATCAACCAAAACCCTTGATTATAACTTCCACTTGCAATGTTCTCATTGGATGAGCATGTTCTTGTCATGTTACTGATCTCATTATTGAGTGACATGAGCATCCTGGCAAAAAAACAAACAAACAAAAAACACACCTATGCCAACATTGTGGATCCAGGTCAGAGGCAGGCAGATTTTGAAGTACAAAGATGGTGGAATATGCTGTTTTATAAGAATTACCTTGTCTCAAGGGGAATTTGTCAGGGACAGCAAACCAGCACTGGACAATGCCATGGCTGCAGTGGGCAGATCAAATCAAAGTACAGTACAGGGGTTCCCAACCTAGGGCCTGTGGGCCATATCTGGCCCACAGTGCCATTTCATGTGCCCCCACCCCTCCAAGGACATTCAAGAAACAAAATGACCACCACTTTGAAGCTTTTGGGACAAAATGACCATCCCCCATCATGCAGGCAGGACAAAATGGCTGTCCGGCCCTCAAAACTGACTGAGAGAGCGTGACTCGGTCTCTAAGCTTGAAAAGGTGGGGCTATTTCTCCCAATGAATGGGTCTACATGACATAAAGGTAGGGAAAGAAGAAGGGTGGTTAAAAACAAGGGGCGAGAGATTATGAGACAGAAAAACAGAGAAGAGGAAATAAGATAGTAGGCAGACAGCCACTGAGAGAAACATTGAGTGCATCTACACCAGTGTTTCACAACCTTTGGTTCTTGGACATCACTTCCCAGAAACTTAAGTCAATTCCCCAAACAAAGCACTGATCAGCCAATGTACTGACTTAGGTTTCTGGGAATTGAAGTGCCCCTGTGGGGTGTGTTGGAAACCACTGATCTACGCTATCCAATTATAGTGCTATGGTACAGTTTGTATTCCCATGGTTGTTAAATGTCTCCATCCTATGGAATCCTGGGAGTTGCAGTTTGATGAAGTGCTTAGAATTTTCTGCTAGAAAACTATAAATCAAATATCAAAACTACAGTGGTGAATGAATTATAGCTTGCCAAGTACAGATCCCAACATATGGAGTCACTTCAGTCTCTAAATAATGATGCCCGCCCTAATCGCCTCACTCTATGAATTCTGGACTGCTGGTGTCAATAAAACATTTCCTTCCCTATGAAAAAAGGTCCATGAGTTATCCTAGAATGCAGTATTTTAGCAGAATTTATAGGAAAGTTGCGTGAGCAGGAATAAGCAGCCTTCCATAATTCAGCACTAATTTATCTCAACACAAGTATGCCTGTGTTATGAAAATCCACAAGAGGGAGCAATAGTACAAGCACGATTATTCCAGAAACTGCCAGAAGGAAACCATTACGTTTCACTTGATTCCACTTAATGAAAAGAACAATTTAATTTTGTTCTGTATGAACTGCAAAAGTATAAAGCTAATTTTAACTGCAATGAATGATGTACAAATGACACACTCCAGCTACTCAGTGTTAAGGGGTTATTGACACTCAGTTACAAAAAGGCAGAAATAATATGCTTATTAATTAACTCTCTAGGGCTGTGGTGGCTCAGTGGTTAAGAAGCTCACCTTGTTAGCTAGAAGGCTGGCAAGTCGGCAGTTTGAGACCAGGGTACCACATGACGGATTGAGTACTGTCTCTGTCCCAGCTCTTGGGAACATGAAAGGAGCCTCATTCGGGCGTCCCCGGAGTGGAGTTTCTTCTGCAAAAATCCTTTCAACCCAGAATAATTTCTGACACAAAATTATTATTATTATTATTATTATTATTATTATTATTATTATTATTATTATTATTATTATTATTATTATTATTATTATTATTATTATTATTATTATTATTATTATTATTACTCTGTTTCTCTCTGAGTAAAGCCAAAGAAGCTGACTCAAGTCCAAATGCTGGGCCATAAAACTCATTAAGTGATTCATCCCCAGACTGACCAGCTTCAATCCAGCACACAAAAGATGGGACAAACTTATTTTCCACACCTTTGAAGTGAATGACAAGAAAAGAGATTTTGAATTAAAATTAGGACAAGCTTTCAGATAGAGAAGTCATATCCAGTCCTTCAGTACTGTATTTATATTGGCTCAATGCATTAGGAAGAAGCCCGAGGTAGCTCCTCTTTCTCTACTGTTGTTTTGGTCACAGGAAGAAGCAGGTTAGAAGAGAGAAGACAAGACAATCGGTGTTGGCTCTCCACACAAGTCAGGGCACAGAGAAACCAAGGTTTTGCTGACTTCAAGTAATTCCACTAGATGACCCTTCCTTCCAGAGCCACTGAGAGGAAAGGTAAAGGTAAAGGTAAAGGTAAAGGTAAAGGTCATCCTTGCTGGAAAGCCAGTCAAGTCCAACTCTAGGGGTTAGTGCTCATCTCAATTTACAGCCAAAGAGCCAGGGCTGTTTGCCTCTGCAGACATTTTGGTGGTCATGTGACAGGCATGACTAGACCCTGGAGTGCACAGAATACAGTTACCTTTCCCACCAAAGCAATACCTATTTATCTACTTGCAATGTCTTGTTTTTGAACTGCTCTGTTTGGCAGGAGACTGAGAGGAAAGGAAGAATAGACACGTAACTAATAAACAATACTGTAGCTCCAGAAAGAACAAAACCTTTCTCCAAGGCTGAAAGTTCAGTTTAGCAAGCATGGTTAAGAGGCATTTCCAGTTGCATGTGCATAATCCCAAAGGGACAGAGATACTATAAAAGTGACAGTCATGTAGCCCCATGGCTTTTTGCTACGACCATGGGCCTGCCCTGCACCACCCAGACCCACTACTCCAAACTTTGAAGATTCTGTTTGTTCATATGAGCTGCCAGTCCTGGAAGCTTCTAGGAATTATTATTGCCTTCTAAAGCAGAGCATGGTTGTGTGTGTTCGCCTGTGCACACCTTCACAGAAACTTCAGGGGGTCATTTTTCAAAATCAGAACTAAGATTTGGTTATTCCTATCAGGGATTCCCCTAGCGATATGTGTGGCTCGATAGCAGAGTAGCACTTTTAAGCTCTTACGCAGCGAAAGCCTTAGTGCAATAACACACACACATATGCCTTCAGTGGAAAGGTGCGCTTTACTTACAGTGAGGGGAAGACAGACATACATAGGACTATATACAACAGTCTCTCTCTCTCTCCAAGCCCCACAGTAGGTAGACAGCTTGGAGTCCTCTGTTGGCTCCAACTCCAGGAGCACTCAAAAAGTCCTGGTGATCCTTTAGCAGTTCTTTCTTCTCAGTTGAAGAAAAACTCTGAACACCATCACCTCCTTCAGTGTCTCAGTCCTTCTCAGTATGACAGACTCCTTCAGAATAGCAACCTCCTCACAGATAATCTCCTCCAGTATAATACCCTCCTCCGAATGGTAACCTCCTCACAGTGATAGCCTCCTTCAGAATAAATACCTCCTCCATAGACCCTTCCCAGAGGGCCACAGTTATACCCCAGTGTTGCTGGGCAGATTCTCTAATCAGCCACAGCTGGGCTGTTACAGGAGCACATGGACACAGCATGCACAGCCTGGCCATCAGTTTGAGGCTCTATTATGAACACCTGTGTTCAGAACACATGGAGGGCCTTAAAGTTGTACTATTCCACTGGGCAGCAATCTTTGTACAATACCCCCAAATGAAAAATGTCCTAACAATTCCAGCTGTTGAAAGAATAGAAAAACACATTTTTGAAGTGGGTGTGATCTTAGCATTCACTGGAAGACAAAATTGCACCTTTGTAGTCATTACACAAGGCCACTGTGGCTTACAGGTTAAGACACAGAGCTTGATGACTAGAAGGTCAGCAGGTCTGCAGTTCCAGACCCTAATACTGTGCAACAGAGCGAGCTCCTGTGGTCTGCCAACTTTGCAGTTGGAATGGGGGAAAATTGCAAGTAGATAAATAGGTACTGTTCCAGTGGAAAAGTAACAGCATTCCGTGCACTCCAATGTCTAGTCATGCCTGCCACATGACCACAGAAACATCTACAGACGCAGACAGCACTGGCCCTTTGACTGATGATCTGGGACATGGGAGATCCAGGTGCTAGTCCTTTCTGAGCCACAAAAGATGGTCAATTTTGCTTTCCAGCTCTGATCTACCTTACTGCCCTCCTTCTTAGGCAGGTGAGCAATGCAGATTTTATTAGGTAAACAAATAAAATATGCAATAATGTCTTTGCAGAACAACAGTATAGTATTTGCAAAGCATCATACCTACCAGTTCTCTTTCTCTATATTCTTGCAGGTCTTCTTCTAAGCTTTTGATTGTAGCCTCTTGTTCTTCAATCCTGTACCTCAGCCTTGCTATCCTTTCCGCTGTAGTTTCTTGACTATCCCCTACTTTCTCTTTAGCTACAGAGAAATATTTCTGTCAAAACAAGTAAGAGCACAGATGACAAAAACCTAGGACTGGATTTTTGGATTTTTGCAACCTGATTCAGATCTGATAGCTGCCTTTATTTAAGTCAGCTCTGCTGCTAGAGAAGAATAGCAGTGGACAAGGTGAGACTGAAGAGAGGTGGGTTTAGATCTCTATTCACTGGGACTTAGACTGAACAGTCAAATAAACTAGAGCAGACTCATTGAACAAACTGATGAATAGTACAGTACTGGTATGTCAATATTCATGTAAGTCCCATGGATTCCCTGGGGACACTAACAACTAAATCCAGATCAAGGTAATCCCCAGCTTGCCAAGTACAGGTGGTTTTATGGAGAAAGGAAGTTCTCCCACAGCTAGCTAAAAGCTTCTTTTCTAAACAAAGCTAGGGCAATACTGTGCTAGACCGTGAAGCTTTCACAGCTAGCCCTTTATTTAGGTGTAACATGTTTAGATGTCAGTAGATGTGGATCATAAATGTTCTTTTCTACATAAATCTTGGTTAAAAGGTGAAAATTTTAAGCTGGTGAGTTTGAAGTTCAGTTCTCCACTGCGCATACCAGAAGGGTGCAGCTTGTTGGTCTCAGGCAAGGTGTACAGTCCCAGGGTGCCCCCAGAAAAAGGGAATAATAAACCACTTCTGACTATTCTCTAACCAAAAATCACTGGAAAAGGTCATAAGCCCAACTGAAATGACTGGACAGAATTATTATTTATTAGATGTGGCTTTGTCCAGGGGTGTGCTGGGCACCTTGGGAGGGTGGTGGACAGGAAGTGATGGGGATGCCTATTATGGGGGGGGGGGAATCCCATACATTCCCATTACCTCTGCCTGCCTGGGGGGGGGGCAGTCATTGGCGCGCACCGGGATGAGTTCCTGTATCCCTATGGGCCAGCACACCACTGACTTTGTCAAGTACAAGGGTGGGTAATCTCTGGCTTTAAGGTGAGTCTGGGCTTCTGGGAATTGAAGTTACAGAACATCTGGAGGACTAGCCAGTTTCTTAACCTTGGGCCTCCAGATGTATTTGGACTTCAATTCCCAGAAGCCAAGGCTTTTCTTATGGCCACAGGTTCCCAACCCTGGTAGAATAGTCGGAATGGAAAATTATGGGATATGTAGTCCTAAAAAATTTAAAACCATGCCTAGCATTCTGCATTGCTTTGTGACAATTTTTAGACCTTGTAGACCAGGGGTTCTCAACCTTTTCAAGTCAGTTGGGTCATGTTCCCTCAGACAGTTGAAGGGGACAGACTGGTTATCCCCCGGCTATGTATGGCTGTTGTAAATGCATTTATGATGGTCACGGACTTCCATAAATGCATTTATGATGGTTGCAAATGTGTTTGTGGCCGATTCTGGCAGTGGCAGCAGTGGCTGTGGCTCGAGCAAGGGCAGGGGCTGGATTATTTGGTGCTGCAGGTCATAGGTTGAGAACCCCTGTTGTAGTCCACTTGCAGGCTATAACATGAAAATCTTTGTAATAGAATAGACAGAGAATACTCTTACATGTGCAACATCAGATATTCGATTATGGCATTTAGCTAAAGTTGAAGGATGAGAAAGTGAAATGGGGTGGGCGACACAAATTCATCCAAGTCCAGCAGCTGTTCTAGTATCTATTTTACAGTTATTTATGAAATACTTTTGTAGCTGTTCTGAATCTCAGAAACACGTGTAAGAAAACCTTTGTGCTGACCTAGGCATGTTTACATTTACACTTCCTTATAGGATAATGCTGTCTGTTCCAGCTACAAAAACCTGCTATAAATGGCCAACCTTGGCACTCCAGGTGTTCTTGGACTTCAATTCCTAGAAGCCCAAGTCAGTACACCTGCCAATTAAGGCTTCTGGGAACTGAAGTTCAAGAACATCTGGAGTGCCAAGATTGGCCATCACTGAGTCCAAAGAAATTAGGGTGAGCTGCACTATACTCGATATGAGATGATGATGATGATGATGATGATGATGATGATGATGATGATGATGATTATTATTATTATTATTATTATTATTATTATTATTATTATTATTATTATTATTATTATTATTATTATTATTATTATTATTTATTCAATTTATATGCCGCCCTACTTGGTGCAACCGACTCAGGGTGGCTCACAAAAACTCACAAATATAACATTCAACACTATAATCAATTAATAAAACATTTCAGCAACACTTCAAATAATACAAAATCAAAATCAAAAACATATCAGAAATTCCCAATACACAAAGCACACTGAGTAGCAAGAATTCAGAACTCACCTCATAGTATCCTCTGAGAATCGAAAGTGCATCACATAATTGTTGCTGGTAGCTCTGTCGCAATTTGACTTCTTTCTGCAATTAAACAGGGATTCATGAGTTTTCATACAAGTATTGATAAGAAGAATAAAGCTGCAAAGCTGTATATAATTTCTTTGAAAGATACCTCAATAAGATATTTAGAAAACTGGATAACCTTTCATCTGGATGACCTATAGAAATGTAACCATGATTAGCTACAGCAGCAAATTAAGATTTAACAAAGTGGATATCATTAAAACTTTCTTGGATTGGATGAGTGTCAACCATTAGAGTGAGACTGATACCTAAATATTATTTTTGTTATATGTAACAATGCAGTTTAAAAAAAGTATTGATTCTGAAATGGAAAAGAGCCTTTTAATTTTGTTTATGGGATAAGAAGAAATCATGATTTAGTGGTAAAATTTTCTATTAAACTTTATTATGGTATTTCCAAACAATGAAAAATAATGTTAAACAGTCAGTTATACCGCTGAAGGGCTTGGTTTAAGACCCTGGCTCATTTAGAACAAAGCAAACTCTCAATACGAAATTAAACCTTTCATTTGGTGTAGTAGTAAAGAATTTTAAGAACCAGTTAGGCAGAATCTGTGTATTAATGATTTTTATAACAAGTTAGTAGAAATCAAAAAGTAAATATAGTCCATGTTCATTCCACATACGTATAGCAATAGGTTATAGTGCAGAAGCACAGCAGGGACAATTAATTAATAACACAATGGACAACAATGTTAGGGCAGCTTCTTAAGCATGGAGTTCTAGAAACCTATTTTCAGATTCACCATAATATCCATGATGGACAGACAATTCTGCAGGTGTATTTGGTTAATCGAACATTGTGGCTCATTGAGAGATGGTGCAGAATTTGAGAAAATGCTTTTTAAGAATGAACAAAGAGAGGTACTGCATAATTTATGTTAGATTTTAGGGAAACAGGGATAAACTCTCTATGAATTAAAAAGACAGGTTAATGTTTAAAAGAGTGGCCTGTTATTGGTACTATTCTTTTCCTTATTATTTTCATTAATAAAAACTAGCTGTTCTGTATGCCTGCCTGGCCAGGTTGTCTTGCTATGGTAATAGAGTAGACCATACTGCCAGTGACTCAACACCAAGTGTCAGGTGGCAGTTAACTAACCTGACAACCTTGAGGACTAAGGGCCTTGGGTGCTGAAGTCCACAGGGAAGGGTGATGGATTAAATACCACTTGACTTCATCTTGATGGAGGGCAGCAGCTTCATCAATAGGGGCCGGGGGCTGATGAGGACTTTGTGTGCCAAAAGGGCTCAGGACCAGAAAGTGACTGACAGAGCTGGATCAGTGGTACAGGTGTCATGCTGCGAAGCAGACGGCAGATGAAAGGCCACCACATTATATTCTCAGGACAGTCTTCATAGCTGATCGCCATGAAGATCGCCAATTTTCAGATTTGGGTACGGCAGAACACAAGAAGTTCTGTATTTGGTTTGGTTCCCTCTCCTGCTAAAGAGCTTTGCGTTATGTTCAGAAGTGTGTTCATGCTAATAACCCATTGCATATTGACAACAAATAATAATATATAATATTTTCACTGGCAGAATAAATTAGAAATTAAATACTGGTGCTAAAGAATTAGAATGGTTAATTTGTACCTCCTTATAAAAATCCTCAATGTACTTCAGTCTGTCAGTCATTGCTAGCCAGAGATTAGATGCATGTTCTTGTATTTTTTCCTCATACTGTATTTTAAGGATATTTTTATACATTGCAAACTCGTCAAACAGTGAGTTTGTGAACTGAAAAAATAAAAAGATGAACATTAATTTTGCATGTATTTATTTGCAAATTCAGGCACTGTACGGACTTCTTTTATGAAAATGTCTCAGAACTTGAACACTTATTTTTCTGAACTACAAACCCCAGAATTCCCCAGCCTTTCAACTAATGGCAGGATTTAAGCACCTGATAAATATTGCATCCAAGTTCTACCTGATTCTTGGTAGAGAAACAGCTTACCTGTAACAGTCGTCTTGTCGTTACTGTGAACTCTTTTACATCTCCTATTTCACTTGTATCAGTTTGAGTAGCATGATCAGAGATTGCTAACCCTATTTTTAGGTTGTCTGAAATGCTAGTCCTGTGGAGTAAAACAAAACAGAATGCATACATTGCTCCAAACTGGAGGGAATATTTTATATTACGCTTGAAGTAATTGGGATCTGGAAAACTAACAATTTCTCATTCAAGTACTTGTAACTCAACAGCAAACACATTTACTGTATCTGGAAATCTCATGCCTCTCAATTTACACTTTTGACTTATTTTTTAAAACTACAATGGCTGATCAATGCCCCATGCAGGCAGCTACAACCTCTCAGTAGAACTGATGGTTTTTTCCTAATGCAGTGAGCCACGTAACTGCAGCATTTTAGGGAACAACCTTTCAGATCTAGTATGGCTAAAGTCTCCCTTGCTCAAAAAAGCCAATAATGTCTGAGTCTAGGGGGCAGCATTCATCTCAATTTACAGCCAAAGAGCCAGCCCTGTCTTCATCTGCAGATGTTTCCATGGTCGCCTGGCAGGCATGATTAGAAAACAACCTGGCTTTCAAATTGCTAGGTTCAAAACCTAGTATGGCTACTACTACAGAGTCTTTGGAATCGGGCGGCAATACAAATCCTAAAAATAAAAATAAAATAAAAATACTACTACCTAAATCAGGGGTTCCCAACCTTTTCAAGATGAGGGTTGAGTCACGTTCTCTCAGTCAGCTTCGAGGGCTGGATGGCCATTTTGCCCTGCCTGCATTATGGGGATTGCCATGTTGTCCCAACAACATCAAAGGGGTGGCCATTTTGTTTCTTGAATGCCCTTGGAGGGGTGGGGGTGCACATGAAATGGCTCTGTGGGCCATTTCTGGCCCACGGCCCTTAGGTTAGGAATCCCTGACCTAAATGGTTGTTTCTTTTTAGGAAGAAGTACAAAAGAACTTTCTTTCCAGATGACCTTTACTAGATGAACAAGTATGGCATCTAGACTTTCTCATGGTCCTGATTCCTCTCTTGTTTGCAGTCCTGACTTTTGAACAGCCTTCTGGTTCTTCCAATTGCCATTCACTTTCTCTAAGTTGCTTCCTGTGAACCTATCCTGGTGCCGTTCACCACACAAAGTAGATTATTTCTAGAGATGTAAAGATTATGTTTTTGGGCTACAGTTCCCAGCATTTCCCAGGCAGCAATTCTAGGAGAAGCAGTAGGAACCCCCCCCCCCAATCTGAATATCTGCCATTATCACAACTTTTAAAGAAGGAGTCATGTTTTAGTCTGTTTTAATATCTGTAACAAAAACAAAGCAAGAAGAATTTATTGTGGCACCTTTAAAATTAATAGATAAATGAATCATGCTGAAATGACATGAGTTTTACTGGATTACAACCAGATACATAGTGTACAATATTTAGGCCACAGCTTTACATAGACATTATACATATGATAGGGATCAAGTGAAACGTGATTAAAAGGATGGACAGTGACAGAACTTAGATGGATAAGACATCTCATATTATGGGTGGCAAAAATAACATTTTTTTCACCATTATCTCAGTGCAGTTTTTACTGGCGTTCTAGGCAGAGATCTGAAAAGTAGGGGGCTCCAGTGGTTAAGAAGCTTGCCTTGTTAGCTGGAAGGCTGGGAAGTCAGCAGTTCGAGACCTGGGTACTACATGACAGATTGAGTGCCCGTCTCTGTCCCAGCTCCTGGGGTCATGAAAGGAGCCTCATTTGGTCATTCCCTGAGTGGAGTTTCTTCCACAAAACTCCTTTCAACCCAGAATAATTTTCTGACACAACATTTATTATTATTATTATTATTATTATTATTATTATTATTATTATTATTATTATTATTATTATTATTATTATTATTATTATTATTATTATTATTATTATTATTATTATTATTATTATTATTATTAAAGTTAGTTTTTTAGACTAAAATTCCCAGATTGCTTCAGGCAGTATGGCCAATTGCTGGGGGAGTCTGGAAGCTGTAGTCTAAAAGAGCAATTTTTCCATGTTCTGATTCTAGACAGACTTCCATGTAGCTACCAGTCTGTGGTTTGCTAATACACTGTAATTTACCACTGTCAGACATCCCCAAGTTATTTACAAGGGGGACCTCACACTTGAACACAAATGCCCAGTGTATGGTGACAACTGCCATGTGGAATATCTTAACACATTCTTCATTTGTGATGTGAGAAATTTACCACCTCCCTTTCTTCATTTCCTTTGCCATTGTATTTGAGGAGTCAAATATTTATATTAATAAGGGTGTTTGTGTTCAGCCAGCTGGTAAAATCATAACAAGACAATATTCTCATGAAGGTGGTTGCTATTCTAAACTTGGCTAGCTTTTCCAACTCAAGAGAACAGGTGTAAATGACAGCTGCTTAGTTCTTTGGGTATGAAATCTCTAGGGCTGAGTCAATATGTACGTCACACAAGCTAAACTTAGTTCATTTGTACAGGGAACTCTTAGTGCGAAAGTGTAAGAAGACAAGGTTAGAACAAACTTTAGTATACTTTTAAAAATAGCCTTCGAGATTAATATTTCCCAGATTGGATTTCTGTAACACACAAGTGTTCTCTGTATGTTAATCATGGCATATCTGAAACTGAAATAGCAGTTTAAGAAAGTTTGCTGTACATATTTTAAAAGGTAAGGAAAATCGAGGTATTCCTAGGTTCTGAATATGGCTCAGAAATGTAACTCAGTTTTAAATAATGTTCCCATTGATTTTATAAGCATATTCTCATTGATCCAGATGAGTAAAATCGAAAATATAGATATTTTAAAAACCCAAGAAAATTCTATAAAATAAATCCAAGTCTTTCACTTGCTCTGCAGCTATGCAAAATGTCTAGCAAAACACCCTCAAGGCATTACTGTATTTGCTGGCATATAAGACCCACTTCCCCCCTTAAAACACACTGTAAATAAGGAGTGTGCCTTGTACTGTACATAGTGACTTATAGTGAGATATTTTGGTAATAACAGGGTGCATTTTATACTCCAATGTGTCTTATACACCAGCAAATATGGTATATACAGCCTGTATTTTGAGCCCCACCCCATCTTGGTGGGTGGCATGTCCTAGGGGATGTGAGTTTAGTTGTCTTTTGGCATCAGCAGCTCTGTATAATGAACAGTGTGCAATTATTTTCTATTTTCTTCTCCTCCTGAGCATCTCTGGTTTAAAACTCTTTAATCCTAAAAATGCCAGATGAAACATGAAGGGTCAATGGACCTGTTACTCTGACCCACAAGCAATCAGAGACTATTTGCCTCACCCATCCACCCCCTGTGGTTACTCTGAAACTGCACAAAAATACTGGTTCCATCCATAACTCATGCATATTTTTTGAAGACATTGCATGTCCTTACTATCAAATATCCATGAGTAGCACCAATGTACAGCAGAAGTAGGAAATGTTATTTTTTTTAAGTGATCACTCCCAGAACATGTTCTTCTCCTTCTTCTGTGTCTAAGCCAGATGTGAAACTGTTAAAATGAAGGAACCTTTTGGTGAGTACATTCTGAAGTTCCCTTTGTCTGACCTAGTGTCAGACAAAGATGAGCCAAAAAGATGAGCCAGAAACACAAGGTTACCATTATCAGAGTATGCCCAAATGTGGTTAAAAATACCACATTCTTCAAGGAGGCTCTTTCTGTGTACACATGACTCTATGTAAAACCAAGTACTGTCGCTCCTTGCACCAGAAGTAGAAATTGAAGGTAGTATGTCTATATGTGTGTGAGAGTAGTTGGTATAGAAGAAGCCATCTGGAGAAAGGCTGTCCACTAGATGCTTTGGGGGTCTGGTTTTTTAGGGCTTTATTGGTTAAAGAAAGCCCTCGGAAGTTACCCTCAGAAGCAGACCAGGAATCAAAACAGATGTTACAATCTACCTGTTGTCCTCACAGTACCATATTCTCACAACCTCACAGCAAGCCTGTCAGATAGGTTAGACTGAGAAGGAGTAACTGACTCACAAATTCATGGTTGCTTGGTTTCCATGAGAGCATGAAAAAGTAACCCAGGTCTTCCCTGATAGGACACCACATGGAAAACCTTAATGTATACTTTCCTCAAAACCAATACGTACCAGATAACTAGACAGAATCACATGACTCTCTACCGCCAGGCCATGAACAACCATGACCTGTGTGGAAAGCTTTAAACAGACTGAGGGGTGGGGTAGAAAGATCAAGGGCTAATCTGAAAAAGTGGGGTTTCCCTGTAGATGACAGCCTGTGTGAGAAGTACACACTATCTCCCACATGATATAATGCACACAATGCCCCCCAACGTGCACTGACGAGGACCTTATGTCAGCAAGAGGAAATGCTCTTGATGTGCCCCAATATTGGGCAGATGTCATCTAGCCCTTTTAAATTCTATTTTGTTTTTAGATGTGTTAATTTTAGCTTTGTATGTCATTATGTGCTGGTGGTGCATCTGACACAAATAAAGAAAAGAACTACAGTACCTTCAATATTAACTAACAGAAATAGAGATTTCTACTATGGAATTCACTTTCAAGAATGTCTGCCCAAATTTCTTGTCAGTGCTTAGTTATTAGTTAACATATTTACCCACCTTTATATTTTAATTAGATCCTCTACTCTTAGGTGCCTAACTAGAAAGTACAGTAAAAACAAAATAAGACAAAGAGCCCTGCTCAAAGATTAGGCTTTTAATCTTCTCCCCTCCCCCTCTTGTTTCGTTAGCTATTTCTCTTCCTTCCTTCCTTTGTTCCTTCCTTCCTTTAGCTTTACTTTCAGACTTTCTCCTGCTCTAATGTCATTTTACCTTTGGATCTCTGTTGGTTTTGGTTTTGTGATTTATATAACAAACACTATGTTTTAAGAATGCTTGTGCAAGCCAGGGAGTAAGGAGTATAGGTATTTTAATCTGAAAGGTGACCATGTATACAACCATGAGTTTTTGGGTAGGTGTATTTTTATGTAATATTTATTTTATTTTATTTATGGGTTTGTGTTGTGAGTGGGTGGGTGGGTTGAGGTGTGTGTGTATCTATTTTTATTTCATGTCATTTTTATTATTTATTTATTTATTTATTTTTCTTTGGCTCCGCCCACATCATGACATCATGGCATCATGACGTTGGCTCTGCCCACGGCGTCATGACGCCATGACGTCATGACGTTGGCTCTGCCCACCCTGTGATGATGTCACGGTGTGGTAGCAAACATTTTGACAACCCATCACTGGTTATAAGTAACTTATGGATACATTACCGGTAATCATCATCTAGTTCATCTAAACTGCAAGGCATTGCCAAAAGCTCTAAGATGTTTGGCGCGATGGTCAGCTGCCGTGTGGACTGCAAAGCTTTGATCCGCTCAGATACACCCATGGTATCCTTTTCTTGGGTAAGGAAGACAGGAGCAGGAACTGAGGATGCTCGGGCCATCTTCCTACCAACCTCATCAAGTCTATTGGGAAGAATGTTATCAAGGAACTACGGTAACTGTAAGATACCATAGCAACTAGATGAAAGTTCTATACTCACCAATGGCTTTGTTTTTCTTGAGAGAAAGAGGCCAGCAGGAAAGGTCTGCTCTCCACAGCTAGGAGATAATCTTTACATCTGTTCCAAAGAGCAGTGGGACTTCTATAACTAGGTTCTTCCGTTTGATACAGAGAAACCAAAAACCCAATTCTCTGTCCATTTGCTTCTTCTTCTTTGAGTGCCGTATCCGATTCTGAATATTGGCTGTCATTATGGCGATCAGCCCTCAAAATTGTCCTGGGAGCAATATAATGCAGTGACCTTCCATGTCCCTTCCACATTGCAGCTCAACACCTTTATCACTGATCCGGTTACACGTGTCACTTTCTGGTCCTGGACCGTTTTGGGACACAAAGTCCTCCTCAGCCCCAGGCCAGGATTGATGAAGCTGCCGCCCTCCATCAAGATGGATTCAAGTGGGATTTAATCCACTTGAGGTCCATCAACCTTCCCTGTGGACTTCACAACCCATGGTCTTTAGTCCTCAGGTTTGTCAGGTTAGTTAACTGCCACCTGACGATCGGGATTGAGTCGCTGGCAATATTTTAATTACTGTATGTCTTTGGTCTACTCCAGTGTTTCCCAAATTCTGGTTCTTGGACTTCAATTCCCAGAAGGCTAAATCAGTCCACTGACTGATCAGTGCTTTGGGGAATTGACTTAGGCTCCTGGGAATTGAAGTCCAAGAACCAGAATTTGGGAAACACTGGTCTACTCTATTGCTATAGCAGGATAACCTGGCCAGACTGGCGTCTATTTGTTGGGGCAGGTGTAATCTTCTGTAAATGTTTCCATAAAGTAAACACTTTCTAAATGGCACAAATGTGAAAAAAGACATGAACAATATGAAAATTCCATGGGGTATCTTTCAAATATTGGCCTACCTGACCTTCGCTACAGAAAACCAGAAAATCCCTGGTAAGTATAAGAGGGGGAGTCCAATTACTAGACAGCAATATTGAGAGAGGTGGGGAATGCATCTCTGAGAAACCACTCGGAGCCAAAAACCTCTTTAGGTTCTTGGATGCAGAATCATGGATGTAGGAACCAGGTTTTTGTTAAGGACCTCCCCCACCCCCCTGGGCATCTGAGCCTGGTAACCCCATCCCTTATGCATGTGACATTATTGCCTCAGGGATATACAGCATATGGATATAGGCCAGATTAACATGTTCACTTACCCAACCTGCTATCCATGTGAAAAATTCCCATTTGGGAAGGAGGATATAAACAAGATAAAACACTGTTCTGTCTGTGGGACATAGTAAAGGTAAAGGTTGCCCTTGCTCGAAAGCCAGTGGGATACGACTCTAGGGTTCAGTGCTCATCTCTGTTTATAGCCAAAGAGCCAGCACTGTCTGCATCTGCAGACATTTCTGTGGATATGTGGCAGGCATGTCTAGACACCTAAGTGCACAGAATGCTGCTTACCTTCCCACTGAAGTGGTTCCTATTTATCTACTTGCAGTTTCTTGCTTTCAAACTGCTAGGTTGGCAGGAGGTGGGACATAGACGGGAGCTCACTCCATTGTGCGGTACTTGGGTCTCGAACTGCTGACCTGCCACCTTCCAGTCAGCGTCTTAACCACTTGAGCCACCACAGTCCCTTGGGACATAGTAGAGATGCTTTATTATTGTGTCAATAGTAAGCACAGGGGACCTGGTTCCTCTAGTTTAGGAGCACAGTTCCCATAAATCCTGACCATTGACCATATGGGAACTGATTCTTCACCCACATTCCTCCAAGGTACACTGCCACCGTGACTGTATTTCTGCCTGGTACAAGGAATCCAGGCAGGGCCATAGCCAGATGGACCAGGGGGGCGGCGGCTCCGGAGCTAACAGGGGGGCCCAACCACCACCACCCCGGGATGCCAATGGTGTGTGTGTGTGTGTGTGTGTGTGTGTGCACTCGCGCGCACGTGTGTGCGTGTGCGTGTGCGTGTGTGTGTGTGTGTGTGTGAGAGAGAGAGAGAGAGAGAGAGTGACACTGTTGCCCCTCCTGAAACCCCCCTCCCCCTATCTAGAATCCTGGCTACGGCCCTGAATCCAGGCTTGTGGGGGAGACTGATTCCCACTCCAGAACTTCCTTTACATTTCCTTAAACCAGTTTAGCATATTTGCCAAGCAGTCCAGAGAATAGGTAAACCCAGATTCCAAGCTACAAAAGAAATAAAGATACAGTACTCTGATTTCAAGTTCAGCATATCTACTAATGTCCCAAGGAGAGACACGTTCAAAAATTGTCAGTTTTCCTCAATAATATTGACATAAAGGGGTGAGGGAGAAAGAATACAATTAGACAAAGGCATGATGTGTGTTTGGAGTTCTACTCACCTGAATGAAACTGTTTGAAGGAGCCTCTTGAGATCAGTGGGACTTAATCTTCTAATTTTAACTCTATCACTTTGTCGGCATATGACACCCAATATCATATTTAATTTTAATTTAAGCAGAAGGTGTGATCAAATGTGGAAAGCTGAATTAGCATTAAAACAGGTGGAACGTGTTTGCAAATTACATAATGATAGCTTAGGACTGCTTTCCACTAAGGAACTAATAATTTATCATGTTTAATTATGTCTTTGGTTGTTTTTGCTACCTGAAAACAGAAACACCCTTCAATTTGCAGGTTACCCTTCTGGGCTATCATCCTGTGATCTCCCAGAAAGCATCATCACTAACCATGCTGGCTAGAGAATTTTAGTTCATAAAAGTAACCTTTCCATGTTCTGTCTGACATTTACTTAATACTGTACCAGCAATGTGCTTGATATTTACAGAACACAAATTACACATTATGGCTGAACTCCAGTAGTAAATTGCAATTAAAGTAGGCCCATGGAACCAGTGGGAGTTTGACAGGTTAGCTCAGGAGTTCTCAACCTTTTTTAAGCCGGGGGCCGGGTCACACTCCCTCAGACAGTTTTGGGGGCCAGATGGCCATGTTGCCCTTCTTCTACCACATGGCACTTCTGAGTGTGGTGGAGGCGGTGCAGGGCCACATAAAATGTTGTTGTGGGCCGCAGGTTGAGAATCCCTGGGTCAGCTCATCCATAAATTCCATTGATTCAATGGCCTCTTCTGCTTATGACTTGCTACTGGGTGTTTTAGCCTGTGTTCCTAATCTCTCTCCTAATATAAAAATTAAGTATATGACAATCAGTTGGACGCTAATATTGAGTGTATGGATTGTAACTGGGCAGGAGATCAGATGAAACAAACTAAAGTATTTCTGCTTCTCTACTTATAAACATTCCACATACAGTATGTATTAGTCATAAGACAGTAACTCATAAGGCAAGATTCACAGTGATGTCATTGGATACCAATGTTTTGGCAGTGTTGTTGGTACATTTGAGGTTTACCTCCTGTGTGATCGGAATGTTCACTGAAAAGTGCCCAGTAATTGGATATTATTGTGCCAGCAGAAATGTTAAGTGTGGAAGATATTGTTTCATCCCCAGAATCGCAGGTTGTGAAAATTTGCATAATATTCTCTTTTTCTTTTCCTACAGCAGAGAAAGACTTCTTGTATAAGTTGTAGGAGTGAGGAGGGTGCTGAGTTGTATGAAAAAACCATGGTTTTTAAACATTTTAATATGAAGAATGATATCTATGTTTTGTCATGCAATATACAATAATCATGCATATTTTCAAAGGCAGCCCATTGTCCACAAATAATACATACGAATGTAATATAAACCCCAATGCAAGGTTGGGTTATCCTATTCCGTAAACTGAAATCAAACTGAGTTGCAAAGGCACTTGAGAAAAAGTAATGTCTCAAACTATCATTAGATTATATTTGCTGTGGCTCTTTTCTGACCAAAGCATGGGTATTCTGATATCCATGACTGAAGAATAAGTAAAGTTTAGCATAAGCATATCAGAACTTTCTCTATTAGTGATGAAAGGAAGCCAGGACTTTGCAAAGTGTAAGTAAGTGCCAGTGGTTTCCAATTAGCTGGGATGCAGATTATTATTTTTATTATTTATTCGTATTTCTCCGCCGCCCTTCTCACCAAAGTGACTTACAAGTAATAAAAAAATGACAATAAAACACAAGCTCCACCTAAAAACCTTAAGACTGTAAAATTAAAATCTAAAAAGATTAAAAGCTTTTACCATCTGCTCTCAGGTAACGCTCTTCCTTCTGAGGCCCTCACAGTAGCAGGTGGGGAAATGGATTTTCCCAATAACAATATATTGTCATTTTTAGTACAAAGTGTTGTGAGGTGGCTTTATTTTTTATTTATTTTTAGTTATTTAATTGCATTTGTTACCCCGCCCCAATCGGGAGAACCCAACTCTGAGCGGCTTCATCTTGAACAAGCAATTAAGATTCATTAGTTATAAAAAATGGGGATCTAATATCAATAGACAGTCATGAATTAAGACAGCTGCCTGCTTTTTTGAATTTTTTTGCTCAAACTTTTTTAACTAGTGATGACGACTATCTAAAGAAACTACATTAAAAAAAATTATCCACACCATTGGTTGCCTCCCCTGTACTTTATTCATTACTCTGGAATGATACTGAAAATCAAACCTATGTTTGATTTCTAAAGCAAACTTCCTTGTCAAAGATCACGTTTTACGTTAGTGATTTTTAAAAAACCATCTTAAAAAGTGCCTACTTCAATTACCCAAATTCTGGTTCTAAAAATAAGCATAACACAGTTGCAGCATCATGAATCATCTCACACAACCTCATGGTGACATTTTGCTGGCACAGCAGCTGTCACTACGCAATGAATGAGTGAGTGGGTCATTTCAGAATCAGTTGCTTATTTTATTTATCAAGATCACAGAGAAGCATAATAGCAAAAATAGCGTATATGCCGGTGTATAAGACAACTGGGCGTATAAGACGACCCCCCAACATTTCCACTCAAAATATAGAGTTTGTTATATACTCACCGTATAAGACTACCCCCTCTTCTGCACACCTTCCACACACCAAATAAAACATAAAAGAACATCAGATTTGATTTCAGCATCTTCCTGTGGCAGGCACTCATGCGCAAGTGCACATGTGCGAGCTCTGTGTAGACAAGGGGCGGGGCGGAACACCGCTGCTTCCCGCCGAGCAGAATGGGCCGGTCATGCCGAAAAGGCTGGCACCCCTGTCTCGCTGCTGATGCTCGCTGCAGCCACGCTGGATACTGCGCGATACTGGATGGTATGTAGAATGAGGTGGGTGGGGATCGGGAGGCCACTATGGGCACCAGGCGGGCATCGGGAGGCCACTATGGGCAGCTATGTCTATCTCAACTGAAGTGCACCCGGCGTATAAGATGACCCCCCCCCCCTTGGAGGCATGTTTTTCAGGGGGGAAAGTAGTCTTATACGCCAGCATATACAGTAGTAACATAACATAAATTTATTTAATTTACATTAATAATTAAAATATTTAAAAACTACATGTTCTTCTACCCATATTTGACAGACTTTATCTGCCCTGTTAAATAAATCAACTTCAGTGAAATATTTGTCTGTCTTTTAGCAAATAACTGTTTGATAGCCAGGTGAATTTTCAGCCCTTTGGCAGTCTGCTGTTGTTGTTTTCTTCATGTGCCACCAAATCATTTCTGATCTATGGTAACCCTATTAATGATACTCAGAATGTCACTCCTCATCAGCCCTGCTCAGCTCTTGAAAACTCAAGCCTATGGCTTCTGTTAGGGGGTCAATCCATCTCACATTTGGTCTTCTTTTCCTGAGTCTTTCAATATTTCCCAATATTATTAACTTATAGTAGCAGACAGCACTGGCGCTTCAGCTTTGAAACAGAGATGAGCACTGAACCCTAGAGTCGGATGGTTGGCTTTCAAGCAAGGGAAACCTTTACCTTTACCTATGGTAGCTTCTTGTCCACAATATAGACTGTGCATTAGGAAAATTGGTCTTGAGACACAGACATTTCTTTCAGAACAGCTCATAGTTTTTCATGATCCCCACAATCAAAGGTTTGCTGTAATCTGTAAACATGGGCTGCTTTTCTGAAATTCTTTGATGTGCTTCATTGTCCAGTGCATACAGTATTTGCAATGTGATCTTGAGTATCTCTTCCTTTTTGGAATCCAGCTTGAACATCAGGCATTTCTTGCTCCAAATAAAGTAAAAGTCTTTGTTGTAATACTTTGAGCATAACCTTGCTTGCACGAGAAATTAAAGCAATGGTGCTATAGTTATTGCACTCCTTGGCATTTCCTTTCTTGGGGATTGGAATATACATCACATATATGCTATTCCACATTAATTCTCCACTCCTCCTTTCACATCCACCCAAGAAATGACAGCGACCAAAACGTATTATAGAGATTCTGGAATCCCATAACGGTGTTTCTTTGTATGCAAGTGTTACCTGAAAAATTGTTACCTTTTAAATTTGGGGGATTGTTCTACAGGCAGGGTTGAATCAGAAACCATAGACTACACTAGATTGTGGGTTAAAATAGAAAGGAGTTTATTAAACTGAAGGCGCCGTTCAATTGAACAAAGTCCACCCACAAAATGACCTCCTAGCTAGGTTGATGTAGAAGAGAGAGCTGAAGAGCTAAGTGAACAAAGTAGTTTTTATACAGTTTCTACACATACAGACTAACCCTAGAGTGGCTATCTACCTTGAAACTACACAATAAAACAAAAGAACCCACAGCAGGTGGTCAATTCATAAAGGAATAAGTGATTACAAAGGTAAATGTTTC
The DNA here is from genome assembly GCA_030440675.1 of Furcifer pardalis. Taxonomy (NCBI): domain Eukaryota; kingdom Metazoa; phylum Chordata; class Lepidosauria; order Squamata; family Chamaeleonidae; genus Furcifer; species Furcifer pardalis. Next base: position 91,804,471 of record CP126897.1, read on the forward strand.
TGTAAATAAGGTCAAGTAGTAAAATATTACCATTTCCAGGAAAGATAGAAGGAGGAGATTGGGGATTAGGTAAAACAGGTATCAAGACAGTAGCCAATGCTAGAGCTTGGTGTTTAGGCTTGCCACCAATGAGCAAGCCAGATATGGAGATGTGGTCCAAACAGAATCGCTGCACATCAGAAGCGGGAGATTTGAACATCCAATCAGTGGAGCAATTCCGTGTTTAACTGGCAAAGTCAGTAAAGTCAGTCCCCAAGCAGGAAATCCCTACCACTATAGTGTACACATATGCTAATTCCCTAACATCCACTTCCCCAGAAACAATACACGCAAGAAGCACACGCAAAAAGAGAAAGGAATTAATATTTTAATACAATCATAGCTTCAGGGATGACTGTGGTGACTTCAGGATGTGTGGAAATGAGTTTCATGAAGGGTATGGCTTTGGGGCACCAGATACAAAGGGGGAGCTTCTTTTGGAGTGAGGTAGACTTTTGAATTTGCCCCAACATGCCCAGGAAGAATGAGACTATTCAGAGAGGTTCCTGCTTTAAATATACAAAGACAGAACAGTTTAGAATACATAAAAACATTTTTACTAAATTTAAAAACATTTTTGTTATAACAGCTAATATAAAATCAATCGGGTATGAAAGGGTTAAGTTTGCCATGTCTATGGTCAGGTGCAGCTTGGTAGAGGGGGAAAATGCATTTTAAACCAAACTGCAATTGCTTTAAAATCTCCCAGAGCCTTTTAAAAAGTTAATTTTGCTGCTGCAGAGGCTTGCCTTTAAACAGATGGAGAGAAGGGGGGGAGAGAATCCTTTTTCAAATATCTGGTGTTTCCAGACTTAAACCAACCAGGCGAAAGCAAACCTTTTCTACTCCTGAGTAGACCACCCTCGACCATGGGCAGGCAGAGTCCATTGGCCGGTCAAACCAATCCCAAAGCTGCAGGGGCAGAGAAATGATCCCCCCCCCAATATTATTTTGTATTTTTCTACCTGCAAGTGAATCATGGATGGATAAGGTGTACAGTGTGGTGCTTGTGGACAAGTAAGCCTAGTGGGTAGTGTCGAGGAAAAATGGGAAATGAAAGTTAAAAGTACCTGCAATTTTATTTAAAATAAAATATTAAAAAATGAACAAAAATAAAGGGGAGTTATTTCCAGATTTGGGGTAACATAAGGAATAGGCATGTTCCCACTGTTATGCAGGCTGAAACAGCCATCCCAGATGCTGAAGGTGAGTAAACAAGTTTAAAATCAAAGAGCAGAATCCTGTTAAGGAAATGCAGATCATAACGTCATGATCTACAAACTCCTGTTTGCCATTGTGTAAATCAAAGAATGCCCTGTTAAAGACTACAGGGCTTCAGTGTACGCAAGCAGGTAACAAATACCAATAGGATAAAGGACACTTCTATGTGCAACAAGCATTTGCATGCATGGTAAAAACAGAGAAGATTAACAGATTTTATTTGGCATGTGCTCTTCAAGACTACTACCCACTTTATTAGTTGTAATTGATATACGTAGTTAGTGAAACAGGCTGGAATCTACAATAGTTATGACAGATTTTTTTTAAAAAGTTAATCTTTAAGGTATATTATAAGGTTCTCTGTTATTTTGATACAAAATGACAATCTGTCTCATCAGTACTTGCATGGGACTGAGGAGGACTTTGCATGCCAAGGGCTCAGGACCAGAAAGTGACTCACGAAACTGGATCAGCGGTATGGGTGTCATGCTGAGATGTAGAAGGCAAATGAAAGGGCATTGTATTATATTCTCAGAAGTCTTCATGGCTGATCGCCATGATGATCACCTATATTTGGATTAGGATATGGAAGAAGAAGAAGAATGTAACAGAAAGTGATGTATAAGTGGCCACTTCTCTCCTATAGGGATGAATGCAGCATTTAGATCAGGGGTGCCCAAACTATGGCCCATAGCATCAAATCATCTGGCCCATGCCACCTGCACCACTCCTGGAAGCAGAAGTAAAACATGCCTGCACATTTGCAAAATGCTGCCATAAATGACCTGCAGCTGTCGTAAACACATTTATGACAGCTGCGGGTTCATCTACAGCAACATTTTTCACATGTGCGGGTGTGTTTTACTTCCGCTTCCAGTGGGAGGAACTACGTGACCGGCCCACTCAACCACATGACCGGCCCACAGCCCAAAAAGTTTGGGCATCCCTGATTTAGATAAACAGATAGACAAACACATAGACAACTGCCTGTTTTTTTAATGCTGCCTGAGGTAGAGGAAAGCTGAGTAATCCTTCCACTTTAAAAGACAGGGACTTTGCCCTGATGTACTGTGATGTCACTGTCACTCATTCTGAAAGTATCACTTTCATAGAGATGCCAGGCCAGTTAGGGCAGTTGCTAGGAGACGGTGGAATCAGAGCATTACGTTCATATTAAATCATTCAAACAGATAACCAAAGGCAAAAGATAATGTCATGTTGTGGGTTTTCCTGGCAACCAAGTCCTATCAAGTACTATTCAGAATTCCTTAAATGTGACGAATGTATTATGCCTCCCCAATTTAAAAGATTAAGCAGAAGCTAGTGGTCTTTTTTGTGCTATATATACAGAGTTTCTTTTTTTAAAAGAAAGGATAACAGATTCTACTGTCTTTCTTTGATTTACCACCAACAAAAGAACTCTAATTCCCAATTATAAATAGCACATTTAACTCAGTAAAATGTGTTCCTTTTTGGAAGTAAGATTTATTCTACAAGGAGTGGAAATGAGCTGTTTCTTTTTTAAAGGCATATCAGAAAACAAAACAAAATAAACAAAACAATAAAAAACACTGTAGCACTATAAAGACTAACTGCTATGTTTTTATTGTTAGCTTTCATGGATCAAGTTCACTTCTTCAGACAAGGAGTGAAACTTACAGGCATGGTTTTTATACTCCAAATTCAGGGGTCAAAGGGAGCAGGGTGTGTTCAAGCAAAATGACAGACAAGAAAGAAGCAAGCACAACAATACAGCTTCCCACAGCCATCAGCAACAATAGATTATTCAGATTAGCTCTAAATGTATCCCTTTCAATCTCAAAGGGTCTGAGAAAGCCCATTCTGGTCTCTGATCAAGTTGATGGCTGTGGGAAGCTGTATTGTTGTGCTTGCTTGTCTGTCATTTTACTTGAACACACCCTTCTCCCTTTGACCCCTGAATTTGGTGTATGAAAACCATGCCTGTAAGTTTCACTCCTTGGCTGAAGAAGTGGACCTGATCCATGAAAGCTAACAATAAAAATATAGCAGTTAGTCTTTAAAGTGCTACAGTGTTTTTTATTTTGTTTTGTTTTCTGATATTTATTTATATTTATTTATTTAGATTTATATCACCGCCCACTCGCCATGCGACTCATGGCGGTTTACAGTCAGGAAAAAAAACACACACACGCCTGAACATGCCTGAACTTAATATTCCCAAAAAATAAATAAATCTTTTTTTAAATGATTTGTTCATATATTTGGTTGCCATGTTTTAATTATTCCTTAAGCAAGCTAATAAAATTAAGTAATCTGTGGGAACAAAATCAAATCAAGCAGCATTTAGGGATTTAAAACATTGTGAGGTCAGTCATGAGGAGTAGAAACCATGAAGAGAAACAATTTGAGTTTCCCATGCAAAGATGGGTTTCATAATGCAGTGATGGTTCATTGACCCCACCCCACTGGTTTATCTAACACCTCATACCCACTCTCTCCCTTTTAATGTCAAGTAATTGTTTTTAGCCTGTTTAATTGGTATTTTAACTATTTTTTAGATTTTAATCTGGTTTTTATGTATTGTGACTTTTGTGACTTCTATGACTTTTTGTAATCTGCCCTGAGTCTCCTGTGCGAGTAGGGTGGAACAGAAATGTGAATAAATATATAAATAATAAAATGGACATGAAAAAGTGTAATCTTTCTGAACTATTCCCATGATAAATAAAATGTCCAAATATACAACCATATAAACCTATTGAATAAAAAACAGCAGAAAAACTTTTGTACAGTATTACCTTTAAAAAGACATAATTGGTCCAGAGACAGATCGTGATAGAGGAGACCCACTGAAATCTTCTGTTACTTCCAAAGGAACAATATTAGGTCCAGAGATACATCATATTTAGAGATGACCTAATGAAATAAATGGGATTAAATAGTGATTAAAATGCCCCATGGATTTCAGAGTGCATACTTTAAATATAATTAAGTTTGGATCAAATGCTTGTATTTATGGCAGGGACTTTTTGAAATTGAGCTCAATTCTTAAAAATAAAAATAAATTTACATCTGGTGGTCTCTGGTGCGCAAAAGATTATGCCATAATATATCTATGAGTCTTCACAAGACTGCTTAATCTTTTAAACTTAGATGGACCATGTAACAGTCCCAATTCCCTTTCAGATACAACTTATAATACTGTACAAAGAAATATAGTCTAGTATTTCACCGATGAAAACAGGACCATCTTTCTTTGCCTAGTTAGTACCATTGTCCCCAGGCTCCTGCTTCCTCGATTTCATAGAACTGACATTTTTTCTCAGACTGTAATAATAATTACATGCCATCAACATTTTCCTAACTTATGGCAACCCTTTCAATATTTTTTTCAGTGTAGAGTATTCAGAAGTGGTTTGCCGTGCCTTCTAAGGATGCCCTGGTACCACTATGCAGCTTGCCCAAAGTTATACAGCCTGGCTCTTCTCCTCACATTGGAGAATAAAATTTCCAAGTTCTGGCTCTTCAATCATGTACCCAATTCTCTGAGCTATCCAGCTCTGGATTCCAGCATATTAGTAAAACCAAAAAGGGAAAGTGGGAGGAAGGCAGCACCAAAAAATATGGGAATCAATATCTATAAATATGCCATTGTGGCGAAATGTAGTAGGGTCTTTTTTAGAATTAAAGAAGGTGGAGGCAAATATAAATAATGTATATAGAAGTGGGAAGCTTATTACTTTTTGGCATTCTAGACAAGGGTGCATATTTCAACAGATACAAAATAGGTAGTTGCAGTATAAATCACACATTTCAGTTATACTGTATTGCATTTATGTTTAGGGTTATATGAGAATTTAATTAGAATTATCTGAATTTATTACAAAACTAGAAGTTCATTTTTATTTATTGCGAAAGAAAACCAATCAAAATATTTTTTAAAAATACAGGATATATCATTTTATCCTATCAATAACAATACTGAGAGGAGTTAAGTCATTTATCCTCAGAATAGCTCCATGAGATAATCATTTTAGAAGAAAACCAGTTCCCTATTTGTGTCCTTCTCCAGAGCTTGAGTTGACATATGGTGGAATTGGAGAACAGGTATAATACAGTGGCAAGAGGTGTGGGTACATCATGCCCACATTTCTCATACTCCCTGAGCTCCCACAGTTTACCAGCACCTCCCATTCCTCAGAGCACTGGACTTGGGTCACTGCAAGGCCAGAGTGCCAAAGAAAATCAGTCATGATGAACCAGAAGAAAAGATATGAGGACTCAAAAGCTTCCCATTCACAGCTAATAACTCTTGCAGAACAAACTCAGTAGACATATAAGTCACCTAGTCATTGTCCTCCTCACTCCATTGACATTTTGCTTAAATTGTAAAAATCATTTTTATTTTGATGTGTATATATGAACAGGCATATGCAATTCTATGCAAACTGGGTTCTTCCTTGGGTGATACATGACTTTTTGGATGATGTAGAAGTGACCACTTTATTTAGATGTTATTCCTTTCTGGACTCAGCTTTAAAAGCTGATACTACCTGCATGTGTTTGAAATCATGAGATCAGTTTCAGATCCTCACCTTTATCACTAAGAAACAAGAGACAATGAAAGGAAAAACTTTCCAGTAATAACCTCACATTTTGAAGCTCCTTCCTGTGCTATGACGTAAGTAGACTCAAAAAGTGCTACTAATGTAATATCAGTTCTGATTTATATTATCTGCTCTATTTTGTCTTCATGTTATGGCTGTCATCTGAGCCGTTTACTGATCTGCATGTCAAGAATATAAGAGCAATGCTGCACCAAAGATATATCTAGTCTAGTATTATACTCACGTATAGGCAAAACAGTTGATCTGTGTTATGTAGCATCAAGTTGCTTCCAAATTCAAATGACCTTAACAACATCTTCAAGATATGTAAAGTATTTAAGGGGTGGACTTAACGTGGCCACACTCAGTGAATTTCCATAGCTAAGCAGAGACCTGAGTCCTAGTCCAACACACCATAGTAGCACCAATAATGTTTCAATATATTTATTGCTGTCAATTACCATAAGCTGTACATATAAGAAAAAACATAGAGCTGTGTAGAAGAACATCAGAAGGTTGGTATTTATTCACATGTCTGACAGAATGTTTATTTTGTATATGCAGCCCATCTGACAGTACATGTTCATTTCATGCCCCCCTCCACCCCAGCATTTTTAAAAAGCACGTTTCTAAAATATTTTTAAAGGGCTGAAGAGATCTGTGATACCAGGGGGTGAGGGGCACCTGCTGTCTTCATCCCTCTGGCCATGCTAGGGCACTTTCACAAAATCTCAAAACATGTACAGTATTGGTGGCTATCCAGCAGCTATAGTTTAAAAGCAGTTGTCCTAATTAAATCAACTGCAGCTGCCACGTTTGGAGCTTCATCACATAATCCTTCATTGTTTCTCTGCTCTTTCTCATTTATTTATTTATTTTGGCTTAAACGCTTCAGGGGAAATAGGAATCTTGGAAAGATTCAATAGCTAGCTTTCACATACCCATGTGTGATGCTTGGGGGGGGGGGGAAGGTTTTGGGAGATTTTCTTCCTGTTCCCCACAATGGGCCAAAAACTGGCTCCTTCACCCTTTTCTCCACACCACTGCAGCAAGCTAATGTTGCTGACTGGAAAGCCAGAGGAGAGAGATTTTTGAAGTACTGCAGGACGGAATGAGCTCCTGTCTTTGTCCCAGCTCCTGCCAACCTAGCAGTTTGAAAGCAAGAAATTGCAAGTAGATAAATAGGGACTACTTTGGTGGGAAGGTAACAACAGCGCTCTGTGCGCTCCGGTGTCTAGTCATGCCTGCACCATGACCACGGAAACGTCTGCAGAAGCAGGCAGTGCTGGCTCTTCAGCTTTGAAACAGAGATGAGCACTGAACTGTAGAGTCGGATACAACTGGCTTTTGAGCAAGGAAAACCTTTACCTTTTAAGCCGTGTTAGTCTAAGCATATCAGAGAGTAAATAAAACAAGACAAAAATGTTGTGGCACCTTAAAAAATAACTTTTTGTCAGACATAAGAGTGAGACTTCATGACATTAATTTATACATGTCAGGTAAAGGCACACAATGGTTGGTTAGCATAACAGGTAAGTTTACAAATTAGTGTGGCTTTTTCAGCTCCTGCTAACCTAGCAGTTCAAAAGCAAAAAAATGCAAGTAGATAAGTAGGGGCCACTTCAGTGGTAAGGTAACAATGTTCCGTGCACTCCTGTGTCTATTCATGCCTGCCACATGACCACGGAAATGTCTGCAGAAGCAGACAGCACTGGCTCTTCAGCTTTAAAACAGAGATAAGCACTGAACCCTAGAGTTGGATACAACTGGCTTTAGAGCAAGGGAAACTTTTACCTTTCCTAATAACAGAAGATCCATGATTGGTATTAGTTTGCTGTGAAGTTTGGCCCTTTTGTGTTGCCAATAGTTAGTAGATGGATGCAAAACATTGTGACATTACACATCCACTAATGAGCTGATTAAGGATGGTGTGAGTGAAGTCACACTGATTTGTAAACTTACATTATGCTAACCAACCATTCTGTACCTCTGTACCTGATACAGGCACGTATAAATTAATGCAATGAAGTCTTCCTCTTATGTCTAACAAAATGGATTTGATCCATGAAAGCTAACATTAAAATACAGCAGCTAGTCTTCAAGGGGCCACAGTTTTAGTCTTTTTGTTTTCTGATATGCTTGCACAGACTAACACGGCTACATTTTCAAAAATTTCTGTTCTTACTGGTTGTAAAAAGCCACATTGATTTGTAAACTTATGTTATGCCAGCCATTCATTATGCGCCTCTGTATCTGATATGTATAAATTAATGCCATGGAAGTCTCGCTCCTATGTCTGACAAAGTGGACTTGATCGATGAAAGTAAACATTAAAACATAAGGCAGTCTTTAAAGTGCTACAGTGTGTTTGCTGTTTAGTCTGATATGCCTGAAACACAACACAACTACTATTCCAAAAAATTAAAATATGTTAAGTCTCAAATTGCTAAATGTTTGTTTTGTTTTTCTTTGATATGCTTGAAACACAGACCAACACAGGCTAGTAAAGGTAAAGGTTTCCCTTGCTCGAAAGCCAGTCATATCCGACTCTAGGGGTCAGTGCTCATCTCTGTTTCTAAGCCGAAGAGCCAGCGCTGTCTGCTTCTGCAGACGTTTCCATGGTCATGTGGCAGGCATGACTAGACACCGGAGCGCATGGAACGCTGTTACCTTCCCACCGAAGTGGTCCCTATTTATCTACTTGCAATTTCTTGCTTTCGAACTGCTAGGTTGGCAGGAGCTGGGACAGAGACGGGAGCTCATTCCGTCCTGCAGTACTCAGGAATCGAACTGCTGACCTTCCGCCTCCCAGTCAGCGTCTTAGTGACTGTTTATTATTATTATTATTTATTTGAGAGTAAATAAAATACAGCAAAAGACAAAAAATGTTGTGGCCCCTTTACAGACTAACTCCTGTATTTAAACGTGAGCTTTCGTGGACCAAGTCCATTTCATCAGTTTTGTTTACTCTCTGATTTAGGCTTATAAACCAAGCATGTCTCAGACAGCTGGCCAAAAGCCTCGGCGCCCAAGGAATGCGTCGGGCGGCCCAGGCCGCCTCCCCGCCCCGCCTTGGGTACGTGGGCCTCTCAGCGTGCAGGGAGGAGGGAAGTAAACAAGGCCTGCCCTTCCCCTTCCCCTGCTGCCTGGCCTCGAGTACTTTCCAGGCGGGTCTGGGGCCTAGTCGAGCCGCCCACAGCTGTGGCGCAGCAGGAATTTGTGCGCCTCAAGGGAGGAGGCGGAGGGAAGGGAAGGCCCCGGGGCAGGGCAGGGCAAAGCAAGGGGGGTGGGTGGGCGTGTTGCCGCGGCCTGGAGTCGCCAACGCGGGGGCCGGAGGGGAGTCCGACGTGAGGGTGATGCCCGTGTTTATTTTTAACCGAGCGCCTCATCCTTGTTGGAAGCCCGTGAGGAGGAGGGGCGGCGGCGGCCCCCGTGGTCGCTGCTCCTTGGCCCGGCCCCTGCGGCCTCCTGCCTCGGGCCAGCGCCGCCGCGGCAGCAGCCTATAAAGAGCGGAGGATGCAGCTCTACAGCACCGCCGTCACTCATTACCCGGCGTCGTCGGCAGCCGCAGCCGCCACAGCCGGAGGAGGAGGTAACGGCAGCAGCACCGGCAGCGCCGCCACCAGCGGGCCGGGCGTGGTCTTCAAAGTCTCCCCGGAGCAAAGCCGGGTGGGAGTCGAGCTTAACCCGGGAGATTGCGGCGGAGGCGGAAGCGCACCGACAGCGTCCCCCGCCATGCCGGCCTTCTCCTGCCTGGAGCTCCTGCCCCCCACAGGGCCTGGGCCGAGGAAGCAGCAGCAGCCCCAGCAGCAGCCCCCGCCGCCATTTTACGGCGGCTCCGGCGCGCCGATGATGACCCGCCGCCGGCCTTTGGAGCGAGTGGTGCCCATCCGGCTGGTGCAGCGGGCGGAGGCCCCGCCATGGCTGGTCCTGGAGGGCGCGGCGGAGCAGGCGGCGGCCCTGGAGCAGCAGCAGCAGCAGCAGCAAGAGCGCAGCAACCGCGGCCTCCGCTTCAGCGAGCACTGCCAGGCCTTGCAAGCGGCGGCGGCCGGAGCGGGCCTCGCGTACACGGGCGCGGCCTCGGCCGTTGGCGGCTTGGAACGCGCCGGTGAAGAAGGAGAGGAGAAGGCGGCGGAGGAGGAGGAGGGGGAGAGCAGCAGCCTCGGCCCGGGCCGCCCGTCGGAGCGCAGCGAGAAGCTGGCGCTGTACCTGGCCGAGGTGGAGAAGCAGGACAAGTACCTGCGGCACCAAGGAGGCCGCTTCCGCTTCCACATCATCCCCGACGGCAACTGCTTGTACCGGGCCGTCTGCAAGGCCGTCAACGGGGACCAGCGCTGGCACGGCGAGCTGCGCGAGCAGACGGTCCACTACATCGCCGACCACCTGGACCACTTCTGCCCGCTCATCGAGGGCGACGTGGGCGAGTTCTTGGTCAACGCGGCCCAGGACGGCGCCTGGGCCGGCTACCCGGAGCTGCTGGCCATGGGGCAGATGCTGGACGTCAACATCCACCTCACCACCGGCGGGCGGCCCGAGAGCCCCACCGTCTCCACCATGACCCACTACCTGGGCCCCGAGGATCCCGGCCGGGGCAGCATCTGGCTGAGTTGGCTCAGCAACGGGCACTACGATGCGGTGCTGGACCGCCAGTGCCCCAATCCGGAGTACGAGGAGTGGTGCCGGCAGACTCAGGTCCAGCGGCGGAGGGACGAGGAGTTGGCCAAGTCCATGGCAGTCTCCTTGTCCAAGATGTACATTGAACAGAATGCCTGCTCCTGAGGAGGTGGGCACCCACCCAACCTTTTGGCCATCTGTCATGGTGCCTTAATTGTTCTCCATTTCTCCATCCAGCAGTTGCATCCTCAACTGAGCAAGAACTTGAAGACGGGAACATATTTAGACTGATATTTCTTGTGTATTTACTATTAGATTCTGGCAATTTACTATTATGTGTTCTTTTGTATATGTTTGTTTCTTCTTTTTCCAATAGACAATTCTGTAAGGGACTCTCTCCCTTGATTTCTTTTTTTGCTGGCACAGTGTTGGGGGGGTGGGGGAGAACTAATGTGGCATGCAGCCTAACATTTCTTTTATGTTGGGATTTGAAACTTACATCCCATCATTGTATCACATGAAAGGGAAAAAAAGGTGTCATAACCCACTTTTTCTTCCATAGAAGAGAACAATTTTTTTTTGCTGATTTGAGTTTAAAATTTTACTAACTTTCAGATGTTCAGTTAAGTTTAAACTGGCAACACTCGAGACAAATTGATTTTTTAAAAAAGATTCTGAAAATGACTTTCTCATGACTGGTACGGAGAACAATTATCAGCTCTGTATACAGCTGTTTTTAGAGCAAGGTGGCTTTTTAATTTAATTGCCTAGTTGGTGCTGTCTGCTTTCCTTTTGTTATTTGCTTAGAAAAAACAAATCTGGTTTTGAATATGAAGAACATGATGAAATGGTTCCATACAAACAGCCTTGATTTGTGGTTCTTGTTATTTTTTATTAATATACTGTACATGCTTTCTGATGGTGCATCAGCAGGTCTGTTATATCACATTTTATTCTTTAGAGGTTTTCTAATGGCTAATAATGGGCTTACTCTGGTATTATGTAAAAATGTATTTATACTAAGTATGGTTTGCTGGGTCAAACTTTCAAGGTTGAAACCACCCACTTTAATTTCCAGTTAAATCAGAATGGCTAGAAATATTTATTAAGTAATGGGAGTTTGTACTTTTTTATTTTGTGACTTACAAATTTATACTGTATTTGTATAATAGGAATATTCTTAGCTACTCTGAAATTAAATGTATAGTTTTGCTTGAATCTACCATGAGAGAACAGTGTTTGTTAACAGTGGGGATGGGTGTTTTTAAAAAACAGCCTCCTAAAATTGGTTGTTGCCTCTTTTCTTAGTTAAACTTCCTGTGGTCTGCAGGCTCCTTGCTCAGGAAGTTGGGCAGCAGGTTCATGAATTAGGACCATGCTGTGGGAAAGGATGATGGGGAAGGAGTACTGGGTAAAAAAGATGGGGCTTTCTTATTCCTGGGACAGGTGTCTAGATTCCATGAAGCAGATATTGTTTTAAAAAGGGCAAAGACAGAATAAGTTGCCAATTTGTAATTTGAAGAGTCAAGATTCAAGTTTTCTTGGTAGATAGAAATCCTACACAATCAGTGAAGAGGTGCAGACTAGTGTGCCAAAAAAAATCTTGTCTGGCAAGGTGATAGATTCCATAGTGGACACTGTTTGCAGAAACATGCCATGACTGGTTAGCCTTTGAGTCTGTTCTTTATGCTGAAGTAGTAGTTATGGTCAGTGGAATTTACCATTGAGAGATTGCCTTCTAGGTCTGGGCTGATATCTTCTTTGTTATGCTCTTTCAGTAAGCTATCAGGACTGACAACATTTTAGTCTTAAGTCAGCACCACTGCTCTTGGTAAATTTCATTTTTCATTTGTTGTGCTGTCTTGGATTTGCAGTACATCGGCATTGATCATGCTGACCTTTTTTGGTACAGAAAAGTCCCCCTCCCCTTGGAATTAGAGCCTTTGCTAGGATATTAATTGAAATGCAGTATGTACTTCATTATATTTAATTGACTGGTGAGCAGTGCCTACAGTTGGACACAGTAGGGGCTTTATCAATACTTAACCTTTATTAATTCAGAGCAGAAATAGGAACTGTATAAAACTACTAGCCGGCTGTGTAACTCAAATGAATTAGCTATGGAGCCGCAGAGCCAGAGATGAGGGGTTCACTTTCTCTCTGTGCATCATAGGAAAGCCAGCCTGTGGGACTTTGAGCAAGCTGCACAATCCCAGAGTGCCCCCAGAAGAAGGGAATGATAAATCGCTTCTGAGAACTCTCCACCTAGAAAGTCCTGGAAAAGGGTCACCATAGGTCAGAATTGACTTGATGGCACACAATCATTTATTAATTAACCATTGCTATCTGCATTCTGGTGTGACACACACAGACACCCTCCCCACCCCTCAAACAATGGCAGTACCCTGTCAACTGATCCAGCTACTCAAGAAAGTATCACTTCCAACGTGAATGAAGAGTGTGATGAGATAACTTCCCACACACTGACTGTCCTGACAAGCATCTGACCTTTGGGTTGACCGTATCAAGAAGCAGAAAATAGTAAGCTTGTACAATAAGTGTTTGGACAACATTAAAGAGTATAAATTTGTCAGCCCAGCCTTATATATGTTTATTAAGGCTGGGCGAGCAATTTCCTGTTTTAATGTTGCCCAAACTCTTGTTAAAGCCTCTTGTCTGTTCTCCATTAACTGGATTTGTAAATATTGTACCTGTATGTATAATATTTTAGTGGAATATATTTTATGCCACAAGGAATGGTTATCACTTCAGTTTAGCATCCTGGGGCCAGAATATATCCTGCCATACTCTCAGCAGTTTCATGTAATGGATCTGGGAATATAATTGAATTGCCCAAGTCTTGGGTGATACAGAGGTAACACAGCTGTAATAATCACTGGCCCCCCCCCCCACCCACACCCACACCCGTATATTAGATCTACCTTCCCCAGTCTGGAGAATCCAATACAATAATTGTAGTCTTCATGCAACTGTGGGCAGATTTTCAAATATAGATGTCTATGTAACTCGACAGGTAAAGGAATATGTGTGCACCCAGCCTGTGTTGCTGAAAGTACTGTCAGAGGAACACATTTCGGGGTCAAACTAGTAAGCACCCTATGTATGTGAGGGAAGTGCTAAACCTTTCGCAAAGCAGTTACTCCAAATGAAGAACAAAAACTCACTGGTACTACTGAAGCTTTCCCTTTTTAAAGCAGATTGGCAGGATGGAGGGTGAGAATAAAAATCTGAGATTCCTATCATTAACAAATCACAGCTTCAGAGCAAAATATGACTTCTCTTAAAAACAGGTGAGAGTATGGACTTTCTGCTTTCTTGGAAAACTGAGCAAGTGGCCTTTCATTTCCAGTCCTTCTCCATCAAGGAAAAGAAACACTGGAAATTCCAAGTACAGTGATCTGTTCTAGCTTGTTTGGGGAGATGTACATGAGGATTCCTTAGGGTTTTCCCAGTGAATCAAGATTAAAATGCAAAATGCTGGAGCATCTTAGCCTTCATATGATCATGTATGTCTTTTGATACAATATTGTGTTTCCCCCACTTTGTCAAGCTAAGCTAGTTGAGTCATGATGGATATTTCTAATTGTTTGAATTGACATAACTGAAGTGAGACCAAAGAAAATCTATGTGTTGACACTTCCCCCTATGCTGATGGCCTGATGACCCAGCCATCTACAAATGTGCATGATACAAATGTAGATGGCTGTATTCCCTTGGATTTATTCACAGGTACATGCGTATAGGATTGCAGGCGAAGACTGATCTCGTGGTTGAAATCCTGTTCAGTTGCACCAAAGGCATCACCTTTTACAAGTAAATTGCCTAATTTTTAGAGGCAAAGAAAACATGGTTTGGAGTGAGTGCCATAGAATTCCAGTGGTAAATCGGAATGCATGGTTACAGAAGGACTGTACTTGTTCTTGATAGGTTTAAATGAGGTGGTGTGAGTGACCAGCCTTGCCCATCTGAATTAACTCCTATAAAGTACTTTGTTGTTTTTAGCAAAAGACATTCATCTTCTATACTGTAATGGTAGAGTTTGTTTTTTTGAAATTATTATTACCATCATGCTGGCAGAAGGAGATGCCTCTCCCAAAACAATTATGAAATGTTTTGTCTTGTAATTGATGCCAAGATAAGGAATTTCCAGTCTGCAAAAATCTGAATATCCCCATAAAAAAATAAGAGATCCTCACCTGATGTATCACGGACTAATGTTATAGAGCAATAGCAACCAAACAAGCATTTGTAGTTAAACAGAATGATGAGAATTCTCCTGTGGAATAAGGTCAATACTTTAATATCATTGTTGTAGCTGCACTTCATTATTGCTAAATACAAAGCCTGATGTTAAAGCTGCAATGTGAATCTTTTGTGGAGATACACAAACCAATGATACTTAGGAAAAACCTACAATAATCCACCTCTCAACTTCTTGCAGGCTTGAACACAAGACCTTGGAAGACTAACTGTGCAGGCTAGAAAATTCTAAGAACTCTACTCTTCCTCGCCTACCATGTAACCTTTTAAAATTCTGAATTACGCAAACCTTGATTACTGTGTACTTGACAAGTCTCCAGTTGGAGTGAATGAGCTAATCGTCAAACAGTGTTGGAGGAGATATTAAAATTTAATCTGTTGGATACTATTCATGTTGCTCTACTCATGATGAAATACATTTTTGTGCTGCACTGAAATGCCAATGTGCAAGTTGACAAAATCTGAAATAAAACTGAATTCAAAAACAGGAGGGTCATAGGGCTAGCTGGTTTGTGAAATTTTGGGCTAACAATGGTATCGCCAACCCTTATTTTGAGATTGTGTATAAGGAACACATGGCTTTTTTCCCTTTTCTGTTATAAAATTGAATATTTTTATTAGTTTATTTAAACATTTCATTAAAAACATGCATCAACAAGAAACATTACACAATATATGATTGCAATACGGTATGGACCCATCACCTGGGGTGGGGCATTACCTCTTATCCAAGGCTATTACTTAACTCGATTATACAAGTTACATACATATTTCCCCCTATTTCCAAAATGTCATATATTTGTGTCCAGGTTTAATTCCTTTAGATTTTCCTGCGACAAAATAATTTATCCCCAAATGTCAACAAACTAATTTTTCTTAATACTGCTATATTTTTTCACTCTTAATTCACATGTCAGTTTATCATTAATCGCCATATTCCACATTTCTTTATACCATTCCTCCAATCCTAAGTATACATTTTCCAATCTTTAGTTATTAACATTCTTGCTGCTGTCATCATTATAATAATATCTTTCTGTATTTTTCCACATTTAGTCCTCCCAGCTCATTAAGCAAGGCAATTCTGAGACAGTCGTTTTCTAAGTGACAATATTTTACTTCTTCAAAAACATCCAAGTTTTATTCACCTCTGCACTCTCACCATAATTGGAAATATGTCCCAGGATATTCATGGTGTCTTTCTTATAGCTAGAATTATACTGATTTACTTGAATTGAAGTACTGTAGTATACCACCTCCATAGTAGTATTGACACAAAACATTCCCTTTGGCTACAGCAATGATGCTTTGGGAATGATCCTCGTGGGATGGATGGTTTTTGGCTTCTGAGTACCTACAGGCTTGATAGCAACCAAATGCCCTGAAAAATGTTTCTTCCAGGCAAAAAGGAAGTGTCTCTGATCATGGCAGCACAGCCATGCTTTCTGTTCATGGGTTTTTCGTGGTACCAACTGGGGCACGTAGAGGCAACCTGGCCATTGGAGTGCCATAGTATTTGACATGCAGGTGTTGTAAACATTTTTTAAGAAGTGAGTTGTACCTCTGGCAGGCTCCCTTTCCAATTTACTTGGAAGCTGGAGAGGGAAAAGGCATGCATAGGAACACATTCCACAGAATTGGGGACCCAGGGACTTTTTTAAATCTCAAATCGGTGGATGTCTCTTATTGTGTCGGTGCTGTGGACCTTCACCCTGAAAAACATGATCAAACAATGCCACAGCTTTGAAAGTTACTTTTAATTTAGTCATACAGTAAAACCCTGAGTTACGTAAAAAGTCAGTTCCATAGGTATTTACATAAATCAGTTTTTTATATAACTCGAAGCAAACTAATAGGAAAAATGCATTTTTACGTGACTTGAAGCAAACCCATAGGAAATTGTGTTATGTAAATCGGGACGTTTATGTAAATCGTTACATGGTTTTAGCACAAAATCGTTACATAAGTCCAATTTTTTGTAACGGGGTGTACATAAGTCAGGGTTTTACTGTAGTACTAAAATGAACAGCTGTCAGTGTAGCTGCCATTATCACAATTTCTGTTTTCCTCTCTCACACACACTTTTTCAAAATAAATAAACAAATTAGAACACTACAAATCATTGCCTATGGTACAAAAGAATCTCTCCTCTCATCCACCTCCATGGAAGGAGCACATTGGACAAGGAACAACATTAAAGGGGGATATGGCTGAGGAACTCAACCATCCCTTTGTCACATGGAGGACCCTGAATAGACTGAGGGCAAGACCAGTGGTGTTGCGTGGACTTCAGCCACCCAGGGCGAAGAACAAACTCGCTGCCCCCCCCTTCTAGGCTCGCCCCTGCCCCCCCGGCGGGACCCAGGTAACCCCTTGCTGTCTGTGCCAAGGCCCCCGGGGCCGAACCCAGGGCAGGCAGAGCCCCCGGCAGCCAGCTGTATGGGCAGGCAGGGGCGAGCAGGCAAGGCCAAGCCTGGGTCCTGCCAGGCTACACCTCCAGCATCAGGGATGCGGCCAGGACAAGGCGTGCGACGGCACAGCAGTGAGGGGAGGAGGCGGAGGATGTGGAGACAATCAGAGCACCGCTCCTGCTGCCGCCGCCCTTCTTGCCTTGCTGCCGTGCCCAGGGTGGCCCTCAATGTAGCGGCCCCCAAGCCAGGTCTGCCTACCTGCCTGCCTGCATTCTCAGGCTAGGCTCGCCTTCCCCCCCATTGCCTGGCTCGCTGCACTGGCTTCCGCAAAGTCCTGGTTGGCGCTGTCAGGGGGAGGCGGCCGCGGAGGCAGAGCAAAGGCAACCACGGCCGGTGGGAGGCAGAGAGGGGGCGGCCTGGCCGCCGGCGCAGCAAAAGGGCCGCTTTCTGCCTGAGAAGTCCGGCTCCATAAGCCCAGGCAGAGGGAGGCCACAGGAGTGGGGACATTTTGCCGCCTCCTGAAAAGCGCCGCCTGGAGCCATCCACCCCCTGCCCCCCCCCCACGCTACGCTTCTGTGCAAGACCAACATGCTCAAGTGGGGGCTGCTGGTAGACAACAACACCCTATTTATGTGGAGAGATACCAAATCTAGCTCACTTACTGGTCTGCGAATTACTGCCAGAAACGTACCAATGAGGACTTAAGTTTGGCCAACAACAAAGCCAAGAAAGTGGCTTCGTTTTGGCAGTCCAAGGTTTGTAAAGGTAAAGGTTTCCCTTGCTCGAAAGCCAGTCGTATCCGACTCTAGGGTTCAGTGCTCATCTCTGTTTCAAAGCTGAAGAGCCAGCGCTGTCTGCTTCTGCAGATGTTACTGTGGTCATGCGGCAGGCATGACTAGACACCGGAGCGCACATATGCTGTTTACCTTTCAACTGAAGTGGTCCCTGTTTATCTACCGTACTTTAAATCAGGAGCTGGGACAAAGACGGAAGCTCATTCCATCCTGCAGTACTCGGGAATCGAACTGCTGACCTTCCACCTCCCAGTCAGTGTCTTAGCCACTTGAGCCACTGAAGGTTTGATCGGGACACAAAAGAAGACATCACCTCCACCATCTCAACACCTACAGCAGAGCACAGTGCAATATCTGAATTATATGGGAGTCTTCTTTAGCCATTTGGTGAGGCCATACTTCTAACCATTAAAGCAAGGGAAAAGTTATAATTGTGTCACAAAATGAACTTTACAGTGTGTGTGTGTGTGTGTGTATGCGCGCGCGTGTGTGTGCGTGTGCGCGGGCGCTATATGTAACAGTGTATATCATGACCCATGAAGATAACAGGCATTGGCTCAAGAGGCTTTTATTTTTTTAATTGATCTGTTACAATTATTTTTATTTATTTATCTATAGTTCAAATTTATATTATAGCACTATGACACATCAGTGCACTATGACACATCAGTGCTGAATACTGCAGGCAAATATATTTGTGTTCATGTACAATCTTTTACCTCCCATTCCTTCTTCTTGTGTCCCTCTCTTTCAGATCAGAGTATGCTTAAAAAGTTGCATCAAATTGCAACTTATCTCACTTATCTGTAGTACTGTATTATAGTGCTATAATAGAATATTTTTTTAAAGGAGCAATTAATTCCATAAACATACTGAAACCCAGCACACAAAACACAACTGCCGTCTTGGGTTAAAAAGAAACAATTAAGAAGCCCATGTAGTGCAGGGATTTCAAACGTACAACCCGCAGCACCATTTTACGTGGCCTGTGTCACCACCACTGCTGCATCGGAAGCAGACGCATTTATGACAGCCATAAATGCACCTGTGACTGTTGTAAACATGTTTACACCAGCCACAAACACATTTCACAGCAATGTTTACACTGGGTGAAACCACCAGTCTGGCCCGCTCAGTTATCCGGGGATGTGGTCTGGCCCACAGTGTAAAAAGGTTGGGAACCCCGGGTGTTGTGTATTGATATATTAAAGGTAAAGGTTTCCCTTGCTTGAAACCCAACTGTATCTGACTCTACGGTTCAGTGCTCATCTCTGTTTGATATACTACAAAGAAGAAGAAAAACTACTGGACAAGGGAACACACTCCATCTCAAATACCAATGTGATCAATTCCACAAAAACCTAGTATGAAATCCCTATTTATTTGACAGTTAGGACACACCCTAAGTCAGTTATTTGGGGAAACGAATTATTCGTAATTTGTAACTTGCTACTTCCCATCTCTGAAACAGAAAAAGAACTAGTTGCTTGTATTTTTTAGATGTTTTCATGCAACATAAAAGACACACCTCCAGGCAGCAATCCTGGAAGAAATACAACTGTTGTGTGCACAATTTTAATCCATATTGATAAGCTCATCAATTCACATCTTATACAATGTGGTGTGACCTGTTTTCCAGGCATCTGCTAAAGGTTACCAAACTAATTATCATTTCATCCAAGAATAAAATATGCATCTTTATGGGGAGTGGGGAAATAGGCTATCAAGACTAGCTGCCCTGCTCAGTGAATGGGGAGAAGAGACATTGCTCTATGCTTTTTTTCAAAAGGAATTACATATTCATCTAAACAACATAAGTGGTTGTAAATGTCACCATTAACCTTTCATTTGAGGGTGTCTTTCCTGCCTCCATACAGAAACAAAAATACATTTTAAAGAAATGATGACAGTTCTTTCAGTTGCTGGATGATGTAATAGCTTTCCTCCTGCATAACCCATCTGAGAAGGGTGCAATTTGCAGAGATGGCCTGGATTCTTTTTGTGCCTTTTTGACAAGTCCAAATACTGCTGTAAAGGTAAAGGTTACCCTTGCTGGAAAGCCAGTCGTATCCAACTCTAGGTTTCAGTACTTATCTCTATTTATAGCCAAAGAGCCAGCGCTGTCTGCATCTGCAGACGTTTCCATGGACATGTGGCAGGTATGCCTAGACACCGAAGTGCACGGAACGCTGCTTACCTTCCCACCAGAGTGGTCCCTATTTATCTACTTGCAGCTTCTTGCTTTCAAACTTCTAGGTTGGCACAGAGTGGTTAAAATATAATAATAAATCCAGTCAATAGTAATTTGCACTCCTTCTTTATTGTACTCTCCTTCCCAAATGTGTTGTCTTTCACAATCCCAGTGTTCAAATCATCTAATGAGAATGAACCCAAATCCCTCAGAATGTAACAAGGGGAAAGGATCTGCTAGATCCCTTAGAAGAGTCTTGTTGGTCCAGGAGACTGAACTTCTGGAAAAAGGCAGCATGAGGGGGAATCTGGACTGTCTTTGAACTCATGAGAACCCAAAATGATAAGGACATCAGCCAGGCTAAACGTGGGGAAGGATAAGTATGTATGTTAAGGAGGCTGACAACAATACTATCTGGAATCTTCATTACAAATCTGGATCACTAGGAGGGTCACCCAAAGTGGAAAGGGTGACGGAGACACACCAAATGGAGATGCACCCTTCAAGAATTGAGGAGCTCATCTTCCTTACTTAGACTTAGATCATCCCATGCTATGCAAAATATTGGGCAGCAAGGGATCTCTAATGGCTTCAATCTTGGTTGAGTACTTCAGCAGCAGCAGCAGCACCCCCCCCCCCCAATGTCATTTTTAGGTTCTTTAAATCTACCATGTATTTCATGGATGTCCTCATTGTCATTTGGCATTACAAGGGGTCCAACTTATTTCCACCTTACGAAAAATATAGCCTGCCATTTGGAGTCTTTTTCTTGGAATAATGTGCAATTTGCACAAGCCACTCCTTTGAAACACTTCATCACTGGTCTCTCTCTTTCATGTCCTGGACTGCCAAACCCTGGGCTGCCAAAATGAAGCCACTTTCTTGGCCCAACTTAAGTCCTCATTGATTTATGTTTCTGGCAGTAATCGGTAGACCAATAAATGAGCTAGATTCTGTATCTCGCCACATTCACACAGCATGTTGTTGTCTACCAAGCAGTCCCCACTTGAGCATGTTGGTCTTGCATTTAGGAACTCTGACCCTCAGCCTATTCAGGGTCCTCCAAGTGACATAGGAATGGTTGAGTTCCTCAGCCATATCCTCCTTTAAAGGTATTTCTTGTCCAGTGAGCTCCTTGCTCCATCTTCTTCTTCTTTTTTTTTTTTTAATAAATTTTATTAGGTATAAAAAGTATTACAAATCAGGAAAAATACATAGAACAAGAAAGAAAAGAAAAACATTACATAAATCCAAAGTATATGTAGAGAAAAATCAAAAAAGAAGATAAGAATTTCCATAATTAACAAAACTACATTTATATCATCATTCAAATATTATTACCTCATAATAAAACTTCAAATTGTAAATTATATCTCCCCATATCACCTCAAAACCAATGTATTTAATTCTCTAACTCTACTGTCATTCTTTACTTTAGAAACACCCTTGTGATATATACATTGTCCGGAGATTAATGTTTCCTTATTTTTTCCAAAAATCATTTTGCTCAGATGCAGGGAATATGCCTTTATTTTTATCTATTACATATTCAATGAAAGGTTTCCAAATCCTCCAGAACTTATTGCCAGTTACTTTACCTTTATTAAAATTTAACTCCCAGGTGAGCTTTTCATTGAGTGCCAAATCCCACATTTCCTTATACCAATCCCTTCTTTGTAAATTTTCATTATTTTTCCAATTTCTCGCTATACATTGTCTGGCCGCCGATAACATTATCGCCATCAGTTCGTTGTTATCCTCACTCATTTTATATTTGTCCACCTCAGTTAACAAAACTGTATTTGACCCCAGTTTAACCTGCAGTTCCAATATATTCTTAATTTCATCCTCAATATCTCCCCAAAAATTCTTCAGAACATCGCAAGACCACCACATATGCTCATATGTACCTCTGGCTTTTTTACATCTCCAACATTTCTCGCTCACAGTTTCATACATTAAGTGCAGTCTTACTGGGGTTCTATACCATCTCCAGATTAGTTTATAATTGTGTTCCTTCACTCTTACCGACATAGATCTCATAATACGTCTTCTCCACATTTTCCCCCATGTTTTCTCAGTGATTTTTGTGTTCAATTCCTGTTCCCAGCTATCTTTCAATATTTGTTGAGCTTTCCCCCCTTTATTTAATATTTTATAAATTTTACTAACTATCCCTTTTATTCCTATGTCTCCTTTTCTTAATTTGACCAGCAATTTTTCAAATTCTGTAAGCTCCCTGTCTGATCCCAATTCCAAAAAAAAATCTCTTATTCCAATTGTTCATCTGGAGGATTTTGAACCAATCCAACTCCAGTTGCCGATAAAGCTCCTTTCTCCTCTCTAGATCCCTACAACTTTTGATCCAATCTTTCAACATAGAGACCCCATTTTCTAATAAGATATCCCTAATCTTACCGTCTATTTTCATCGGAAAATTATTAAAATCTTCTAATTCTGTAACCAATGAGATCCCTGGAATAAGATCCTTTCTTGCTTTATTCCATTCCTCTATTGTTGCTCCTATCATCTTACCCTGAATTCTCATTTTTTTATCCTTATCCCCACATAAAAAAAATGCCTTCCCTTTCCTCGAGAACTCTTTTGATTCTAATTTTCCCCATATTGATTCTTCTCTAATTAGTAATTTGATAACATTTCGTAATTGAAAGGCTCTATAATACTTGCTAACATTTGGGATACCCAGTCCCCCTTCTTTTTGCGATACGTACCACAGAAACTTAGATATTCTAGCTCTTCGTTTCCCATTGCAAAATCTATTTATGATATTTTGATATTTTTCCAGTTCTTTATCTGTGTGTTTTATTGGCAGAGCATCAAATAAAAAAATTAATTTAGGTAACAACATCATTTTACACATTGCAACCCTGCCAAACCACGATAAATTCAACTTGTTATACTGTAGTATTTTTTTGTCTATCTCTTTCATTTGTTTTCCATAATTTAGTTCCTTAAGTTCCCCAGTTTTTTTAGCAAGTATTACCCCTAAATATCTTAATTTATTCGGAGTTTGAATATTAATTTTTTGCTTTATTTCTTCTTCATCCTTCTTACTCCCATTAACTAAGATCATCTCGGATTTATCCCAGTTCACCCTTAAACCTGTCATTTCCTCGAAAGTTTTCAAATGTTCATTAATCTTTGGTATTGCTTGTGCTGGTTGTTTAATTGTGATTAGTGTGTCATCGGCATATAAACTTATTTTATTCCCTTCTATTCCAAATAATTCTTTATCTTGCCGTATTAAATTCGCCAATAGTTCCATAGCCAATACAAACAGTGTGGGCGACAAAGGGCACCCCTGCCGAGTTCCAGCCTCCAATTTTATTTCTCCCGTATAACTATCATTAAATTTCACTGTCGCTGTCCCCTTTTTATATAAGTTCTTAATCACTTTTTGAAATTTGTCTCCAAATCCATATAATTTGATTACCTCATGTATTGTTGCCCATTGCAAAGAATCAAATGCTTTAAAAATATCCAGTGCTAAAAAACCTGCTTTATCTTTTTGCTTTTCAGCTATATCCAATAAATCCACTACCCTCCTTGTGAGATCTGACATATACCTGCCCTTTACAAACCCTGCTTGATCATCTCTTATGTATTTGGCTATGAAACTATTTAGCCTAGTCACCATTATTGTAGAAAATTTTTTAGCGTCTTGGTTAATTAGGGATATCGGCCTATATGATTCTATTTTCTGTAAATCCTTACCCGGCTTAGGGATCAATGCAATAATAGATCTATTCCAAGATTCCGGTGTTGATTCTCCCTCTAAAATCCCATTAAACAATTTCTGTAATCTTGGAACAATCCAAAGCTTAAAATCCTTATAAAATTCAGCAGGAAGCCCATCTTCTCCTGGTGCTTTGTTCAATTTTAATTTATTAATTACTTCCTCAATTTCTTTTACCGATATTTGTTCCTCCATCCTATTTCTATGCTCTTCTGTTATTAATGGAATGTTGTACTTTTTAAAATAGTCCTCCAATTTGTTCAAATTTATCTGCTTCTTTGAGTATAGTTCTTTATAAAAGGCCTCTATTATTGCTGCTTTCTCTTTCCTTTTATTACATCTCTTCCCCTTCTCATCTACCAATACTTCCACCTGGGCTTTATTCTTTTTATCCCTCGCTGCTTTTGCTAATAACTTAGAGTTTCTATTACTATACTCGAAATATTCTCTTTTTAAAAATATCAAATCTTTTTTTTACCCTTTCCATATCCTGGGCTTCCAATTCTTTCTTTACTTTCTGTATCTGATGTAATACCCTCTGATCTTTACCCTTTATATATTCCCGGTGAAGTTGTTTTAATTGTGTTTCCAATTCCTGAGTTCTATTGATGTTCCATTTCTTTTTCCAACTACTTATTTTTATTGATTCTCCTCTAAAAATCGCTTTCATTGTGTCCCATACCCCTCCTGAGCTGACCTCATTATTATCATTCCATATCCAATATTCATCCCATTTCTCCATAATTTGTTTTTTCATGCTATCCTCTTTGTATAATTTTGAGTCATATCTCCAAACATATCTTTTCCTATCGCCTTCATCCAATTTTATATCTATACTTATCTTGGCATGATCTGATTCTCTAAATGTCCCTATTTTAATATCCTCTATATTTTTCAGTAACCCTTGCGTTACAAATATATAATCAATCCTTGAATACATATCATAAACTTGAGAATAGTAAGTGTAGTCCCTTTCCTGTCCTTTAAGTTCCCTCCATACATCTTTTATATTCATTAATTTTGCCCAATCAGTTAGAATATATTTATTACTTCTCTTCTTAGTACTTGTAGTGTCAATCTCGGAACTTAACAAGTTAAAATCCCCCCCAATAATCATATTCCTCGTTCCTTCTTTCTGTAGAATTATTCTTAATTTTTCTAAAAATTCTGCCTGATTGGTATTCGGGGCGTATATATTTGCAAGAGTTATCTCTTCATCTTCTATCCTCCCCTTAATTATTAGATATCTCCCCTCTGGGTCAGCTATAGATTTTATCACAGTAAAACCCAGTTTTTCCAAAATAAGGGTTGCAACACCTCTTGCTTTTGATGTCCCATAAGCCATTTCATAAATATCAATTCCTCTCACAACTAATTTGTTAGTATCCGCCGATTTTTGGTGGGTCTCCTGTAGAAAGATGATATCAGATTTAGATTTATTGAGCGCTATCTGCAACCTCCTCCTCTTCACGGCATTCCCTGTCCCTTTCACATTCCATGTTAACAATCTTAAGCTCTTAACCATTCGTATTTACTAATCCCTCCCCTTCTTTACATTCCTCCCCGGACGTG
The DNA here is from genome assembly GCA_030440675.1 of Furcifer pardalis. Taxonomy (NCBI): domain Eukaryota; kingdom Metazoa; phylum Chordata; class Lepidosauria; order Squamata; family Chamaeleonidae; genus Furcifer; species Furcifer pardalis. Next base: position 91,829,940 of record CP126897.1, read on the forward strand.
TCAACCCCATCCCCTACTAAAAATCTAAAAAAAAATCTAAGAAAAAATACGAATAAACGAATACAATATAATGACGAAAAAACAATTGTACATTCTCAGTACAAAATAACTCAAAAAAATAAAATACTTGAAAAAAATTACTTACTACCACTATAAAAAAGAAAAGAAAAAAGAACTTACCTACTCTTCCATTTTCTGTTACCCTCCCCACATCTTGTTCCAAGATGTCGCCTCTATCATTCAAAGAGGGGAGGGGGGGACTGGGGGAAAAAAGCATTATGTTCTTCTAAAGCCCCCCTCCCTCCACCATTATAATTTTATTCTGCAAATTATTTATTCAAAAAGCTCCGCACTTGATGTTCCTGACACTTCCGCTCCTCCCACTGCACCCTCCACCTCCCCCTCCTTATTCAAAACCGGGCCCATCACCCCAACTGCGTACAAGTCAGTTCTCATAGCAATCCATTCTGAACTAGCCACCTTCATGAACCCTAATTGAGTCAAGTACTCCAAGACATCAGTTCTATCATCCAGAATATGCCATCTTTTTTCATAGAAAAATCTCAACTGTTGTGGAAATCTCCAATTATACTTAATGTCCTTTGAAGCCAAAAATTTCGTCACAGGTTTCATCATGTATTTCCATTTTCTTTCCTCCAGCGTGATGTCATTGTAGATTTCCACATCAGCCCCCTCAATCTTTAGAACGCCAGACCCCGCTTGTTTAATGTAAGCCATCACTTTTAACTTATCCGCCCAATTTGCAAACTTAACCAAAACATTCCTTGGTGATCTCCTGTCTCGCCTTCCCCCCACTCTGTACACAGCTCCAATATCTTCTGGTACAAAATCTTTTCCCATTTTCAAGGAGTTCAGCCAATCCACTACTCTATCTCTAAGCTTGTCTGGCGTTCGTTCGGCCATTTTGCGTATCACAATATTCTGTTTTCTCTGCCCCTCCTCCACCATCATCATCCTTTTCTCCTGAACAGATACTCTTGAAGCAATCACATGTTCTTGGATCAACATCTCATTCATAGAAATCTTTGCTTGCTCTAAATCCTTTTGCATTGTTTCAGTAATCATATTAATTTTTTTTGTATTCTCAGTAACCTCCTTCTGCACATCTGTCAGAGTCCTGGCCAGGCTCTCATGTTGTAGCCTGGCCAGTTCTCTGTCTTTTTTCATTTCTTCACAATTATTCTCCACCATTTTATTCAATTTTTGCATTGCAACCTGATTTTCATTTCCATTTTTAACCAATTGTTGTAATATAGCAAACATATTGTCCATTCTATCCGGTACATCCGCTGATCGTCCTCCAACGCCTGCTTGAGAATCCATTGCTGCCGTTGTGGTCTCCATTGTTGGTGATGGTGTATGCCTTTCCTTGTCTTTTTGATCTTTTTCTTTTTTCTCTCTCCTCCCCTTTGATCTGACTGTCTCCTCCCCTTCCTGCATAGTCTATCTATTTATTTATTTCTGCCTTTCAAAGTTATAAAATTATCAAACCCCTCAAAATAGCTGAAACCCAGATATATCTATATTCAATTATATCCAAAAGTATGATATCCTAATGATTAGATCAATAGTTACATATGTCAATACTTAATATAAAAAAAAAAGTCAGAAGTACAATAATCCAATATCATAACCTATAAAAATGAAATCAAAATAAACACTTATTATCTTCTACATATAGTTCAAAGAGCAAGGGGGGGTTAGGAAAGAGGGAACAGGGGGGGAGAACCAATATATAATGCTGCTGAGACCGCTATTATTTTCCTTCTTTAAAAGCAAGATGAGTTCCACTTCTTTCAGCAATGATCAAACCGGAAGTCTATAGTCTTTATTCAGTCAATCACCCAAAACCGACTAATATTAAGTTTAAACAAAGTCCTTCTTCTCTTCTTTATTTCACCGCTGCTCTTAGTCTCGTCTCAACCCTCTAAACCAAGTTTCGATCAGCCCAGATCCAGCGAGAAACAACCGCTTTCTTTCTTTCCCACAAAGTCCCCACAGATTCGGTGTTCAAAGAAGTTTATTAAGAATGTTACAAATTGAGCAACCCCACCGATATAGCTTCACAAATTTCCACTCTGACCGCTTGACCGCCCTCCAATCTTTTTCCTTTGTGTCCTCCTCTCTTCTTTGAGCAGTTAAGTTTCGTTTCTCGTTTAAGTTTCACTATTCATCGCCATCTTTACATTAATCCCGTTTCGCTTTCTGCATTACATTATAATCCAATTTAAAAGTCCATTTTGGGCAATGAATTTCCACTGATACTAAAGTCTTTTTCCTTCAAATTTATCAAATTTTTCTAGGGAAAAACCCCAACCGCCACTTCAATTAATCAAAGTCAGTACTTTCCGTCGCTTTCCCCTTTTTCTCTCTCCAAACGCACTCCGATCTCTGCTTTTCTCTTGCCCTTTCTTTCAGAACACAAATTCGAAGGTCCACCCCAAACTCGTTCTGCGGCTCCCCGTCTGCCCTCACCAAAATTCTCCAACTTACAGTACTTGAAACAACGGGACAGACTCCGGAACCGACAAATCCGCTCTCCTCTCCTCTTCTTATCGCGGCGGCCCGTCTCTACGTTGTTTTGCTCCCGCACAAGACTCCGGCGCCGCTTCCACGGTCTGCTCCTTTCCGCACAGCTCACACACCCAGGCTCCGCTTCGGCCTCGGGGTCGGCTCAACGGGCTGCTAACGGGTTCAAAAGACCTCTTTCGAGGCTTGGACCCACCGCGTCCCGGAGCGCGACCTCCTCTGGCCCGCTCGCCCGGCCAACGCCACTCACCACTCCACCGCTTTTCCGCTGTTTTCGCTAATTTTTTATACAATCCTGGCAGACCCCCTCCTTTAACGTCTCTGGTCTCGCAAAAAATCACCAAAAAATAATTGTTTTTTTTACTTAAATCTCATTGATACCCCATTGTATGGCGGAGGAAGGAAAAGCCGCTGCTTCCCTTACTCCATCCAAACCACGCCCCTCCCTTGCTCCATCTTCTAATTTGGTTTTGTTCTTGCATAACCTTGTGAATATTTGTTTTAACCATAAAGCTCTTCCTGGATCTGAGCTGGCAGACTTGAGGCTCATATCCATTCAGAGGATGTTGAGGATCACTCTCCTGATTGGTAATATGGTCAAAATATTAAATCTTTAAAATCTGGCGGAGGCACCTCTGTTGGAAGACATCAAGTCTCTTGTTGATACTTGCAGTGGTGATGATAGTAGATACTTTTTTGAAGGACACCTACTTGGCAGCAGTACTAACCGAAGCTGACACTGGAAGAGGCTTTTGACAGAAAATTGTAGTAACACTCAAGCTCAGGGATTCGAAACCTACGGCCTGTGGGCTGGATGTGGACTGTAGCACCATTACATGTGTCCCCCTCACCGCCTCCACCACACAAGGAGGTACCATGTGGTGGAAGAAGGGCAAAATGATCATCCGGCCCCCGAAGCTGTCTGAGGGAACGTGACTCAGACCCTGGCTTAAAAATGTTGACAACTCCTGTTCAAACTAATAAATACTGTGCAGAAGGAAAGGTCAATAATAAATTGATGCTGCATAATTTACATCTAAAAATCCTGCAATGATAAAATCCAAGCATTTGTAAGATTTCCATGCATTTTGATGGGATTTTTTTGATATGTTAGTATAATGCCATATACATATTTTTAATTTGTTTATAACATTGTTCTCCAAGGTGCTCCACGTAGTGTACATGGACTCTCACAACAACTCTCAGTAAATTCATTTAGATTAAAAACATGACTGTTTTAGTTTGCAGTCCTATGGATAGTTCTTGAGAATAAATTTCATTAGTGAGAAATGATTCATGCATAGGTATATAGAGGATTGCAGAGGGCATCTGGAATAAAGGACAGGACTCCTCTATATTTAATAATTGTGAGGAATAATTTGTTCATTTTTCTCATCAGGTTGCATTTATAGGCTGCCTTTCTCCCCATGGGAACATTTCTAGCAGGTGTAACTTGTTATGCAAGATGTTTCTGCTGAAATTCCATCTTCCGCACAACAATTAAAGGGAGGGGAATGCAATGAAATGAAATGAGCTCCATTTCCAGCCCTAGCAAGTTTTGTGTGGATTGGGAGCTCTGGTATGCAGACTGGCAAGGATTTGAATGGAGGAAGAACTCTGGGATATGACTTATGGCTTGTTTAAACTATGACAGTCAATATGAGAGAATCAAATTGTTCATGACCAACATTAGCAAAAGGGACTGCAGTGGCTTAGTGGTTAAAATGCTGAACTCAATAACTGAAAGGTCAACATGTCAGCAGTATGAGACCCAAGTGAGCTTCCATCTGTGATCCAACTCCTGCCAACCTAGCAGTTCAAAAGCAAGAAATTGCAAGTAGATAAATAGGTACCACTTCAGTGGGAAGGTAAACAGCGTTCCGTGCACTCTGGTGTCTAATCATGCCTGCCACATGTCTGTGGATACATCTGCAGACGCAGATTTGGCTATAAACAGAGATAAGCACTGAGCCCTAGAGTTGAATCTGACTGACTTTGGAGCAGGGACAACATTTACCTAATACTAACAAATGTGATTTCATGTTAGGCGCACATAGCCAAATAATGAAACATTCATATTTAAAGCTAGTATTCCAAGTTCTGCTGAAACCTGCTGAAATCATGAGTTGAAAGACGTGTATTCCCATCTTCTAGACCTAACAGAGCCTGGGACTAGTCTTCTTCCCAGTGAACTGTGCACCTATGAGACATTACCAGGCCAGCACTGGTTATTACAGTGCAACATATTCAGTCCCTTGATGATTGTAGATTGTGGGGATATACAGATTCGCAGGATCTAGCTAATGGTTGTGAATCTTGGCATTCCAGGTGTTCTTGGACTTCAATCCCCAGAAGCCCAAGTCAGCACACCTATTGATCAGGGCTTCTAGAAATTGAAGTTCAAGAACAGCTGGAGTGACAAGGTTGGCCGTCAGGATCCTAGTGCCATGGTGGCTAACCTTGGCATTTTGGCTCTTCTTGGACTTCAGTTTTCACGAGCCCAAGTCTCTGTGAATCCACACAATTGAGTTTACTGTGTGTGTTCTTGGACTTCAATTCCCAGAAGCCCAAGTCTCTGTGAATCCACACAAATCAGTTTACTGCGCTATCCCGTAAACCCATTGTGTGGATTCACAGAGACTTGGGCATCTGAGAACTGAAGTCCAAGAACAGCTAGCATGCCAAGGTTCACCATCAATGAGTTAGGCCAGTGTGTGTGTGTGTTTCACTGAGGCAAAGGGTAAGGTGATATTCTCCTCCTGCCGATGGAGTTACGTCTCCAGGTGGAGCGTCTACCCTTTAGAAAACACTTTAAGACCTGGCTGACACAGCAAGGGGAGGGGCTGGGATAGTGGCTCACATGAGCACTACTCAGGCCTTCAGATTCAGTTCTTTTTAAGAATTCTTATAATGCGGTTGCTGGGGGGAGGGTACATTAAATTTTAAAGAATTCATATTTTTAATGTTTTTATCTCATAGTTTTGTATAACCTGTATTGTGATTTTTATATGTGTAAGCTCCCCAGAGTCGCCTAGGCAAGAGGGTGGCAGCATAAATGTGACTAAATAAATAGATAATAAATAAATATTCTATATACAGAATCTGACTGGACTGTCACTCTTCTTTAAGACTAGCAGTGAAACATTACTAGCTGGGAAGGGAAAGCACCACTTTCCAACATCTCACTATTATCCCCTGCTTCTTTTGCCTGAGGCAGCCAGTCTGTGCCATCTAATAGCAAAATAAACTCTTCTGTTTTGAAACTCTATTTTGCCTTACTTCAACATATGATCAACTCTATACAGTAGTTCAGGCAGGGATTCTGTTACTTTGTTTCCTACGGTTGTACAATAGAAAGCAATATTGTATTGGGGTATTGAATGAACAAGAAGAACAATAAGACATTACACTGTGTTGGTAATTCCTGAAAGGGTGCTACCTGTTTAATCGAGCCATTTCTCATGTGAGGTTTTGGCATACATGGTTTATTTACAAATCTCCCGAGGCTTTGCTTCATCAGATACTTAACATTCCTTTCTGGGGCAAGTAATATCTCTTATGTAAGAACCAGTTCTGACACTTGAGCAGGACGTTTTGTGATTTTCTTTTTAACCTCCTTTGTGCACCAAGGACTTAATTTTCCAACACTTTGCTGCTTTCCTGGGAATCTGGAAAAATAAAAAAAACCCCCTTTTTGCCTCATACTTTCAAAGCAAAATGATGGCGCACTTATGTTAACCATGCTTCTGTTTCATGAGTTAAAACTGCCTGACACAACTTTTTTGTCTAGATTTAGCATACCGTTCCTTCTCCTCTGTCCAAATCACTATTATTTAACAGTAGCAGTCACTGTGGGTTTTCTCCACTGCTTTTACTAGCCTTACTAAATGCTTTCTACTGCAGCTTTATATTTTACAACATGTTGTAACAGAATTTATTTTATAGGAAAAAAATCTGGATTTGAGAAAAGTGTTCATTTCTATGTCAATGAGAGTATCCAGACAGTCAATAACAGTAACAATCTAGAGCAATGATGGCTAACCTTGGCACTCTAGCTGTTCTAGAACTTCAATTCCCAGAAGTTCTGATCAGCAGGAGTGCTGACTTAGTCTTCTGGCAACTGGAGTCCAAGAAAAGCTGGAGTGCCAAGGTTAACCATCAGGGATCTAGAGCATTGTTTCCCAACCTTTGGTTTTTGGACTTCAATTCCCAGAAGCCTAAGTCAATTCCCCAAATCACTGATCAGCCAATGTACTAACATTGGCCTCTGGGGATTGAAATCCTGCTGTGGGGTGCAGGCCCCACATTAGGAACCACTAATCTAGAATGTCTACAAGAATACACTCCAATAAATATTTTTTCTATTGTTCTAATTAACACATGCATGCCACTGCAATAAGGTGCATTTCTTAATGCAGATTAAAATAAGAAATGTATTTAGGATTCTTGGGAGGTCAGACATCCTCTTGTTTCCAGTACAAAGACTCTCATGCTAATTCCCAAGACGAGAGGTAGATAGATGAAATCTACATATGAGTATTTAAAATGAAAGATATCTATAGTCTTATTGGTTCCAACCTGCAACTACTCTCCCCTCTCCACCAAGGTTATAAGGAAGTCATCTATAAAACATCCTTTTCAGGGCAGCTAGAAGGGAAAGACAGCTCTCAGGCCAGAATGCAGTGCCTAGTGGACTCAGACTTCCTATTAATAGATATTTCAGATTGATGTCCTTGCAGTCAGTTGCCTGAATTCATCCCAACATATACACACACCTCATAGCTCTGTAGTCCCTCAACCATGGGAAACTGAAGTACAGTGGTAGTAATCATAAAGGCAGAAGTATACAGTAGTTACCTCCCAAAGAGAAGCTGAAGAGTAGCAATGTGTTTCTGCAGCTGATGCTCATTTCAGTGCAGATTAGGAAAAAAAACACACTTACTGATGGATTGTGCCCTCATCACTCATTATCATTGAGGAGAGAAGTATAATTTATTTATTTATTTATTTATTTCCTTCGACTTATTATCCCGCCCAATCGGGTCAAAAACCCAACTCTGGGCGGCTTACATACACAATTTAAAAATACATAGCTAAACCACAACTCAATATAAAACCACAAATCAATATACGATAGCCTATTCACAGTTAAAATATAAATTAATACAATAATTAAAAGTTAAGCTAAAAGAAATTAAATATTTCCAAGTTATAAAATTATGCAATTATTAAAAAACAGAACCAGGGTAGGAAGGTAAGAACAGCGGGTGGCTGACTCATCTGATAAGCCACCCAACATGAGATCTGGTATTTCCGGATCCCCAAACTTGTCCTGCCAGCCAGGTTTTAAGACCTTTCCGGAAGGGCAGGAGCTCTGTTTGTTGACGTAGATCGATAGGCAGGAGGTTCCACAGGGCTGGGGCGGTCACGGAGAAGGCCCTCCTTCTGGTGCTAGAGAGGCGAGCCGCTCTAGCTGATGGAATTGCAAGGGAGCCTCTCCGATCCGCCCTGGTGGGACGGACAGACGTTCTTGGGGTGACGCGGTCTCTGAGGTATCCTGGCCCACTACCATATAGGGCTTTAAAGGTAATGACCAGCACCTTGAATTGCACCCGGAGACATACTGGCAACCAGTGCAGCCGTCGAAGCAGTGGTGAGGCACGAGCGTAACGCCCGCACCCCATCACTACCCGAGCAGCCGCATTCTGGGCCAGCTGGAGTTTCCGAATGGTCACCAAGGGCAGCCCCATGTAGAGCGCATTACAATAATCAAGTCTGGAGGTGACCAGTGCATGTGTGACCCTGAGCAAGGAGTCCCGATCCAGGAGTGGGCGTAACTGGTATATTACACGAAGTTGTGCAAAAACCCTCCTGGCCACGCCTGCCACCTGTTCTTCGAACAGTAGTCGTGAGTCCAGGAGGACCCCCAGATTACGCACCGGATCTGTCTGGGGCAAAACTGCCCCATCCAGAACCAAAGCTGGAAGCTCCCGGGATAACACAGGGCCCCTCACCCATAGCCACTCAGTCTTGCCGGGATTCAGCTGTAGCCCGTTTTCCCCCATCCAGACCCTGACAGCCTCCAGGCACCTGGAGAGGACTTCTACTGCACCGCTTGGGTCCCCACGGGCTGAGATGTACAGTTGGGTATCATCAGCATATTGATGGTACCTTACCCCGTGGGAACGGATGATCTCACCCAGCGGCTTCATATAGATGTTAAACAGGAGAGGTGAGAGTACCGAGCCCTGAGGCACCCCATATTGGAGGAGCCTAGGGCTGGACCTCTCATTCTCCAGACATACCGTCTGGGTCCTGCTCCTCAGAAATGAGGAAAACCAGGCCAACACAGTGCCCTGGATCCCCAATCCTTGGAGCCTTCCCAAGAGAATGTTGTGATCCACGGTATCGAAGGCCGCTGAGAGATCGAGAAGAGCAAGGATGGTCGGATGGCCTCCATCCCGCTCTCTCCAGAGATCATCCACCAAAGCGACCAGTGCAGTTTCCGTACCATATCCGGGCCTGAATCCTGACTGAAAAGGGTCCAGATAATCCGCTTCATCCAGAACTTCCTTTAACTGCTGTGCCACAGCCTTTTCCAGCACCTTAGCCAGAAAGGGTAGATTAGATACTGGGCGGTAGTTCGAAATTACCTTGGGGTCGAGAGATGGTTTTTTTAGGAGGGGGCGCACCAAAGCATGTTTTAATGGTGCTGGGCAAGACCCCTCCTCCAATGATGAATTTATAATTTTCTCAACCCAACCACCTGCCACCACCTTTGATGCTTTAACTAGCCAGGCAGGGCATGGGTCCAAATCACAGGCTGTGGCACGAACAGATCCAAGAAGTCTGTCCACTTCCTCAGGGTCCACTGGCTCAAACCGATCCCAGATAACATGGCCAGACTGCGCACCGGTCAACCCCAGTTCCATACGTTCCACGCCGGGATTAAACTTCGAGCGAATCTGAGCGATTTTCTCCGCTAGATAATCAGCAAATGTCTCAGCCGAACCCTGCCAACCAGGGCCTGACCCCCCTCTTCCAAGGAGGGATCTGGTCACCCGGAACAAGGCAGCTGGACGATTATCCGCAGAGGCAATAAGGGCGGTGAAGTATTGACGTTTCACCGCCCTTATCGCCACTAGGTAGTCTTTAATGGCTGCTCTAACTAGTGTTCGGTCAGACTCACTCCGGGTCTTCACCCAGCGGCGCTCTCGGCGTCTCTTTGCCCGTTTAAGCTCCCTCAGCTCTTCAGTGTACCAAGGGGCAGATTGGTGCAAACGGGGGCGGAGAGGCCGTAGTGGAGCGATCCTGTCCAAGGCTGCCGTCACTCTCTCGTTCCATGAGTTGACGAGAGCCTCTGTCGAATCGCATTGCAGGTCAAGAGGAAAACACCCCAGTTCCCTTTGGAATCCTTCTGGATCCATTAGTCGCCGGGGGCGGGCCCATTTAACTGGCCCTGCCTCCCTGCGGTGGAGATTCGCCCCCAGGAAGTCTAGGGTCACCAGATAGTGATCTGACCATGACACAGGAGAGATGACTAAATTCTGCAATTTCAGATCACTCTGCCACGGCTCCGATATGAAAATTAGGTCCGGGGTATGACCACTGCTCCTGGTAGGGCCCTGGATTACTTGGGTCAGGCCCATGGCTGCCATGGAAGCCATGAACTCCCGAGCCACCTCCGAGCCAGGCCCCAACGATGGCAAATTGAAGTCCCCCAGCACCATAAGCCTGGGGGACCCCAGCGCCAGCATCGAGACCGCCTCCAGTAGCTCAGGCAGGGAATCTGCTACCCTACAGGGAGGCAGGTATAGGAGCAAGATTCCCAACTGCCCTTTTGGGCCCACACGCAGGAGCAGGGTCTCACAACCCGGAATATGCGGAGCCGTGGCCCTGGCGACTCCCAGTGACTCCCTGGCCACCACGGCGACTCCACCACCCCTCCCCTTCTCCCTGGGCTGGTGCCAAATACCAAACCCAGCCGGACACAATTCAGATAGAGGGACTCCGTCCTCTGGTGCCAGCCAGGTTTCAGTGATGCATGCCAGGTCTGTCCGTTCCCCCAGAATGGAGTCTGAGAGTAGGGGGGCTTTATTGCAGACAGACCTGGCATTCACCAGCAGCAACCTGAGGGAAGGGTCACTCTTGACCGGCTGCTCAGGAGCTCGAGGTGTAGCCGGGGGGCTGGAACAGGGGACAGCAACTAAACATCTGTCCAGCGTTCCCCGTGTGCGGCCTGCCCCTCGGCTCCCGCTGTAACATCCCATGCCCGTTACCACACCAATTTGTGCTCCCGGGAACCCCCCAGCCGTATTGGGCAGAGCTCCTTTCCCATTTCCTGGCTGGCAGACTTCACTATTCTTCCACTTACCCTCATTACCCCACTCCCCACCAAAAGACCTCCTAGGGGCGTAAAATCCTTGGGGGCGAGAGGGGCCCTTTCCACAGTCCCCTGGGATGTTGTTTCGCACCCGGGGGTGAGAGCAGCGTCCCCATAGATGGCTTATATTCCCCGCCCGGCAGGAGAAGCTGGCCCCAGCAGCAGGGCTCAGCAATGGCGGCGTCCCTCTCTCCCACCGCAGGTGTTTCGAGTGGCGGTGGGGTGAGACGACCTGGCTGGAGCAGTTTTTAAAGGTCCCGCCTGACAGGAGCAGCAGCAGGGCTCAGCAACGTCAGCGTCCCTCTCTCTCCCACCGCAGGTGTTTCGAGTGGCGGTGGGGTGAGAGACGACCTGGCCGGAGCAGTTTTTAAAAGGTCCCGCCTGACAGGAGCAGCAGCAGGGCTCAGCAACGTCAGCGTCCCCCTCTCTCAGCGTCCCTCTCTCTCCCACCGCAGATGTTTCAAATGGCGGTGGGGTGAGAGACGACCTGGCTGGAGCAGTTTTTAAAAGGTCCCGCCTGACAGGAGCAGCAGCAGGGCTCAGCAACGTCAGCGTCCCCCTCTCTCAGCGTCCCTCTCTCTCCCAGCACAGGTGTTTCGAATGGCGGTGGGGTGAGGGACGACCTGGCAGGAGCAGTTTTTAAAAGGTCCCGCCTGACAGGAGCAGCAGCAGGGCTCAGCAACGTCAGCGTCCCCCTCTCTCAGCGTCCCTCTCTCTCCCACCGCAGATGTTTCAAATGGCGGTGGGGTGAGAGACGACCTGGCTGGAGCAGTTTTTAAAAGGTCCCGCCTGACAGGAGCAGCAGCAGGGCTCAGCAACGTCAGCGTCCCCCTCTCTCAGCGTCCCTCTCTCTCCCAGCACAGGTGTTTCGAATGGCGGTGGGGTGAGGGACGACCTGGCTGGAGCAGTTTTTAAAAGGTCCCGCCTGACAGGAGCAGCAGCAGGGCTCAGCAACGTCAGCGTCCCCCTCTCTCAGCGTCCCTCTCTCTCCCACCGCAGATGTTTCAAATGGCGGTGGGGTGAGAGACGACCTGGCTGGAGCAGTTTTTAAAAGGTCCCGCCTGACAGGAGCAGCAGCAGGGCTCAGCAACGTCAGCGTCCCCCTCTCTCAGCGTCCCTCTCTCTCCCAGCACAGGTGTTTCGAATGGCGGTGGGGTGAGGGACGACCTGGCTGGAGCAGTTTTTAAAAGGTCCCGCCTGACAGGAGCAGCAGCAGGGCTCAGCAACGTCAGCGTCCCCCTCTCTCAGCGTCCCTCTCTCTCCCACCGCAGATGTTTCAAATGGCGGTGGGGTGAGAGACGACCTGGCTGGAGCAGTTTTTAAAAGGTCCCGCCTGACAGGAGCAGCAGCAGGGCTCAGCAACGTCAGCGTCCCCCTCTCTCAGCGTCCCTCTCTCTCCCACCGCAGATGTTTCAAATGGCGGTGGGGTGAGAGACGACCTGGCTGGAGCAGTTTTTAAAAGGTCCCGCCTGACAGGAGCAGCAGCAGGGCTCAGCAACGTCAGCGTCCCCCTCTCTCAGCGTCCCTCTCTCTCCCAGCACAGGTGTTTCGAATGGCGGTGGAGTGAGGGACGACCTGGCTGGAGCAGTTTTATGGAGCATAAATATAATAGCAGCAGAAGTAGCTCAGTAGGCCAGGAAAAAAACTGAAGGTGGCACTAGAGGAATACTTAAGATGAAGATCTCTTGTGCAAGTACTTGCTCTTTTCCAGTGAACATAGCACCACTGGACAAAAGTGGGGAGGAATCAGCTTTCATCTTTCTGTTTCATATCTCACCCTTCCTACTTTTCTATTCCTGTTTCCTTCTCTCTGTTCTGTTTGGGAAACTCTTATAATTGCATGTATTTCTGGCTTTGTATCTCCATACATTCCTTCAGAGGTCATGCAACAACACAGGGCATATACTAGCAACCTTGAAATAAGATGTATGGATTTGGAACAGTAGTTTCCCAATGTGGGATCCACATTGGCTGATCAGTGCTTGGAAAATTGACTTAGATTTCTGTGAATTTAAGTTTAAAAAAAAAAACCCCAAAGTTTGGGGAACACTGCAGTAGAACAAACACTGAACTAGTAGACATGTATCGTACAAAGGATATATCCTAACAGTGGTGATGGGGGACATGACAATGATGGGGAGCATCTTGTGTGGCTGGAGAGTTTGGGCCACTTCTCAAAGAAAATGACCAAACACAAGGGACCTACCCTAAATGTGTATTTTGTTCTATTAGTATAGTAAACCAGGGTGGCCAAACGATGGCCCGTGGGCTGGATCCAGCCCCCATGCCAATTCATCTGGCCTGCGATGCCCTCATCACTCCCAGAAACAGAAGTAAAATGTGCCCATACGGGGGCCATGCATGCACATTTTACTTTTGCTTCCGGAAGCGATGAGGGTGACACGGGTGGGATGAATTGGCATTGGAGGCAAGATCCTGACCCAGTCCCATAGTAACCAGCCCCCTGAACCACATGACTGGCCTACGGCCCAAAAAGTTTGAGCACCCCTGTTGTAAACTGTCCAGAGTAATGTTCGTGTTAAATGGAAATAAATGAAGGAAACAGACAAACAAAAAATATTGTTGTTCTGCCCTGCAGGTGTTCATTTCAATGTTTACTCAAAACCAAGCCCCATTGAATATAATGTCCTTTATTTGTTGTGAGTACAAGAATCTACTCTGGAACTGATTCACTCACTGTTCAACAGAATCCTGGAAACTGCAGTTCTTAGCATGCCTAAGGAGCCCTAGTGGAAGATTCTAGTATACTCGCCAATAAGTTGTACTGGTGGGGAGAGGGTGGTCCTCTGGATGTAATTGGACCATGCTCCCATGATTAGTCATTTTGAGGTGAGCTGGATAGGCTGGTGGAAGTTGTAGATCAAAAACATCTGGAGGGTCATACATTCCCTACTCTAGACTAGCACAGGGTAATGCTACTCCACATCCTCATTCAACCATGGTGTCATTAGACAGCTGTATATATCATTAATTCTGTGTGGTCTGAGAGATGTAGTTTAAATTCAGTGACAAGCTATGTCATTCAAATCTGGTCAGTAACCAGATGAAAGAGTGAGCACATTAAGCATGCAGGAGAAGTCAATCCATACCCCCACCCCAAACTCTGGTGTATGATACTCTGAAAAAGAAGCCAGACTTGGAATAATAATTACATAAAGTCAGCACCAGCTAGGTTCTCATTTGTTTGTGGACCTATCTGACCTAACGCAGTTGAAGAACACTGGTAATATTTTTAAAAACTACTGTTTGGTTGCTGTGAGGTTACGGTATAGTAAAGATCAAACCAGCAGTACTTTATCCAGGAAAGCTTCCCTGGTAGCATGAAAGTATTTTGGGGGGGCCTTTTGCTACCAAATACCATAGCCCTCATGTCCTGTGTATGGACTTTCTGAAGTCATCTAAATAGCTAGTGTGTAGCTTAGTAGAAGGGGGAGAGAACTACTGTATACAAAGATTGCTATGTTTCATTCAGTAAAGGTAGAAAAAAATTTAATGGTCAATGTAATTAATGTGTTTTCTGGGACATTTCTTATAGCAAAAAATACTTTTTAACTGAATTTCCCATAGGAAAGCATTTTTTCATAGGAGCATTGAAAAACAAAATACTTTAACCAAAATGCGGTTTCCCACAGAAAGGCATTGAAAACCAATTAATCCGTTCTGGAAAAAAATTCTGTAAACGGAGCCACTATTTTCTATGGATTTCCTTTTGTTATGTGATTTTTATGTTAACCGAGCTGTTTGTTAATTGAGGTTCCACTGTGCATGTGCGTGTGTGTGTGTGTGTGCATGCACACGGTGGAATCCCCTTCTTTGAAAAAAAATGAGCTTTCAAACCACTGTTGGACATAGGCTATTTGAGAGAGTGGAAGATAAGAAAGCTTGAAGATGTCTGCCTTAAACTATTCCTAGGTGCAATGAATGACATTGTTTTATGGTCACTGCTGAAGTCAAATTCAACTGCTAATCCAGTTTGCTTTTGTAGCTGGAATAAGGGAGGATGCGGTTTCATTCTTGACCACTGGCAGCATAGCATTTTGGGCCAGGTCTTTGGTTAAGTCCCTTTGAATGTGCTGGACCTTTTGCAAAGAGAAGAATGGGGTACACAGAAAGAGCCTCCTCGAAGATTGTGATATTTCTGAACCGCAATCAGGCGTACACTGGAAACAACAACCTTGTGTTGTTGTCTAATCTTTCTCACACTAGGTAAGCCAGAGGGAACTGCAGAATGAATTCACCAAGAGGTACCTTCATTTTGGCAGTTTCACATTTGGCCTAGACATCATGATGATGATGATGATGATGATGATGATGATGATGATGATGAAGAAGAAGAAGAAGAAGAAGAAGAAGAAGAAGAAGAAGAAGAAGAAGAAGAAGAAGAAGAAGAAGAAGAAGAAGAAGAAGAGAGGGATAATGTGATATCATGGCCTTTTTATTACTTGGGATGTAATGCACATTCTTCTCTTTCCATTAAGGAAGATCCTGCTTGCACCCTATTTAATATAGCCCTCAAAATGAAAAGGTGATGAGTGACTGCAAGCACCCATCAAGAAATGGAGTCTTGTCAATAATATTCAGGTAAAGATGGCTTTGTTGTGCAATATGTAATGGAAAATAATACCTAAAGCCAGACTCTGCAGGTAGCCTTAAAAGACATGGGGGTGAGGGTGGCTTTTAGACAAAGCAAACTGAAATATAACACTTTGGTGAGCATTTTGTTTAGCTAAAAATCAAACTAGCTGAGCATTTGTAATAACTAAGGCCCTGTGTATATCTAAAAGCTGTCTCCAAGGTTATCATAAGTCAGAGAAAAAAATGTTTCATTGGGAATTGGTAGTTAATAATAATTTATATATATAAATGAAATACTGTTTTAAAAACAAATCTGTCAGAATATTTACATCAGATACCAAGCAATAGAAATTTTCATTTATTTTTGTTTGTGCCACTTAATGGAACTGTGAATGAATGATACATGAGTTCTTTTATAAAAGCGTGTTGATTCTATTTGCTTATCAAAATATTTGTATTCTGTCTTACAGAAAATGATCTTGAAATTGCAAACTGCAGCTCTGCTCCATAATGAAATACTGTACCTGACCATTTCTCAACAGATGTTCCAAGTAAGGAATCTCAATTTACCAATTTATGTCATCTTAGATGGGACAAGGATACTCAGTTCGCTAAAACAAATCAAGACTGCATTGCTTGGGCAATACTTGTGGATTTTCCCCAGACCGTTATAGGGTTATAAGGTCAACAGCATTTCATTCCCTCAGCTTCAGGAAGCCCTTGTGATGTTTCTGGACAAAGAGCCTTATGTTAGAATTTCAGAATACTGTAATATGAGTATGTATATGAAAGAGGGACAATCTGGATTTCATACACTCCTTCCTAAACAAATACTTCCTCTTCCTCTTCTTCTGTACCCAAATATTGGCGACCATAATGGATATCGACCATGATGACTGTCCTGAGAATATAATGCAGTGGCCTTTCATCTGCTTTCCACATCACAGCATGACCCCTGTACCACTGATCCAGTTCTGTGAGTGCCTTTCTGGACCGAAGCCCTTTTGGCATACAAAGTCCTCCTCAGCCCCAGACCAGGATTGATGAAGCTGCTACTCTCCATCAAGATGGATTCAAGTGGGATTTAATCCATTTAGGGACTATCACCCTTCCCTGTGGACTTTAGCACCAAAGACCTTTAGTCCTCAGGGTTGTCAGATTAGTTAACCAACGCCTGATGCTCGGATCTGAGTTGCTGACAGTATCTACTCTATTACCATAACAGGATAACCTGGTCACACAGTGACACCTCAATTCTGGTGCTTAGTTTACAGCCTCCCATTTCATACTTCTACAACCCTTCCAATATTTGCTAAGGCAACTAAAACTTCATTTTACAACCACTGTGACTATACTGTAAACCGGTGCATTTATATCACTGCATGCAACACCAAAAAGAGCAGAGGTGGGAGAGGAAAGAGAAAAAAAACCAGCAGTGTTTGTAGGGTCTCTTTTTAAATTTAAGGAACCAGTTCCAGTTAGCAATTCATTATTAAGAGAGAAATTTCATCTGTGATTCTTTGACTTTGTAGCTGTACATCAAAGAGTTCATATCTATTTGAGCAGGTAAGTGCAAATAGATTACTCACTAAGTCTTTCTGCAGTATCAGGTAATGAATTTGCAATTATTTAACAATCTTTGACAGAGAGTGTGACATTTTGTTCTCTGCCTTCTTTTCTTCCCTACGTGGTTACAGGTAGATTCTCTGTTTAAGTTTGTTTTGAAGATCTCACTTGCTGGTAGAAGTATTTCAAATAAACAAATAGAATGAGAGAAGGGAAAACAAATCACCACAAAGAGATGACCAATTATAGTAGATAATTACAACAAGATTAGCATAATATTTAAATGCAGCTGTTCACACACTGCCATCTTCATTGGAGGGGACCAATGAGCAAATGAGACAGAGAGAGGAGGTAGGATGGAGAAGTGAGAAGAGTGTGGAGGTCAGTGGGTAGTATCTAACAAGCAAAGAAGAAAAAAATACTTTGGTATCAGAGCTAAAATCATGCATATTGGGTACTTCAGCCATTTCACTCATGTGATGAGATCTGAGCTCTGTGCCTCACAGTGGACAAAGAGGGAGAAGATGTGCAGGAAGATAGTACAGTATAAGTTTCATACAAATTCTCCAAGGAAGGTCACCGTCCCTTGCTCAAAAGCCACTCATATCCGACTCTAGGATTTAGTGCTCATCTCTGTTTGTTGCCAGATAGCCAGTGCTGTCTGTGTCTGCATCTGCAGAAGTTTCTCTGGACATGTGGCAGGCATGACTAGACACCAGAACACTGTTTACCTTCCCACTGAAGTGGTACACGGAAGGGTGGGACTTTAAAAGCCAGATAGTCGAGGCCGTGGTTATGATACTTTTTAAATGAATTACTTTTTTCATTATTATTATTGTTAGGATCTTCTTTGCAATGTGTTATGATGTGATATGTTATTATGATTTATTTGTTGTTACCCCATTGCTTTTTACTCTGTTGTAATGTATATACGCTTTGTTACAGTATTTATATTTTATATTGCAATGTTATTTTATGTAATGTTATATTTGGGGGTTCTGTGAGCCGCCCTGAGTCGGTTTTTACCGAGTAGGGCGGCATACAAATCAAAATATAATAATAATAATAATAATAATAATAATAATAATAATAATAATAATAATAATAATAATAATAATAATAATAATAATAATAATAATACCTATTTACTTTCAATTTCTTGCTTTCAAACTGCTAGGTTGGTAGAAGTTGGGGCAGAGACAGAAGTGCACTCCATCATGCAGCACTCGGGTCTTGAACTGCTGACCTGCTGAACTTCCAGTCATCCAGTTCAGTGCCTTAACCAATAAGCCACCGCAGTCCAAGTACCATAGCTCAATTTTAACACTGAGTCTGATGGTTTCAGCATACAAGGACTTGTTTTACAACCATTTCCAGGGAATCCAATAGGAGGTTATAGGTGTGGCTGTTCAAGCCACAATCCTACAACTCTACTGTGGTGAGCTGATGAGCCCTCATACCTGATGGAAACTGGGAAATTTTAATAAAATGTAATAAAGCCAAAGTTTCTCTTCTGATGCCATTAATCCTGAAATTTGTTTCTCGTCTGTAGACCCAGGGAAGCATAGCAGTATCCTAAGACTCGAGTCTAGCCAATGCCAGAAGACCTGCCAATCCCAGTCTGCAGAGATTTCAGGAGAAGGAGAGCCTTGCTAGCAAAATTTACATGCACTTGTATACCATGACAGAAGAGATTGTCTGTGTATATTTAAAATAATAAAGAAATGTAGGATTCCAAGTGCCCCGTGTTTCAACCCTATAACCTGTGAATTTTTGTAAATCGCTTTCCATTGCCAGCACCAGTACAAAAGATAACATTCTAGTTTTGGTAAGGGCAACACAGATGATGTCAGGATAGTGCAAGTGTGAACAGGGCAAGGCCCACACTTGATCAATAATTTCTACCTGTTGCTATATCCCTGGGGAAATTTTAATAGTCCAGCATCACAGTCTTTTGCACATCTCTTCTATAACAAACACCACTTAATTCAGTTGGGCTGTGTTCAGATTTGCAACTGCTTGGACTACACATTTGTTATCTGGATGAATCCTGTCTCTCTGGCTTGATTTAGGACTTAGACTGTGAACTGAGATATGGTTACTGTTTGGCCTGTTACCTGGTTGCCCTGGGTCCTGGTATTTGTGTTAGCTCCTAGATTCTGGCAGACTAACTCCCAACTAAGGTTTAGCAAGCAACCTTACATTTCTCTTTTCTAACAGTCATCTCTGTAAGTGTTACAAATTACCTACTACTATCAGTCACAAATTGGGAGTTCAGGAACACAGAGGCAGGTGCAAAATAGTGGCAGACAGGGTTGGAATATGACAGTACCATTTTTTAACATTGAAAGCCAACCTTCTTTTCAATATAACTGAATTCTACGCCACAGAAATTTTCATACGAGTGAGCATTTCATAGTCCAGTTTTCCTCACATTAACTAGAGACACTGATTCTGCAAGGTGTTATATCTCAATTTCAGGCACAGTTTGCTGACCTAGAGGTTCTAACTGGTAACAAATTCTATTTTATATTCAAGTGTTTCTACTCATATGTCATTTTTTATTCCTTTCTCTTTGCATAGTGCCTTTCATCCCTCTTTCCTTTTGCTTTTATATTTATTTCCTCTTTGCAACAGCTTCCCTGTCTAATACACTTTATCTTTGTTCTAAGCTTATTTCGTTGTTTAATTATCCCTATACTGGAAGAGAGCAGCAAGGTTCAGAAAGACAACATAGATATTATATTATATAGAGATAGAAAAGTAAATCTTATTGAGGGAAAACCTCTATGCAGGTGGGCTACCAAAAAACTACATGGCTTTCAGATGCAAGTGTATTTATTTTATTTTTTAAAAAAGATAACTGAAGTTTTGAATGTATGGTTAAAGTAATCTGGGAGAACCCTGTTTTACTTATTGACAACTGCTTTTTAAAAAATCTAAAATTGTTGAATTTATAGTTTTGGAATCTGGATATTTCTTTCTTAGTTAGCAGAGCAAAAAGTAGAAAAACTCATCAATACTAGGGAAAAGTCATGACACAGCAATAAAACAAGTTCTCTTTCAATCAGCCCTTTCATTATTCAGCATTTAATATAGTAAAACCCCTTAAGACACTTAAGTAGTAAAAAAATTCATTTTACTTACAGTTCTATTTTGCAGTTACAATTACAAGTATAAAATGGAAGAAATGCAGAAGAGAGAGGGGTTCTTGGTGCCTATTTCCCTGAATGTATGTTGGTAACAATTAATAAACAAAGAGGAATGTTGGAAGTTGGTGGGTTTGCTTCAAGGTGGTAAAAGGAACCCTGCTAATTGACAATCGAAACCCAAATACTGCAGGACAGAATGAGCTCCCATCTCTGTCCCAGCTCCTGCCAACCTAGCAGTTCAAAAGCAAGAAATTGCAAGTAGATAAATAGGAACCACTTGGTGAGAAGGTAAACAGTGTTCCGTGTCTAGTCATGCCTGCCACATGACCATGGAAACGTCTGCAGAAGCAGATGGCACTGACTCTTTGGCTTTGAAACAGAGATGAGCAATGAACCCTAGAGTCGGGTATGACTAGCTTTCGAGCAAGGGTGACCTTTACCTTTATTTGGCTAGTGGCAAAAAGACAGACAGTCACTTTATTCCACAGAGAGTCCCTCCCACTTATACCCAGTATTAGTAAGCATGCAAGGTTGTCAGTAGCTTTTAAAAAATTAACTGCAATAAATGTTAGGCTAGGAATATATTTTAACAGAGGACTGAGAGAAGCTATCATTAGTTTTGTATATTAGGTTTAAGAAACTATAAGTGTTATGTCACCAAAATAAAGGTAAGGGAAACCAGACTCTTTACCTGCTCTCTCTCTCTTTGTTATATTTCATTATATGTTTTCTCCTTGTTCTTTCATTTTGTCTTCTTGTTTTCAGATTCCATCTTTACCCTTGTTTCCCTTAAATTATGGTGGTCACCAGAAATACAAATGTGATAGTTTGATTGGAAATCTGGTTGCCTCCTGGAATAAGGGAATAGGAAGAACTCAGATGGTTCATAGGCAAACTGCACAGTCCCAGGATGCCCCCAGAAGAAGGGAATAGTAAATCACTCCTGAGTATTCTCTACCAAGAAAAACCTGGGAAGGGTCACCATAAATCAGAATTGACTTGACAGCACACTATTGTTAATCATTATAGTCTCATCGCTCCCTGTTCTCTTCTATATTTTTGACAACTCTTCAGTTAATCCAAGTTAGTAATTTGTGTGTCCTATGTAGTCAAGACTTATAGCAGGGATCCTCAACCTATGGCTCATGGGCCAGATCTGGCCCATGGCACCAAATCATCCAGTCAGTGCCCTTGATCCAGCCACAGCTTCCACTTCTGCCACCACTGCCTCTGCCACCTCAACCCGTGTCCCCTCTGCCTGGCTTGGCGTTTCCCTAACGACACTCTGTAGCAGGGTGGATGATGTAAGGATTACAACATCCACCCTGCTATGGAGCACCATTAGGGACATGCCATGCCAAGTGGAGGGGACATGGATTGAGGTGGCGGTGGAAGCGGCAGCTGCTTGCAGCCGCCCGTGTCTTTCCCAGGGGCCACTCTGGCTGAGCACAGGCGAGGACAGCCTGGACCCCTCCTTCACCCATGCCTTGCAGCTCCTCCAGGCTGATAAACAGGGAAGCAGTGTGGGGTGGAGTGGTGGGTAGCTCTAGGCGGTCTTGCCACTGCCACCACAGTCTAGCCCCTGAACAGTCTGAGAGGGCATGAACTGGCCCCCGGCCTTAAAAGATTGAGGACTCCTGACTTATAGCAATCCTAGTAAGGCTATCAAGGTAAACGAGATACAGTATTTAAGGAGTAGTTTTACCAGTTTCAGGCACAATCTGTGAATATCCATAGCCAAGTGGGCATTCAAACCCAGCTGTCCTACCTCCAACCTAGTCCATCTCTCTATTCACTATACCACACTGTGTGTAAGTTAGCTGGAGTATTTTTCACTGACTAAGAGGTATTCCTGAGAATTTTTGGCTGCATCTTTCTGATATTTGATAGGTGATAAACAACCATTCAAATGACAAACCAATGGATTGTGATTCAAAGCATGACTCAATATTTCCACCTGGTGGTGGAAACATTACTCGTCTAGTGTTTCCCTATTGTGGCTGAGGAGGGCTCTCCACTTGATTATGTGGGTTCCGACAGGGTCTTGTATAAATATCTATAGTCAAGTTTTAGGGCATCATGAATCAAGCAGTTAAAAAATCAAGGTGCACCAGCTCAGGTGGTTCACTTTTTCAGTATTTACGCTATTTTGTTGTTGTTGTTCAGTCACACAGTCAATTCTGACCCTCTGCGACCCCATGGACCACTGTCCACCAGGCACTTCTGTCCTCCACCATCCTCCTCAACTCGCTCACCTCTGTGCCCATTGCGTCCACAATACCATCTAGCCATCTCATTTTTGGCCGGCCCCTTCTTCTTTTGCCCTCCACCTTTCCCAGCACACAAGGCTTTCTCAAGTGAATCTTCTCTTCTCATTTGATGTCCAAGAAGCCAGCAAAAGAAATGTTCTGCAGAAGGTTTGAGGGATCATCTGTTAACAGGAAGACATCGAAGAGAGGTTCATGTGGTATTTGCTATCAATTTATTTGAGTATGGCCAGAGATATTCACTGAATCTGATTGCAAATCTACACAAGAGCAGTAAAGAAGATGCCTTCAAATTGCTCTTTAATGTTTCACAAGGCAAGCAACTGACACTGGGATATAACAGCTTAGACATGCTACTGAGGGTTTGCTAATGACAGTCCTTTATGTTCCTTTGAACTGCAATTCTTATCAGTACCACACATTACAGTCAATGGTGGGAAACACTGGGATTTGCAGTCTAAACACAGAGTTTTTGTGCCACCTCTGTGCTATACAAACTGATTTCTCACAACTGTTGTAGCTGGAGGTCTAAAGAAAACCACCACCACCCCATTCACAAAGAAAAGCCTGTCATTGTAAAGAAATAGGTCCTGAATACTACAATCTGGGAAGCAGAGTCCAGAAATGGTCCTTTTTAGGTGGAATTCCCCAGCCCATGTGGATTTTCAGAGCCTAGTCTAAAAAAGACAATTTTGGAGATGGCTAGTTAGAAATGGGGACTGTGGTGGCTTAGTAGGACTGCTAGGGACTGTGGTGGCTTAGTGGTTAAGATGCTGAACTTGATGAGTGGAAGGTCGGCAGGTCAGCAGTTCAAAACCCAAGTGCTGCACGATGGAGTGAGTGCCCATCGTCTATCCCAGCCCCTGACAACCTAGCAGTTCAAAAGCAAGAAATTGCAAGTAGATAAATAGGTACTGCTTTGGTGGGAAGGTAAACAGTGTTCTGAGCACTCCAGTATCTAGTCATGCCTGCCTCATGTCCACGGAAACATCTGCAGATGTTTGGCTATAAACAGAGATGAGCACTGAACCCTAGAGTCAGATACGACTGGATTTTGAGCAATGGTGACCTTTACCTAGTTAGAATTAAGTAAGTTTTAATTGGAAATTTTTGAAGTGGTAGCCATGTTAGTTTGTGCAAGCATATTTGTTTGCTCCCTGATATAGTTTTAATTAGTTCTTGTTTCAGTAATAAAGTGTCAGTGTGGCCTCATTAAATAGTGGAAGAGGAATACAGTATCATACATTTTAGGTATTGCCATATACAGTGTTTCCTGCTTCTTCTTCATACTTTGTTTTGGGTGTTGGAGTAATGATGAAGTGAAAGAGAAAAGAAATGTGTTTTATATCACAACTTTGTCACTTGTAGCATTGAAATTAAAAAACAAATAAATATATCAGGAAAATTAAATGTACACTTTCAAAACTGCAATTATAATAGCTAATTCCTCTGTAGGAAGAATTGTAACTATAACTGATATTTATTATTTTTTCAAACTAGGTATCTAAGCACTGGAATGTACAGTATGAAGTTCCAGTTTATATTCAAAATACAAACACTGCAGATTTGTGACCCTCATATTAACTGATTCTCTCCAAAAACTTTTGAAATCTTTGTCAAGGGTAACAAACACCTTTTCCAGCAGGACCCATAAACTGCAACTTTACTTCCAAAATGAGAGTGCTGCAGCCATCTGATTTTATTATCTCTGGAACCACGATGCCCAAATCTTGGCCAGGAGTCACCCTTATCTGTACCCACACCTGGCTGAATGCCACAGTTCTGTCTTAATCACTCCTTGGCTGGGCTACAGCAATTATCTTTTATAGCCCTTCTTAATGTTCATTATCTAATCATTAGGCTGCAGTTGTGCTGCTTTGGCTTTTGCCAGGATGCTGCATCACCTCTAGATCTGCCTTTAGTTTCAGAGACACAAAAAGTACGTCTCCATTCTGATTAGCAGTGTAAGTTAAGTGAGTTTGTTTGGGTATTCCTCTCACCTAATATAGTTTTGGGGTATAAAAATAGGTTTTATTAACACACAAGGCGATCTCTTCCCATCATCTGCTTTGTTCTTACTGTTGCCTTCCCTGTTGCTCCGAAGAATTTATTTGTAATAAAGGGATTTCTTGAAGGCTAAGGGGAGTGTGGTGGCTTAGTGGTTAAGGAGCAGAACTTGATGACTGGAAGTTCAGCAGGTCAGCAGTTCAAGACTCGAGTGCTGCATGATGGAGTGATCGTCTGTCTCTGTCCCAGCTCCTGCCAACCTAGCAGTTCGAAAGCAAGAAATTGCAAGTAGATAAATAGGTACCACTTTGGAGGGAAGGTAACAGCACTCCATGCACTCTGCCATCTAATCATACCTGCCACATGACCATGGAAACAATCTGCATATGCAGACAGCACTGGCTTTTTGAGTGTAAATGGAGATGAGCACCAGCCCTTAGAGTCAGTTACAACTGGCTTTCATGCAAAGGCTACCTTTACTTTTACTATTGTTTTAGAAAGTGATTTCTCAGCTTGCTTGCTGTCTTTGTAAGGTCCCACCTTTCAATAAATGTAGATAAAAATAAAATAATATTCTGCATGTTACTCCAAGCATTTTATGGTATTATTGGCAATCTTGTGCATTTTATGGTATTATTGGCAATCTTGTACATTTTATGTTCTGAGTTACAATATTCTTGTACAGGTGAATGCATTGCCATTGCTATTGTACATCAGGTCAAGGCTGGCCATTAAAAAGACCAAGGTGTTGTCTAAAATACAGCTTCTTGAGCTGCCGCTTTTCTCACATATCCAGCCCACTCGTCAGCTGGCTCTGTGACTAATGCCTTGACCCTGGGCATTCCTTTTAAAAAACAATGTATATACCTTTTCAAAACAATGCACCATTATTTACTCCAGTTCAATGGATAGATGTACTTTGAACAGCAATACAATCCCAAATCCAGACTATGGCTCATATCTTTATGTAATGCTAAGGGCTAAGATCAGCTCTAAAGCAGGTAGAATCAGAAGCCCATTCATTTAACAAGTCTCAACGTGAAGTCAGAGCTAGGTAGAGATAAAATCATAGTGAATTAAGGCAGAAATTGATGCCAATTAAAGGGTTGCCATAATGCATATGGGACATAGCTGCATGTGTTGGATTCAATGCAGAAAAAAATCCAGATCATAATGAGATAGAAACAGTGCTGAATTGACTTGTATTATGAGTAAGGGAAGGCCTAAAGTAAAGATGCTGGGCGAAATCTCATGGTTAATCCCAGCTAGAGTGACTCACTGAATGAATGAAACTGGAACATTCAACACTTACATAAGTCCTTTTGGTTCAACAATGGGTTAGTTGGGACTAACAGTGTTAGTTTTGTATGTTACCAAAGATTTGGGGTGGGGTGGAATTGGCAATATGTTTCAGGAAATTAAGCTGATATTGTTTGAATGGTTACACTAAAAGAAATAGGAACTACCGGTATATATGGTTCTAATGCAAACCACTTTCTGTAACAATTTGTAAGTCAATATCCACTTGGCTGAGTCACAGATATAATATTGAATAATATTCATTGATGCCAGTGAAATATGGGATTATCCACATGACAGTGGTGGGTCAATTTTAGATCATGTCCAGAATTTAGTTTTCACTGGGAATTCCAAAAGGTTTTAATTGGGAGCTAAGTCAAAACCCCTTGGCCTCACCACACATAAGGCTACTATCAAGAGTAAGTTTGGCTGGATGTCTACCAGGATCCGCATTTCCAAAGAGGCCACTTGAACATCTCCCTGCACAATGGACTTGCTTCTTTTATCCAATATGAGTGTTTATCTGTCTTTTTGGTATAGGTTTGGCAAAGCTTGCTGGTAAAAAAGGAAGATCAACAGATGTCATTGCTTTCTTATTCACCGATTCTCTGCCTCTGAAACAAACAAGTGATAGAAGAATCAATGGCAGCTCATGACACCAGAGGGAGGGACGATTGATTGAGATGCCTTGCCTGCAAGCCATCAAAAGCTTGGAGCTTTTTGAGGAGGGTTTCAAAAGTTACTTTTTTGGATATTGACTCCCAGAATCTCTAACCAACATGACCAATAGGTCATATTGGTCATGGCCCTATGGAACCTCTGGCCCTATGGAACCTCCTGCCAACTGACCTACGTCTCCAGACAATGCTGCTGTTCTTTGGCTGGTGGGGCAGGTATGGGGCATTGGTGGCACAATGTCCCCAGCCTGCTGGTTAATTTAAGACCTCTTGCCATTTTAATCTTTTAATTTGGAAACTTGTTAGTTTTAATTTGGTATTAATTTTTTGATCTTTTAAAATCTTTTAAATTTTTTAACCTGAATTGTTTTTATGTGATGTTAAACCGCCTGAGTCACCTCAGTGAGGAGGGTGGTGTAGAAATTCGAATAATAAATAAATAAATAAATAAATAAATAAATAAATAAATAAGACTTAGAGTTAGGTGGTTTGAAGATCATTCTGTACCACAAATGCTAGTAACCTTGAAAGGTAGTTCTCTTTTTATGTGGTTTATAAAGTAGATATATTTACTTGCCTCAGAAGGGTTAATGGATGTATTTTTTTTTTAAAAAAAAAAGACTATAAATCATTTGCTGATTAAAGTGTGATGATAGATGGAAAACCTAAGGATAATAGTCTTTAAATTCTGAAACAACATCTTTAGCTCAGCTGAAGTTTTGTAAACACAAAATATAAGACCAAACTTTTCTAGAGTTCTTGTTCAGGAAATGTTTGTAAGTATTTAGCATAAAATGCCTCTTTAATTTCTAGCTATGTTTTCCTGCCATATGGTGTTCATTAAAATGAATATAAACTTATGTCAATTGAAACTTATTGCACTTTGCAAAACTGAAATTGAATTGCTTGTAATTGCTGCTGCATCTGAGTTTTACCTCAAAACTAATGTAAATTCTAATGTTTAGTCTATGTTTCACTACACTAATTCCTGAGGTGAGGTGGTTAACATGATGTGAGCAGAGGTGGCTGTGCTCTAAGACTGGGGACCTGGAAGTATATCCAGTTCTATGACCTTTGAGTGTGCTGAGAGATGGAGAGGAAAAGGGAAAGAATATGTAGCTACTTGACTCTCAGTTATAAGAATGTTCTTGCAGACTACTGCCAGAAACAAAACAATGGCAACAGACAATTGATATATCTTTCTGATTGATGACTAGAAATCTAAGAACAATATACTAGGAATTCTTTGTCATGACAGGAGAGAAAGAGGAGAAAGGCAAACTAAGTCTTGAAATGTAGACTGTAGCAGCAAGATGCCGATGTCTTATTTTCTCTTACTCCTTGGTCCCAAGCAATGCGTTTATTACATTTTAAAAACAGATGTGCCTTTGTGATGAAATACCTCACACAACCCTTCTACTTTAGTATATTGCATTTTGTATGGATTTTTTTTTTTTGGGGGGGGGAATCATTGTCCATTGGAATGTAAACATAGATTTAACTTTCAAGTCCAAGAGCTAAGGCACATACATCTGGAAAAAAATCATGTTGTGTGTGTGGGGTGTGTGTGTGTGTGTGAATTAATTGAAACATGGTTTGAGGCTGGGTGAACAAAGCAGTCTCTGGCTGGGCCAAAGCTGATAAAAGCCGGAAAGGCTGCACTGATCTTCATTCATTTCTGATGAGGACTAGGATTTATTGCCCAGTGGGTATTGTGGAGTGCAGTATTGGTGTCTATTTTTTTTAAATCTGACAGATGCATTTCTGACAAACCCCTGTGGCTCCAAATTGCCCTTCCTCTCTCACACATATACATGTTCTTTTATGTGTTTGTTTGGGCTACTGATCAGGCAAGTTACCTAAAAGCAGAATTAAATTTGGCACTGCATGAAGGTATTCCATCTAGCAAATTAGCAGCAATCTGATATGCAAAGGGTTAGCAGCATGGTACTTGGTACTTGGTCATATTAAACTTCTTTCTCATGTCTTTTGCTCAGATATGTGAACAAGAAGCACCACAAATGTCTCTTTGCCTAAAAGATGCCCCCCTTTTCCAGTTTTGATGAGAATTTGGGCATTTTAAACAAACTAATGAACGCATAAATGAAAATTATGACAGCTGATGCCTTTTGTAATGGACTTCCCAAAAACTAGAATACTAGATGGGTTGCTCTTATCTTTTTGATCCATCAGCCAAACCTTTTGTTCTTTCAGCATGTGAACCTGCACTTAGCCATAAAAAGAGAAAATGTATTTGTTTTTTGCAGATACATTTTGTGGGAAAACCCAATAAAAAGCACTCAGGGTCTAGTTCAGGGATGACCAAACTTTTTGGGCCATGGGCCAATCATGGTGGTTCAAGGAGCTGGTCACTAAGGCCTGGGGGCCGGATACAACCCCCGATGCCAATTCATCTGGGTGTGTTTTACTTCCACTTCCAGGAGCAATGAGGGCTTTGTGGGCCGGATGGATTGGTGTTGGGGGCCACATCTGGCCCCCGAGTTTTAGTTTGGGCACCTCTGGTCTAGTTCTTTCACTGGAAGGAAGAACTGTTGTATGGGTTTGTGAATACTCAATGGGGAAATTAATGGCTGGGAATGAGAAAATGAATGAGCTTTCTTGACATCCCTAGTCTAAGTTACTTGCTATTTTTAAATAAAAGAAATCTGCTTTTGAGCTACTTGACAGCCAGGTATGTGTTATGTGTGAACAAATAAAGGAAACTAATGTAGAGATAGAGGGGATTGGCCAAGAATATATATATGTGTATATGTGTGTCAATTTCTGGTTTTCAATACTGAGTTGATTATACTTCACAATCTCTATAGTAATACAGACCAAGAGGAATGCCCAGTACAGCAGATATTTAAGCACCATTGGGCTGTTGAAATGGGCAGGTCATCAGCAGGAGCTTTCTAATGAATACATTTAGCAAAATAGACTGCTTTTTGATATACCTCATTTACAGTGCTTATTCATTCGGTAATACAGTACATAAGATTTTTCTGCTTACCTATTCAGAGCCAATTTGCTATGAGATAAAAGCACATGATTTCCTTTGAAGTAAATGGTAATTTTTATGTGTGCAAATTGGGCACCTGTAATCTTCACAATTATTTTCTATAATTGGTGCTTTTTTTGGTGTTTGAAGTACTTACATTTTATTTTTTGTCCTAAATAAAAAAGGGGAGGTCTCCCTCACTCTGTTAACTCAAACAATTGCTGTCTTTCAGGCATGATTATATACATTTTCTGGAATTATTAACCCATAAAGATGTAAGCCTGCTAACAGTGCTGCATATTAATAAAATGAACTTGAAAGAAAAGAAACATGTACCTAACTGATGATGGTATGATTGGCATGGTCAATTGTCTAACCGGACATCCCGCTACGGTAATGGAGTAGACCATACAGCCAGCGACTCAAGGCTGAGTGTTGGACAGCAGTAAATAACCTGACTCCCCAAAGGTGCCAACAGCTATGGGTGGATGAGCCCCTTTGAGCAGGGTGATGGTCCCCTCAGTGGAGGAAATGCCACTGGAAACCATCATATTGGGCCAAACAGCAAAATGAATGGGGGAGGAACCATTTCACTTCTGATTCCCAGTGGTCATGGAGGCAGAAGAGGCCATGCCAGATGGACTGGCTGTGAAGGCACACCTTGTTAATAGCTTCAAGGTTGTGGCAGTCCATTGCAGTCCCAGTGTTAAATCCTGATTGTCTCATTTCATGTGTGCCACAGGATATGGGTCCATGATCACAGTGTGTAGGTCACTTCATGGCAAGTTGGGTTCCACTTTAAACAAATTCACATCAGTAAAATTTATCCAGGGGAAAATATATACTTGGATACTAGTAACAGCCGATGACAATGACTGGCATGCTATATGGGCCTCTTTTTGCAATCCTATGCTATTTTTAATTCCCATCAGAGAATGCATAGATTACCGGTATAATAGACAGAGCTATGGATTTCTGTCTGGTGTTTAGGTAGCCTAACAGCAAAATTCGTATAACAGGAAGGAAATATCAGCGGCCAGATTTAGGGAAATCTGAAAAGTACAAAATGTCTTTAAAGGGGGAGGGTTTTTTTTTTTACATTTGTGTCGTTGCGATACATAAAGAACAGTTCTGTGAATATTCTTCTGAGGATGCCCAATGAGTGTAAAATGGTCCCTACAGATAATCATTCTGTTGTTGTAAACCCTATAAATGAATCTGTATTCTGGTCAACAGTATCATCTTGTTTCTGGAATGGCTCATCATCACAGCTGCATGAAAGTTTATGCACCTCAGTATTTACCACAATACTACTAGCTGTATACAGTCTGAATAATCGATTATCAAAAATATGCTAATCATTTTGATTAGTAAATAATTATGTGCGAAACTATGGCAGCTAATCCCTTTGACAGCAATTAAAATTTGGCAGAAGCAGTTTAGAAATCCCTTTCATTTAAAAAACCCACAAGAAGTGAAGGAAGAATTCGATTATCAAGAGCAGGACACAGCCTGAGATGTTGAAAGACTGGGGATGCCTCCATAGGAACACTTTTTATTTTAAATGCAATGTTAAAAATGAAGGTCATTTCATCTGGACCAGCACATTTAATATTTATTTGGAAGCAGAGCCTGGAAAGTGCCTTTTAAAAAATAATTAGTGACAGTTGCAGGGGCAAGTCAAGTGGCTGTTCTAATTGGAGTTGGCAACTGTATTTCTGCCATAGTTTCAAGTAGCTTTTAAAAAATTGTTATCACTATATATATATTTAAAGATAATGCTTTACTCATTGGTAAGGTAAAGGTGAAGGTAAAGATCACCTTTGCTCAAAAGCCAGTTGTATCCAACTCTAGGGTTCAGTGCTCATCTCTGTTTATAGCCAAAGAGCCAATGGGTCTGCAGACGTTTCCATGGCATATGGCAGGCATGACTAGAAACTGGAGTGCATTGAACTGTTTACCTTCCCACCAAAGTGGTACCTATTTATCTACTTGCAATTTCTCGCTTTCGAACTGCTAAGTTGGCAGGAATTGGGACAGAGACAGGAGCTCACTCCATCGTGCAGTACTCAGATCTTGAACTCAACCTTCCAGTCTTCAAGTTCAATGTCTTAACCACTTGAGCCACCATAGTCCTGTTTACTCATCAGATAGTGCATAAATTTAGGTACTGTATCTGATATGAGAGTTTGAATCTCCACTGTGTCTCCTAGGAGAAGAGCTAGGGCAAGCTGCACAGTCCTAGTGTAACCCCAGAAGAAGGAAATGGTAAACTATTTCTGAGAATTTCTACCTACACAATCCTGGTGTCACCATAAGTCAGAACTGACTTGACAGCACACAATTACATTACAGTATAATGCTTTACTCCCCAATTCCATGAAGCAGCTAAAATAGTTATTTTTTAAATTACTTCACAAAAAAATCTGAGCACTCCTAGAAGTCTCCTAGTGCAAGATGATTAAAGGGAGCACTAGTAAGACTACTCCTGAAAAAAACTCTCATAGTATTTTACTGCTGGCCAGTCTCCAGTATTCTGCTTTTTAATAAGTTAAAAGAGTATGTGGTGATTTCTCAGCTCCAAGAGTTAATGGATGACACAGATTGTCTGCATTAGAGCCTGGTCATAGGATGGAGACCATTTTGATCAAATCTTTGCCTGGTACTAGATGCATGAGTGTATCCATTTTGGTTCTACCAGATCTCTTGGTAGGTTTCTATACCATTGATAGTGTTCTTCTGAGTAATTTCTCTTGGAGAGACGGTATTTTGCAGCTCTTCAGGGCCTTCCTGGAGGGCTGGGATAAGAATCTGGTGATGTTTTGTCATTTGTTTACAACAGGGATGCCCAAACTACGGCCCAGGGGCCAGATCTGGGCCCCGATGCCAATTCATCCAGCCCACGAAGCCCTCGTCACTCCTGGAAGTGAAAGTAAAATGTGCCCATATGGGCGCATTTTACTTCCACTTCCAGGAGCGACAAGGGCTTCGTGGGCCAGATGAATTGGCATCAGGGCCAGATCCAGCCCCTGGGCCATAGTGACTGGCTTCCTGACCCACGTGACTGACCCACGGCCCTCAAAGTTTGGGCACCCCTGGTCTACAAGGTCCCTCAGGGTTGAATTCCTGTTCCCTTATCAGTACTTTGATGGACAAGACAAGTCTCCATTTTGTCCACCCTCATCCACTCCATTTCTAGTCTCAGACATTGTTTTAGAATTGAAACAATTTCATCTGGTTTGGATGCAAATGGAGTATACTAATGAGTGTCACAGAACCCTCAAATACTGGACAACCCTCCAAATGGTTTTACATATATGTTAAGTAGCATGTGAGACAGGAAGGATCAGAATAACTGCAAAAGCATGCCTGCCACATGTCCATGGAAACATATGCAGATGCAGATAGCGCTGGCTATAAACAAAGATGAGCACTGAACCCTAGAGTCAGATATGACTGGCTTTTGAGCAAGGACAACCCGGTACATCTCCAAATTCCATTCTAGAGAGGGGTCTGTTTCCCTGCTAATTCTTACTTTAATTTTGCTTTTGTGGTGAGGAATAGAGGTTGAATTAGATCTGTACTTCTTTGTACTCATTATTCTGTTCATATGCAAGCTTGTATCATTCTGTGGCAATTTTTGAATGAGTGGAGGAAACAGGGTTAATTTGTTCAAGCAAGGAAACAAATGATACTTTCCAAGTAAATTGGTTTACAACAAGAATGTACATTTCTATTTGAATACAATTATAAATCCAGCATGTCTGCAAAATCTGTCACTATGATTCACCTAATTTGCCTTACAATCATGCATACTTCTCTTAAACATAATAACACACTTGATAATGAAATATTTGTTTCTGAACAGCACTCTTAACTGGTGATTCATATTATTTACTGCACCTCATTTTAATTTGCTATAGCTCATGGATTAACATAATCTCATCATACAATGCAGGCAGAGGTAGCTGTTAAGCATGCACCCAGGAACAATAATAAAAGACAACAATTGTACACGCTAACTAGCATGGATGTGCATGGCCCCTTGACTGAATTTATGCCTTTAAAAAAGACACAGATTAGTGTCTAATTTGCTATATGCCCTTTCAGAGACAGTCTGAACCGTAACCCAATTTGTGAAGGTATTTTTTCATTTCCATGAAGAAGAAGAAAACATTCCTGGAAATGCAAATGGACAGGCCAAATCAAGACTGAATGATGTAGGCAGAACAGAAAGGTTTCTAGCCAAAGACAGTGTTCAGAATTCAGCATGGTGATTTATTTTTATCCCCTTCCCTTCTTTTTTTGCCCTCCACCAAATGAAAGCTCCAGTCTTCCTAAGGCAATCATGTAGAAGGGATGATTTGAGGTATGGGTCAGCCCCCATATCTGCAGGTTCTGTTTCTGCAGTTTCAGTTTTCCATGTGTCTAAGATATTCAATTTAAAATTCCTTGAAATGTATACTGTATACCAGAGGTACCCAAACTTTTCGGGCTGTGGGCCTGACCATGCCCCCAGAACAGCTGAGCAGGCCAGACCACACACTCGGAACACAGCATGTTTGCATAAGCATGAAAGTGGCCATTTTGTTTCCTGGTTTGGCATGGACGCTTCTGTGCATGCGCAAAAGTAGCCATTTTGTTTCCTGCGCCAAACCAGGAAACAAAATGGCCACTTTTCACACATGCACGGAAGCGTCCATCTTTACTTCCTGGTTTGGCACAAGTGTTGTGGGTCTGATGGAATCGCTTTGTAGGCTGTACCTTGGCCATGCCTCCTATATACAGTACCTGTATCATTTCTATGGTGTGTTACCACTAGAGGCCACAATCTACAATATAATGTTTATTTTTGTTATGGTAGCCATTTTCTTAGCACCTGGGCAGAGTGATAGTTGCATTTTACCCTGCTTCTGTGAATGAGGTATGTGTGCTTAAATGTGGAGTTCTCCATTTTCTGCAGAAGGTCTTGGAACATATCTGTATTACAAAAAGGTGATGGATATGCAATTCAAGAATACTATTGTTGTGTACATTTGCTATTTTTTCTTTCCCCCTACACATTCTCTTTCTTGGAACTGAAATGAGTGGTGCTGTTGTGACAGTGTAGTCTGTACTGTTTTAATCTATGACATTGAAGATCAAAAGGCAAAGGAAAAGAGGCAAGGAATGCTCATTTCTAAGGTAAAGAGCACACAATCCTTCTCCACTGACATTAACTCAGTCTTCTCCTTCATGTTCCCAATTCTAATTGTGAATGCTAAATTTAACAGGAATGATCCACAAAGAGGCACTCTGTAAATACTTCAATGCTCTTTCTTCCATCCTGTGGTTGCCCCAGCAAAAGACAAATACTGTATGCCCAATTTAGTTTGTACTTACACATTTGTCCAAAGACATTGCTCATCCTGCTATAAAACACAATCAAAAAGATTTAAAGTTTCATCACTGTATAATTGGACCAGTGCTTTTTAAAAAGAGTAGCTTACTATATGAAAGTAAGGCAGAGAGCCAAAGCACTCTTTTCAAAGTTTTTTTACTCTCTTGTGTATCTGCTTCTCTTACAAATACTGCTGATCCAGCTACAGCCTAAACAGCTGAAAATACCAGTCTCAACTCACCTCTTTATGTCCTGAACCCCATTTGCAGAATCAGTTATAAACGTTTTATATCGGATGAAACAACGTTTTAAAGGCGAGGGGGTGACTCTTCTTAACGATGGAGATTTGAAACTCTTAATTTCAAAATAAGAATGAGATATCTGAATCTATTAACTAGTAAACTTTACTACTTACAGTTGGGGTTACCTCTGAGTAAATGTTCACTGGATGTTTTGTAACACAGTTATTACCATTGCTGTGATATATTTTTAAAAATTGTATACAGAGATGATGTAAATTTAACTCAACTGACAAAGGATGTAAACTTCACAGTTATGGAAAAGTATTATCATAGATATAAATGTAAGGCACAGATAAAGTGAGAAGACTTGTTTATGTTGAGTGTGGATCTTGACATTTAATTAATGATAATTGATTGCCAGTGTTTTCTTTGAAAGTATTTCGCTACAAGTAATGTCTTATTTTTGCCAAAAGACAGATATGGTTCACTCTACTTGGAACTAATTTTTCCTGTTAATTATCTGTTAACTAAACAGATAGCCTTCTGTTCCTTATTTTTAATACTGTACTAATGTTGACATCCAGTTGCTACTTACTTATCCTTCTTGTCACTTTAACATAGGTTTTTTTTTAGAAAAACCTTTCAGGGTTGCATCCAACTTCCTGTTGTTGCTACTTACCTATTTAGGCTATACACAATGGTAGCATATAAAAATTGGGTTAGAGTCAGATAAAGTTGGATTATATTCAGGTCTTACCAGTGGCAACCCAATGAATTAATGATCTCCTTTTTAAAACAGGTAAAGGTCTCCCTTGCTCGAAAGAAAGTTTGAAAAAATATCCCCTCAGGCAGTTCACTGTCCTTGCAATGTAGCAAAATTGTCCTTTCAGCAGCGAACATGGAAGATGGGGATTTCTTCTGCGGCTGCTGCTGCTGCTGCCTAGCCAAGTTATCCTGCTATGGTAACTGAGTAGACCATACTGCCAGTGACTCAATGCCAATCTGATGGCAGTTAACGAGTCTGACAACCTTTAGGACGAATTGCCTTGGGTGGCAAAGACCGCAGGGAAGGGTGCTGGTCCCCAAATGGATTAAACCCAATTTGAGTTCATCTTGAAGGAGGGCAACAGCTTCATCAATACTGGACCAGGGCTGATGAAGACTTAGTGTGCCAAAAGGGCTCAGGACCAGAAAGTGACTTGTGGAACTGCATCAAAGGTATGGGTGTCATGCTGCAATATGGAAGAAAAAATGGAAGACCACTGCATTATATTGATCCCAAGACAAGCTTCATGGCTAATTGCCATGATGATTGACAATACAGTATTTGGAACTGAATACAGCACAAAAAGAAGAAAGATAGTTTTGCATAGTAACAATAACAACAATTGTGTGTTGTCAAGTTGATTCTGATTTATGGCAACCCTTTTCAGGGACTTTTAGTTACAAAATACTGTACTCAGAAGGGGCTCACCATGTCCCTCCATTCCTTAATAAAATGATTTATTGGATATTATTGCTTATTGCCTCAATTAGCATTTCATAAAACTATTAACTCAACACTCCTTCTGTCTGTCTCCTCATTTCAGGATAAACTTAATCCCATGACAGATATAAAGGGATTACATGGAATAAACACAGGTGCGTTATTGATTTCTCAAAAAGCAAAGTTTTTAAAGAAAGCGGTATACTGTATATATAAAAGTAAAGTTGAATCATCATTATTATACATACAGTATTTGTTTATCATTATATGACCATTTGAACTAATAACTTAGCATTTTGTCATTTGTATATAGATTCAGCTGCCAGAGTCTGTGAAGGAGCCATGTTTGATTCACAGTAGATATTCTTTTTTTTAAAATGGCTATTCGTTCTTTTTTGTCTTTCCACCAATTGAAAAAATTACTGTTGCCATTTATAATGTTAATGGTGTTCTTTCTGTGTTTGCTTATTCCAAATGTTGGGCCATTAAAAGAGGTCATCTCTCTGATTGCCATTCTGCTACCGAAAGAGAAATGTCAGAACAGTAAAAATGTCTTCAGCTCAATCAAAGGTTCATTAGCATGCAGACTGCTCTCTTTAATTAAACAAAACAAAGCTCATATTTTGAAGGCCTCAGTGGATGGATGCCTGCTGCAGTCAGAATAGAAGTATGACCTTATACAATAAATTTATGTGACTATTTTTCTTCAAGCAATGGGCCAGAACAGGTCACAGCAATGAATCTCAGAGTGCCTCTTCAACTATTTGCAGGCTGTTTCCAGTTATTTGGTATCATTCCCTCCATCTCTAAGTGGGAAAGACAGGACACTTCTGTCAAAGGTAAGGCATTGCTTTGACCTGTAAATCATGGAACTCTAAAGCAGGGGTTCTCAAACTGCAGCCCATGGGCCAGATGCGGTCCACTCCACCATTTCATGTGGACCCCCACTGCTTCCACCTCACCCAGAAGTGCCATGTGGTGGAGGGAGGGCAAAATGGCCGTCCAGCCCCTGAAGCTGCCTGAGGGAGCGTGACTCGGCCCCTGGCTTTAAAAGGTTGAGAACTCCTGCTCTAAATGAATGCCACCAGGAGGGTCAAGACTTCTGCAGACTGCAGAAGACTTGGGTTGAGTTCACACAGGAGTCATATACTTCCACAGGAGGCAAGCATCCAGAGACACAGGCAGTGCTTCACTTGAGTTTGAACACACTTCCTCTTCCTTCTTCCCATTGTATGTTATGTTTCAGCCTTAAGTTTCAGCTTTCTCTTTAGATCATTTGCTTACTATTTGTATTTATAGCCAAATACATATACATTTGCCCAAAAGGCTATTTAGAAATTATTTCTCTCTGCCTAGAACTAAATATGTTACCATGACCTTTATCCACAGGCAAAAACCTGGATGCAAAAGCATACATGTCACTTTATTAGATTTTTTTTTAAAAAATGAATAGTCTGCTCTGCTGTTTAGGAGTGACTAAGGCAAGCCTCACAATCTGAACTAAAATACAAGTTCCAATAGTTCAACTGTTTTGTCACATGATCTGATAGCTTAATTTCACACATCTAGTGTTAGGAATCTTTACAATGCCTTCCTTCCTTCCAGCCAAAAGCAGTGCTTGTTTTGGAACAAGGAGGATTAGCTGTCACACAATTACCTCATGACACATGTCTGTCTTTGATGTAGCCCAGTGTCTTCAAAAAGTAAATACAGACGTACATTCTGTATCACTGTATATAAACCAAAGCCAAAGGTTCTGCTTTTCTTGTTCCATCAACTTGAAAATATTGTTGACCTTATATTTCTGAGTTGAGATGATGATGTAATTTTGTTCTAGAGTACTCTTCAGATTTATTCCACCACATAAATTGCACAGAAAACTGTCACGTTGACACTGTTGGGGGCGGGGGAGATCATTGCAGCTACACTTCACTGCAGAGAAAACTTACTAACCAAATATCCCATGAGCAGATTAAAGAGGCATGGGATCAGTGAAGTGAGTACAAAACAGCAGCAGGAATGTATTCAATCCACCAGTAGGAAATTCAGTGGACACTGACAGATCTGTCAAAATCTCATCAGATTTATGGAAAACCACATTATCCAGCTAGTAACCTTCTTTACAAAAAATATACAGTACAGTACCGTATATGCAAAACACTGACAATTGTAAATGGTATTTTTTGTTATTTGCTATCCTTTATTTATTTCGGCTTTCAGGTCATTTGCACCAAAAGATTAGGTTGTTAAACAGAGATGAGCATTGCACCCTAGAGTCAGATACAACTGGCTTTCGAGTAAGGGCAACCTTTACCTTGACCTAGTGGAAGTGGTGGACAGATATTTTTGCTTTTGTAAGAAAAATCTCTCTCTGGAGCAAAACTGACAAAAATGAGAAGACAAGAGCCAATGGAAAAGACAATAGTGCTGGGAAAAGTTAAAGGCAACAGGTAAAGAGCAAGAGCAAATGGATTGAGAAAGAATGTCTCACTTGGAGAAGCCAAAGTCTTCTGCTTGCAGAGCTAAGCAGGGCAGTTGAGGATAGATCTTTTAGAGGTCACTAATTGATTGTTGTCAAAAGCAGACTTGATGGCACACAATAAGAAGTCAGACCACAGTCCTAATCCAGCAGCCTGACTAGGGCTTTCAAAAATTAATTTTGATATACCAGTAGTTTTTGAGCCTTTTATGGGTTTGTCTATAATTCCGTGTTAATTCCCTGACCTATTCTTCCACACATATAGGCATTGCCAAAGCTGGTACAGGTGTGTGGAATAAAACTACCCACATTTGCCCCAACTGGGAGGAAGGGAATAGATTCTTACCACTACCAATTAAGCCCAGAAAAAAAGTCTTCAAACTATAATGTCTTACTTAGGAGGTAGCCCAGAAAGAGATGTCCACCATCTTATGTTGTGCTGTGTAGAACTTGGAAAGAATCATAGATTTGACCTGGAATCCAATTCTTGGCAATTTATCAAGATGCTGGAAAGCAAGCCACACAGACTGTGATGTGTTACAAAATCCTTCCCCCATGAGATGTCATCTGGAGGTATCTTGGATACCTTGGAGCCGTTATTCAGCGAGGAGTCTGTGCTTTGGTAGACATCTCCTTGACAACATTCCACACATGCAAATAGACTTGAAAAATCAAGTCCACTTGCATGCATTTTAGTCATTTGAATATCACGTCACCTGCTGGCTAGGCAGACCATGATGTGTGCCCTCCGCTTTCACCTTGCCCAAGGGATTTGACAGAAGATGCTTTGGTGAGTTTTAGTCTCGGCCTAACATCATTGACAAGAGATGGGCAACACTGCCTAGATATACCTCTCAAGCCCCAGTGCTCCCACAAGGTTGCCATCTGGAGGTGTTAGGCTACACATCCCATTATCCACAAACAGTCAGATTCCCAGTGTGGTGTAGTGTTTAGAATGTTAGCCTGGGACTTGAAAGCTCAAACTTCACTTTATTGCCAAGCTGTAAGACTCACTGGCTGTCCTTGAGTCAGTTGCTTTCTGGCTGGCTGACCTACCTCACATGGATAAAATGTAAGGATAAATTGGAGAGTAATGAGCTCACCGGAAGGAAAGTGCAATATAAATGTTATTTTTTTTAAAAGTGCAACAGAGCTGGAGGGCCCAAACAAGTCTTGAATGTAAAGATTTGGTCTTTACACCAAAGTTCCTGCAAAAAAAGGAAGGCTGTGTCCATCTGACCTCGCAATGACCACAAATAGCTTTGCATCATCTGAAAACTAAGAGGACAGTTCCTACATGCCTGTTCTTATTGAACTCGACAAAGGAATTTGCCTCTGTCTTTGTTGTCCTGTAGCAGTGTCAGGATTAATCGTTTTAAAAATGTACTTCTTCTGCTTCAATAGGTTGCTTCGTCTCTCATATTGCCACCCTGCACTCTC
Organism: Furcifer pardalis; assembly: GCA_030440675.1. NCBI lineage: Eukaryota > Metazoa > Chordata > Lepidosauria > Squamata > Chamaeleonidae > Furcifer > Furcifer pardalis. Next base: position 91,870,465 of record CP126897.1, read on the forward strand.
AATTATTTTGAGGTCCTTTGTCCTGAAAAGGCAGATATTTTTACTCCCTTTGATATCATAATGCATGCATGAGTATATGCAGTTACTGTACGTATCAACTGTCTCTTGTTTTGAAATTGTTCATGAGCTGGTTTACAATAATCAAGGACCACAAATAAAAACAATTCATTAAAAGGGGGAAAAACACAATAGGGTAGAAACAAAAATCTGAAACTACATGAAAACAAGGGGAAACATTTTCCAAACTCCAGAAAACAGAAACAATAAAGATACTTTCATCTGTTTATGCAAACAACAAAAAAGTCTTATGGCGCCTTAAAGATGATTGCATTTTAACATTTCTTAGTCTTAAAACTGGATTTGTTATTTTTTTATTTTTTTGCTTCAACAGACTAAGATAGCAACACTTTAGGAAACCACATCTGAAAGGAAACCACATTTTCCTGTGGTGGAATTTGGCTTTCTGGAGCCTCCATCTTCACCCTTGCTCGAAAGCCAGTTGTATTCCACTCTAGGGTTCAGTGCTCATCTTTGTTTACAAAGAGACAGTGCTGTCTGCATCTGCAGATATTTCTGTGAACATGTGGCAGGCATGACTAGAAACTGTAGTGCACGGAATGCTATTTACCTTCCCACTGAAGTGGTCCCTATTTATCTACTTGCAGTTTCTTGCTTTTGAACTGCTAGGTTGGCAGGAGCTGGGACAGAGACTGGAGCTCATTCCATCATGCAGTACTTGGGTCTTGAACTGCTGACATGCCGACCTTCCAGTTATCAAGTTCAGTGTCTTAACCACTAAGCCACTGCAGATCTATAAATATGCATATGAATAGGGTAAAAAAACACCTCAACAAAAGTATCATCAACTAATGATGTTTTTAAATATATGCATGAATTAATGAACAGAGCTTTGGCCTACATCCTACTCTGAAAAATAATTTCCATAAGGCCAATCACACAAGTCGTTTTGCTTTCTCAGCTGGCTTTTATGTAGCTGATTATGAAACTGATTTCACAGTCAATGGAAGATCCTCTGGGATCCCTTTCATTATAGGGAAGCCTTTGGGGACCAGAGGAGGGGGGAGTCTTTAACTTTTGAAAATCACCACCCTGTTAAAGTCATCCCACTAATAACAATTATGGGAAATTATTGATTTCCTTGCCATCCTATAGGGGCCAGTGGCTTTGCCAGGCTGAAAAGTATACCACAGGACAGAGGCCCATCAGAAGGAGGGATTTCCCCCCCTCCCCAATCACTGCAGTTGATATCATTAGCATTCCACCATGTAACTTATACAACAGGATTCCAACCATTGACTACTGAATGTACTGTTAATTATGTCAATTTTCAATGAAGAATTTTGAGGACCATATGTGCAAACAAATTTCTTTTAGCATTAGCATAAAGGAGTTAATAAAAGTGCATTTTGCTTGAGCACTTTCCACAATGCATCATTCAGTCTTTGTGACCTTAATCTATTACAAATGTATACAAAACGTAGCTCTGTCCACTAAATCCAGCAGTTTATTTTAAAGCTGATATGCCCTTGTCTAGCAGATTTTAGGAGGAACACAATCAAGCTTGCACTGAACATGCATCTTCTTGAAATGTTAATTATAGAGCAACTGCAGCTCCTTTGTACTTTGACCTATTGTGCTATAACTCTTTGTGCTTCAGTTCTTCGCTTAGCAAGATAGGAATATGAAACTTACCTTGTGATATACAGATTCCTTTTCCTGCTCAGTATGGCTAGAGCAGGAATTCTCAGCCTGCGGCCCATGGGTCGGATGCAGCCCACGACGTCATTTCATGTGGGCCCCCACTGCCTCCACCACGCCCGGAAGTGCCATGTGGTGGAGGAAGGGCAAAATGGCTGTCCGGCCACCAAAGCTGTCTGAGTAAGGTGGGGAGAAGAAGGAAGTAGCAACTTTTCTAATTTGGATGCAAGATGCATGTATATGTGTGTTTACATGCATGTTTTTATGTGTGTAAGCCCTGGTTCATCCATCCTTGCCCTGGCTCCTCCATTATTGACCTGTGATTTTTGTCCCACCAACTACAATGGGCATTAGCTACACTGATTTCTGGTGCATTCATTGCAATGCAATTCTATTATAACAACCATACTTTTGGGAACATTAGACCATTAAGATCAGAGACTAAAATTATCTAGCAGCTGCATCACTGATCTCCCCATCTAGACTTTTTATTTTCTGTGCTGCAGTGGCTCTCTGATGCTGCAGCTGTCACAGAGGTTCCTGGGAGTTGTGTCTTTGTTAAACAATTCTGCAGCAATGCAATACCCTATCTTAATCAATTCAGTTGGACTGGGCTAGAACAATGTACAGGCAATGCAGTGCAATGTTATATCTTAAATCAATTCAGTTGGCCCATTCTATAATAACATTGTGACTGAAAAAGACAACCTCTATGACTTGTGACCGCCATTCCCAAAAGTAAACCCTGACTTCAACAAATTGATAACTTTAATAAGGAAAGATTGAAGGAAAGCAGCAGCTTTATAGCCTTCTTAAGTCATTGTACCTTTGCTGCATTTTAAAAGGATGGCTGAGCAAATTTTAGTGCACATACTCTAGTCAGACAGCACTGTGTATTCCAATTTTTTAAAATTTCTTTTGAGAATGATCTGCAAACATCAAAGAGTTTTTATGGTGCCATATTAACAACACAGAACAAAGTGAACAGTTTTGCTTTCCGAAAAGGTAAACAAAGCTGTCATGTATGCTCTGTCATGATCTGACTGGTGATGAGAATTTCCAAAGTGGCTTCTAATCAAAGTGACATGTTGCTGCCTTCCTGTCCATAAAAGTCATGAGAGCTGTAATGACGCATGCTTTCAATGGCATTGCTATTTGGTATGTTTATTTTCTTTGTTCTCACCACAATTTCAACTTCCTATGAATTTGGTTGCCCTTCTTTCTATGGAATGGAAGATGGGAGAAAGTGAAGCAAAATGAGTTCCTGTTAGGTTTAGGACTTGAATCTTAAATAAGTGATTGCTGTTAGGGTGCTTGGAAATAGCGATCATACCAAAAAATTAAAAAGCACAGCTCCTGCAGCCTAATCAGCAGCGTGTGGCTTCCAAGATCGCTGGTTGTTCTGGCAGCTAAAGGCACCCTCTCACCAATCACCTGGTGTCAGGATCTGCAGCAGCTCCCCAGCCTGGAAGCAGCAGCTCTAATTCTTGAAGGAAGGATTTGCTCCCCAACCTGGAAGCAGCTGCTCTAGTGCTTGCAGGATTGGACCCTCACCCTGCTGCAGCTGATGGGCTCTACTTGGAGGCTTTGGGAAGCTGGGCTATATAAGAACCAGCTCTTCCTCATAAAAGCTGTATAAGGTCAGTTAGTAGACCTGTTGTTGCTGCTTGGCTCCTGGATCTTATGCCTTGTTTTTGCTTCCTGTAGACTGTTATTGTACCTTGCTTGTGTTTTTGTTTCTTGGACCCCTTTTGGCTCTGCTCTAGCCCTTAAAGGTCCTCTGCTTCATCTACTCTCTCTGTCACCTGATTTATGGCTAGGTTATACAGTACTATGTTTCTGTTGTCTGGACTCATCTTGTATTTTTGTCTATCTTGGGCTTCATTTTAGACTTGAAATGTTTCCTGTTTGGTCTGTTACCTAGTTGCCCTGGGACCAGGTGTTTGTATTATCTGCCAACTGCTCATGCCCTGGACTCTGACACCTGGTGATCTAGAAAAACTTGTGCCGCTGATTTGGCTGCTGAAACAGTGCTTTGTTTTTTTCCAAAAACTTTCAAAAAAACAACAACTTTTGTTGCATTACTTAGATCTCCTGTTATCTAAGTGATGCATCAACAAAGCAATCTTCTACTGATCATTAAAAATTAATCCATCTTTCCTGACCATCTTCAGACAGCTAAGGGAAGTGTTCAATTTGTCCATATCATAAAGCGGCTTCTCAAATATTTCACATTAAAAATAATTGGTTTTTAGATGGAGGAAGTTGTGCTCTTCCCCCATCCTCAAACAATCCAGGAAATCCTGATGCAACTTGAACTGGGAGGATTAGCGTAGTGAGCCCCAAATAAAGGCATCTATTCAGCTATTTAGGCAAAATCTGTATGTAATTCAGAGATCATCCTAGCTGGTCAATTCTGTGAGCTGCAACCCCATAATTTCTTTTCTTTCTTTGAAAAGATCTGTTACTGTCACTATGAATATGACATGTAAAACTGGTGATGATGGGAACAAAACAACATCATGGCAATCCCATCCCTTTGTTACAGGAAACAGAAAGTCTTATTAGGACATGTTGACTATATTAATACAACCCCACAGTGCAGTGGGTTAATGTAAATTGTGTGCTTAACCAGTCAATATGAAGAGTTCTACAGTTTCCTGCCTGGAGGGTCACCTGACCTGATTAGACTGCTTGCTATTCATTTTTTCTGTCAGGTAGTGTTCAGTGTGTCTGAGGCATTTTTCAGTCATTGTGTTAATATTCTCTCCTCTCAATCAGTCTTCAATTTTTGCCTTACAGGCAAAGTGTATTTGTTTAAATGATTGTACAGAACTGTTTATTCAACAAAGCACATGTTTCCCCCTTCTATTTTAAGAAAGGAACTGTAAGTAAAGAACTGTTTTTTCTTATACTGCAAGATGTGTGGAGAGTTTTGATTTACTGGACTAAAACGGGGCATAATATTTGGAGAACTTGAGTGCTAGAACTATTTTGTTTAATTTCCCCACCTACTGCTGTGCTGTGCAGCATATATTTTAAAAAACTCAACAGGACAGGTATGGACAAGAGGACCATTCAGATTGTTTTTTTTGGATGCTAGCTGTCATCATTCCTCACCCTTACCTGTCCTGGTGTTAGCTGCTGTGTATTCTAAGCCCCACAACACAAACACCCTTCCTATTCTTTTAGGAATTCCTCTCTTTGTGTATGGATGTATATAACTGGCTGGATAGCTCAGTGGTTTAGTTATCTGGCTGCAAATCTGTGCAGCTTGTTCATATCTATCTATATCACTCACATATATATCTTCCTTTCCAACATCTATGTGGAGTCTGAATGAATAATCAACAATTGTGCAGCTGGATCCCAAGCTGTGCAAATATACCCTAACCCATTATTATTGTAGCAGGAGAGATTTGCAATGGGGATGCCATTAATATCAGCAGAGATAAACACTGTGATATCTATTTTTAGACAAGAGCAGATTTTCTTCTCCTTTGGATGTTAGCTGCTGAACTGATGCTTGTCTAGTCAACATTTTGTCATTATTGGAACGCTATACTAACTGTGCAGGAAAGCTATTTAGACATCTCGGGCACACTTTGTTCAATACTTGCAGTACAATAGAATCTGAACTCACACAGCTTAAGGCTTCAGTGAATGCACTAAATCTCAACCTTATATATTTGGATACAACATGTTTGTTCCTGTATATTATTGCTTATATATTTAGATCAACTGCAAAAAATGCTTTACTGTTATTTTTCCAAAACACACACTTATCACTGTTGGTAGGAAGCTTGTATGCAATTACATTGGCACAAAGGCCGCTCTACACAGGCGCACAGAGAAGAATGCACAGCAGATATGAGAAAATTAGGTAAGGGTAAAGGTCGCCTTTGCTTGAAAGCCAGTCACATCTGACTCTAGGGTTCAGTGCTCATTTCTGTTTATAGCCAAAGAGCCAGCACTGTCTACTTTTGCAGAAGTTTCCTTGGACATGTGGTAGGCATGACTAGACACTGGAGTGCACGGAACACTGTTTACCCTCCCACCAAAGTGGTATTTATCTACTTGCAATTTCTTGCTTTCGAACTGCTAGGTTGGCAGGAGCTGGGATAGAGATGGGCGCTCACTCTGTCATGCAGTGCTCGTGTCTTGAACTGTTGACCTGCAACCCTTCCAGTTATCAAGTTTAGCATCTTAACCACTAAGCCGCCACAGTCCCTGCAAATGTATGACTGAAGTACTCATTATCTATTACAATTAGACATTGAGTCCTGGGCTTCTTGGATTCGAAGTCCAAAAGTCTGGAGGGCTTGGGGTTTCTTGCTTCACATGGAAGTGCAGGTAGTAGTAGGTAGTAATCATTTCCAAATAGGTATGATGTTTACAAATATATTGGTACCATTCATATCATTTTAAAAATCAAAGACAATTACCTATGTAAAATCTACCCTTCCACCTGAACATGTACAGGTGCCCTTCCAGTGATGGCAAACCTTGGCACTCCAGCTGTTCTTGAACTTCAATTCCCAGAAGCCCTGATCAACAGGAGTGCTGACTTGGGCTTCTGGTAATTGAAGTCCAAGAACACCTGGAGTGCTAAGGTACACCATCACAGCCTTAGACAATTTGGTTGAACAAGTGGGGTTTTGGAGGTTCTTTCGTTAAAACAGAAGGCTGTTATGCATAGACAATGTAAGACCTGTAGATTCTCTGGCCTCTATATTACTCAATCTGTGGCACTGTGTGTTGCCTCCCTCCCACATAGTGACACCTACCAATAAAAATATTTAAATACAGATCTTTGTGAAAATGTAGCTTCTAGCTTCAGAGGAGAATAAGATCTGGTGAGGGACATTTTAAAATACCAAGGTAGATTTCCCCCCCTTGAATTTGCTTGTGCAAGAAAAATCCATACAGGTAAATAAAAATGTTCTTCACGTCTCACCACACGAAACTAAAGACAACTACTTATTACACGTTAAATTCAAATGGCATATATGAGACATTAATTTTGTCAGATCTCCAATGTCCGAGTGTGATGAACAATAAACAACACAGTCTTGAATGTTTACACCAAAGAACCAGCTGCCACAAAAGCAAGCCAAAGTCTTTCCAGGAGGAAAAAAAATCAGGGAAGCTTTGTCTGTGCTTGCATGAAACTGCTCCCCTTATAACTTTCTAATGCAACAGACAGCTTGTATTTCTTCTAATTAAAGAGGAGACTTGCTGAGTATTTACCCCAAGATGAGAGCAGAATTATTACTAGTAATAAGAGACAGGGCTGTGATGGCTCAGTAGTTAAGAAGCTCACCTTGTAATCTGGAAGGTTGGCAAGTTAGCAGTTCAAAACCCGGGTACTGCATGGCGGATTGAGCGCCTGTCTCTGTCCCAACTCTTGGGGACATGAAAGGAGCTATTTGGACATTCCCTGAGCAGAGTTTCTCCAGCAAAAATCCTTTCAGCCCAGAATAATTTCTGACAATAAATTATTATTAGTAATAAGAGGCAAGTGTTGCAGGACAGCAGAGAGGTTGGCAGAAGCTGGGACAGAGATGGAAGCTCACTCCATCGTGCAGCACTCAGGTATTGAACTGCTGACCTGCTGACCTTCCAGTCATCAAGTTCAGCATCTTAACCACTAAGCCCCGCAGTCCCTTGGGAGCGACTACTCAGAGCTTATATATATTTGGGTGCTTCAGAGGGACAGAGATGCCCCTCAACTTAAAGGGAATCCTCTTGACCTGAGACCAGTTATCTTCTACCAACATCGCCTTAACCATTGGCTGTAAACTCCCCATCTGCATTCCACCAAGGAACTCCAAGGGTATCTTAAATAGCTTTCTCTGTCGGTTGCCAGCGCTCTGAATCCGTTGAATAATGTGGCATTTCTTTGCCAATTTTATAGCACTGGCATAGCTCCTGGAGCATTCCTCAACAGACAAAAGGTTGTCATCCATGGGAGCTCTCCACCATATGTCCTCTAGCCTCCTCCTTCTACACTTCAAAGTTTCACGTTCTTCACCAAACTGCAGAGCAGGATGAAGTCTGGGCATGGGTTTGGCATTACCAAAATACTATTTTTGGTATGTACTATTTCCCCCCTGCGGCAGGGGTTCCCAACCTTTTCCTGCCGTGGGCCAGACCACATCCCCTGGACAGCTGGTCCTATGGTTCCTCCTGCCATAAATGCTGCAATAAAATGCATCTGTGGTTATCATAAATGTGTTTACAACAGCCGCGGGTGAATTTATGGCAGTGTTCACAACAGGTGTGTGTGTGTTTTACAGCTGTCGTAAACATATCCACTTTCACTTCTGGTAGCGGTGAGAGCGGTGGCTGGCCACATGAAATGGTGCTGTGGGCCAGGGCTGGCCCACAGGCCATAGGTTGACCACCCCTGCCCTACAGAGATGACAGCACTGTATCATCATCCTGTTTGTTCAAAGATCCTTGCAAGTCGTTGTGGAAACCATTAGGATCCATAAGCCTGCAAGCGCAGACCAGTTAGACAGGAAAATATGACCTTCAGTGGGTCAGATGTCTATAACAAAAGTTTCATTTTTTTTAATTAAAAAAAATCCAGAATTCTACTGCAGTTATGTGTTGGAACTCCAAACTTGAATTATGAGTGTAGCAGCCAGTTAAATGTGATGGCAAAGCCCTCATTAACATAAAAATGATAGGATCATTGCTGCAAATGTCACTCCAGCTTATTTTTTCCAGCTGGAGGTGTGCAGACCTTGAAACAACAGGATATACAGTACACTTGCTTTCAGGAATTCTCTCTTACTTAACTCAACTTTCATTTGGATACTGTAATTGGTTTACAACATTAGTGCAGTCAATAACACCTCTCCCCTCAAAGTATAATTTTGCTGCAGATTTTGCTAGAACAGACAAATTGTATCATATGCCTTTAGGTTAGGGGTGTCCAAACTACAGCCTGTGGGCCAGATCCAGCCCCCAATGCCAATTCATCCAGCCCACACCACCCTCATTGTTCCCAGGAGAAGAAGTAAAATGCATCTGGGCATGGTTTACTTCCACTTCTGGGAGCGATGATGGTGGTGCAGGCCAGATGAACTGGCACTGGGGCCTGGATCTGGCCCACAGGTCATAGTTTGGGCATCCCTGGTTTAAACAGAGAAAATGGCAGCCTAAAATCTATCTCATCCTGTTGCAAAACAGATTGAAAAGCATGTTTTACTTCCGCTTCCGGTGGGAGGAGCCACGTGACTGGCCCGCTGAAACATGTGACCAGCCCACAGCCAAGTTTGGGCACCTCTTCTTTAGGTGATGTAATTGATGGTCACTGGATCATGGGGCGTTGCCTACTGAAATCCAACCAATTCTAAACCTGTCAACCTTTTCCAGGGACTTCTGCACTCATTTAATTCAAATAGGTTTTGAGATACATCTTGAAATGCTCTTGAATAGAGGACTGGCCTATCTTCATGCAAGGAGTGGCAGGCTGCTGGCAAAAAGTGCCAAAGACAGCAGCAAGGTTTTGGAAAAGTTGTGCCATGTGGATGCTCCTGAAGGCAACAGGTCAGCTTAGGGAGATTTCTTCTTCTGTGTCTTCTAGGCCAGATATGAAACTGCCAAAATGAAGCCACCTTTTGGTGAATTCATTCTGCAGTTCCTTTTGCCCAATCTAGTGTGAGAAAGATTAGCTGGCACTGGGTGGCCATTGCCTGGGGTACGCCTGATTGTGGTTCAAAAATAACTTAGGGGGTAAAGTGCCCCTATGAGAATTGTGTGCCATATGACTTCTTCTTTTGCAGTCTCTCAGACACCAATTCATTTTTCTGGCACTCCATCAGATAACAGTTCATTATTGTGGCATGCCATCTATTGTCACTTGTGCATGCAACACGGCCAGCCCATCTTAACTTGTTCATCAGGTATTCTGTTACTACATCTTTTAGCAGTGATCTTCACCTGATATCCTCATCCTCACAGATGGGAAGATTTTCTGAAGAAAAATGTTGGACCAACATGGAGAAGAACTGCCTGGAACAGATCATTATGGACAGAAGTTGTGCAGAATGTCATCAGAGACATCTTCTCATACGAGGACTCCTTGCTGAATAACGACACCAAGATATCCAGGGTATGACTTCTTCATCATTCTTAGGCAAACCTCCAGGCATGATGGAGGCCAATGTCCCATTGCCAATGTGGAAGAAAGTTCAGTCAGCAGCCCGTTTGGTTTTTACACATCCTCCTCTCCTCATCTCTGTTAAAATGGTAAATTCTACATTCATCCTCTCTCTAGTATTTGAGATTCAGACTACAAACACTTAGAATTGTGGGTGGCTCATGGACCAGTACATGGAAAGTGCCTGACCCAAAAATCTTAGAAGGGGGGCTTCCCCTTACCCATCTTCTTCTTCCGTGTCTAGACCAGACATGAAACTGCCAAAATGAAGGCACCTTTTGGTGACTTCATTCTGCAGTTCCCTTTGGCTGACCTAGTATGAAAAAGGTTAGCCAGCAACACAAGGGTAGCTGTTGCCCAATTGTGGTTCAAAAATACCACAATCATCTGTGTACCCCTCCCCTTACCCTGATCATGAGCCATCATTGCTCAGAGCTGTTACGGTTAAATAAAAGTGCTCAGTGCAGGATGGAAGCAAATATATAGTAGCAACATCACTTGTTCTCACAATCTCATGAAAAGGTTCCAAAGCTATACAACTGAGCACCTCTTAAGGAGACTAAAGGAATGGTTGGATCCAGTTGTGCTGGTAACTTTAGGGTGGCCACATGAAATGGAAGACATTTCTTCTGTGTTTTAAATGGATGTGCGGAAGAGGAAATTTCAGTAGACATACTTTGCAAAATAAACCTGTTAAATTTTCATCTCAAGCACAACTGTGAGATGTTTTCCATTTCACGTAGCATCTCTATGCATCTCCCATTGTCCACACCAGCCAAGCTGATTCGGAGATAATGGGGAGTCAAGGTCCAATGTATCTGGTGAGCAGAAGATCAGGGAAGGCTGCAAGGCAGCAACAATGGCCAAGGGGTTTTGTCCTCTTCCTGAGATTCCCAAGGGGCATCCAGTTCTGCTTGTGGGGAAGAGGATACTGACCTTGAGCACTTGGAGAAGAATCCACTAACAGGGTGCTGTCTGGCCAATTGTGGGCTACCCAGTGAAGTCTGACTTATGGCAACCCTTTCCAGAGTTTTCCAGGTAGAAAGCACTCTGAAATGGTTAACCATTCTCTCCCAACCTTCTAGTCCAAACTGCTGAGGTCATCAAACTGAGCATCTTAACCACTAAACCACCGCACCCTCTCCTCCTCTTATCGTTCCAACTACAGAGGAACCAGGGGCCATGGTGGCTTAGTGGCTAAGATGCTCAGCTTGATGACCTCAGCAGTTGGGCAGTTCGTGACCCGAGTGCTGCAAGATGGAGTGAGCTCCTGTCATCTGCAGCTCCTGTCAACCTAGGGGTTTGAAAGCAAGAAATTGCAAGCAGATAAACAGGTACCACTTGGGCGGGAAAGGTAACAGTGTTCCATCCCCTCTGGTGTCAAGTCATGCCTGCCACATGACCACACAAACCTCTGCAAATGTAGACAGCGCTGGCTTTTTGTTAATGGAGGTGAGCACTGCCCCCTAGTCGGACACGACTGGATTTCTAGCAAGGAAGCCCTTGACCTTTACTATATAAATCCGTGATGGCGAACCTTGTCACTCCAGGTGTTCTGGAACTTCAATTCCCAGAAGCCCTGATCAGCAGGAGTGCTGACCTGGGCTTCTGGGAACTGAAGTCCAAGAACAGCTGGAGTGCCAAGGTTAGCCATCCCTGCTATATATGCTAAAAGGAACCATTAGAAACACCCACAACAGAACCAGGCTGGCTCTTTTCCCTCAGGCCACCCGAACCCTGAGGGGCGCCTTTCTCCTGGGTCGCCTCGAGAGGGGGGGGGGTGTCGTTCTCGGGGCCCTTTGCCCTCCCCCCCTCTTCACACACGCACCCGCCGCCAGAAGCGGGGGGGGGAGGGAGGGAGGTGACGCAATGCCTGCAATCCCGAGGAGGGCTCCCCGCGCGCGGCCCCGCCCGAGCCGAGCCCGAGCCCGAGCCGAGGAGGCGCCGCCGCTGCCTATCATCAGCGGAGCTCTGCGCCGGGGCGCTCCCGCCAGCGCCGCTGCCTGCAGGTGAATTGAAAGTCGTTGGCGGGTAGCGAAGGACGCGGCTGCCGCCAACCTCCTCCCCCTGCTGCAGTAGTATAGTAATAGTACCAGCAGAGGCAGAGGCAGCGAAGGCTTCCCCTCTCGCCAGCCTCTCCCCAGGCAGGGCGAAGCCTGCGCTGTCCCGGGTTCTGAGGCGGCGGCGGCGTCTCTCCGGCCAGCCTTCGGCTCCCGTTTGGCCCGTCCGGGCATGTCTGCGGCGCGGGGCTTCCCTTCCGCCCGAGACCTGGAGGGAGCGGGGAGGACCGGCAGCCTCAGGCGCCCGAGTAAGTAGCCCCGAAAGTTACGCACTGGACCGGAGTCCTCGGGAGTCGGGGCAAAGCAAGCAGCGGGAGGGGGTGTGAGTGTGAGTGAGTGTGTGTGTTGCCGGTGGGGATTCCATACTGGGTTGGACATCGTACCTATTTGGAAATGCAGACAGAGCTTTGAAACAGAGATGAGCACTGAACCCTAGAGTCGGATACGACTGGCTTTCGAGCAAGGCGCACCTTTACCTTTACTACCTGCACTTCCATGTGAAGCAGGGAACCTCGAGCCCTCCAGATTTTGGACTTCAAATCCAAGAAGCCCAGGACTCCAATTGTAATAGGTTATGGGGACTTCAATCATACATTTGCAGGAACTGGGGTGGCTTAGTGGCTAAGACGCGGAACTTGACGACTGGAAGGTTGGTAGGTTAGCAGTTCGAGACCCGAGTGCTGCACAGCGGAATGAGCCCCCGTCTCTGTCCCAGCTCCTGCCAACCTAGCAGTTCGAAAGCAACGAATTGCAAGTAGATAAATAGGTATCGCTCCGGTGGGGAGGCAAACAGCATTCCGTTCAGTCCGGTATCTAGTCATGCCTGCCACATGCCCAAGGAAACGTTTGCAGAAGCAGACAGCGCTGGCTCTTCGGTTATGAAATAGAGATGAGCACTAAACCCTAGAGTCGGATACGTGTGGCTTTCGAGCAAGGGCGACTTTTACTGTAACAAAAAAAAGCAGGCCGTAACCAATGGCAAAGAAGAGGTGGTGGTAAGTGATTGGTACTGTTACATACTATCAAGTTGTCTCCAGCTTGTTGTCACCCTGTGAAGTAGGGCCTTCCAAAATGCCCTGTCCTCAAGAAACTTGCCTAATTCCTGTGAGCTGTACCTTGTGGTTCCTTTGAGGATAGCTCCATCTCCCGCTGGGCTTTCCTCTCTTCCTGCTGCCTTGCCAGAGTTCACATGTGTGATCTGCAGTTCCCTCCCCCTTGCCTTAGAAAATAGATTTGGGATGTTAAATTCGGATGAGCCTCAGTGTAAGTGCAGCGTGGCTACTACAAGCTGCATAATTCCAGATTGGCAAGGAGAAGCCATATTAATATCCCTTGTGAGCATGGCTGGATTGAGATTTGCACATTTTACGAGCCTTATTTTTGCCAGAGCAGAAGAGAAAGCACCTGTGCATGTTGTTGCTGGCAGAGAAGGGGTAGAACGTGTCTTCAGTGACACTAGTGGATGTGGAAAGGATTTGAGGGTGGGGAGACTGATCCCTCCAAATAGAATTAAGAAGATTGAGTTATGTATATACAGTACTGTAAACAGTTGCATGACATAAAAACGTCATTCTATAGAGTGGGATTTAACACACATTCTTTGCATATTTACTGAAAGTTATGTGGCTAATGAAATAGCTGCAGGGGTAGGGATGAGGGGATTACCTCCATATCAATTTTGGTAGGGATAGATTTTATGTTTGGTTGTCTGTGAAAGTGAGATCTCGTCTTTTAGAAGGGTAGTCCTGTTAAATCTCTTAGCTCTGCAGCAACAAAAATAACTAATAGTCCATTGATATCTTAAAGTTGGACAGATTTACTTTATGAGAGAGTAAACAGAACAAAACAACAACAAAGGCATAAAAACGTTGTGGCACCTTGAAGACTAACTCTTGTATTTAAATGTGAGCTTTCATGGATCAAGTCCAAGTGGTTACCACTTCAAAGATATACTTTAGATCATCCACAAAAACTCATACTTTTAATAAATATGTTAGTTTTTAGGCTGCCACAATGCTCTTTGTGCTTATTCTTGATAGCTGTATGCATTAGCAAATACCTTTCTTGATTTTTCGTTGTCTAATGCAGGGAGAAGTTGCCTGAACAATGGGAAATATAACTTTTGTTTTGAGACAACCTTATTTTTTTTTGGGGGGGGGGGTGATGGGAGAGAATGACATATGTCCCAACTTGCTGGACCTGGAACCTGTTAAGTCTCTCCCCCTCCCAAAAATTTGGAGTGTGATATACTGTACAAGGGAATGATAATTATAGTCAAGTGTGGTGCTAATTTGGCTGCTTATTTTAAGATTAAATGCAGTTTCTTCTGCATTAGCTCCTAGGTGCCTTTCTTGTGAACTTTGTCCTCTACCTCTGCACCAATCTGTCATCTCTATGGAGAATAATATGGGGATTGTGACCTTGAAACACTCTTTCTTAGAAAAGGCAACGGTCCCCCCCCCCCCATCCCTTTCCTAACCTGCAGTATTTTGCTTTTGTTGCATTCAGGCAACCTTAGACTCTATATTTCTTTTGTGTATTTTTCTGGGACGAATCTCTTCAGTGCTCATTTCTCACTGTGCATGATGCTTATGCCTCCTGGTACACAGCTTGTGTTGCCCTTGAGCTGTGGATTGCTATTGCCTTAGCAAAACTTCTTTCTGCTTGGTGAAAACTTTATTCCTATGTTCTGTGCTGTTAATGTCTGGCTGCAACTACAAGGTAGCAGCTGCTGCTTGCCCCATGGATATATGCTGAGCTCTGCAGAAGGACCTGCATAAGCAGATAATTTCCTGGACTTGTTCCTTGCAGGGAGCAGCTGCCTGAGGAATGGAAAATGTAACTTTTATTTTGGACCAACCTTTTGTGTGTGTGTGTGTGTGTATGCCATAAATCCCAAGGTGCTGGGGTTTCTTTGTTTTCCCCATCTGTAGCCACTTGCACCCCCTAAAAGATGCTTAACTGGAAAGATGAGTTGGTGGCAGTTTCTGAGCATTGTGGGATTATAGTTGCTGGTGGAGGAGGGAGTTGTTCAAAATCAGGCAAGGAGATGACGTTAAGGTCAGATGGTATAAGGATGAGGGTGCTAAGAATTATTTATTTATTTATTCGGCTTGTATGCCGCTCTATTCGCCAAAGCAACTCAGAGCGGCTAACAGTATTACAATCTCAAATATAAATATGACATAATATAAATATAGCAACAAATGTATTATGGGGGAAAAGAAGTGATTGAATAGCTCAATGAGATGGAACAGCCTGGAATGTGCTTTGTAGGAGAAGAGATAGTCTTGGATGGTCAAAGGAATGGTAACCACTTCTGTGTACTCTACACCTAGAAAAATGTAGAAAGGGTCATTATAACTTGGAATTGACTTGATAGAATGTAATTATTATTGATGGAAGGAGAGTTGCTCATTCCCTTCCTTACCCCATTCTTCACTGTTTAGGCTCTATAGGTCAGAACTCACAAAGTAACTTTTCAGGCATTGTTCCCACCTCTCAAAAAATGCTTCTCAGCCACTAACTCACTGCATGTCAAAGGTGTTGAGACAGATCTACTGATCTGGTTATGGTTAAGGATGTTAAGAAATCTGGAAGGGGTATTCCTGCCTGAGTTAAGTTTTCCAGATTTCCCCAGCTAAGAGGAAAGAAAGGCTATTAAATTAGTGGATGTATGCAGTGGTGGGCAGCTACCGGTTCGGCTGAACCAGTAGCGGAAATCCGGAGGGGTTCACAGGTGTGTGTGTAATAAACCCCCTGGGCGACCGGTTCGGTCGCCTCTCTGGCCGCCCTCCAGATTTCTTTTCTGGGCAGCCCAAAATGGCTACTCGGAAGTGCGCATGCGTCAAAACACCATTTGACACATGCACACTGAACAATAGACGTGTGCATGCATCAAATGGTATTTTGATGCATCCGCACTTCTGAGCAGCCATTTTGGGCTGCCCGGAAAGGGTGCAGTGGCGTCCTTGGAGCGGCGGCGGCGGCCTTTCCTTCACCGCTGACTGCCAACGCTGCTCCCACGGCAGCACCACCGGGCCTGGCCAGGCCAGGCCAGGCTAGGCTGTGCTGCCGCACTGCTGCCACCTACCTGCTGCTCTTCTACCCCAGCAAAGGTAAGGAACTAGGGTTTGTTTTCTTTGTGTTTCGGGTGGGGGATATTATATGTAGTGTGTTTTTATTTTATTTTTATGTATACTGATTCTTTATTTTTATTTTATTTTATTTTACTTTGGCTCTGCCTACAATGTCATGATGTCATGATGTTGGGTCCACCCATCATGTCATGACATTGGCTCCGCCCATAATGTCACAGCGTCATGACATCACAACATTGGCCCCACCCATGACGTCGGCCCCGCCCACAGTGTGGTAGTAAAATTTTTGGCTGTCCACCACTGGATGTATGGCATTCAGCTGTGTGCTAAAGTGTCTTATCCAAAATGTTGCCCTATAACTGAGATGTATTACAACTTCAGTTTTCCTAGTTAGTGGCAGACATTGCAGTTCAACATGTCTGGAAGCCATTGTGTTTTAGAAGACTGATAAGGATGTTGAATAAGTTACTTCTTTAACTAGGGCCAATTTAGCTGAAGTGATTTCTTGTCTGAATAAATAAATAAATAAATTTTATGGACTGAAATCTGCGAGAAATTGTAGCAGGCTTTAGACAGTTTTGTGGGGTTTTTTTTGCATTTCACAATTACAGGCTCTATCTAGCAAATCACTGACACTTAGGTGATCACCTGTATTTTTGTTTGTTTGCTTCTTTGTTGTTCTGTTGTGCATTATGTTATGTCTTAAGGGCTTCAATATATATCCTGTAGAATAGGGGTTCTCAAGCTTTTTAAGCCAGGGACCAGATCACACACCCTCAGACTGTTGGTGGGACAGACTGGTGGCCCCTTGCTGCTGCCATTGGGGATAGTGGTGGTGGACCCCTAGCATCCACCATTCCCCTCCCCTATGCCACCGCCACTGCTGCCAACACTCCCATACACACCACCAGCCCAGCCCACAAACACTCCTCCCCCCATGACAACACCAATGCCACTTCCCTGCTTACTGGCCTGCTGTGGGTGAAGAAGGGATCCTGACTGCCCTTGCCCATGCTCGGCCAGAGTGGAATTCAGGAAGGACATGGCCAGCTGTGTATATCTTCCGCTTTCGTTTCTGCCACCGCCACAGCTATCCTTTTCCCCTCTTCCTGGCTTGGTGTGTCCCTAGCACTGATCTATAGCAAGGCAGATGTTGTAAGTCTTGTTACAACATCTGGCTTGCTATGGAGCTGTGTTAGAGGCACATCAAGCCAGGCAGAGAGGAAAAGGATGGTGGTGGTGGCAAGAGCGAAGGCATGGGGCAGATAGAATGGTGCCACAGGCCGTATCTGGCATGCAGGCTGTAGTTTGAGTATCCCTGCTGTTGAAGGAAGAATAAACAGGATCATATTCTTCTGATCAGCTTCCCTTAAAAGATCATAATTCAGCTTGACCAGTGCTATCTCTGTGCCAAGGAACAGTCTAAATTGCAACTGGAACAGCTCTAGGTTTCCTCTAAGAATGCCTGCAACTGGTCTTTATCAACTTATCCATGAACAGAACATTTTCAAGAGGCCTGAAATTACTTAAGTAAGGCAAAGGTCACCCTTCCTCGAAAGCCAGTTGTATCCAATTCTAGGGCTCTGCGCTCATCTTCGTTTATAGCGAAAGACCCAGCACTGTCGGTTTCTGCAGATGTTTCCATGGACATGTGGCAGATATTACTAGATACTAGAGTGCACGGAACACTGTTTACCTTACCACCGAAGTGGTACATATATATCTACTTGCAGTTTCTTGCTTTTGAACTACTAGGCTGGCAGGAGCTGGGGCAGAGATGGGAACTCACTCTGTCATGCAGCACTCTGGTCTCGAACTGCTGATCTGTTGACCTTCTGGCCATCAAGTCCAGTGTCTTAACCACTAAGCCACTTAAGTTACCTGTCACTAAATTAAGTTTTTTGAGGAAACAGTTGTTGCTTTCATATAGGATGACATATAACCTTCCTGTAGAGAGAAGTTAATAATATTAACGGCCCATTTCTCCATCACTTCATTGGTTGACTTTAAAAGCCATGATGGGCAAAGATTGAGTAAAGTGGTAGTGCTTCCCAATGAGAAGACTTTACCTTCATCTAATTCACTCCTGCTTGGCATGGCTGTAACTATTGCCTTGTTTAGATCTTTCTCTCCTATTATCCTTGGCCTCTATGCTTTGCCTGGCTAATAGGACTATTGCTTGCTTTGGATTGACATTTATGGCCTTTTCCAGGATTATCCCTCCAGCCATAGTGGGCTTTTGTCTTTCTATCCTACCTCCCAGAGGATCAAGTGGCTCAGATGAAGAATGTAACAAGATGTGGCATCAATCAAAATGTGACAATAGAGGACCAGAGAGAGAGAGAGTAAAGTGGATTTATTAAGCAAAATGGATTTGGCTGTTTCATATGTTGCCAAAATGATTTTTATAGCATACTGATTGCTGAACATAAATGAACTCCTCAGCTCATGAGTGGAGTATGGAAATCAGAAGCAGTCTGATCCACAATTCTTATTCTTATTCTTCCTCCTCCTCCTTGTCACAATCTTCCAGGAGACTCTTTCTGTGTACCTAATCCCTAACATTAAATGACCATCTTCTAATCTCAGAAATAACATTTTGGAAGAATAGCAAAAGTTAATTGTTACACAAAAGTTGCACTGTTCATTTTATTATTATTATGTGGCAAAATGTCCCATGCTCAACAGATCATCTCAGCTATTTTTATTCAAGTCTGGGTTCCTTTACAGCAGGGGTGCCCAAACTTTTTGCACAGAGTACCTGACCACGCCCTGGAACAGCTGAGTGGGCCTGACCATAACCCCAGAAGTGGTTTCGCCACTACATGAAGTTTATTTATGCGAATCTGTGCATGTGCAAATGTGTCCCTGCACTCTCAGAAGTGGTTTTGCTACTCCTGGAATTAGTGTTGCCACTTCTGGAAGTGGTTTTGCCACTCCTGGAAGTAGTTCTAGATACAGATGTCCATTGGTGGGTGCGTCCCCCATCCACTTCCAGGAGTGGTGAGGACATCAGGGGCTGGATGAATTGGCATTGGGGGCCTGATATGGCCTGTGGGCCATAATTTGGGCATCCCTTCTTTAGGGAGTCAATCCACTTCATGTTTGGTCTTTCTCTTTTTCTGATGCCTTCAACCTTTCCCAGCATTGTTGTCTTTTTCAGAGAGTCTTGCCTTCCCATAATGTGCCCCAAGTAAGATAGCCATAGTTTCATCATGATTTGTTCTCAGACTCACTTTGTTAGTCTTTCTGACAGCCCAGGGTACAATATTTGCAAAATACTCCTCCAGCATCCTATTTCTAATGGATCACCCCCCCCCCCCAAGTCAGCTTTCCTTACTGTCCAGCTTTCATATCTGTACATTGTGGTTGGGAATTCAAGAGGACAGAGGATCCCACTCTTGGTTTTCAGTGACATATCTTTACACTTGATGATCTTTTCTAATCCTTCATTGCTGCCCTTTTAGACCTCAGCATTCTTTTGATTTCTTGGCTACCGTATTCAATTGAATTGATTATTGAACCCAAACAAAGGTTTGGGATAGGAAAAGGAGTAAGGTGCAGTTTGTCACTCTATCTATTCAACCTTCTGGAAGGGCCTTAAAACCTGGCTGGCAGGGCAAGTGTGGGGATCTAGGAATGTAGGGTCCCATGTTGGGTGGCTGATCTAATGGGACAGCCACTCTTCCTGCTTCTCGCTGTTTATGTGTTGTAACTTTTAATTTTAAAACCCTTTTAATATTTTATAAATTATAGCTTTTAACTTGAGTTCTAATTTAAATTTTAATATGAGTAGGGTAGGATGAGATTGGTCAGTCTGTTACACTGACGTGGGAATTTATAGTTTAAACTATGCCTTTTTTATTCTTGTTGTAAGCCGCCCAGAGTCGGGTTTACCTGATTGGGGCGGGATAATAAATCTGAACAAATAAATAAATAAATAATAACCTATAGTGCGCAATGCAGGGTTGGACGAATCACAATTTGGGATCAAAATTGCTGGGAGAAATATCAACAATTTGAGATATGCAGATGATACTACCCTAATGGTAGAAAGTGAGGAAGACCTAAAGAAGTTCTTGCTTAGATTGAAAGAAGAGAGTGCAAAAGCTGGCTTGAGATTCAACATCAAGAAAACCAAGATAATGGCAACAGGACCTATCAGTCCCTGGAAAATAGATGGGGAAGAGGTAGAAGCAGTGACAGACTTTACTTTCCTAGAATCAAAGATCACTGTAGATGGTGATTGCAGCCATGAAATAAAAAGGTGACTGATTCTTGGAAGACAAGCTATGAGAAACCTGGGGAACCTAGTTAAAAGTGGAGACATCACGCTGCAAACTAAAATTTTCATAGTCAAAGCAATGGTGTTTGCAGTAGTAATGTATGGCTGTGAGAGCTGGACCATAAGGAAAGCTGAGCGCAAAAGAGTAGATGCCTTTGAGATATGGTGTTGGAGGAGAGTTTTGAGAGTACCCTGGACAACAAAGAGAACAAATAGGTCAATCTTGGAAGAAATCAACCCTGACTGCTCCTTAGAAGGTCAAATAGTAAAGACAGTGGTGAGCATCAGCAGGTTCGCACCAGTTCGCCAGAACCACTAGCAGAAATTCTGGCTGGCCCCACCCATCCAAGTTTTGAAATAAAGTAGTCCTAATCTTGGTGCAATGCAGGGCTTCCCCCCTGACCACACCCACCATACCAAGCCCACCATGATGAAGATTGAATCAGCTGAGTGCTAGAAGTGGCTGACTAACGGCCACACCACAGAGTGTGAGAGTGTTTGGTTGGATGCAGTACAAAACAAACTTTCAGCTTGGGTAGTTAGAAGTTTCTATATTTACACTATATACAACAAGGCACGAAGTGCAAAGCTACACATGTCTTAAACTCAGACCATGTGCTGCAGCAAGTCTATATACAAAGTCTATGAGAAGCTTCACACGCTTATCCTCTGATAGTAAATCAAACACAGTCCAAACCTTATCTGCTCCTTGAAGGTTGGCTTCGAAGATAGCAAGCTCTCTCTCTCAAGTTTCAGAGTCTTTTATCAAAGGCACCACAATGTGGTATCGGCATGTTATCTCAGTCTTGCAGTCGGCAAGGCAAAAAAACATACCAAGCAAACGACAGACGCAGTCCAACAGTTAGCTGGCGACGATGGCAACAGCAGTGTCAGACGGCAGGCAGGCTACAGCATACGATGGCAACAAACTGACACGAAGCAAGCAACGGCACGAAGGTAAAATGGCACAAGAGCAATGGGGCTGAGTCTGTTGCCTCAATTTATCCTACATTCTGAGCCATAATCATAACACCTGGTTGGAGTTACTTGCAGAGCCTTAAAGGTATACTCATCTCTTGCTCTTGGAGCAAACACCAATACAAGTATCCTAACATGTTCCCCCTTTTGCGACAAGAGCACTCATTCGATGAATGATACCTATACGAAGATACAGATAACATATACAGAGATACAGAAACACATTTACAGTATACCAAACATCTCTATGCAGTATTTATGTTTCAACAGTGGTAAGGGTTTTATAAACACATCTGCCGGATTTTCTTCCGTGGGAATGTATTCTAGTTTAATGAGGTTCTTTCGAACTGACTCTCTAACATTGAGGTATCTGAGATCAGTATGCTTAGACCGGCTTTTAACTCCGATACTATTAGCAGTGGTTATAGCTGCTTGATTATCCTCATATACCACTATTGGTTCGGTACAACTTACGCCTAAGTCTTTCATAAGTTGTACTAGGTGCACTACTTCAGTGCATGTCAATGACAGGCAAGAGAATTCTGCCTCCATAGTAGACAAGGTTATATGTTTCTGTCTTAAGGACTTCCAGTCTATCGGTGCACCCCCTAAGGTGACTACCATCCCTGATGTAGATTTTCTGGTGTCAGGGTCTGAGGCGAAGCTTGCATCGGCATAGACTGCTAGTGATAGACTCCCTCTTGGCTCCAGATATAATGCCTTCCTGATCGAATACTTTAGGTATCTCAGGACCCTCTTTGCTGCTTGCCAGTGTCTCTCTCTCGGGTTTTCGGAGTATCTGGCTAATTGATTTGTAGCAAACGATATATCTGGCCGAGACCATGCAGCGATGTATGTTAAACTTCCTATTAGTGACCTGTAAATACCCTTATCAAATGCTGGCCCTTCATCCACTTCTTTAAGGAATCCCGGGGTCATAGGAGTGTTGCATGTTTTCGAAAAATCAAGTTTGTACCGCTTGATTAACTGAGCTATTTTCTCAA
The DNA here is from genome assembly GCA_030440675.1 of Furcifer pardalis. Taxonomy (NCBI): domain Eukaryota; kingdom Metazoa; phylum Chordata; class Lepidosauria; order Squamata; family Chamaeleonidae; genus Furcifer; species Furcifer pardalis. The sequence continues at coordinate 91,892,784 of CP126897.1, forward strand.
CCTGTGACAGCTTATACCCCCTAGCTGTCTTTTCGATATTGACCCCTACATATGTTTTAATATATCCTAGATCTTTTATTTCAAACCTCTGTCTAATCTTTTCTATTAGATCAGCAGCTGATTCCTCACTTGGAGAAATAACTGCAATGTCATCAGTGAATACGAGTAGCAAAGAAGTTTCTTTGCCCGACCCCTTCTTAAACAGACACGGGTCTGCGATACCCTGGTTGAATCCCAAACTTCTAAGAAAATCAACCAGGCACATATTCCACTCGTACCCAGATTGTCGAAGGCCATACAGGCTCTTCGATAGTTTCCAGCACACAGACTTGCTTTCTGGGCTAGTCAGTGTTGGTGGCCTCCTTAAGTATATTTCATGCCTTAAGGGCGCATTGAGGTATGCTGTGGCCACATCAATGTGTTTAACCACATGCTTGTGTTTTGCTGCCCATGTTAATGCTGACCTCAATGTGGTGGCTTTCAGTGATGGGGCGAAAACTTCATCATAGTCCCCTTCACATTGTTGGAACCCTTGCGCTACCAAGCGAGCCTTACATAGTTTACTTCCATCAGCACAACTTTTGACTTTAAACACCCACTTGCACCCAAGGACCTGTTTTCCTGCAGGTATGGGTACCTCTTGGAAGACTTGCAGGCTCTTCATTGAAGCTAACTCCTTGCTCATAGCCTGCACCCATGGCTCTTGGTCGGTTCTAGGTAATTCAGCCAGTTCAGCGAAGCTGGCTGGCTCTATGATCACTGAGCAGGCCTGATATCTGTCAGGCTGCCTTCTCTCCCTAGTAGACCGCCTGACAGTGGCAGGTGGTCTGGAGACAGTTGGTGTCTCTCCCTGGGAGTCAGAGTCTGAATCCTCTGGCTTCACCATTACCCTCTGCTTGCCATCTAAGTGGTTGGAGTCCTGATCCTTATCACTCTCGGACTCCGTCTCGCTTTTGATGTTATCACTGTTCGATCTGGACGGTTTGGGACCAGAATTACCAGATCCTCTAGTTACCTCATCAGGTACTCGGTAACCGTTAGATATTGTAGGCAGGGAGCCCTGTTCCAGTCTTTCCCAACCCACATTCTCTAAGAATTTTGCGCTGGCGCTATTAAAAATCTCTCTAGTGCCAGGCTTCCAAAAGCGATAGCATTTACGATTTGTTTCATAACCAACAAATATTAACTTGCGGGCACGGTGCTGTCCCTTACGTCTTTGTTGGACTGGTATGTGTACCCACGACGGACAGCCAAACACTCTTAGATGACCCAAGTCAGGCTGCCGCCCGTGCCAGAGTACATATGGTACCTGCCCTGTGGTTGAGTTTACTGTTAGGTTTATCAAATGGGTGGCAGTAAGAGTTGCCTCCCCCCAAAGGGCATTAGGGAGTTGCGCATCATTCAGTAGCGTCCGTACCATACCCTGTAATGTCTGACCCCTGCGTTCCACATAGGCATTATGTTGTGGGCGGTATGGCGCACTGAGCCTGTGCTCGATCCCTCTCCTTATCAGGAAATTAGAGAAAGCCCTGTTAACGAATTCACCCCCTTGGTCAGTGACCAGACACTTCAGGCGTTTCCCTGTTTTACGTTCAGTCGCTTTAAGCCACTGGGCAAAGTGGTTCAGGCAGTCACTTTTCCGTTTCAGTAACCTTACAAACCCATATCTAGAATGGTGATCAATGATGTTCAGAGTGTATTTCGCTCCCCCTAACGATGGCTTTTGTGGTCCTATAAGATCTGCAAAGACCAGATCCATCGGTTGCTCTGTGGAGAAGCCCTGCATCTTGTTCGCTGGTGCAGCTTTAGACTTCTCTTCTCCACAGGCATTGCATTGTAAGAATCTGCTGCAAGGTGTTAGACTAATCCCTTTTACCTGGGATATAGTCCTTCCTAAAACCTTAAAGTTGCAGTGGCCCAACCTTCTATGCAATAAGTGTATGCAATTGAAGTGTACTGGCCTGTTGTAGTTCCCAATGCTAATGACAGGTGGGGACCGGTTTTCTAATACATATAGCCCATTGCTATGGTGGGCTCTAAAGCACTTTGAATCCTTACTTATATAACACTCACCATTCTTAAAGGTTACTATATATCCTGCCTGGTCTAATTCTCTTACTGACAGTATGTTAAGGAAACCAGGGATGTATAGCATTTGCAAAGTAGTCCCCAATGGGGTAACATATACATCACCTACACCCCTAGCAGACACATCCTTCTTGTTTGCCAGTGAGACAACTGTGTCTGTCTCCTTTAAATTCTTAAAGCTTTTTCTTATTGATGTTATTGATCTCGTCGCGCCGCTATCAATCACCCATCGCTCCTCTGGTGTCGAGGAGCAACATACACCAGCTGGCTTCGATAAAGCACTCCTCCTTTGCTTCTTTGGGCGTTGTCCAGCCTTAGTGGGACAAAACCTGGCAATATGCCCAGGTTTCCCACAAGCAAAGCATTTTCGGGCGACTCCCACTGTTGCTTGCTGTTTGTCGCCTTCCTGGAACTGGGGAGCGCTGGCCTCTCGAAGTAGGGACCGTTCCAGCCTCCTCTGTGACTCCTCCAGTAGCCGAGGCTTGATTTCGTTGAACACCATGTCCTGGGGTGGTAGAGCCCCAAGGGAAACCACAAAATCCTCGTAGCTCTCATCCAGGGAAGATAAAAGGATACAGGCCTTTTGCTGCTCGTTGAACCCGAGACCTTTCTCCTCCAGGTCTAGGAGCAGGGATATAATCAGCTGTACGTGCTCAGCCATACTCCCACCTGGAGCAAGGTGGGTGCGGAAAAGCCTTCTGGCGAGCTGTATTTGTGCTCCCACTGTTTTCCTAACAAACAGCCTTTCCAGGTTCGCCCAACAGGTGGCAGCAGAAGTCTCCCCTCTGATATGGACCAAAAGGGAGTCTGCAACAGTGAGCCCAATCACTGCCAGAGCCTGTGAGTTCTTTTCAAGAACCTCATTGTCTTTTTCATCATCAGGGTCCAACGCTGCCAAGTCCACGGGCGTGGACACTGCACTCCACAAGCCCTCTTTCTTTAACAATAAAGAGCATTTTAAAGCCCAAGCCTGGTAGTTGGTCCCGGTGAGCTGAGGAACCAAACTCAAGCCTCCTGAAGTCATTGCTGCGACTCGTGTGTAAATATTCTTCCAAGCAGACGAAGCAAACAGTCTCTGTTACAAAAGGGCGTGGTCAATTAGCAGCTCCTGGGCCCATAACCATTGATGAAGATTGAATCAGCTGAGTGCTAGAAGTGGCTGACTAACGGCCACACCACAGAGTGTGAGAGTGTTTGGTTGGATGCAGTACAAAACAAACTTTCAGCTTGGGTAGTTAGAAGTTTCTATATTTACACTATATACAACAAGGCACGAAGTGCAAAGCTACACATGTCTTAAACTCAGACCATGTGCTGCAGCAAGTCTATATACAAAGTCTATGAGAAGCTTCACACGCTTATCCTCTGATAGTAAATCAAACACAGTCCAAACCTTATCTGCTCCTTGAAGGTTGGCTTCGAAGATAGCAAGCTCTCTCTCTCAAGTTTCAGAGTCTTTTATCAAAGGCACCACAATGTGGTATCGGCATGTTATCTCAGTCTTGCAGTCGGCAAGGCAAAAAACATACCAAGCAAACGACAGACGCAGTCCAACAGTTAGCTGGCGACGATGGCAACAGCAGTGTCAGACGGCAGGCAGGCTACAGCATACGATGGCAACAAACTGACACGAAGCAAGCAACGGCACGAAGGTAAAATGGCACAAGAGCAATGGGGCTGAGTCTGTTGCCTCAATTTATCCTACATTCTGAGCCATAATCATAACACCTGGTTGGAGTTACTTGCAGAGCCTTAAAGGTATACTCATCTCTTGCTCTTGGAGCAAACACCAATACAAGTATCCTAACACACCATACTACAATGTGATAGTAAAAAAATTGGCAGCCCACCACTGAGTAAAGATGAAGCTAAAGTACTTTGAACATCAAATGAGAAGAGAGGATTCACTTGAGAAAGCCTTGATGCTGAGAAAGGTGGAGGGCAAAAGAAGAAGGGACGGCAGAAAATGAGATGGCTAGATGGTATTGTTGATGCAATGGGCACAGAGCTGGGTGGGTTGAGGATGATGATGGAAGACAGAGTGCCTGGTGGGCAATGGTCCATGGGGTCGCATAGGGTTGGAATCGACTGTGCGACTGAACAACAACAACAAAATCTATTTCAATTGGTTCATTGTCAACATTAAATGATTTCGATTTTAATGTTCAGTTGCAGTCCTGCTTTGGCACTTTCTTCTTTCACTATCCTTAAAAGACATTTCAAGTCGTTGCTGCTTTCTGCCAGTAAGATGTTGTCATCTGCATATATTATTGATTGCTCTTTCACCAATATCCCCCCCCCCAAAAAAAAAATCTGGATCTACTTTAGCTTTCTGTATGATGTGTTCTGTGTATAGATTGAGAAGATAAGAGGATAAAATACTTTCTTGTCTGACACCTTTGCCTATAGGAAATCCATTGTTTCTCCATATTCTGTCCTAACTGTAGCTTCTTGTCCACAGTATAGGTTACACATCAAGACAATCAAGTGCTGACATATAGTACTGTACTCACTTTACTATTATGAAAATAAGTAACAACACTTTCCTTGTTACTTAAAAGATTCCTCTCTTTCCCCAGTAGCATCATAATATGGTATATTAAAAGTAATTCCTAAGCTGCATTCTTAACACATATGGTAAAAAAATATGCTGTTGGGGAATTGTAAAAAATATTACAGTAATCCATTCTCAGGATTTTGAAATAAATGTGCTCAATTTTCCTCACACATAGAATCAAATGGCTCTGCAAGGGAGAAGGAATTTTAAAAGGAAAAACAAAACCCAAAACTTATATTAATAGAATTAAGGTCCTGGGCCAGAAGAGTAGCGTGCCTTGGCAGGGCCCCGTATAAAAATTTGTTTGGGGGGCCCTAGGAAGGGTAAAGATTTGTTTTGCTTACACACGTTGGGGCCCCCCGTGGCCCGGGGGCCCCGTATAATTGATACGGCAGATACGGCGGTAGCTACGCCTCTGTCCTGGGCATGAAACCCTATCTACACATTTCTCTGTCCCGTGAGCTAAACCCTATATGCTAATAGCAGATTAATTTTCTCAGTCTGTTAACCTTTAAGCAGTCAAAAATAAAAGCACCCATTCACAAGATGGAGATATAAGTAGGCTAGGTTGATATAAGCCGCACAACTCTTAAGAAAACTGTCTCTATGCTATAGTGACATAGTGGAGATTATCCTTGCTCAATGGGTGTGAAATGCTAAGTGACTGGAAAAGTAGTAAATGGGGGAAAGGTTGGAATGGAGTATCCTGAAAAGGTCATGCAAGGTAGCTAACCAGAACCCTGAGGAAGAGCACATTGTGTTGCAGTGCTTTTTGTGTGTGCAGGTCATGGCTATGTGGTACCATTTCAAAGGCATTGAAGAAATGGCAGAAAATAGATTTCAGGATGGGTGCTATGGTGCAGTAAAACAATAGAATATCGTTGCTGCATATTAAAAGTGTTGGCATGGCAACAATCTTACATGCACAACAGTGGTTAAAAGTAGGAGGGTACTTTACAGCCTAATGTGTTAATCTTTCACCATTAAGGCACTAGTAAACCCTTCCAGTTTATTCACTTGTTTCTCCATTTTCCTTTTTTTCTTGTTGATTCCAAGGTCCTTATGGTAGGCATGGTCTTTCTTACCATGGCAAAAACTCCATTTCCCCCTTTTGTTTTTATTCTTCTCACTGTAACAACAGGTCATAATTGTAAGTAGAGATAGCTTTTTCTACTTTAAATACATGTAGGTGATTTTTACTATACAGTAATACCTCATATAACATTAGTATCGAATAACACTAAAATCGCATAACATCAAGGAATCTGGGGGGAAGAATTGCATCAGATAACATTAAGATCCTATGGGATGCTTCAGATAGCAACCGCGAAAGCCTGTGTGGTTACAATGTATCTCTATGGATCCCATAGAGGATCAGATAACACTAAAAATCATATAACACGAAAACTTGTGGAACCAGGTTTTAGTGTTATATGAGGTTTTACTGTACAAAGTTATAGTCACTATAGGAAGGGGTTAGGTCTGAGAACTGGGCTGCTCTCTCATGCTTCTCCCTGTGCTGATGTTATTTTTTAAAAACTCATAGTCTGCTAACTAGAATACCCAAATTTTCCCAAGGAAAAGCTAACAAATTTGAAACGGGGTAAGCTATTTTGTGGGTTACAGTCCACTTTGGTACCAAAAGTGAAGCGGTGTACAGTAACACACTGGAACAAAAATTTCTTACTTTGCATATGTGTATGTGGGTTTTACATTGTTTTGGATTACTTGGGATAGAGAGAAGTCTATGAAAATTCTAATGTTGGGAAAGGCACATTTGGTGCTGGGAATGACTTGGGAAAGGAAAAAAAATTCACATATTGGTAAAGTTATTTCTTGAACTTCAACACCTAGCATCCATGCTGGCTGGTAGGATTATGTGAGCAACTTTTCCAAATACTGTACAACTTTTCCAACAAATAACCATAGTTATCTGTGTGATACTTTGCAGCTGCGATGCAGTGTTAGGATTTCATTTCTTATTTAATAAAGGAATTTGAGGATTTGGAAGGGAACTAGACAACTGAAATAACAAGCAGTTAGATGACATTTCCTGTGATAAAAGCCTGAAGCAACTGAAAGGTATTCATTTAATCACACTCACCCCAAACAGAATACAAGATTTACTAAATGATTAATGGCATGGAGAGAGTAGGTTTACTCTCTTGGGAGTAAAAAAGCATTCAATGAAACTGGTTTTTTAGTGATTCCAGGAAGAAAGAAGGGAAGTGTTACTTCTACACAATTACTTCTTTGTTAAAGTCTTACTGCAAAACATGATTGTACCCACTAGTTTAGAGGTCTCCGAAGAGTTATTTTTTTGGACTACAGATTCCAGAAAATGTCGGTTAGCTTTAGTGGCTGTGGTTTTGGGAATTGTAGTCCAAAATAGCCAGGATTCCTGTTTCACCAAGATCTGAACTGGTGTTCAAAATTGTTTTCAGACCATGTTTAAATGGGAACATGGATTAGCACTTAGTTTGGTCCTAATGCATTCCTTAACATAATTTATGTGAAGGTGTCAAAATTATAGAACAGCTGTGGAGACAGCTTGCTAATATTTTGCTCCATATCTCTTGCTTCCTGAACAGCAGTTAAGTACACTGCTGAGGAAGGAGAGAGTGTTATAACTGCATTAGCCCTGGAGATGTGATATCATCAGGACAGATGTGGGAAGAGGTAGTTATCTCTATCAAATAAAATAATGTTTGGAGTTAAATTGTATTGAAAGCTTTGGATAATAGTCTAATGAGCTTCCTTTTGTTATATCTGAGTATACTTTCCCCTTGCTACTTTATATGTAGTGGAAAACATGCTTCTGTTTTATGTTCCCAAAATGTACTTAAGCAGTTATCTCAAGCTCCCGGGAAAACCATGTTTTATATGCAAGAAATATAACTCTCAACAGGTCTCTTTAGTGGGTAACTAGTTTTAGAAGTAGCAATAATTCTGTATTGGTGCAGGTTGGACCAAAAGTAACAAAATTTGTTTGCTTCCTATTGTACAAAAAGCAGGACTGTTGCATAATTTATGACCAGCCCAAGGGATGGTAAAATGGACATTTATTAATTGCTTTAGGAAATATTACATATGATGGATTATCTAGATATAAGAAGCTTCTGAGTGCATCGTAATATGTGTTTGAGAGTGAACATAGAGCCTGCTTAAATGGGTCTAAAGCTTTTGACATCACTTCAGAAAAAGCAGAAGTGTACTTGCCTGAAGAAACACTTAAGTTATTGTACTGAAAATGGAAGGCACAAAAAGCAGTAGTTCTTTTTTTAAAAAATCACTTATGGATATGAGAGCACAAACGGCAGTTCTTACTCCTGTGCTTCTATTATAGTGCAGTCTCTCTTGCCTTCTGTTTCGTTTCCCTCTGTGCACATAACAGTTAGAGAAAAACTATTTGGAAGGCATAATTTCTAGGAGGTCATGTTGCACTTCCCAAGGATTTTTGGGAAGGTTTAAGTCAGTCATCTTTTTGATGTGGTTCATTCAACTGTGCTGTGCTTCAACCTGCATCATTCTCATGCTGGGTAGATATACAGCATATCTGAGTTGGAGAAGGTTGCTCTAGACTAGAGCAGTGATGTCAAACCTTGGCACTCCAGGTGTTCTTGGACTTCAATTACCAGAAGCCCAAGTTGGCACTCCTGCTGATCAGGGCTTCTGGGAATTGAAGTTCAAGAACTTCTGGAGTGCTACGGTTTGACATCACTGCTCTAGAGGTACATGATGCTTATACCAGAATGGCATCATTTCATTTAAAAAATATATATGAGGGAAATTGGTGTCCCCTCAGGTTTTGATGGAATCTAACTTCAATCTACTGCTGCTAGAATGTAAGTAGCATCTTTGATTGGATCCAGACATAAATCACATTGATTATAGTGGGTCTCCAAGTCTCCTCTAAGGTAGATAAGGGTGGTTCCATGTCCTAGAATTCCATTTATTTATTTAAATTTCTATACTGTCCTCCTCATTGAAGGCGACCCAGGGCGGTTTAACACATCCTAAAAAACATAAAAACAGTACAGGCTAAAATTCTAAAAGTTCTCAAAATCCACAGTTAAAACCAATTAAAACTACAACTAAAACTTTGTATGATTTAAAAACTTAAGAACTTAAGGGAGCAGGGGAGGAGGTCAAACCAGCCAGCAAGCTGAGGTCGTTGTGCCTCCAGTACCCCAGACCTGCCCTGTCAGCCAGGTGTTTACACCCTTCCGAAAGGGCAGCTCCAATCCTTGGAGCCTTCCCAGAAGGATACCGTGGTCAACGGTATTGAAAGCCACTGAGAGATAAAGAAGAGCAAGGACGGATGGATGACCTGTGTCCCGCTCTCTCCAGAGATCATCCACAAGTGCGACCAATGCAGTTTCCGTACCATACCTGGGCCTGAATCCTGACTGAAAGGGGTCCAGATAATCCGCTTCATCCAGGGTCTCCGGTAACTGCTGCACCACTGCCTTCTCCAAGACCTTACCCAAGAAAGGTAAATTGGACACAGGTCAGTAGTTGGTCATTAAAGTGGGGTCTAGAGAGACTTTCTTCAGGAGGGGGCACACCAAAGCGTGTTTTAAGGTAGCCGGGAAAACCCCCTCCTGCAAAAAAGAATTGATAATAGCCTCAACCCAACCACTTGTCACCGTCCTGGCTGATTTCACTAGCCAGGCGGGGCATAGATCCAATACACAGGCAGTGGCACGAACAGATCCCAGGAGCCTGTCCACTTCCTCAGGGACAGCTGGATCAAACTGATCCCAGATAACCTGGCCAGACTGCACTTCAGTCAACCCCAGATCCACAGTTTCCACGCCAGGAGTCAACTCTAAGCGAATCTGAGCAATTTTCTCCACCAGATAGTCAGCAAAAGCCTTAACCGAACCCTGCCAACTGGGGCCCAACCCCCCTCTACCGAGGAGGGACCTAGTCACCCGGAACAGGGTCTCCTTATCTGCAGAAACAATGAGGGTGGTGAAATATTGATGTTTCACCACCCTTATTGCCACAAGGTAGGCTTTAATAGCAGCTCTAGCAAGTGTTTGGTCAGACTCACTCCGAGTCTTCACCCAGCAGCGCTCTAGGCGTCTCTTTGATCATTTGAGCACCCTCAACTCCTCTGTGAACCACGGGGATGAGCGGTGTTCATGAGCACAGAGAGGCCGTAGTGGAGCGATTATGTCCAAGGCTGTTGTTGCCCTCTCATTCCAGAGGTCAACAAGCTCCTTAGGTGAATCGTGTTGCCGATCCAGAGAAACATCTCCCAGTTCCCTTTGGAATCCATCTGGATCCATCAGTCATCAGAAGCAGGCCAATCTAATGGGCCCTACCTCCCTGCGGTTAGGCCTCACCCCCAGAAAGTCCAGAGTCACCAGATAATGATCCGGCCATGGCACAGGTGTAATCTCTAATTTCTGTAATTTCGGACCACTCTGCCACTGCTCCGACAAGAAAACTAGGTCCGGAGTGTGGCCACTGCTCCTGGTTGGGCCCTGAATTACCTGAGTCAGGCCCATGGCTGCCATGGAAACCATGAACTCCTGAGCTACCTCAGAGCCCACCCCCAGTTAAGGCAGATTGAAGTCTCCCAAGACCATAAATCTGTGGAACTCCAACGCCAACATGGTGATGGCCTCAAGGAGCTCAGGCAGGGAGTCCGATACACTGCAAGGAGGCAGGTACAGGAGCAGAATTCCCAACTGACTCTTAGGGCCCACACGCAGGAGCAGGGCTTCACAACCCGGGACTTGTGGAGCAGTGGCTCTAGTGACTCCCAGTGACCTTCTGGCAACAATGGCAATGCCACCGCCCCTCCCTTCTGCTCTAGGCTGGTGCCAGATACCAAAACCAGCTGGACACAATTCTGAAAGAGGTAACCCGTCCTCTGGTCTCAGCCAGGTTTCGGTGATGCATGCCAGGTCAGCCCGCTCCCCCTGGATGGAGTCTGTGAGCAGGGGGGCCTTGTTACAGACTGACTTGGCATTCATCAGTAGCAGTCTAAAGGAGGGGTCACTGCATGGAACATTCTTCTACCTTTGTTTTCCAACTTCCCTCTCCACTGTCACTTTCATCACTAGGAAAATAAAGAGCCTGCAGAAATAAGTTTCTATTTGTTCGTAACCTTCTACACGCTAGGAATAACTGTGGAAATCAGGATTCATCATTGCATGGAGAGACTTCATGGTCTCTGCAGCTTGGTGCCACTTTCATTACCAGGCTTAAGAGGTCTTCCTTCATCTCTCTCATGAGCAACACATACACCAAAGCCCTGTTGTCTCAAGATACTATTTTTCTTTAATTTTGACTCCCCCTTTTTTCTCTATGAAGCTAGCCATTCTTTTAAGATTATATAGACCAGTGGTTCCCAATGGGGGGCACACAAGTCAGTCCATTGGTTGATCAGTGGTTTGAGGAATTGACTTAGGTTTCTGGGAATTGAAGTCCAAAATCCAAAGGTTGAGAAACAGTGATATAGATGCTGTCTCCTGTTTTAGTAACCACATAGAATCCTTGGATAAAGCATCTTTAAAAAAATATGACACCAAATAATTTCTTACAACCAGTGGAAAGTTGGTGGTTGGGTTTTTTGTTTTGGAAAATTAGAATTGTTTAATTTCAAAGGTTTTTTATTACTGATGACTGAGTTGTGTTTTTCATTGCTATATTGATGTTTGTGTGGAGTCCTCTGGTGGCTTAGTGGTAAGAAGCTGAGCTGGAGACTGGAAGATCGGGGTTCACTACCAAAGAGCTGTACTTGGGGACATGAAAAGAGCCTCATTTGGGCGTCCCCAAAAAATATCTTCAGTCCAGAGTAATCTCTGACACAAAAACATACATCCATACTGTAAGATACCTTGTGCTATGGAGCCAACACATTATAAATGCCATAATAGTCTTCTTGAATGAGACTGGCCACCTTCCTTCATGCATTATTTTTGCCATTTCTCCTTTCTTTTTTCCTATTTGCTATCAGGTCTTCCTGTGATTCACCTATTCTGTTGTTTAACTTCCATACCATTTTTGTGGTCAACATGGTTATCAGTGGTCCATCTACCTTTTATTCCTTCCAGTGGCACAAAATAACTTTTCCTATCCTTCGGTGTAGTTTTGAATTCTTCTTTTCACCTGTGTAGCATATCTGTCCATAATAATTTTATTAGTGACACTTTAGCTTAAATGTAGTATTTAAAAGGTTAGTATTTAAAAGGAGATTTTAATGATATACAGTACATCATTGCTGGTCATTCTTTGACTGGAGCAAACCATCAGTGGTTGACCCTGAAAATATTTTAATTTATTAGTTTGTATCAGAGGAACTTGAACCCTGCAGCTGTGGCAGCATTTCCAATGATGGATTAGGGTGGCAAACTTGTTATTTCTTCTTGAGAATGTTAGAGCTCTGCAATTGCCAATTAGAAATAGGTCATCTGTAAGATTCAATGAATGTTATATCATAGCCACTACCATGCAGGAATGCTTCAAAAATCTAGCTTGAATAAGTTTACAGTATTTGATTAGTATTAAAAGTTGTTTCTCATTACAATGAATGCTTGGTTAATTCCAGTCATCCTCTGTTCAATTTTGTTGTCTGATTAATTTTTGAAAAATAGCTGTTGCTGGGTACAGCAGTGGATAATCTGTATGCAGGCAATTAGAACATCTTTGTCCTTTATTTAATTGCTATAGCTGTTTGCTTCAAAGAAATTGTAACTAATTTTCCTACTCATTAGCATGTAGTATTTATTAACAAACAAGAAAGTATGGTCAGCTCCTATTCTTTTTCTGTGTGATTAAGTTGAATTATCATGGAAGTAACTACGGTAGTACAGTAATACCTCAGATAACGTTTGACCCGGATAACGCTAAAATTGGATAACATCAAGGAATTTGAGGCAAACATTTGCATCGCACAATGTTAACATAATGTTGTGCAATGCAAACGTTTGCCTCATATTCCCCAACGTTGATTTCTGCCCCAAAGCCCGCAGGGCTGGAGATCTCAGCTCAGATCGGCGGTTTGGGGGGAGGGCACATGGAACCGTTCTTCCCCCAACCAAACCAGCGATCCGATCACATGCTGGGACTACCGGGATGTTGGGGGAGAAACCGTTCATGTGCACAGTCTGTCCCCCAACACCCTGGCTGTCCCAGCGCGCGATCACTGGGACTGCTGGGGTGCTGGGGGAGAAACCGTGTGCGTGCATGATCTCTCCCCCAACACCCCGGCTGTCCCAGCACACAATTGGATCGTGGGTTGGGGCCATGATGAGGAAAGACCCCTGGCATTTTGCCTTCCAGCACCCCTAGGTAGGTCGGGGGACTTTGGAAACAGCGTGAATTGGGTCCCCAACCTCCCCAGAGGTGGCAGGGGCAACAGACAGCCCAAAATGGGCAGAAAAAACTCTGTCCCAGTGTGTGAGCTTCAGTTTGTTTGGGGAAAGATCAGGCTGCTGAACAGGACTTTTTTTAATGTTGTGCGATCAATGCAGTGCACAACGTTAAAAACTGGATAAGTGGAACCAAGTCTTAGCGTTATTCAAGGTACCAGTGTAGTTTGTGTACTTTTGTATATGTTTACAGGATATAGTATCTTTCAATTTTCCTGATTTTGTGATAAGGTTTTTCAGTTCCAAAATGCCTATAGACATACAGTACATTTATTAGAGGAGAGTGAAATGTGTGCATAGATAACGATCTATCTATCTATCTATCTATCTATCTATCTATCTATCTATCTATCTATCTATCTATCTATCTATCTATCTATCTATCTATCTATCTATCTCAGATATAAAGTATGTGGTATCAGTGAATACAATGTGAAAACATGTATATTTTAAGCAAAATTGTATATGTAGAAGTGTACAAATTAAGATTAGAAAACAGAAAAGATCCAAATTTTAGAAATTCATCATTCTAGCCCTTTGTGAGGGAACATCTGTTTGCATGAAGCATTGCATAATCACTTCTCCATAATCACACAGTGCCTTCTGCTCATTTGGACAACAGTCTGCTGCAGCTGTTTTTTCTGCTAGCACACTCTGCATTTACTACTAAACATTTAAGCAAAATTACTTACTGTATTGAGGTTTTCCAGTTGGTATGATTCAGCAATAAACCATCAAAAATAGTCATTCAGGAGTCAGAGTCAAAACAATCCATCTAAATCATGTTGAGCAAAATTAGTGTTGAGATACATAATGCCTTCCAAGGCAAGTGGGTGATAGATTTATTCTAAGTAGGAAAGGTTGTACCATTCCCATTCAGAACATTACCTTGTAATTTTACTTTGTGATTTTCATTTTTGCTTTCCATTGGTAATTTCAGCTGAATCTTTTAGAGAAGGGGTGCTCAAACCTTTTGGGCTGTGCACTGGTCACGTTGTTCAGGGGGCTGGTCACTATGGCCCGGCCCCAGATCCGGCCCTTGGCCATAGTTTGGGTACTCCTGCTTTAGAGTATAAGAATCACAGTGAGAAGAGTGCATGGGTTGGGGCCATGATGAGGCATATCTGATGCTTCCAGTGGCCTGGTTCAGATTTTATGGGAATTCAACTCTAGTATGACACATATGTAGAGCAGATATAAATAATGTACAGTAATATGATTGCACCTCTGGTTTCTCCTACTTCCTGCACCATAATTTGACAGAGGCAGATATGAAACCAAATTTAGGGGCTTCTGTAACCAAAGTGTTTTAATTTTTATTCCTGCATTGTCTTGAAATTGTTTACCATGGTCTTTTCTTTTTACCTGACTGCCATTACTACTCTTGTTTAGGATTTATAAGCTGAGCCCGGAGCCTCAGCATTCTGCCAGGATATATACTGTACCAAACAATCCTGTGGCCAGTATGATATTGAGCTTCTGCTGACTTGAAAGTCCTACTAGCATATTTAGCAGAGATCTCCATGGAGAACAAACATTCTGCTAGTCAGCTGTAACACTTATCCAAATGATGGAATAATTCATTGGTATTCTGGCAAGACTTTCTGCTCAACCGAAGCTCAACAGGATATCAGCCAGTGGCTTGTTTGAAAGGAAGCAGCTTTAACCTGTAGTTCAATAGACCATAGCTATCTTTAACCATAGTTTAGGGTTTGGATGATTGGTTAAACTGGTTAGTTAAATTGTTAGAGAAGTCCTTCCATACTACTTATAGTTGGGAATACAATGTCATCTTTTAGCATGAGATTTCAACAAGGTCATTCTATACTGTATATGAAACTAACGCTATTTGAAATATACCGTGAGGCAGGGGTGGCCTGCAGGTTGGACCTGGCCTGCAGTGCCAAATCATCCGGCCCATGCCACCATTGCTGCTACCAGAAGTGGAAGTAAAATGCACCTGCACTAACACTAGTGGAAGCGGAAGTATAATGTGCCCACGTGTGCACAAATACTGCTGTAAATGCACCTGCAGTTGTCATAAACACATTTACGACAGCTACGGAAGTGTATTACAGTGGGAAGAAACACGTGACCAGCCTGCTCAACCATGTGACCGGCCCGCAGTGCAACAAGTTTGGGAACCCTGCCTTGAGGGATTGTAATACATGTTTTAGTGACGAAACAGAAAGGTGCATGCCAGTTTTATGTGTACAGTCCTATGTTTGTTTGTTTGTTTCCACAGAGGCTTAAATTTGCAAATGCATGCTTGTTTGTTAACCTTCCCTGGGGTCCTCTTCCATGGTTGGAGTCTTGCAGATTTCACTGGAGCCACAGAGAACAAAAAGGTTCCCAGAAGGGATTGATAGAACCCGAGGACAGCCAGAGCTGTCAAGGTAAAGTGTGTAAGGCTGAGAGGTAAGAGGAGATGAGGTAAGAGTTGTTTGGGTCTTCCTGCTTTTAACCATGATTTTAGAACAGAAGAAGGCTTAAGGTTCCAAATGTGTGGTATTATAACTGTTTAAACCACGATAATGTAACTGAAGCTGTTTCCCTCAAAATATTTGTTTTTCTTACTGTAACTCCCAGAACACTCCAGCAGGGATCTTGGGAGTTGTAGATCAAAACTGTAATGTACTCCCCCCCCCCCCAGTGGCAGAACTTGTTTTCCAGGCACAATTTGTACTGCAGTGCAGAGATAGAAAAGGGGATCCAAACTTTTCTTTCTTTACTTTAGTTCCAGTTTAGTCTATCTCCCACCCTACCTCTAGAGTTTTTTACCAGCTACAGAAAGGGAAATCAGTGGGGGTTTTCTTAAAATCAGCATGTTTTACATCCAAGGACAATTGTGTAGGTAGGAATCATACGGCAGGGTAAAGAGCCACTGGAAATATTGCAGACTCCTTCCCAATGGAAGGAGGAAAGAGGAAATTGCTTTTCAAAAGAGACAATGAAAAGAGGAAAACTGCTTTTCAAAAGAGAATAATATGTTGGGTGCTGCAGATATTGTGCTATGCTGTAATGCAGTAATGGTGAACCTTGGCACTCCAGGTGTTCTTGAACTTCAGTTCCCAAAAGCCCCTCTAGTGCTTCTACATGTTTATTATTTTACTGGCTCTTTCATTCTTTGTTCTAGGTTTGAGGAACACTACAGTCTTGATCAGGGCTT
Source organism: Furcifer pardalis (assembly GCA_030440675.1). NCBI lineage: Eukaryota > Metazoa > Chordata > Lepidosauria > Squamata > Chamaeleonidae > Furcifer > Furcifer pardalis. The sequence continues at coordinate 91,908,988 of CP126897.1, forward strand.
ATGAGAATTGAAGTCCAAGAATACCTGGAGTGCCAAGGTTCACCATCACTGCTATAATGGGTACTGTAATGAGTACTTTTGCCCTAAATCTGTACCAGGGAAGGAAAGCTAAGCCATGCTATAGTAATTTATGTAGCAAGATTCTGCAAGATGAAAATGGCTTCAGGTGAATTTCCATTATTGCTATAATATAACCATGCCCAGAACTGCCCCCTCTAGTGCTTCTACATGTTTATTATTTTACTGGCTCTTTCATTCTTTGTTCTAGGTTTAAGGAGCACCAGAGTCTTGAAGGTCCCAGGCAGTTACCAAGGCAGAGAGCTGTCATGCTCTTTCTTCCTAAGGCAAAGCTTCTTAAAATGCAGCCTGTAGGTCTTTGAAATCTTAATGGGTCAGCAGAAATCCATGTACAAGTTACTTTGTAAAGGTATGAAAAATCTTAGCCACTGGATTAAATCTGGCACCATTGGGATTTCCAAAATGATGCTTCCCTTTTCCAGTGACACCATCATTTGAGGGGTTCTGTTCTAACATGCTTTGGTGTTTCCACTTTAACATGGGACCCACTTCAAAAGCTGAAAGGAATTCCCCACACTTACTCTAAGTTAGCTTTCCACAAGAAGGTGCCTTCCCAGCATATTAAACTACAACAGCAATCATATTCAGATGGAAATGTCTTGGGGAAGATAGGTGGCTGGCAGTGATGCTAAGGATATTTCTGGTTTTTCTCTGTTTGCTGTGGTACTTGTGTCTTTAAGGAATGAATAAAGACTTCTAGTAATATAGGGAAATAAATAACCCTCCAATAATCTAGGGTAGGGGGACAACCAGCATAGTGGTAACTACCTATTCTAATTCTCTTCAGGAGCAGGACTAGGTATTTGACTGGTCAAAAGAAGATTTGGCCAAGTGTTCTTAAAATAAAGATACTTGCTGATGAGTTTGGAAATTATATGGATTCTAAAATCAGGGCATTTAACTTAATTGAATGTTAACATTTACATTAACTTCTAAGTGATGTTGTGAATTAGTAAAAAAAGTGATAATGTTTTGTAAAGACCCATGGCTGATGCCACCCATGGAATGATGAGAGTTGTATTCCAAAGCATCTGGGGAGGCATCATGGAATGTCAAACCAAAGCTTGTGCATACCAACACTCATGCTCTCATTGTGAAGCTTGGTGGGTGATTTTGGACCAATTGCTGTCTTTTAGTCTGACCTATTTTGCAGATATGCAAAGATAAAACAGGGAAGCATGCTTAATTGAAAATAACTTGGAATGTAAATGTAATTAATTAAGGGGGGGAGTAGAAAAGTAACCGATAGTAATCAGGCAAAATACTGTTGTGTAAGTTGTGCCTGTGGAAGGGTAATGGTGATGTCACTGGCAGGAGAACATTTTGGTAATTAAAGGCATCCTCCTCCTGCCTTGTCCAGTTCATGACTAATTTGTGTCATTGCTTGGGGTTCATGGGAGCTGTGGGACAGAAGGTGGAAGTTTTAAAATTATCAAAAATCTCACCTGTTGGGGACATTATTATCCTTTCACAGCTATAATTTATGCAACAGGATTTTGTCCATTCTTGTGTGTGTGATCCTTTTAGGAGTCTTCTGTACACATGATATAATATTTCTATACTGGGGTTGGGTTCCTGTGGCTTTCCAGTTGTTTTGGACTTTATTTATTTATTTAGTCATACTTGTTCATCGCCTTCCTCCCCGAAGGGACCCGGGACGATTTACAACATATCATATCAACCACAACAATTTAAAATTTAAAAGACTAAAAAATTAAAAGAAGCTTTAAAAAATAAAAACTAGGCGTTGCAGCTAAAAGGCACTGGGGGTCAAATTATCCAGCTGACTGGGGATATTGATCCATCCATTCCCCAGACCTGACCTGCCAGCCAGGTTTTTACTCTTTTCCTAAAGGACAGCAGCTCTGTCTGCATGAGTAATTCTATTGGGAGGAGGTTCCATAGGGCCAGAGCGGACATAGAGAAAGCCCTCCTTCTAGTGCCAGAGAGGTGCGCCTCTCTGGCCAATGGCACAACCAGAGAGCCTCTCCGGTCCACTCTGGTGGGACGGAAAGATGGTCTTGGGGTGAGGCGGTCTCTTAAATCTCCTGGTCCACTACCATGTAGGGCTGTAAAGGTAATAACCAGCACCTTGAATTGCACCCAGGGGCAAACTGGGAGCCAGTACAGCTCCCTCAGCAGCGGTGAGGCAGAGGCATAATGCCCACATCCCATCACTACTCGTGCAGTCGCATTCTGGACCAGCTGTAGCCTCCAAATGGTCACCAAGGGCAGCCCCATGTAGATCCCCATGTAGACTTCTCCTGCATATTCCCTGTTCATCAACCAGGTTGGTGGGTTTTGGAGTCCAGCAACATCTGAAGAGACACACCTTCCTCATTTCTAGTATGCACTAATAAAAGTTTGATCTTCACTGAATATGATGCCCTTTCCTGCTTGTATTATTTTGTGGTGTAAGACTAGAACTGTTTTCTGTGTGCAAAGGAATTTTAAAGGTTACTGGGGTGAGATTCTATTAATGTTCAGCATATAAAACAATAGTTTCTTTCTCTTGCACTCTCCCATCATGAATAAAGGCTTACTGCAGCTGACAATGTGCATGTGTGTCCCTCTTTTTAGCATTGGCATGATTTTGCTCAATATTAGATGCTTTTGCTTGGTGTGTTAAACATTCCAAAAAGATATTTGTCAAGGGCATTAAATAAGATTAAGCTTGGTTGAGTTTGTATCAAATGCATAAGTATAATGCTGTAAAATATTGAAGCAGAGCTGTATTTTATCTCTTTCTTCCTCATTGGTTTTGATAACCTATATTGAGTAGGAATAATCTTGAGCTAAGTATTTTAAGCCTATCTCATCTGAATATAAAGTAGATGTTATGATTGTTTAAACTTTCAGAGAACCTTAATTTGTATCAACTTGGAGGAAGATAAAAATCTATTATTTGATTAAGATACTTCTTTTTAAAAAGCTACAAGATTATAATTAAAGAAATACTTTGATGAATGCAAAAAAAAATTAATGTTTTAAAATATAAAGGGGAAAGTCTATTACAGAAGCATTAAAGGCATTACAAACAATGCATCTTGTAAGGAATGTGCAATTCTGCAGTCTTCTAGTCTCTTAATCATGAGCATGAAGTGTCTCTATTATGGCATCGTGCAGACATAAGAATCAGAAAATCTTAATAGTAGTTTAACGAGATGTGGAGTATTTCTGGCCTCATACTGTAGTTGCCTTCTTTCTCTGTTTCATGCAATTGTTCTTTGTGCATTAATCTTGGTTTGTAACTGTACATAGGTTAATCTTAGTTGTGCCTAACTTCCTTGGATACCTTGGAGTCATTATACAGTAAGAAGTCTGTGCATTGGTAGATATCTCCGTGATGACATTCTGCACGTGCAAATAGACTTGACTAACTTCAAATTACTGTAGTTAAATTTGAAATAGGGATTTCTAAACAGAGTGGTGTTAACCTTAGCAAAGGCAAAATGCTAGAATAGTGTTGGGGATATTTTAAGCCGTTCAGGTTTTAAAAATACATTTACTAGACTTCTGTACCACTGGCCATGTTCAAGTTCAAAATATTTCTTTGGTATGTTCCATTTAGATTAATGTTTAAAAGAGAAAGGGTAAGGATTTTTACAGACGATGTCAGAGAGGTTCTGTTGATTTTATAAGATACTTGTTACTGAGATGCAGATATTTGTTTCTGGACATTTTTCCTGAGAGTAGAAACTATTAATGTACTGTATAACTAAAGTAAAAGTGAAAGACTTGTTGTACCTTATTCTGACTGTGGCAGTTATTGTGGTGAGCTGGATTGCAGTCTGCAAAGTTTATGCTGAAATTTGTTGATTTTTAAGATGCTACAATTCATTTAAATTTTGTTGTAAAGACTAACATGGCTACCTTTAAAAAATATGTTATAAGGAACAATTATGAGATCTGTATAATTATATATCCTGTGTCTGCTTTGGTACTAATAGCAACTGTATCTCTATTATTCACAGATAAATATGTATTATACTGGAAAGACTCACAGTATCTTTTTGTATCTCTTATTCATGTGCCAAATCCTGTGAAGGCGGTCCATGCATTTATTTTAAAAATCATCCCAGTTTTTTTCTGAACCCCCCTCCCCCTTCATATCTCTTAAGTGTCCCTGTGTTAATTATCTGTATCCTCTCCTGGTCATGGGGGCCATGTATAATCATGATACTGTAGTTGTAGATATACGTACTCTGATGTCTTACAATCCATGAAAATTCACATTAAAATACAGTGGAACCTAACTTAACAAATGGCTGAGTTAACACAAAACTCGCATAACAAAAGAAAAGCCATAGAAAATAGTGGCTCAGTTAACAAAGATTTTTTGGAATGAATTAATTGGTTTTCATTGCATTTCTATGGGAAACTGCGTTTCAGTTAACAAATTTTGGTTTTCAATGCATTCCTACGGGAAATTGCATTCCTATGGGAAATTCGCTTTACAAATTTTTCATAGTACAAAAGGTCCCAGAGAATGCATTACATTTGTTAAGCGAGGCTCCACTGTATATAATATAGCAGTTGGTTTTTAGGTGCCATAAAGTGTCTGTCTGTCTTATGTGCATGAATCAGTCTCTTCACAGTGGAGAAGTTAGGTAGGTGTAATGTAAGGTAAAAGCTACAATAGTTTTTCAAACTCCTGGAGAAAAGTACCTGTAAATTGTAATATAATGTTCCTTCTCTTTTAGTTGGAAAAGATTATTCACCATTAAACATAGGAGCCAATGCATAGTGAGAGAGTAGACTTAACAGCAACCATTCTAAGTAGAGAGTAGCCTGACATTCTCTTCTCCTGTGGGCACTCTGCAACTATGCAGTTTGCACAAGGCTCAACAGGCTGGGTCTTCTCCTGGGAGGCATGGTGAGTCATTGAACTCCCATCTTCTGACTCTGCACCTAGGTTCCTAACTCACTGAGCTGTCCAACCAACTTCATACACAGATTAAAGCCTCAACATCATTTGTTATAGCCTCAGGGCTGGAGATTAAAGATCTGAGAATTTTCAATGATTTTGGAGACTTGGACTGATATCCAGGTCGTCTCCTAAGCACTGCCTGTTATTTGTGTGAGGGCAAAAATAAATTGCAAAAAGATGTGAACTATTTATCATTTCTTTCCTGCTGGCTTCATTTTTCTTAAATTAAAATTTTCATAACCCCACTGTGTCACTCATAAAGTTCGATGCACTTAATTAGATAACACAAAATATCCTGCGCCAAAGTTCACTCTAAGTTCACTGTTGTTCCTGCGTAAGCATATCTTGTTTCTAAAATGAAAAGTAATTAGCAATATAAGTGTACTGAACTAGTCTCCTATTTTCTCTCAGCAGAATGCCAAATGATGTGCTTTCACATTGTCAGATTAATCAGTGATACAGAATGGTTGTGCTTTTTGCCTCTCTTGTTGATGTTATTATTCCTCCTTTGAACATTTGGCATACCAGAATATCACACATACTTGGATACATTTGGCATGTATTAGACAGCATTGCTTTTCCAGGAACAGCATGTAACTCAAATCATAAGCAGCTGTTTGCTAATATGACCAAAAATAACCTTTCACCTTGGGGAGGAAATAGATATAAATACCCATTGGTCAGGGATGTACATTTTACAGGAGCTGCACATAATCATCTTTTCAGAGTTAATGTGCTAGCAGTTGGGAAAGCCAGCTGCTGACATGGTGAATGAAACACTTCCCTTTTATCTTAACTTTCTGTCAGCCTCTTTTAAAAATGGCTCTTGGCCCATTATCCATCATGTAGCCTAAGATCAATTTATCTTTTAATCTTTGTTTCCCTTTTGTTCTGTCCACATTTGTCCTCACTCCTGTCTACTTTCTGCAAACATATCTAACTTTTGGAAAGAGACTCAGAGTAAGATGACTTTATCTGCTGTTTTCTCTTACTTCCAGTCTATTCACGGAAGCTAAATATGATATGGAGCAGCCCTTCTCAACTTGATGCCTTACAAATCTGTTGGATTCAGGGCTAATCAGTCTGTAAGGAAGAGGGAGAGTGCTGGTTCAGGCACCAGACATTGGCAATGACAGACTAAAGGGCAGTGGTAGTGAACCTATGGCACGTGTGTGCTGACCTACCCTAGCAGGCAGGGTTGCTGCACAGTAGTGCTACACAGAGAGTCCTGGCAGCAGTCTATTAAAGGAGAATCCAAATAGCAAAGTCCAAAGAGTAATGTGAGGTCTGGTTACTGGTAGTTCAAGAGACTGTCTAGTCCAAAGGATGTCTAGGGGGAGTCATCAGGGTTGGCAGAGAAGTCAGGGCCATGGCAGGCAATCACAAGTGGTATCTAATGTCAAGCAGGGTGTTGGTCTTTGCACAGAGGAACTGTACCAATGCTTGACTGGAGAACAAGTTTGCTTAAAAAGCCTCCCAGCTAATGGCTGTCAGCTGGGAGCCTCCTCTGATGATAAGCTCTGGCTTTTTTTGTGTCTCGAAGCAATTCTTTTTGACACTGTTCCTTGGCTGAGGGCTGATTGCTGCCAGAGTCAGACCTCTGATCTGCCAGGTCATCTACCTGAGGAGTCAGAGTTGGGCTGAGGTTCCTGGTTCAAGACATCCTCAGGTTCAGCTGTAGGCTGGGGAGGCAGAACTGGGCTGGGCATAGGAAGTCCTTCCTGATCCAGGTCATCTTCAGAGTCTGATGAGGGCCAGATCATAACAGGGAGCCAGAGAGGGCAGTCCTAGTCTTCTCTGTTAGCACACATGCCATTGCTTCCTCCCTCCTCCCAGCACAAAGTTTGCCCCCCCCCCCATGTTTGGGCACTTGGTCTCTGAAAGGTTTGCTATAGGCTATTCTTCAAGTCAGAAGAAGTGGGCTGTGTATTCTACATAAGCTGGTCGTGGTTTCTGTCCCCTGGCCTGATGTCTCAAATGTAACAGAAGGTGGTGTTCCATCAAAAATGTTGAAGGAAGGTTTAGTTCAGTTCACCAGGCTATTGTACTTGGGCTGGAGTGGAGATATTTTAGAAAAACTTAGACTGGATGGGACCATAGGAGTCATGACATCTAGCCTCTTGCCAAACCAGGAGATCCCTATCTAAAGTACTCGTGACAGGTGGTCATCCAGCCTTTGTTTGAGAATTTAATTTAAATTTAATTTCCAATTTGCATAGCTGCCCAACTCAAAATGATTCAGGGCGGTTCACAGTATTAAAAACAATACAACAGTACAAAAAACATTAACACCACACCCATAAAAACCAAATTTAAAGTACAGTGGTACCTTGCTTAAAGAGCATAATGCGTTCCACGGGATTGTTCTTTAAGTGAGTTTGATCTTTAAGCGAAACACCATTGTAAGTGACCAATTGTGATTTCTGGCGGGGGGGGGGATTGCAAACCCTGATTTAGTTGTTAAGCAAGTTTTTGGTTGATTTTAGTTGTTAAGAGAAAATTATGCTCTTAAGCAAGTTATTCTCTAAGCGAGGTGCTCTTTATGCGAGGTTTTACTGTACTACAAAAATTAAAAGACTGAGGATTAAAGAAAGATGATTAAAAGAGGAGGCGATGTTGCTGTTATTTTATCAACCACACCTGCTTCACCAGCCAGGTTTTTAGTTCTTTCCTGAAGGGCAGCAACTCCATCTGGAGTTGGAGCTCAATTGGCAGGAGGTTCCATAGGGCCAGACCAAAACACAGAGAAGGCCCTGTAAAACAGGGCACAGTAAGAGAGCCTCTCCGGTCCACTCTGGTAGGATGGACAGATGTTTTTTGGGTGACATGGTCTCTTAAGAACCTCCAGTGTTGCAGGATCCAACACTCAATGAGACCATCTGTTCTGTTGTTGAAGTTCTAAATCAAGTTGCATCAAACTATCTCTGGTTGTGCTTCATTTCTGTGTGACAACTCAATCCTTTGCTTCAGGTAGCAACATATCTTGCCAGCTATGAATGTATCTGTACTTGAAAAGCCCAACATCTCCAGGTTAGCTAGGTTTGATGGGAATTGGTCATGGGAGACTTAGAAAGAGGCGATGCTGCTTCTAGAATGTCATATTTGCTTTCTCTTAAAAAGGTGGGTAGTTGAATTCCAAATGTCCTTGCAAGCCAATTGCTATTAGTTGCAGCTAGTATAGCCAATGGGCAAGAAAGTTTTAAAACAAATAATCAATGATGTAGTCACAATAGCATCTGTTATAGCAGGCATTCCAGCCATTGTTTTAAGAGGTAAGCACAAAACCATTGCATTCACTTAAAGCTGGTCTGTCATTTTTACAAATCATATTTTATTTATCTAGGAGACTAGCTTTAGGAGTAGGTAAGTATGCACTGACAGTTTTCTGAGCCAGCTTCTTTTGTGTAATCCAACAAGATCACAAGGCAGCTTTCTGGAATATGATGATTATCACCTCACATTTGCTCAAAACGCCTTTTCCTCATTGCTGAATTGAAGTCAAAACCAACTAAGAATTGCATTTAAATGTATATAGACTAGTGAATTGAATGAGAATGTGTAGTTTTGTTGAAATTTCCAATCACAGCACCATGTATTTCCCTCCCTACCATTTCTTAATTGGAGGAATATTTTTATTTTCATGGCATGCTTTTGCAATGGACTTTGGGTGGGGTTTTAAATTAAGGGTCATTTGCATGCCTCAGAGAGAAGAAAATGTCTGCTATTTGTTCTGTATGTTGTTCTTGTTATATTATTTACCCTTCCATGAAACCTAACAAGGTGATAACATTCCAATAAATGTAATACATGAAAACATTAGAACAGTATTGGAAAAGACTATTGACAATTTTAAAGGCTAAATTAAAGAAATGTATCTTGATCCCTTTAATTCCTTTTTTTTAAAAAGTGGAGCCAACATTGGCTCTTGAGGGAGAATGTTCTACCTATAGTAAAAAAAAATATAGGCCATGTGCAAGATTTTTTGTAAAAACAAAAAGTCCTACAGTTATAATAAATGTTCTTAAGAGCCCTTGTGATGAAACATTTTGATTATGAATTCACTTTCTTTTGTTTTAGGCCTTCCAAAATCACAAGTAGCAAGATGTTACTCTGTTGCAATACCCCATCATGCATCATGTCTTGATGTCAGAGTTACCAGGCAAGCTGGATGGAGTATAGAGTTCCCCTATGGGTCATTAGGTAAGTGCAAAGCTATGTATATCAAGGACATCATTTACCAAAGAGCCCTGATGGCTATTTTTTTTTGGATAGCCAAGATAGATTTCCATAGAACATACTGTAAACAGCATGCTGTAGCTCAGTGATGGCAAACCTTGGCACTCCAAGGTTGGCACTTTAAAAATAGTGATTAATGAATTAAGAGATACTGTATATTATTTCGGTATGTAACTAGCATGGTTTAGTGTTGTGGATGTGAAAGGTGAAACACTTCTCTCCCCTGGTGCTTAAGCAAGGCTGAAGATACTTTGTTCAGGTTTCAACTGACCACTGTTCATCATATCTGAACCAGGAACAACTATGAATCATTGGAACAAGGCATCTGTAAACTATGATTAATGATCCTGGTTTTTTTTTTTTAAGTAAAGTATAGTTAACTTTAACTACAGCTTCTAGTCCCTCTCTTCGGAGTTACTATATTCTGGAAAATGAGCATGAAGTGAAAGAAGATTTCATAAACAGTATGTAACATTAAACTATGACTAAACTGTTTGCAAATGTGACCATTTTCAGTAAAGTTTAACCCAAAAAATGCTGAGCAGGAATTTAAATGAGAGTCAATTTGCATCTAGTTACTCTGACAACAGAAGAAACAAAAACAACTAGTGAATCCAGAATTGGAACAGTATGTGAGTTATCTTGTTTCTTCCTCATCTTCCTCCCTTGAGTTCCTATTCCTCACTGAGACAGTCACTCCTTTGAAAAGAATGCTTGAATCTACAAAGAATTCATAGTGAATGAAAAACAGTAGCTAAATGTTTCCTAAATAGACTCCCAACACACAGGGTGACATTCCATCTTGCAACTTTCCATCTTGTTTAGGATATCCTGCTTTGTTGAAAAAAATTGAAGTTGTTACTGCACACACACTTATAGAATATGCAAGAAACATTCTGTTGCTGATGAAATAAAAAATGCATTACCCTGTTTCAAATACTGTACAGGATTGTGCTTGATTTTTCTTTTGCTCTTGTTTGTGAACCAGCATTTGGTTTGTGAGCATATTGCCCTGGATAATATCTTTTATGTTCTTTTTATAAAGACATTATCCAGGGCAATATGCTCACAAACCATTCACAAACAATTATATTTTGAAGGTCAGCCCCATATAGAGAGCTTTACTGCAATTGATTTGAGAGAGTATCAATGTGTAGACCAAGGTAGTGAGGGGGTCTCCTATCCAGATATGAGTGGAGCTGGGAAGTCCACTGTAGGTAATAAAAAGCAGCCATGATCACGATGGAGACCTGGCTATTCAAGGTAAGAGTCAGGTCAAAAAAGATGCCAAGATTTCATATCCTATTCTATTTATTATGTGAAGAGGCTCCCTGTCACTTCTAGTTCCATGGAAAATCTAGCTTTCTCTTGTATCATTAATATGGGCAAAGTTCTAAGATATTAAATAAAGCAAAGAATTCTGAGACTGTCAGGTTTCATTTTCCTAATCTCTCTCAGAAATAGCAACAATCTCTTGTATCTCTCAGGATTTTGTCTTCCATGGTATCATGAAAAAAATGTTGCTAAATAGAAAAAGTATTTTCAAAAAAGTATTTTTAGAGAGATAGATGCTAGAGAGGAAGAAAATTACATATATATGGAAATCCTTATTCTTGTCCTTTGAAAGAGAGCAGTTTATACTTTTCATAAAATGGCAGTGTATTAAATATTGCAGAAACAATTATTTGGCACTCTTTGAAATAAAATTGTAGAGATTACAGTAGCTTTTAGAATACATAATGCCACTATGTTGTTTGCATGAAAAAGTTTTACTTGTGAAATAGGAAATAATCTAAAATCTGACAGAGGCTTGACATGATGTCTTTTCTTCTCCTAAATATCCTAGAGCAGTAATGGTGAACCTTGGCATTCTAGCTGTTCTTGAACTTCAATTCCCAGAATCCTTGATCAGTAGGAGTGTTGATTTGGGCTTCTGGGAATTGAAGTCGAAGAACACCTGGCATGCCAAGGTTCACCATCACTGTCCTAGAGCTTTGTTAATATGGGGTCCTTTTTGTTTTTAAATTGTTCTATTTGATTAAGATATAAACTTCTGTATGAAATCATTTCATTGTAATAAGCTGTTCTGCTCCATCTCTGTATTGTATCTTCTATATCCAATTCTAATTTTATCTGTCATATGTGCTTAACAGCTGTAACTATAAAATGTAGGCTAGCTATGAGATATGGTTAATATTATGAAAGCAATTCACCACTAAAATGGTCCTCATAAGAAGATATATAGATACTGTATATGCATATGATGAGAGTGGAGCAATAAATATGTGGCCAGTGAAAGGTTTGAATGGTTTCTCTTCAAATGATACGACAGGTGATGTTCAGAAACAAATTAAATATAAATGGGGAAATGCTATTGGAGCAGTGCCCAGATCTTAAATCCAGCCTGACAGTAAGCCTACATAAACTTTAATTTAAATTATCCAGAAGCGATAACAGCAGTAGCAGTAGTCACTCAGGATAAAGACTCTGATTTTGTGCAGCTATCAGCTAAGAAAAATGCACATCCCTGTGCTGAGTAGCAATGGGTTAACGTTTGTCAGGATTCTTGGTGTTCTGAACTGTAGAGGAAAATAGGCAGGTGTATAGGCTGCAGAGAGGAAAAATGATTGCCTAGTGCTGTGTTAGTGAGTGAAGGCTGTCATCGTCTGTGTTACTTAGGCTCAGAAAATTGGAAGGTACCTTGAGCATCTAGTCTCAGAGTGTCATTTCGATAGTGGGTGGGTCTTGAACACAATGCAAGGCCAAGTTATGAAGTTGCCTAAAACATGACTAACCTTTTCAGCCTGCAAACCAGAGCTCCTGTTCAAGAAAAGCCATCCAGCAGCACAAAGCACAGGTTTTGTTCAATGCAAGGACTTCTTGGCCTTAAAAAAGTTATCTCTTAGCTCCAGTCACTGATAAAACAAAAGAAGCTCCATGAGCAAACTGGGAAGCCTTCATGGCCTGGATTACATCAAAAGTTGGAGATTCTCTTTTCCAAATCTAGGCCCTTTAATGAAGAATACTACTCCAAGGTCCCTGACAGATGGTCACCCAGTATTTTCTTAATACTGATGGCAAAGAGAATTGGCTATTACCTGATGCACTCTGTCCCTCCATTGCTAAATAGGTCTCACTGTTATTACAGTTGTTAAGCCAAAATCTGCTTTTTCTGCTGTTACCGTTTATTGGCTCTAATCTTTCCTGTGTCTCTGAACACAGGTAATGCCATATGCTATCATGGCTCAAACAGACCTGAAAGCCCACTCCAGTTAAACTGTGGAGCTAGTGCTGACTTAGCAGCTGCTTTACAACCTCTGGAGCTTCCATAATGAAAAGGGAATGAGCAAGTGTACTTTTCAGCAGTGTAAGTCTAGAGTACTTGTGGAACAGGAAAAGCACATGGAGAAACAAGAAAGTAGTGATGACTTCTGATGTAGAATTTGACCTACTTTCAAATTCCTCATCACCTAAAAATATGTTGCCTGTTCTTGGTAATCTGTTGTTAATAGTGTTCTTAATACTCTTTTTGAAACTGTGTGCCCCTGTCATAAAATTCTAATATAAAAGTAGGATTTTGTGTATAATAGCATGCAGTTGAATGAAATATTATGATGCTTAGTAATGCTGACAAAATTTCATGCCCTTGAAAACTGACACTGTTAGTATCTAGCAATAGTATTAAAAATAGTAGCAGCAGTAATGGAATTAATGCTATATGACTTGCAACCCCACTTATCCTTTTGAAATGCCTAAAAATATCCTAAATCAGTGGTGATGAACCTATGGCACGTGTGCCAGAGGTGGCACTCAGAGCCCTCTCTGTAGGCATGCACGTCATTGTTCCAACCCAGAGTTCGCCCCATCCCTCTGCCCAGCAGCCAATTTGGGAGCATTTCCTCCCTCCCCCAGCACAGAGTTCACCCCACTGTGTTGGCACATTGCAATAAATAAGTGGGGTTTGGGTTGCAGTTTGGGCACTCGGCCTCTAAAAGGTTCACCATCACTGTCCTAAGTCTTTGGAAATGTCCTGGCATTCCAGAAACTAAATTTAGTTGACATTTGATAGGCTATGTATAATGGGAATAAAATCATACCCTCATCTAAACACAACAAAGCATAGTCATTCTCTACACTTAGAATGGATTTAAATGTTGGTAAAGACTGGAAGATTCTGGATGCTGATATGCAAACTGAAACTTATTTTGTTTCTTGCAAAACACTGGCATTGAATGAAACTCACCATCTAGTTGAGTAATTTAATTGAGTGAGATGTTAACATTGGTTAATCTGAGAGGTGGACATATACATGACTGAGTCTTAATATAATTGGAAATAATTAGTATTCCTCTTAGTGTTTTCAGCATCAAAAGCAAAATGAAATGTGTTCAGGCAGACTGGTCTCTAAAAGAATAGTCTTAACCAAGTCAACACTGAAGCATCTTGACAGCTACTTCTAAGAATCTTCTGTCCTGAAATTTTATAACAACTTTTATGTATTGAAACTAAACTTTAAAAGAAACATAATCCCAGAATGTCTAGAACTGCTGGTATAATGAACTAGTAATCTAAAAGTTTATCCAGGAGCAGCTATTCAAATTCTTATTGATGATTAATGTGTTTTATTTTCTATTGTGGGTATGATGTAATTTTTAGAATGTTGGACTGGTTCTTGAGCGATTGAAGTCCAAGGCCCTGATTTATGCCAATCAGGACCTACCTTAGAGGATTTTGAATTTAAAGCAAGGAGGAGGATAATAAAGGAATGAGGAGAGGGTTATAAAAAGGTTGTTTTTGATACCATGTAATTGTGATATTTTCTTTCTTTGTTAGCTGCCTGGAGTTGCTCTGTGAGTGAGGCGGCATGCAAGTTGAACAATTAAATTAAATTAAATAATGGGCAATACTGTAAGCTCTTTTTTATCCTCCAGAAAGTGCTACTGAAATCTTCAAAGTTTTTTTTAAGCAAACAACCCATAATTGTGTACTTTCTTTCTCCCCACTTTCCACTGCTAGAAGCTATCATGTTGGCAGTAGTGCTACAGTATAATTGATCAGTTAGCATACTTCCCTTTTTCTGGCTGAAGGCCAAATTGTGCAACTACAATGCTTGTAGAAGACATACTTTGATAAAAAGGCTATCATTTAAAATCCAGAGTTGTTTGTCCAGATGAGAAATTGGACTGTAAATCTTTCAACTATGACTGTTTTATAATCTATCATGGACCAGCTGTTGCAGTTATATAGAGTTCTTTGATCTCTTCTGGAAATCCTAACAAAATACACACATTCTTTCTCTCTGTGCTACAGAAGAGATTTGTTTTGTATTTGTTTAAATTTAGACTTTTTTTTCCAAATGAAAGAGGAAATGAATTTGTAACATCCGAAATGTTGACAGAGGTAGGTAGGTGCTTTGCTATCACCGCAGCTTTCGAGTGACTGAACAATAAATCAAAATCTGGGTGGTGCTTTTAATATGTTCATACAGTAAAACCTCGCGTAAAGAGTGCCTCGCTTAAAGAATAACTTGCTTAAAGAGCAGAATTTTCTCTGAATGGTTGCCTCGCTTAACAAATAAAACCTACCGAAAACTAGCTTAACAACTAAATCAGGGTCACAATTCCCCCTACCAGAAGTCACAATTGGTCACTTACAATGGTGTTTCACTTAAAGAGCAAACTCGCTTAAAGAGCAATTCCGTGGAACGCATTATGTTCTTTAAGCAAGGTACCACTGTACAAGTAATACCTCATATAACATTAGTATCGAATAACACTAAAATCGCATAACATTAAGCAATCTGGGGGGAAGAATTGCATCGGATAACATTAAGATCCTATGGGATGCTTCAGATAACAACCGCTAAAGCCTGTGTGGTTACAATGTATCTCTATGGCTCCCATAGGATTTTAACATGCATTGGATAACACTAAAAATCATATAACATCAAGACTTGTGGAACCAGGTTTTAGTGTTATATGAGGTTTGACTGGTAGTTGGTTTTCTTTGCAACTGTTACAACAGCACAACATACACTTATATGTTGTAAAATCATATTTCTAGCTACAGTATGATGATTCTATTATATTTCTGAGAGAAGCAGAACATATTGTGATCTGTATTTATTTGTAATTGATATTGGTTACACTGATTTAGAAGGACTTCATTTACTGTCTGAAAAAAAAATCTACGTTCCAGTTGCAAGAAGACTGCTTATAGGCGCACTTAAGATTGGGTGGAAATTCTTTACATTAAAAGAACATGGAATTATTTTACTTAAGATTGTGGTATTACTGCCAGAACCCATAGTAGGTACTGTACACTGAAAATATTTCAGGACATTCAAGTAGTGTACATAGCTTTCATTTCCTCTTGTGACATACTGACACCTAAAGGGGACCCAGAGTATTGGCAACACAAGGTCATTTTCATCCATTATAGTGCATATGATTATTAAGCCTGTGGTAATTAGATGCTTTAAGTAAGTAAAGGTGATGTAATTAAAAGTGTGTGTGTTTCTCCCCCTCTTTCTGATTTCTTAATCCAACACAAGACCACCTTTTAAAGCAAATATCTATTAAGGAACTCCGGTTTAATTCTAAACAAAGCTGATTAAACAAGGATTATGGTTGAAAATGTTGGCAATCTTTGTTAAAAATAAATTTTCAGTATTTATTTATAAAGTTGTAGCATGACACAGTTTTCAAGTGCAACATCCTGCCCAGTTTGTTTTCTATTGAAAATAAGAAAAATAGAGTATCATTCTAATCCAATAAACAGAGATAGCTGAAATCCTGTTTTGCAGCATTAACACAAGCTTACCTTCTGTCTCTTCCTCCCTCATAATGAAAGCACCTTAGGAAGTGGTGACACCTCAAGCTAGCATGTGTGTACACCCCAAGAATTTCAGCAGTCGCATTTTGTTTATGAGGGAACAGATGGAAAATTGTTCTTGAGTTTATGCTTTAGGATTTCAGCCATTTCCCAACTAAATTGCATTATTTCATTAGGGTGATTGATACAGCTCTAAAAGACCTGTAGCACCAGCTGTAGTTCCAGATAGATAGCCTGCAAAGATTTTACAAGGAATTTTCACCATGAGGTGATAAATATCCACAATTCTTTCAACGCTGCCATTCTTTAAAGAAAAATTTCATGTGGTAAAACAATAATATAGCTGTGTAATTAATCTCTTGCAAAAAGTAATATTAATAAGGGATGAACCAAAGTCCTCTCTAAAGTGAGCTTTACAAATCAAAGTTAGGAAACAGAACTGCTTGCTAGTTATCTTGTGGTATTCTTACTTTCTGTTTCTGTGGCACTAATAAGCACAATAACAACCTTTTCCATTGTTATATCTGTTGGCTCTTTAGAAATGTCTAAACGACAACAGTCTTTGGCATATGGACTTCCAGTGTAGGCATAGCAGTAGAACTACCTCACAAACATTATGCCACCTAATTTCTTCCAATTTGCTATTAAATGTGAATTTATCAATATGATCCTGTTTCTTTTGTGAGTGCTAAGTACCTACCCTCTACCAGCCTATCAGAAATGTGCTATGAACTCTTGAGTTTCAAACCAAGACTATTGAAACAACTGGCTAAGAGGAACCTACTTGGGGTTTTTTATCCACTCGCTACCTCCAAAGCTAATAATTACTCGGCTTTGATCATCACTGTATAATCTTGACCCCTTCCTCAAGACGGAGAGATTTATTTCCGTGTAAGTTTTACTGGACTCACTCTATCTAACCATCTACAAATGGACTTTATCTGTGAAAGTTCAAACTGAAATAAACCTGTCTCAAAGGTGCTGCAATTCTTACATTTTTTACTGCGCAAAGCTGTCCCTCTGAGAACTATAGCTCTTCATTTTCTTATGCCTGGGGAGCCTGAAGAGTCTAAAAAGATGAGGCATATTTCTTTTATAAAAAAAGCCATATGTGTGTGTGTATTGCCAAACTGTTTTGCAGTTGGGGAATTTTAAAATGCAAGGAGAGTAGATTTAAATACAGGACATTAATTTTGTTCACACAAAGCTGTAGGCTTATGATACGTTACCTCAGAGCAGAAGCTTGAAAAAATGAATAATTGCCTTCCATGTAAATAAGTACAGTAGTTGTATGTTTGTTGCATTCTATGTGCGACCATTGCACCTAGGTCTGTTTCTGTTACGTGTCCTTTAAGCCTTTGTTGTGGTCACTGGGAAAAAGATGGTCTGTCCCTTCATTACAGTGCATTAGTCATGCTACACTGAAGTTGTAGGAAACTTCATCTCATTTAAAGTGGAGTCAAGAGATTATACAACATTTGGGGGCAGGGAAAAAGAACTCTGCAACTTTTGGCAAGTTCCCAAGAAAAGGGAAGAGTCAATGATTGTCTCCCTGAACTGACATTGTTCAGATCCAAATGCAAGGCTTGTTATGAAAGATTCCTCTTGGTTTATTTTATGCATAACCAGATTCTTTAAAAAAAGAAGAAGTAAGATCCTTCCAGTTCTCCATTTAACCTTCTGTCAACAGTAGACAAGTAGCTTTGTTCATTTTTCTGTGATGGACTCTTTGTAAAGTCTCAAGAGAGCATGCTTCACTTCACTTGGAAAAGGAGTCCTCATCAGTTGTGAAAGAGGAATGAATATCTCTGTTGTCAAACTATGGACCATGGCAAGTCACTGATGGATGATTATTCACAGCAGAACATTATGTTCATAAACAGCCAATATTATTAGAGAAAGCCAACTTTTACAAATTATGCATAACAGCTGAAAATGCCAGTGAACGTTTAAATTACCCAGACTGTACTAAATCCCAAAGTGTTATTGGCATTATGTTTTACTTTCAAAAGCACTTCACAAAACAGTTAATTGGCCACCATTGGCTTGAGCAAATTTCTCCTTGAAACTGCGTACAAGCAAGAGCTGTGATCCAGCCCTCCTCCAACTCAGAAGAGGACCTGGATCAGGGTCACTCCCTATGCCCAGCCCAGTTCTTCCTGCACCTGAGCCCAAGGGTGTCCTGAGCCAGAGATCTAAGCCTGCGCCTAGCCCAAGTCTGTTATCCCTGGCAGCTGACCTGTCAGGAGTCTGGCTCTGACAGTGATCAGCCCTCAGTCAGGGAGAGGTCCAGGAAAAAGCTACAACTGAGATGCAGGCAGGCTAGAGCGAAGCACCTCAGAAGGCTCCCAGTTGATACCAATTAGCTGGAAGGCTTATAAGCAAGCTTCTTGCAGCCTGCCAGCATTGGTACAACTCTTGTATGAAGACCGACATCCTGCTTGACTCCAGACTGCCTGTCACGACACTGACCTGCCTGCTGTGACCCTGACAACGCCTCTGGACACCCTTTGGATTAGACTACTGGCTTGGACTACCAGTAAACAGATCTCGGCTTGCCTTTTGGACTTAGATATATGGACCATCCTTGAACAAGACTCTCTGTATAGTGCCGCCGTGTGGCGACTGTGCCTTTTAGATGCTCGCATAACTTAATTAATTCAGCTACTTGCATACACTCTTGTGACATTTTGGTTAAGTGTAGATTAAAGTTGTCTACAGTCATGTTTAACAAAGGCTTTACCAAGGTGTAGATCAGAGGTGGCCAACCTACGACCTGCAGGCCGGACCTAGCCTGCGACACCATTTCATGTGGCCTGCCACTGTCCTCGCCAATACCAGAAGTGGAAGTGGACATGTTTATGACAGCGATAAAACATGCTTGTGCCCCCACCCCTGCCGTAAATACACCTGCGGCTGTCATAAATGCATTTACAACAGCCACAGATGCATTTTATGGCAGCATTTACAGTGGAAGGGACCACGTGACCGGCCCACTCAGCTGTTCCTCTCAGATTGTCTCATCATAGGTG
Organism: Furcifer pardalis; assembly: GCA_030440675.1. NCBI lineage: Eukaryota > Metazoa > Chordata > Lepidosauria > Squamata > Chamaeleonidae > Furcifer > Furcifer pardalis. Next base: position 91,928,098 of record CP126897.1, read on the forward strand.
TTTCAAGGTATACAATATTCAGAAATGGATTGCCATTGCCTTCTTATGCTCAGTACTAGAAAGAGCTTGAACATCACTGCCATTGTCTATGACGGATCCTTTGCTAGTGTCGCCATCCATTACTCCTGCCACCTAGTAGCTGTCCTTCTAGAATTTATCTGCCCCATCACCACTGAAACTACATGCCGTCCAGGGTGACTTCAATTCCCAGAAACCTAAGTCAGTACATTGGCTGGTCAGTGCTTTGGTGACTGGAACTATGAGTGAATTATGGGTGACATAATTTCTGAACTGGATAGTGTGTCTCAGCTTTGACCTTTTCATCTGAAATAACCCTTCTAGGTGTTAAGACCTTATAATGGAGTCTAGAGAATATACCAGGATAGAGTTACGGCAACATCTCCAGAATATGTTATGTGGATAGCTACAATCTGTTGAAGAAAGTAACAAAAAAGAAAAAGAAAAAAAGGGATGGAACAAGGTAGACTCCATTTGTTTCATGTTAAGTACAGGTGTGTGGGTTAGGTCTTGGCATCAAAGACCTAAAATCTGCATTTAGTTACATTACTTAAAATGGAATGGCAGCTGTAACGGAGTTAGACTTCCAACAGATGCTGAGCAGGTTTAATGTTGTAACAACATTAATTGCTATTTCCTTCCTTATGATGGTTTTTAGACCCAAGCTCCTATAGTTGGTGTTTACGTAAAATCCCCCCCCCCCCAATAAAACATGTGTAGGAAGAACATTCCTACTGGAAGTTTATGAAGTTAGAGATTCTTAGCACTGTGTTTTGGAAACTAATTTTGCAAATGCTCTGAAAACAATTGTGTCCACTTTGAAGTAGCATCCAGAAGTCATTGATTACAGATGATTGCAGGAAGTCAATGGGTTTTTCACTATCTAATTACTCCAGCTTTTTCTTTCTCTTTTTGAAAATGTTCATTGTAAATAGCAGAACAAACTGAAACTCAAACCGCTATTTCCTTACTATTTAAACCTATTTTTAGATGTGGGAGGGGACGTTTCCAATCTTGTTCAGATTAGATTGTATTTACAGAGAGACTTCAGTTTTGCAAAGCAGATTGCTTGTAGGTCTTGATAGATGGGCATAATCTACTGTACAGATAGGATATCTATTTTAATCTGTATATTTTGCTTCCCTTTTCCTGATATGAATAGCTTGCTACATACCTAGTGATTTGATTTCCAGCAAAGGTTTAAGGCTGTGTTTGTGATCTTTGCTGTATCTATTCTGCCGCCTTTTTTATCTTCTCTGCAGAAAAAAGGAGATGGGAATATATTTCCAAATGGGCTACAAATAACACAATTTGAATGAAATAAACTGCAGTTAGGTGTAGACCCTTCTGTAAAAGTAGCAGCTATTCATCGAGAAGAATAAAAGATTTCTACGTTTTAAAATGTATACTTGTGACATTTTGTTGTTGTAACATGCCATCTGCATTGCACTTACATTCCAGATACTGTGGAAATGTATTATCCCCCCCATCTACTGCAGAACAGTGGCGTAGCGTGGGTTTCCGCTGTCCGGGACACAGGCCAAACTCGCTGCTCCATCTACGCTCAGTGTCTTTTTTCCTCCCTGTATTTAAACTACAGGGAGAGAGAGAACTGCGTGGGGGGTTGATTAGGTTGTTCTACCCAAACCACCCCACACCCGCAGACCATTGCATCAGATAACGCTAAGAATCATTATCCAGAATCGTTATCCGATTGAAGTTTTTTTCAAAAAACTTGCATCGTTATCTGATTCTAGCGTTATCCGATGCAATCGTTATCCGGGGTATTACTGTATGACTTAATGTAAATGTAAAACAGCTGTACCTCCTTAAGGGTTCTCCAATTGGAACAGCATAGGTGTAGCTAATAATGAGGTAACTCCAAGACTTTGCTCCAAGCCAGGCGTTTTTAGGAACTGTGGTAGTACGTCAATACAGTAATACCTCATATAACATTAGTATCGAATAACACTAAAATCGCATAACATCAAGGAATCTGGGGGGGAGAATTGCATCAGATAACATTAAGATCCTATGGGATGCTTCAGATAACAACCGCGAAAGCCTGTGTGGTTACAATGTATCTCTATGGATCCCATAGAGGATCAGATAACACTAAAAATCATATAACACGAAGACTTGTGGAACCAGGTTTTAGTGTTATATGAGGTTTTACTGTATAGGTAAAGGTATTAAATTGGGAGGACGGCAAGGAGGCTGTGCATACACACCAAGCACTGTAGGCATGCATGGGTGTGCATGCGCAGTGGGGGAACCAGTGAAAAGGTAAGCCCCAAAGGTGGTCTCCCCCCCCCCCCAAGAGCTGCTACCGGTTCTCCGGGACACTGGGAAAAGCTACTACCAGTTCTGGTGAACTTTTGCGAACCTGTTACATCCCATCACTGCTCCTGAGGGCCTCCGCCTCCATGTCTCCTGAAGACTGGGTTCCCTTCACTTACCTGCCCTTTTGTGGCTGGAGTTGACTTCATTGGAGTTCCCCAGAGTTCAGGTCCTGGGAAGTAGGCATAGCATTTGAGTCCCATTCAAGAGAGGGCCAATAAAGGTGGGAGATGGAAACTGTGCTTTGCAGCTCTGCTCTCTGCAGCACCTTCTTCAATGTGCTGGCCACAGTTTGCCCCTACATTGCTGATGCTGGGTTGGGATCAGTGGTGTTGCATGGGGGGGGGGGCAGTGGCGGCGGCGGCAGCAGAGGGGGCACCCTGCCCTGGGTGGCCCTTTTTGGGCTATGGGTATTCTTGGACTACAATTCCCAGAAGCCCTAGCAGGAGCAGGCACTAGCATCCACCAGGGGCTTAAGCCCCAGGCGGCTGAAATCCACGCGGTGTTATTGGTTGGGATGGGCTGCTAAGTAGGCATGTTGCCCTTGCTTCCTCCTTCACCTCTGAAGTTGCACAGAAGAGGGTGGCCAGCTCTCTTCTGCCTCTTCCCATGTGTCCTCTTCCTCCAGTGTAGATGACTTCACTCCATCTGGCCCCTCTTCCTGGTGCATCAGCATCTTGTTGCAGTGAAATGCTTTAGTGGAACCTGCAGTCTGAAACACACTATTCTCTTACATCATGGGTGCCCAAACTATGGCCCAGGGGCCAGATGTGGCCCCCTGGCCTTAGTGACCGGCTCCCTGAACCACGTGATTGACCCATGGCCCAAAAATTTTGGGAACCCCATCTTACATCTTTAGGACAGCTAAGTGGCCACTGATTAGCCAGCAATGGTGAATGCTATTTGCTCTTCACTGTTTGCCCATTCATATTATTTGGAATTATTTGGAATATGTCTGGCTGGACATCCCACAACAGTAACAAAGTAGACCGTATAGCCAGTGACTCAACATCGAGTGTTGGGCAGCGGTAAATAACCTGACTCCCCAAAGGGGCCAATGGCTATGAGTGAATGAGTCCCTTTGGGTGGAACGATGGTCCCCTCAGTGGAGAAAATGTCATTGGAAACCATCATATTGGGGCCAACGGCATAATGAACGGAGGAGGAACCACTTCCCTATTCTGATTTCCAATGGTCATAGAGGTGGAAAAGGCCATGCCAGATGGACTGGCTGTGAAGGTGCACCTCATTATTATCCTCAAGGCTGTGGCAATCCATTGCAATCCTGGTGTTAAATCCTGCATGTGTGATTTCATACATGCTGCAGGAGATGGCTCTGTGATCATAGTGTGTGGGTCACTTCATGGCAAGCTGGGATCCACCTTAAACAAATTCACCCCAGTGGAATTTCCCCTGTTTGTCATTCTTCCTTCACACATCCATCAACTGTGAACATGATTTCCAGGAAATATGTATACTCGGATACAAGTAGCAGCTGACGACAACAATTATTTGAAAACCATATTTAAGCATTTTAACCAGACATATCAATTGTAGATGGGAAGGAATGTTTTTAGAGTTGCTTAAAGTGTGTATGAATCTTGTTAATAATGGAACATTTGGGAAAGCACAGGAAAACCAACATATAATTTTCTGTTTTTCATGCCATTGGATTGCTATAAAATAAACCGCAGACATTTGTAACTATTATTTATTCAGTTCTAAGAAAATTTACTGCATGATTATAAAGGGTATGTAGTTTCTGCAATACTGTACAGCCAAACCCATCTTTGCACAAATAGATACAGATATTTAAGGCACTTATAACTCTAGAGAAGTAGAGCAATATGAAGGAATAAGGTGTGGTGTTTATTTGTGAAGTATTACAAAAGATTTCATGGATTTCATTCTCACATGACACAGAGTTTTAAATTTAAGTGTTTTACAGAAATCTTCTGGACTAACCCAGAATTCAGTAAAACATGAGTAATAAAGATTTCAGAAAAACAAAAACACATGGATGTACGCACCACCACATATTCTTAAAGATACTGAGGAAGGTAAAAGAAGATATTATTACAGCTGCATGGGAGTGTAAGAGCTAGTTTATTGTGCAGCAAAGCAAAACAATATTCTACAAGGCAATGCTAAAAATGAGGGGATCTCAAACAAAAAATCTTATCTACAAAAATGGACTTTGGATCAGCAGCAAACCTGGCACAGATGTAGCAGACAGTCTGCTCTTGCATTGGGCTAAAGTTGGGGGAGTCTGAGCAAAGGGATTTTAAGTTATGATTAAAAAGTAAAAGTATTTTTCCTCTCTGTGAAGAAACAAGTGACTTTTTATATCCCCTGACTTAAACAGATCAAATATCTTGAAGGAGAATAGTTGGTCCCACATGTTTTTCTTTATGTCAAAGTAATTTGAGCTGTGGAGGTTAAAACAAATATCCATTGAAAAATATTGAAGGGCCTCACCAGTATGTAAAATTGCAAAGAATTGATACAATGTTGCAAGTTCAATGAGCTCTGAGTCAATCTGAATTTAGGAGCTTGCTGTCAGGATCTGTTTAACTCAGGGGTAGGCAACCAGATTCATCCCATAGCCCCAAATCAACCTGCCTGCACCTTCACTCCAGCCGCCGCCAGAATCAGCTGCAAACTCATTTACGGCTGTTGTAAATGCATTTACAAGAGCTGTAAATGAATTGGTGGCTGATTCCAGTAGTGGCGGCAGCTGGATCACCAGTCCGGCCCGCAGACTATCTGAGGGAGCATGACCTGGCCCCCAACTTCAAAAAGTTGGCAACCCCTGGTTTAACTGATATTGATGAGGAAAATAATTGGTTCCTAGTCAAATAAGCATTTAAAAGGCATTCGGCTTCTAGTTTTTAAAATACGGACAAATGTGTCCCTCATTATTCTGTTGGACTGCAGCTCTCACCAGCTCTTGCCAAACTGGTTAGTAGTGGGGAATGCTGGAATTTGCTATTCAGCAACATCAAGGAAGTCTGTTTACACTGATCCTGACTACTTGATTCTTTTAACTGGAGATATTGTGGTCTGAACTCAAGTATTGTACAGTATATGCACACCAGTCTAAACTGCTTGTACTCGTTTGGCTAAACCAGTCTGTTCTTATATGTCCACTATGTTCTGTCCTCCCAAACCAATTTCTATATCTTTTCCTGAGACAATGTGGGTGAAAACATCAGAGACCAATATCTGTGGATAGGTGAAGGAGAGGATGACACTTTGTTACCTTCTGTCCTCTTTTCTTCAAAGGATCAAAGAGTATATGATTCTCTGGTGTGTTAAGTTGGAACACAGTGGCTGAAAATCTCATAGTAAATTACAACTTAAGTAAGCCTAACGAATCAAATCAAATCTTTATTTTGGTCCAAAACCAGGATAGAACAGCAAAAGGAACAGAAGTTAAAATGAGAGTATAGTACTTAAAATATATCAAGAGACAAAAGTTAAAATGAGGGTGGTTTAAAAGGAGCATTTTGCTCAGAGCAGCCATACCACCCTGGACATGTCTGATCTCGTCTACTGAATCAGAGGAGGTTTCATGAGTCTATTCATGAGGTTTCATGAGTCTATTCTGACATGCAAATTAGTGGCAGGACAGCACTGCGTCAGACTATATGAAATAAGGAATGTGTAGAAAATTATTGTGATACTAACCTTTATTTCTACAAGCATATTTTCAGTAATGTTTTTCCCTTTTTTTTGGTTTATGCTGTTTAAAATTCAACAAAGTAAGTAAAATTATCAAATTAATTCAATTTCAGAAAATAAAAATGAAGGCACACAGCTTTTGTGGCAGAAGCTTATTGCTCTCTGCAGATAATGTAAATTGTAATGAATTTTGATGGTATAATTAATTTAGAACTCACTGTAATCCATCAAAGTGAAAAAGAACGAAGGAAAGAAAGAAAGCAGTTAATTTAAGTGGTATACTAATGGTCTAGATCTTTTTTCCAGAATAGTTTATTTCCCTTAGCAGTTCTAACTTTACAAATTTCCAGTCTGTGAATCTGCACTTTCCATTCTATTTGTCAACTTCTCTCCTTTGCATAGAAGCTAGAAAAGTGTGGACAGCATAAAGTGGCTGTTTCACCAAGGTATATGCCAAAATCAGAAAGTTGGAAATAAGGCATCTGGTAAAAGATACCTGAACCTCTGGGTAGGGGGAAGAGCACATGCTTTGCAAAGAGAGAGTTTATTATCCCAAGATTCCAAGCAAGGTAGGGAAAACTAGCCTGAAACGAAAGTCAGGACAAGCCAGTGTTGTTTATAATGACCTTTCAATTCATCTTCAGTGTTTTAGGGGTAGGGAAACATGGGTTTTGAAAAAAAAATGGATTGGCTCCAGTTCTCACAACCCTTGGCCTAGCTGGGGCTCAATGCTAGCTGTAATTCAAAACATCTGGAGGGCATAAATTGTCTATCCTTATCGCCTAAGTTAATAGTATTGCCTTAGCAATAGATGCTATGATCTTCTTGTATGAGAGCTTTATACAGTAGAACCCAGCATAGTGAAAAAACGCCGTTCCACGGAGCTCTTTGCTATGTGGCTTTTCCCCACTATGCAGATCCAACGGAAGATTCCTGGCATAATGAAAAAAAATGTTCGTTATCTGGGGTTTCTGTTAACTGGGGTATGCCCCGCTTAGCAGAAACCCCATATAATGATTTTTGTTTTGTTTTGTGGGGTATCACCTTTGCATGACGAATGCTTCATTGTATGAATTTTTCATTAAACGGAGCATTCATTATGCAGGGTTCTACTGTACAGTTGTACCTCACTTAAAGAGTATAATGTGTTCCACAGGGTTGTTCTTTAAGCGAGTTTGCTCTTTAAGCGAAACACCATTGTAAGTGACCAATTGTGACTTCGGGGGGGGGGGAATTGCAAACCCCAATTTATTTGTTAAGCAAGTTTTTGGTTGGTTTTATTTGCTAAGGGAAGTGAACATTCAGAGGAAATTCTGCTCTTTAAGTGAGTTAGTCTTTAAGCAAGGCACTCTTTATGTGAGGTTTGACTGTACATCTACATTTTATTTACATGTGCATATGTATGCATGTGATTATATATGTATGTGTCAGTGGTTGCGTGCGCACACGCACACACCATGTCAACGACCCAGTTCTCTTTGTATTCACACTTAGGAGTTCTGTCCTTTGGCCCAAATGAAGATTAATTTCTTCCTCCTGGGTGACTATTCATTATCTTAATTTAACAAAGACCTGTTCTGGCAAGAACAATTGTTCTCCATAACTTATCTGATTCAGCACTGATGTTGTTGATATTTTTCTTGTCATCCATGTGATGTTCCTCTATCATATAATACAATAATTTTCCTGTAATAATCCATAGCTTTTCATCCTCTTGAAAGTGTGGATTGTTTTTAGTATCACTTGATCTGGGATGGAGCACATATGATATTTAGTATTGTACTGCTTCCTATTTGAGGTTGATGCTAACTGAGAAACTTTCTTTTAACAGCCAGACAAGAGAAGTCCAATGAAAAAGTGGAGTTCTTAAATATTTCCTAAATAGAAGTTATTTTCTTAAAGAGAAGTGGCTTTTTAAAGAAAAAGCTTGGACATAAAACCTGGGAAAATTCCCATGTTCTTTTACAACCAAGTGAGAGGAAGGGAAGAGAAAATTTGCTGAGAATTGGCCGTGGAAAACTGTATTGCTTTTGCTCTTTTCTTTGCTTGTGGCATAGAATTGCTATGTAGTTATTTAGCAGAAACAAAGGGAACCATGCTTAGCAGGTTTTAAAACATTTCCTGCAAGTACTTGTTAGAAAAGAGGGAAGCAGCAAACAAGTGAGCATACATTGCCTTTAAAAACCAAACCATTCAAATGTCAATTTTCTGCCTGAACAAAAACAATGAAGATTAAGCATTACTGTAGGCAATGTTGTCATTAGAGCCGAAGATTCTCCCCCCCCCCCCCCCGCATCTGTAATGAAAATGTCCCTAAAACCTGTGCAATTTCATATTTCTCAAAGGTAAATAAATGCCATAACTTGTCTGCAATTTTTTTTTAAAAAAAAGACTACATTTAAAAACATTGTCAGTAAAATGGATGTGCCATGTATATGGAATAATTATTTCTTGGATAAATGTTTTTTTAACAATTGGATCCTGCTGACTAATTATATGCAGATTAGGGAGAAAATTAGTTAGGAGTAAACTGTGGAAAGATAACAGTGGGTGTCTAAATTCTATTTGTAACAGGCTCTTTCTTTATAGTCTATACATGAGTAAATTTCATTAGAGGGTTACAAGACTTTGATTTTATTTTTAATTTACACTTACTCTTTTTTTTAAAAAATCCCTTACCGTAGTTCTTCTCATGGACAGTAAATTCATATTGTATGTAGACCATTTTCTCTCTCTCAAAACCATGTTTGTCACCATTCTTATCTCAATTTCCCCTCCCCCACTATACAATTTTATTTTTATGCACCTCATTTCCAAAATATAGCAACATTTATGCAATTGAACATGATGACTTGATAAAATCTAGTTTTCTTCAACCCTGACTGCTCATTAGAAGGTCAAATAATAAAGACAAAGCTAAAGTACTTTGGACACCAAAAGAGAAGAGGGGATTCACTTGAGAAAGCCTTGATGCTGGGAAAAGTGGAGGGCAAAAGAAGAAGGAGGCAACCAAATATGAGATAGCTAGATGGTATTGTAGATTCAATGGGCACAAAGCTGGGCGCGCTGAGGAGGATGGTGGAAGACAGAGCTGCCTGTCAGACAGTGGCCCATAGGGTCGCAAAGGGTTGGAATCAACTGTGTGACAGAACAACAACAAATGTGGTTGAAACACTTGGGGGGGGGAGGGAGGTTGTCCTTTTTACACAGCATGACATCATTGTTTTCTGTGACCAGGGGGTAAAAATCATTCCGTGTGTGTTCACCTTTATGATGCATTGTGATATTGCAAAATGATAAGTGGTTTTGCAAGCATCAGATACATACAGAAAATTGATTTTATGTCAGAAATACTCAGTTTATATTGTTTTGGTCTCTGTAAAATTCAGATTGAGTTCATTACCTGAGTCAGGTGTGTATTGTAGAGCAACCCTCTGGTGGCTGTTCTCATTCATTGGAGGACACAGCTGTATATTTTGGTCCATTTACTATGAATCACTTAAACTAGGCCAAGGGTCAGCAAACTTGGCTCTCCAGGTGTTCTTGGACTGCAATTACCAGAAGCCCAAGTCAGCACACCTGTTGATCAGGGCTTCTATGAATTGAAGTCCAAGAACATCTGGAGAACCAAGTTTTCTGACCCCTAAACTAGACTGTTGACCTCCCATGAGGAAGATAATACTACCCTAACTCTAGGTAAAGGTAAAGGTCACCCTTGCCTGAAAGCTATTTGTATCTGACTCTGTTTATAGCGAAAGAGCAGGCACTGTCTGTGTTTGCAAATGTTTCTGTGGGCATGTGACAGGCATGACTAGACACTTGAGTGCATGGAATGCTGTTTACCTTCCCACTGAAGTGGTACCTATTTATCTACTTGCAATTTTTTTGCTTTCAAACTGCTAGATTGGCAGCAGCTGGGACAGAGATGGGAGGTCACTCCACCATGCAGTATTTGGGTCTCGAACTGCTGACCTACCAACCTTCTAGTCATCAAGTTCAGCATCTTAACCATGGAGCCAGCACAGTCCCTACCCTAACTCTCGTGTGATGATAAAAGTTCAGTTGATTTATGCAGATGGAACAGGAAAACTGTACATAGGTCTCAGCACAGCCATTGGCTCTATGCTGATCCTGTCTATTTTATGTTGCACTGACTCATAAAAGTGGAGGGTCCTGCAAATGCCTCCATTGCTCTTTCATGGTCACTGGTGAAATGGCTCCCCTGGAAGCACAATCCATTCCTTTCCAGCATTACATTGTAGATAGTGACCTCTATTGGCCAGCTCTGTTACTATGACTTGCAAATGCATAGATGCTATATATTTTCGTGATTTTTCACAAAATATTTTGGGATCCATAAATAACTGAAACTCGTTATTAAACCCATGGATTCCAGGTGTAGTTGTTTTTTTTTTTTACTGTACATGGTTTGTTGAAGAACCAGCTCCAACAATTGGCGCGAAGGAATTGAGTCTGCAATATTTAGATCCAATGCAAAAGCCTTTATTAGCCTCTTGACATCTCAAGAAGCCTACGAAGTATTGGCTCTGATCTGCTGTGCTAGCTAGCTTGGTTGCTGCAAGCTGCTTGGCATATATTTTTATACAGTCACACACACAAAGAGAGTATACGTATTCATACAGGGTGTCGGCCAGGAGAAAAAAGGAGGGGGAAGGAGGAGGGAGGAGAGGGGGTGTGAGGGGTGAGATATGGATGGAAGGTGGAAAAACACAACTATATAGTGTTCTTATAACAACTGGAGAGGCCCCTTCTTATCTCTAAAGCTGGCCAGGGCTAGGAGAGCCAGGCATCTCAAGGACGCATGCATTCTTTCAGGGGGCCCAGTTCCAGCAGTACAGACATAATGAAATCTAGCATCCAGTACCAAAACTTAATACAAGTCTATGATCTATAGCACAAGTATATGAAAGGGGTACAATCTTAATTAAGGCTATAAATGAATCCCTACAATGGTTCTGTCCACAAAATAAGGAACTCAATTCCTAGCCCTATGCAAGCAGCCAAAGTGCGTAGAGGGAGGACAAAGCCACAGTTTAGAGCTGTAATTCTTAAACATGAACCCTAGGTGTTGCTAGGCTTCTGTTGGATCATCATCATTAAAATAAAAATAATTTTAAATGCTTCATCATTTTAGCTGTATCCTAAACAAAGTCAACATCTCTCTGACAGATGTAGAATAACCAATGGTGCTTTTCTGTTGTAATCTTGGTCTCTTCAGTTTTCTAATAATATGTTTAGTTAGAAATCATTATTATGTTCTACATGAAGCCTTGATGCTCTGCTTGCATTTTACACTACAGTAATACCTCGCATAACAAATTTAATTCGTTATCCAAGGTTGCTCGCTATGCAAAACAAACGAAATTCCTATGGAAAAACTCGCATAACGAGCATTTCAAGGGGGAAAACTCTCATCACGATTTCTTTAGCTATGCGATTTTTTCCCATAGAAATGCTCATTATGCGAGTTTTTCCATAGGGAAAGTCCGACTCGCATAACGAAAATGTTCGTTATGCGAGTCAGACTGCTTAGCAAAAAAATTGCTAGTTATGTGAATTTTTCGCTAAGCGAAGCACTTGTTATGCAAGGTTTGACTGTATTAACTTTGTTATGGAGATGAGTTTGGAAATGAAAATGAGCCGGGGTAGATCTGAGACAGAAGAAGGGTTTTGTTGAGCTGGTGAGAATATTACTCAAATGGGAAGTTTTGGCAGGCATTTGCTTGCTTTTCACCATCTATCTCATGCATTCTCAACCTGCAGCCCACAGCACCACCGCCACACCAGGAAGTGCCATGTGGTGGAGGAAGGGCAAAATGGCTGTCTGACCCCCGAAGCTATCTGAGGGAGCATGACCCAGCCCCCTGATTAAAAAGGTTGAGAGCTGATCTATCAGATCCTCACAGCAAAGAAACATTAAAACAGCTATGATTAGGAAAAAAAATATAGAAAAATATATTTTCCCCCTGCCCAATCATTCCTAGCTCTCTGGTTTCATTGGCAATAAATTTTTAAAAATCATTCTGAATAATGTTTTTTCTTGCAAACAGTGTTATAGTTATTTTGCTTCAGAAATAATTTTTAAAAAATCAACTTTTTTTCTGAAGGCCTGCAGGACTCTGTTGTTTACTTGCCATTTTGATTAAGCTGGGCCCAGAGATGGGATTTTTTTGGGGAGGGGGGTGGACTACAGTTTTGCAAAATTCCTTAACCAGCATTGTCAGTAGGTATTCTCCATGAACAACGTCCTTATCTCTATTGTCTACCTAGCAGCAAAAATAATTTTAAGAATGTTGTTCCACTCCTTGTCTTTATTTCCAGTTTAATGCACTTATTTATACTCTGATGTTTGTAAATTTCTACACTGTACTGTAGTGTCCTAAATTCTCCTTCTTTGTAAAGTGCCACAGATAGTTCCTTAGAGCTAACAGCAAAACTGTGGTGTGAATTTTTTTCCTTCGGTGGCACACTGGTTTCTTTTTTACAATACGCTTCAAACAAACTTTGATGCATGAGAGGAAGGGCAAAGTTCCCCTTTAAATGCAAGACTCCTATAAGCTTCCTGACTTTTAATGTGTTCATCTTGCTCACTAGAGTGCAGCAGTGAGAGAACATGAATTGGCTTGGCTTGCTTTTAGTGATAGCAGCCAGGTAGATAAGAAAATACATAAATCATCCAACTGCTTCTGAAAACACTTTGATAGAGCTTCAGGGGAGCTGAGATCACATTCATAGCAACAAATATATCTCTGCAGGCATAAAAGTCAATAAATCTTCAGCTGGCTTCCACTGCAGCAGATAGGAGTTGAGTCACTTCTTGCCTGGGTATTATAAGGAACCTTTACTGCTGTTTGGAGTGTAGAATTTTTTGGTGTTCTGGGGATTGCGGTAGCTCAAGAGGTTAAGACATTGAACTTGACAACTGGAAGGTCGGCAGGTCAGCATTTCGAGATCCAAGTACTGCATGGTGGAATGAGCTCCTGACTCTATTCCAGCTCCTGCCAACCTAGCAGTCTGAAAGCAAGAAATTGCAAGTAGATAAATAGGTACCACTTTGGTGGGAAGGTAAACATTCTGTGCCTGCCACATGTCACGGATATGTCTGCAAACACTGTCTCTTTGGTTGTAAACAGAGATGAGCACTGAACCATAGAGTCAGATATGGCTGCTTTCAAGCAAGGGCGACCTTTACCCTTTTTTGATTATTAGGGAGAACTCTAGTTTTTATCTCATGTTTCAGTCAAAAAGACTCCCAGAGCAGCTTTTATGGAAAACTTAAGTTTTTAGATTACAACTTCCCAAAGCCCCTTCCAGTAGTCATTCTGGGTTTTGGATTCTGGGAACTCCAGTCCAAAAGTAACTTTTCTAAGCTCTGGCTTCTATAAAGGACTAGGTAAAATCTAGAATGGAAAGGCCTGGACCATATGTGATAAAAATTAATGTGAAATCCTTTGTGATATGGTGGACATAAATAGGAGCAATATTCTACAATGGAGTAGTGTATGTGTGTACAACACATGCAGATCTATAGAGACATAGATTTATAGTTTAAAGTGTTCAGGACAGCTTTTGCAAAATCACATTATTTGATGAAGACTATGCAAGAAACACAAAATGAAGACTGGGGTTTCCAGGGCATTTCTTGAGTTTGCCTGAGCACCAGCACCTGAAAATAACAATGGGCTAGATGCCACAAGGAGGTATAATAATACTTTCATGTCAGAAATTATTCTGGGTTGAAAGGGTTTTTGCTGGAGAAACTCCGCTCAGAGGATGCCTGAATGAGGCTCCTTTCATGTCCCCAAGAGATGGGCCAGAGACAGGCACTCAAACTGTCATGCAGTTCTGGAGTCTCGAACTGCAGACTTGCCTGCCTTCCAGCTAACAAGGCGAGCAAGAAAACATGGAGCAACTTTTCAGAGATTTGAATAATATACAAGTCCCCTGGGAAGAAGCACCAAACATAGCAGCAAACTGAACTAGTTGGATGTTGTCCAACTTAATTCATCTTGCTTGTGTTTCAGTGTCTAGTCATACCTGTCACATGACCACGGAAATGTCTGCAGATGCAGGTAGCACTGGCACTTTGGCTTTAAATAGAGATGAGCACCGCACCCTAGAGTCGGAAATGATGGCTTTCGGGCAAGGGAGACCTTTACCTTTAAGGAAATATTTAATGATGTTATTCTTTCCTTTGTTCGGTGGCTTTTACCTTTAAAAAAACCACAAAAATAAAAATATATGCAATCAGCCTTAATTTTCTCATATGATTTCTTGCTACCAAGTTTACCTGGGAAATCAACTGAAAAACCCTTGTGGCAAGATTCTTTGCTAGATGTCCAGATGTCAAGTAATCCTGCTTTTAATATATGCATTCCCCATCCTTCTCTGAGTAGGACATATGGGTATATTTTCTATTTCAGGAAGTGAACTAAACATGTTGCATTTATGGGTGTTTGTTAAAATGCTCCTGCTGTGCTGAGAACGCATGCAAGTCAATATTGGCAGACAGAGAGGATGTGGATTTAAGTGAATATGTTTAGTATTGGCACTGATTCAGTGAAAAGATAATACATAATTCCTCATCAAAAACTGCTCATAGCTATTGAAGTATCTCTTGACATCAACAATGGACTACTGGTAGTTAAAACCATTAGATTTTTCCTTCCTCTACTCCATGCACTGCTTGAAAAATGCTGGCTATCTCAGAGGGCCATTTAAACCTTTTTCTGCTTGACAACTCAAAATGCACAGATAATTCATATTTGTATAACCATTTCCCCCCCCCCCCGGTGCAGTTTTCAACAGAGTTCTGTGAAATAAGGATTAATAT